>QXEO01001691.1:1964514-2564514 GCA_007115705.1 Dactylis glomerata | reverse complement strand
GGTGCAATTGCACTAAAACTGAAGATGAGGTGCCCGATTGCTTCACCAACTCGCCGTTGCAACTCCGTCGGCGCTGTTGGACCTCAGGCTGTTGCACCAGAACAAGTATGTCCAGGAACGAATCGATAATGGACTGACGGTGCTTCTCTCGCCAGAACTCGTTCTACTCGATCGGTGATGGTGGATTGCTAAGATGTTGTTGTACTAGTGCTAGTGAACTGGACTTCAGCAATTTTTTAATTGAGCTTGCGATGCATTGGTACAGATTTTCAATTTGGCAAAATCTTGGGCGGGCCATGGCCCGGTTTTGCTCCTACATAGCTCCGCCCCTAATTCCAGTTACAGTGGTGCGGTGTTATCGTTGTACAAACCTGATACTCTCCCTAACTTTTTTTTGAAAGGAAGGCAAAATATTGCCTTGATTCATTAAATAAGGAGGAGAAGTCGAAAACTCAAAGTGTAGGACGAGCTACACATAGCTTGTTTTTTAAAAATTCAAAATCTTCACTTTAAAGTTTCAAAAAATTCCAAAAAAAATATTCTAGATGTAGACAATGAATTGTTCTACAAGTATGCAAAAAATCTATGCAAAACAATCATTATTCTGGCCTGTGCAAAAAATAACAAATTTTTAGATCTGAGTAGTGAACAGTGACGTTTTTCAAATCTTAAAAACTTGTCAGAATTTGTTATTTTTGTGTAGCTCAGAATACTATGGTTTTGAAACTGAGATTTTACAGACTGGTAGAGTAGATCATTGACTACATCTACAAAAAAAATCAGAATTTTGTAAAACTTATAAATATCATTTCTATTTTTTTAAAAAAAAGTGGCCTACATGTAGCCTGGGCTACAAAAAACCACTCTCGAGGAGAAGTTCGATAACAAGTTCAGCCAAACTATAAAGTTTTGGGTTAACGATGCCTTGGGCTCGGCTTGGTTCCGTGTTATATAGCACAACAATTATAGAGAGGTTACATCATCGGGAGAGAAAGAAGGAGATCGATCTGATCTTTATCTTGCAGATCAGATCGTTTACATGATAAGCCTTATAAGGGCACTAACCGAAACTAACTCTCCTAACAACTGAACCTGACAATGTGTCACGGTGCAATGTACAACATGTACGCTAACACCCCTCCTCAATCACAAGTGCTTCCTATGTTGAGATTGTGCTTAAATTCTTCAAGCTACCGAGCTGGTAAAGCTTTTGTGAACCCATCTACCACCTGGTCCTTAGAAGGAATGAATCTAATCTCTAGTTATTTGTTTGTTACTCTTTCTCTAACAAAGTGAAATTAATTTCAATATGCTTGGTTCTAGCATGGAAAATTGGATTAGCTGACAAATAAGTAGCTTCCATATTATCACACCATAAACATGATGTTTCTCTTATTTGGAGTCCTAGATCTCTAAGAAGAGATTCAATAAAATAAATAATTTCAGTTGTAGCATTTGCCAAATATTTGTATTCAACCTCTCTACTTGATCTAGAGACAATTGCTTGTTTTCTGCCACTCCAAGATATCAGATTAGGACCAAAATATACTGCAAAACCTACTGTGGATCTTCTACAATATACACATCCTTCCCAATCAATATCTTAAAAGGCACTTACTAGAGTGGAGGAAGATCTTCTGAATATTAGTTCAATACTTATTGTACCACTTACATACCTTAATATTATTTTCGTGGCTGTCCAGGGGCATGAACAAACTGACATATCTTGCTTACTGCAAATGCTATATTTGGCCTTGTGAGTGTCATGTATTGAAGAGCTCAAACAATACTCATGTATCTCGTACTAGCTTCTGGTCCTAGGAGTTCTCTTTTAGTGACCGAAAGTTTCTCTGATGTTGAGAGTGGTGTTGGCAATGTATTGCATCCTTATAGGCCAACTCTGTTAAGCAAATCTCAAGCATACTTTTCTTGGGTTAGAATAATACCTTGATTCATTTGTTTTACCTTTATTCCAAAAAAGAAATGCAGTTCACCAAGATCTCTTAACAACATGAGTAAAGGTATCCTCATAGTATATATCGTATCTTTTCTTAAAGCCTTTCGCTACCAACCTAGCTTTTTATCTATATATAGTGCCATCAACTTTTCTTTTAATACTATATACCAATTTACAATCTATAAGGTTTCTACCTTGACAATCTTGTACTAGGTGAAAGTGCATTTGCCCTCATGTGTGGTTTTGGTAATTAATGACAATCCCTATGGACTAATGTTTTCATTGAGTTTAATATGAAGGAACCGTCCATAGATAATGCTTGAAGACCATGTGTTGGATTCAAGGTTGGATGCCATAAATATCAAGACATTCTTTGAGCTTTTGGCATCAAGATCATTGGTTTGAATATATGAATATGATCTTGAGAGTTTGGTTACAAGAGAAGAATTCAAGTGATGGCTCTATGTCAAGGTCACGATGGTCTCATGAGTTGAGCCATGGTTGACCAAGACTTAGAGCATGCAATCAAATGAAGAATTTCCTATGCATCTCAAGAGAGATTTGATAGAGCATGAGTATATACAAGGTTGACCAAGATGAAGAGAGAATAGTGGAATCAAGTATCTTCCCATGGGCTTACATCAAAAGAAGGATTTAGTATAGTCCATGAGAGAATGAATCAAATGACGTTTGAGAAGCACAAGTTCAATATAGTCATCTCAAGAAGATCATATGTTTGAAGCTTGCCATCCATTTGGTGATGATAGACTTAAGATGAGTGTTAACAAGGCTATCCATAATGGTTTATGGGAAGCAAATTAAAGTCTTCACGAAGCAACAATGATCAAGTGAAGCATTCCGGATTGACGGGAGCATGAAGCATCGTCATCAAGATCAAGCGGGATGCTCAAGGCAAAGGTATGTCCTTAGTAGGTTTTCCTTTTACTGGTCTCAAGGTGTGTGTTGGGAGACCGGGTTATAGGATAGATAGCCGCACTATCAAGAGGGGCTTTCGGTTGGGTAACTTGATCACATCGTCTTAGGGAGCTCAATCATTTGCATACTTTGCATATACCTTCTTTGTTGCTTCTTGGTATTTATCTATGTGAGGTTCTTTAGCTTGTTGCTAGCTTTCCAACAAGCCCAAGTTCATTGAAAACGGAATCCAAATGCATCTTCTATTGCGTTTTCGAGTTGAGAGGTTTACCGGTTCTTCACTTTGGAAGGTTTCACACCTCTCCACACTTCGTATTTTTCCTCTTGACATTTCTTGGTGTTTCTCTACATAAAGTTGTAGTACTTTTTCTAATCTTTTCAAAAAGACCAAGTTTGCTAAAAACAGATTTCAGATGCAAAAGATATCGCGTTTTTCGTATGAGTGGTTTTGCTGTTTTGCAAATCCGGAGTGAAATCCGGAGTTGCTCCGGGCTGCTCCGGGCTGAGCAGTGGCCGGGTACTTGCTCTGCTCCAGGCTGCTCCGGGCTTTGCTCCGGGATGACCGAAAAATTTGTAATGGTTAGATTTCTACGGGGCTATATAAGGGATCTTCTTTCCCAAGTTGGCTAGGGTTCTTGAGCACGAAATTGATCTCCATTGTTGACCTTCAAGAGCTTCCTTCCTCCTTCATCCCTCCTATGATTCTTGCATCTTTTTGAGGGATTTGGAAGAGGAGATCTAGATCTACAATCTCCACCAACTCATTCCTCCTCTAAGTGAGGGGAACCTTGATTGCTATAGATGGCGCGGTGGTGATGGAATGAATGACCGGCCAGTTGGGAAACCCCAAGAGGAAGGTATGATGAATATAGTAGCAAGTTTTTCCCTCAGTAAGAAACCAAGGTTTAATCGTCCAGTAGGAAAAAGCCAATACTCCTGAAGGTGATGCTTGCTAGCCTAGTGACACTCCAACAAGGGCGCCGTTAACGATAACGTGTTAGCGCGTCTTCAACTAGTAGCAACGTGGAACCTGCACACAACACAACCAAATACTTTGTTCCCAACTTACGATGAGGTTGTCAATCTCACTGGTTTGCTTGAAACAAAGGGTATGAGCGTATCGAGTGGAAAGTGATAGTAATATGCAAGTAAAGTAAACAGTGCGAGTAAAGTAAACAGGTGATAGCAATATAATGGAAATAGGACCGTGGTCCATAGTTCACTAGTGGTGTCTCTCCATAAGATAAAATAACACATGCTGGGTAAACAAATTACAGTTGGGCAATTGATAGAATAAAGACAACGTGCCTATGTCGAGAGGATCACTATGAGATTTACTCTGGGCATTACAACAAGATACATAGACCGTCATCCAACTGCATCTATGACTAATAATCCACTTGTGGCGAATCAATCCGAGAACTCCATAAGTATTAAGTTGCGAACAAGTGAACAACAGATAACTGCATTAAGCAAAGTGTGTTATGTAAATAAAGCATATGCCCTTGAGCATATGAATGTTGTTTTCTCCCTAGTGGCAACAGCACATCTACAACCTTAGAGGTTTCTGTCACTCCCCCAGATTAAATAGAGGCATGAACCAACTATCGAGCATAAATACCCCCTCTTGGAGTCACTAGCAACTACTCGGACAAGATAGCTACTAACAACGGAGAGCATGCAAGATCATAAACAACATAGAGATAACATAAGATAATATTCAGCACATCAACTCAATCATAACACCAATATTCATCGGATCCCAACAAACACAACATGTAGAATTACATAAAGGTGATCTCGATCATGTAAGGCAACTCACGAGATATAAACATGAAGCACATGGTGGAGAAGACAACCAACTAGCTACTGCTATGGACCCATAGTCCAAGGTAGACTACTCACTCATCGCGCCGGAGGCAAGCATGGTGATGAAGAAGATCTTCGGTGGCGATTCCCCTCTCCGATAGGGTGCCGGGAAGAGCTTCTGGATCCTCCCAATCTCGGGTCGACGGCGGCGGCGGATCGCGATGTATTCTAGAAAAGTCATCGGGTATTTAGGTTTTTCCCGTCGGGGGGTCTTTATAGGCAAAGGGGCGGCGCCAGAGGTGGACCAAGGGGCCCTCACCATAGGTGGGCGCGGGCCAGGGGCAGGCCGCGCCCCCTGGTGGTGTGGCTGCCCTGTGGCCCCTGCTGGTGCCAAGTTGACGTGGGAAAGTGTAGTTGATGTGGGAACTTCTTCTTCTTCAATCCCCGGCAACAGCGCCAGAAAATTGTTGCTTGTTGCATGGTGAATTACCAGCCCGTTGGGAACCCCAAGAGGAAGGTGTGATGAATATAGCAGCAGATTTTCCCTCAGTTAAGAAACCAAGGTATGTCGATCAGGAGAAGAGCAGACAATAACGACTGAAGGTGATGCTTGCTAGTTTGCGACAGCTTCGGACAATTTATATATGGCGCCTCGTCCAAGCTTTGCTTGCTAGGTGCAACGCGGAACCTGCACACAACACAACCAAGTACTTTGTTCCCAACTTGCGACGAGGTTGTCAATCTCACCGGTTTGCTTGAAACAAAGGTTATGAGCGTATCGAGTGGAAAACAGTAGAAGTATGCGAGTAAAGTAAACAGTGCGAGTAAAGTAAACAGGTGATAGCAATATGATGGAAATAGGACCGGGGTCCACAGTTCACTAGTGGTGTCTCTCCATAAGATAAATAACACATGCTGGGTAAACAAATTACAGTTGGGCAATTGATAGAATAAAGATAAACGTGATATGTCAAGAAGATCACTACGAGATTTACTCTGGGCATTACAACAAAATACATAGACCGCCATCCAACTGCATCTATGACTAATAATCCACTTGTGGCGAATCAATCCGAGAACTCCACAAGTATTAAGTTGCGAACAACAGATAATTGCATTAAGCAAAGTGTGTAATGTAAACAAAGCATATGCCCTTGAGCATATGAATGTTGTTTTCTCCCTAGTAGCAACAACACATCTACAACCTTAGAGGTTTCTGTCACTCCCCCAGGTTAAATAGAGGCATGAACCCACTATCGAGCATAAATACCCCCTCTTGGAGTCACTAGCAACTACTCGGCCAAGATAGCTACTAACAACGGAGAGCATGCAAGATCATAAACAACATAGAGATAACATAAGATATAATTCAGTATAGCAACTCAATCATAACACCAATATTCATCGGATCCCAACAAACCAAACATGTAGAATTACATAACGGTGATCTCAATCATGTAGGGCAGCTCATGAGATCTAAACATGAAGCACATGGTGGAGAAGACAACCATCTAGCTACTGCTATGGACCCATAGTCCAAGGTAGACTACTCAGTCATCGCTCCGGAGGCAAGCATGGCGATGAAGAAGACCTCCGGTGGTAATTCCCCTCTCCGGCAGGGCGCTGGGAAGAGCTTCTGGACCCTCCCGATCTTCGGGTCGACGGCGGCGGCGGATCGCGATGTGTTCTAGAAAAGTGATCGGGACTTAGGTTTTTCCCGTCGGGGGGTCTTTATAGGCGAAGGGGCGATGTCAGGAGTGGCCCCAGGCCCCCTCACACCATGGCGGCGCGGCCAGGGCCTGGGCCGCGCCAGCCAGGTGTGAGGGAGGGCTGTGGCCCCTCTCCTACTCTCCTTCGGATCTCTGGAAGCTCCCGGACAAAATAAGACTTCAGGAACTTGTTTTGTCTAATTCCGAGAATATTTCTTGTGTATCACTTGAAAGGACACAGATGTCGCCTAGAGGGGGGGTGAATAGGCGATATCAAATTTTACGAATGGCTTGAACAAAAGCGGAATTAAACTAGCGTTTATTTTGTCAAGCACATAAAACCTAAATAAACTAGGCTCACCTATGTGCACCAACAACTTATGCTAAGCAATACAAGTAACAAGGTGATAGCAAGATATATGACTTCAAGCACGAAGGCTATCACAATGTAAAGTGCATAAGTAAAGAGCTCGGGTATAGAAATAACCGAGGCACGCGGAGACGATGATGTATTCCCGAGTTCCTCCCTTGAAAGGGAGTACGTCTCGTTGGAGGGGTGTGGTATCGCCACAAAGGCCTAACCAACGCCACAAAGGCCTCACCCTATTCTCTGGTGTGAGCTTGCGCCACAAAGGCCTAGCTCACTCTTCCACTAAGGGGTTCCTCAAGGCGGAACCGGGCCTTTACACAAATCTTGGGGCACACATCTACAACTTAATTGGAGGCTCCCAAGGATAGCCACCAAGGCACCACAAAGCCACAAAGCCGTCTAGGGTTCCAAGAACCCAAGAGTAATAAGCTCACAAACTTTTACTTACTCGAATCTCCGGGGAGAACTCAAACCGATGCAACCTATGCAATGGCAAGGGCACACAAAGTGCTCAAATCCTTCTCACCCAAATCTCACCAAAGCAACTAATGCTATGGAGAGATATGAGAGGAAGAACAAAGGAAATCCACAAAGAACTCCAAGATCTAAATCCACAAGAGGTTCCCCTCACTAAGAGGAGATTTTGATTGGTGGAAAGATAGATCTAGATCTCCTCTCTCTTTTCCCTCAAAAATATGCAAGAATCATGGGAGGGATTGAGAGATGGGCAAGCTTTCCAAGGTCAACAATGGTGGGAGAGAGAGAAAGAGAGGAAAAACGAGCTCACAGCCCTTGGGGAAGAAGGGGGGCCTTTTATAGGCCCCCCCAACAAAATATGACCGTTACAGCCATTTAGACCGGCTAAAGCCGGACTTAACACCGGCTAAAGCCGGACAAAAATCCGGACTAAAACAGAGAGGCAATCGAGCGTCCCGGTCCAGCTATTTCCGGCCCTGGGCCGGCTAAAGCCGCCCCTCCTGAAACTGGCAGAAACACCAAAACAAAAACGGCAATAACTTGAGCATCCGAACTCCGTTTTCGATGATCTTGGGCTAGTTGGAATCACAACAACAAGCTCTACAACATTATGCAGAGAAACATCATAGTCCAACCAAGGAGGATAAAACCAAATGATGAAAGGTTTGACCTCTCTTCGAAGACAAACCGGTAAAACCTCCAAACACCAAAAACGCAAGAAGAGTTTTATGCGGAATCCGTTTTTGATGAGATAGAGCTTGTCATGGAAGTAACCACAAGCTCTAGAACCTCACATGGATAAAATCCAAATAAGAACCAAGAAAGATGATGCCAAGTATTCAAAGGTTTGAGCTCTCTCCGAACGATACGATTAAGTTACTCACTCGAGAGCCCCTCTTGATAGTACGGCTACCGATCCTATAACCCGGTCTCACAACTAACACCATGAGACCGGTAAGAAAGAAACCCTATCAATATCATACCTTTGCCTTGAGCATTCCACTTGAGGTGGATAATGACGATCTTGATCTTCTCAAGTTGGACCACCTTTCTTGATTGAGCTTGCTTGGTGAAGTCTTGCGGATTGCTCCTCCATACTCCACTATGGAAGAGACTCTCTTTAATCATATCTTCACATATCCATGATCACAATATAGATGGCAAGCTTCAAGCATATGTTCTCTTCTAGTTGCTCATCTTGAACTTGCGCTTTGACTTGATCAATCCTCGAATCTATTCTTCTTTCTCCGTAATGATGGTGTCTTGAGGATACACATGAGAGCTCACTCAATCTTATTCTTCAAGACACACTTGATATAAGCTCAACTCCCTTAAGACCAATCTTTGGATCACTCCTTGAATAACACCTTGGTCAACACATAATCTTCTTCTTACAACCTTGACTCCAACAAATGGTTCAAGCATTGTCTATGGACAAGTCCTACACATATGACTCAATGCAACCATTAGTCCATAGGGATTGTCATTAATTACCAAAACCACACATGGGGCTCGATATGATCTTTCATCACTTCTGAAACACAAAACAGCAGAAAACAGGGAACTGGCACTGTGGCGACTTGTTAGTAGGTTAGTTCCGGAAAATGCATAAAAGTGCCACAAAGTGTAACGAAACAGTAGGCAAATGGTGTAAAAACAAGCATGGAGCATCAAAAATTATAGATACGTTGGAGACGTATCAAGCATCCCCAAGCTTAACTCCTGCTCGTCCTCGAGTAGGTAAGTGATAACAAAAGAATAATTTTTGAGGTGACAAGCACCTACACAATCTTGATCATATATGTAAGCATTTGTGAGCTGGGATCATAAGAACTTAAAACATGGGCATGAAAATATAATCTTGACAATAAGAACTTAGCAACCATGTTGTAAACATGCAAATGAACACAAACAAAAGATCATGAAAATGAAACAATGAAAGTCAAACGTGTGTTCAAATCATAAGAAAAAACATACAAATGGTTTTCAGCTTGTCCTTCAAAGAGAGCAAAACATAAATGCATAGGACACCTTCAAGTTTAAGAGGGCGACTAGATACAAATAATTTGAGAACAAGTGAAACCAACAATATGAATCAATCAATGAAAACTTTGGGACAATGCACATTATACTAAGAATGACAACTATGCTCTCTTAATGGTGCATAAAGATAGAAGGTGGTGACTCAACATAAAAGTAGAAGAAAGGCCCTTCGCAGAGGGAAGCAGTGATTGCAAGTTTTATAACCTTCAAAAATTATGGTACTTACCGGCTTTGAGCTCTGATTGCCCCCATCATAAGCATCTTGAATGGTTAAAGTTAATGCGAGAACAATTATGATGCATATGCTTGACAAATCATAAGTTGAAAACCTCGTGTCCCGTGAATACGAGTACCCAAACCTCATGCTACTTTACTTAGAGTCCCAAGCAAGGCTCTTGTCATTGTAAATATATGCATATCATTGAGAACCGCCAACGGGGTACCTCCGTGCCCGATGACATGGAACAAGCCCACATCAAAATGATAGGACAAGCAGACAATGAACACCTCGACATCTCTTTTATTTGCCATTTGTTTAGCTTTTTATTGTGAGATGCGTCATCGAATGTTCACCATGGGTATGCTGCAAATTTCCACCATGAATTATGCATGGCTTAGATTAGCGTCCCGGCGTTTCCCTAACACATATACAAACTCCATGATCCCCACAAGATTCCCAATTCATTTCACACCGCGGGCATCCATAAACAAAAGATCACGATATCAACTCAAATAAGAAGTGCAATGTTGAAAGCTTGCCCATGACTGCATGGCTGGGCTAGTCTGCAACTTACAACTTGCAAGCATAACAACTCAATATAAGAGACCACAATGTCAAATTTTTAAGAACAGGAAAAAGTAAAGTGTGCCTTCCGGTTCGTGAGAGCTTTACTGACCGAATTTCGCATAACACTGGTAAGAGTTTAATTTGAAGAGAAAATAAAAGAAGTCAAATTTACTTGGAATAGCAAATTTCTAGTAGGTATGTATGGTGGACACTTTCGAAAACTTTGGCTTTTAGGAGTTGGATGCACGAGTAGAGCTCATACTCAGTACAAGGCGAGGGCTAGCAAAAGACTGGGAGCGACCAACTAAGAGAGCAATAATGGCCATAATCATGCAAAGCGACAAAGCGACATTAAAAGAAGCATAAGATGGCATCAAAAGTCAAAAACTAAATGATCATAGAGGCTATTGGCGACTTTGTAAGAGTCTAACATGTGTGAGCATGCGCCAAGTCAACCCAAATAAAGCATCAAGGAGAAAACCAAAATAATGCTTCCATACAATTAAGAACAACGCATGATTTTTTTCAAAGGCTCATTAAGCAATCTCAGTTATTTGAGACAAGTCATGCTACAGCAAAACCACTAAGCATACTATCAAAAAGACATCAAGCATGTCATGAAAAAGCCTAAGCCGCAGTCTACACAAGCTCCTTCTTGTACCACTATTTTGCATAAAGCTTTTTCTCTTTTCCAACACCCACTAGTGGAAAAAAGCCTATTGGTGGCGCACCATTTTGGCATATGCGTGGCGCATATGGGATGCGCCACCACTGCCACGCCACTAATAACAGTTTATTGGTGGCGCATGTCAATATGCGCCACGCATATGTTGAATATTGGTGGCGCATATAGCATATGCGCCATTAGTGTCTTATGCGTGGCGCATATTGCTATATGCGCCACCAATACATAATGCGCCACTAAACACCTATAATATGCGCCACTGATATTTCGTACAGGTCCAAAAAAAACTGATATTTTCTGGAATTTATACACAGCAATGCACAAGAATATATATAGGTATACAATATAACTGCAGAATACACAGCATGCAGTATAAAACAAATATATCATCATCACAAACAATTAGATCCATAATAGTGACAAAGTTCCCGAATATTAGAAGTGTTAGAGCATATATAGCCCAAGTCCATGCATTACACACATTACACATTACACACATTACACATCTCACCCAAAGACCGAGTAGACTACACCCGCAATGGTGAGCAAGACCGGGAGCACGATCATCAAGGTCTTCATCCGGTTGTTGTTTCTCCGCTCTCCTAGGAGGTGGATCCTCCACCTAGCTTCCGCTAGCTCTCTCGTCGGATACCCCTTGTAGGAGTTGCCGCTGAACTTGTTCACTTGCTTCTGGCAATCCTCCCACTCATCGTAGACTCCTGGTACCCATCCTTTGTACACCACGTAGCATCTCGGCATCTCTGTGTAGACAAAGCCATATATATAGTATTCAAGCTATAAGAAAAGAGTTACATATGTCGACAAAGCCATATATCATATGCAACCGAAAGAATGAAAGGATTCACATGCATGTCGACAAAGGAAAGTACTCGAGCTAAGAAAAGAGTTATATATAAGTATCCCGCATACAAAAGTAAATAAGTCCAACAACGATGCTTTCGACTAAGGCAAGTTATAAGTTTACACCTCACACACATACACACACCAGAATGAGTTGCAGATACGGTAAAGTTTATGACTCAAGCACAGACGATTGACATACACGCGAAAACGACTAGGAAGAATCATGAAGACTTTGGTTGACATGGCTCCGGGAACGGTTTGTAGCAATCTTTCGTTGTCCATGTCCTAGTGTCACGCTGTTTCCGGAGCCGGTCTTCGATCTCGCGCTTAGCCAACGGTCTGTCGTAGGACAAGGTTCCGCCCCTTGTGATGACTTCTTCTTGCAAGATAGTCGCAATCTGATTCTGGATGCGGAAGAAGTCATCCCTAAGTTCAGCGTCCTCGATCCTTGCATGCTCTTCTGCCCATCCTCGGACACTAGCTGGCGTCGTAAGCCTGTGTTCGTTCTGGATGATCGCCCGCATGTGATGGAGGGCGTAGAAGGCCTCCTTGACACTATTAGGCGGCTGCTTGACGCAGGGGAACTTGATTACGTGCTTGAACATGTGTCTGCCGTCCTTGACATTTTCCGCCCCCTTCCTGAAGTCGCCTCCCTTCCTGGCGTATCCCTCGAGAGCATCATCTAGAACACCCTTGATGTAGGCGTAGTTTTTTGTCTTTGCCTCACTCCCCGAGTCTAAGTAGATGGCTACCGAGTACCTCGGGGCAACGAGGATCAATGTGCAGTATATGTCTCTGCGCAAAACAGTTGAAACGAAAGAATGTTGGAAAAGGAGCTAAGAAATGACAAGTTATTACGGCGGCCGAGTGAGTGTGCACTTACTCGGGAAAGTAAGGAAGAAGAATGTCTTTTGTACTCTTGTTGTCCAGCAGGAACTTTTGGAGGTACTCCTTTGCTTTGGAACGGTTCGCTAGATTCATCAACATGCCTTCACGCATGTAGTAGGGGTCCGTTATCGCGACGCCAGGGTTCTCCTCTCTGTTGACCTTCATCGCCCGCTGGAGCGCGTATAGGCGGACCAAGTTATAGTCCAGCCGTTTGGCGTTGAAAAGCTTGAAGACGTCCTCGTACGATATGAACAAGATATCCGCGGGGTGATCATCGACGAAGCCCACGTCCGCTGGAACCTTCACCATGTAAACGGGGTACGATGGATTTGTTTCCATAAGAAGGCCCTCCTCCAGAAACAGAATACCATGCATAAGGCTCACCATCGCTCCACTCGCGTGGGCGACCTGCTCCTCAGTCATAATTGGTTTTCCAGCTTCATGAATTATGCCCTGCAAGGTGCCCTTAGCGGGTTGTGACATCGGGTCGTCGTGAACCCTGGGCCTCTTCGGAACGTCAAGGAATCTGGGGCACGGGCTCCAGGCGCAGCACGCTCCCGCAATTCCCTGGCAAATCACCGCCGTCAGCACGGGAGCCGCGCGATTCAGAAGCGAGCCGGCGTGGCGAGCACCAACCGGGCGTTCCCCGCGCGTCGACGCGTGATTCCGAATCCGCGGAGCGCGGGACCAATGTCCTTCTCCTCCTGGTCCGGTGCCGGTGGCCCTTCTCCTCCTGGTCCGATGCCGGTGCTCCTTCTCCTCCTGGTGACAGCTTCGAGCGGCGGCTAGGGTTAGGGCTTCGAGCGGCGGCTAGGGTTAGCACCGCGCGCGGGGAAATGGGGGGAAGATCTTCTGGTGGGCGACGAAGCGGTATTTCCCCTAAGTGTCAACTATGCGTGGCGCATTTCGTGCTATATGCGCCACGCATATTTGACACTTAGTCAAATAGCGCGAGCACCTGCACTTAGACAAGATTCGGTCACTAGCTCAGTGGTAGGGTTCTCTGCAGCCAGCGGGGGGATCCAGGGTTCGAACCCTGCCCTCACACCTTTTTTAAAAAATTGCTTTTTCACAATTTCTAACAAATACAAGTTAATTACTTCAAAATAATGGTTTGTAATAGTTTTAAATTGTTTTTTCACAATTTCTAACAAATACAAGTTACTTCAAAATAATAGTTTGTAATAGTTTTAATTTTTTTTTCACAATTTCTAACAAATACAAGTTAATTAGTTCAAAATAATGGTTTGTAATAGTTTTAAATTGTTTTTTCACAATTTCTAACAAATACAAGTTACTTCAAAATAATAGTTTGTAATAGTAAAAAAAACACAAACATCATCGTCATGTCACATCTTTTTCTCACTTTGCAATCTTCTTGCCCTTCTTCCTCGCGGTTGAATACTTTAGGCCGGGAATGTTGAGGTTTCTTCTCGTGAACGGACAACCTTTAGTAGGTAGGGTGGTCTTCCTTCTTCCTGCGGTAGTCGGCTTGTCGAAGTACTTGTCGAATTCCTCTTCGATCTTTGGATCGCCGTTCTTTTCTAAGTCTTGGTCGTTGGCGGGTCCTTCCATTCCGATGATGCTCCTCTTGCCCCTCCTCACGACAACACGGCTTGGCTTTGACGGGTCGGTGATGAAGAAGCATTGGTCAACTTGGCTCGCGAGTACCCATGGCTCGTTTTTTGCGGAGGCGTTCTTCGCGGAGGCATCGGGTATAACCATGGTGGTGAAATACCGGCCCTCTTTCTGGACGCTCTTGGCCCATCTGACACGGAACATCGGCACCTTCTCTCTGGCATAGTCGAGCTCCCAGATCTCCTCGATCCTTCTGAAGAATCTTTCCTCGACGGTGGCTTCGTCATCGGCATAGGATAGCGTGATATGCGTTGATGTCGTAGGCCTGATATGCATGGGCCCCACTTGTTATGCGTGGCGCATATTGCAATATGCGCCACTGATATTTTATTTATCAGTGGCGCATATTTCTATATGCGCCACGCATAACACTGGCAGGGGTCAGGCCAGTGGGGCCCAGGTGGGTCCCACAGACTTATCAGTGGCGCATTATTCACAATATGCGCCACTAAAGGGTCGAATATGCATGGCGCATATTGCAAATGCGCCATTGATAAGTCAAGATATTTTGTCGACGACCCTTCTGGTGGGTCCCACAAACTTATTGGTGGCGCATTTTGAACAGAATGCGCCACTAGTAAAAAAAAATTAGTGGAGCATATTTGATAATGCGCCACTAGTAAATACTAGTGGCGCATATTGATTAATATGCTCCACTAGTAAAACATCTATCTATAAGCCTTTTCCCACTAGTGACCATTTGAAAATTTTAAAGACACCTCTTTTGATGAAAACCAATAAAGATCAGAGGCAAAAATACACCTTGATGAAAAGATATGACAAGGTCTGAACGCAAATCAAGGCGAAAACGAAAACCAAAAGTAGTAGCGGAAAAAGAAGAACACTCGGTGAAATTGTAAGAATGAAAAACGAAGTGTTCTTGGCAAATGAAAACGAGTACATCTCCTCCAAAGGAAATTTGTTGGGGTCCAACAATTTATTGCAGCAAACAAAACAAAACTAACTAAGAAAACTAAAACAACTGACGCTCCAAGAAAAACACATAGTGCATGAAGCAATAAAAATATAGTGTTTTGAAAGGTGACCTGATTTTTGCCGATGAAGAAGGGGTGCCTCGGGGGCATCCCCAAGCTTTGACGCTTGTACTTCTTGGATATTTCTTGGGGTGATGCATGGGCATCCCCAAGCTTGAGATTTTGTCCATTCTTCAACTGATCTCATCATTCTCCAATCCCTACACTTGAAAACTTCCTTCATACAAAACTAAACACAATTCTATTAGCAACATTAGTGTAGCATAACATATAATCAACCTCTTTTTGCTTCAGGTTTCAACCCAAAACCACCACATATATAGCAAATACTACTGTAGCAACTTCCCCAAAAGTTCCGTGATCAAAAGAACTCAAAAGAAAGCGATAAAGCGGCAAACACAAATATTGGCAGAAATCTGTCAAAACAGAACAGCTGACAAAGGTCGAATTTTTGAGGGGTTTTCTGTTGCTCAAATAAAAAAGTGTTCAACTAATGAAAGTTTGGATATAACCTGGGGCATATGCACAAGAAATCGCAGGTCCAAAAGATATACAGAGAATTTATACGAATTTTTACGGTGCAGCACCGAAAACAGTTTCAGGACAGCAACATCCCCAAATCTTTACCTCACTCGAATTAGAGGCTTCTCTTGGCACAAAAACGAAATAAACAAGATAAGGAGCGGTCATTACAGTAGTAATGACTTCCAAGACTCAAATAAAAGAAAAAGTACTAAAAATAAAACATTGGGTTATCTCCCAAGAGTGCTTTTCTTTAACGCCTTTGAGCTAGGCGCAGAAAATTGCGAATCAAGTAACATCAAGTGATGAAGCATCAGGCTCATAATTTGCTCTAAGAATAGAGTCAAAAAGTAATTTCTTCCTTTTCCTAGGGAAGTGTTCCATACCTTTCTTGAGTGGAAATTGATATTTGATGGTGCCTTCTCTCATATCAATGATAGCACCTACAGTTCGAAGAAAGGGTCTTCCCAAAATAATAGGACATGAAGCATGGCATTCAACGTCCATAACAAGAAAATCAACGGGAACAAGGTCATTGTTAACCACAATATGAACATCATTAATTCTTCCCAAAGGTTTCTTCTTATCAACATCAGCAACAGGAACATCATAATAACACTTTTCAAGCGGTGGTAAATCAAGCATGTCATAAATCTTTTTAGGCATGATAGAAATACTAGCACCTAGATCACATAAAGCATGGCAATCAAAACCATTAACATGCATATCAATGATGGGTTCCCAACCATCTTCTAACTTCTTGGGAACAGAAGCTTTTTGCTTCAACTTTTCATCCCTAATTTTTATGAGAGCATTGGTAATATGCTTAGTAAAAGCAACATTTAAAGAACTAGCATTGGGAGTCAAAGCAAGCTTTTGCAAGAACAAAATAACTTCAGATATATTGCAGCCATTAACATCAAAATCATTAAAAGAAATAGAGCTATCATCCCCCACACTCCGAAAAATTTCAGCACTCTTTTGAGAAAAAGTTTTGGCAGTTTTAGGCTTTTTAACACAAGGAGTGGGAGTTTTCTCTACCCCAATCAAAGTAAGAGGATTGCTAGCATTAGGAGCAACATCATTAGAGGTAGTAATGGTACATACCTTCATCTCTCTAGCCATCTCATCTTCTCTTTCCCACCTGGCATGCAATTCCGCTAACAATCTAATATTTTCATCAATTCCAACTTGAATAGCGTTAGCAATAGCAAAAACATTGTTCTCTTTCACATCATTAGGCAACACTTTTAATTTCAGAAGTTCAACATCATGAGCAAGGCTATCAACTTTAGAAGCAAGAATATCAATTTTGCCTAACTTTTCCTCAACAGACTTGTTAAAAGCAGTTTGCTTTCCGATGAAGTCCTTGAGCATTACCTCAAGCTCGGAGGGCGCGGCCCTAGTGTTGTTGTAGGAATTACCATAAGAATTACCATAACCATTACCATTGGTAGAAGGATACAGCCTATAATTGTTACTAGCAAAATTGTTCCTATAAGCATTGTTGTTAAAATTATTGTTTCTAATGAAATTCACATCAACATGCTCTTCTTGAGCAACCAAAGAGGCTAAAGGAACATTATTGGGATCAACATGAGTCCTATCATTAGCAAGCATAGCCATAATGGTATCAATCTTATCATTCAAGGAAGAGGTTTCCTCAACAGAATTTACCTTCTTACCTTGTGGAGCTCTCTCGGTGTGCCATTCAGAATAATTTACCATCATGTTGTCGAGAAGCTTTGTTGCGGAGCCCAAGGTAAGGGACATAAAAGTGCCTCCAGCAGCTGAATACAATAGGTTCCTCGAAGAAAAATTCAGTCCTGCATAAAAAGTTTGGACAATTATCCAAGTAGTCAGTCCATGAGTGGGGCAATTCTTTATCATAGATTTCATTCTTTCCCAAGCTTGAGCAACATGTTCATTATCAAACTGAGTAAATTTCATAATATTGCTACGCAGAGATATAATCTTAGCAGGAGGATAGTATCTACTAATAAAAGCATCCTTACACTTAGCCCATGAATCAATACTATTCTTAGTCAAAGACAGCAACCAATCTTTAGCTTTTCCGCTCAAAGAAAAAGTAAACAACTTGAGCTTAATAATATCACTTTCTACATCCTTATATTTCTGCATCTCACATAGCTCAACAAAATTATTGAGATGAGCTGCAGCATCTTTAGTACTAGCACCAGAGAATTGCTCTTTCATAACAAGGTTCAACAAAGCAGGCTTAATCTCATAAAAGTTTGCAGCAAGAGCAGGTGGTGTAATAGGAGTGCAGATAAAATCACTATTGTTCGTGCTAGTAAAGTCACACAACTTGGTGTTTTCAGGATTGGCCATTTCAGCAAAACGAAAGTAAACAAGTAAAAATAACTACCAAGGATTCTAATTTTTTTGGGTTTTTGATATAAAACGATGCAGGTAAAATAAATAAAGTAAAGCAAAACAATAACAAAGTAAAGGATGTGTGTGCGAAAACTCCCCTCGCAGAAGTCTTCCACTCTTCCCCGGCAATGGCGCCAGAAAATTGTCTGCTGGTGCCAAGTTGACGTGGGAAAGTGTAGTTGATGTGGGAACTTCTTCTTCTTCAATCCCCGGCAACGGAGCCAGAAAATTGTTGCTTGTTGCGTGGTGAATGACCAGCCCGTTGGGAACCCCAAGAGGAAGGTGTGATGAATATAGCAGCAGATTTTCCCTCAGTTAAGAAACCAAGGTATGTCGATCAGGAGAAGAGCAGACAATAACGACTGAAGGTGATGCTTGCTAGTTTGCGACAGCTTCGGACAATTTATATATGGCGCCTCGTCTAAGCTTTGCTTGCTAGGTGCAACGCGGAACCTGCACACAACACAACCAAGTACTTTGTTCCCAACTTGCGATGAGGTTGTCAATCTCACCGGTTTGCTTGAAACAAAGGTTATGAGCGTATCGAGTGGAAAACAGTAGAAGTATGCGAGTAAAGTAAACAGTGCGAGTAAAGTAAACAGGTGATAGCAATATGATGGAAATAGGACCGGGGTCCACAGTTCACTAGTGGTGTCTCTCCATAAGATAAATAACACATGCTGGGTAAACAAATTATAGTTGGGCAATTGATAGAATAAAGATAAACGTGATATGTCAAGAAGATCACTACGAGATTTACTCTGGGCATTGCAACAAAATACATAGACCGCCATCCAACTG
This sequence comes from Dactylis glomerata, assembly GCA_007115705.1. NCBI lineage: Eukaryota > Viridiplantae > Streptophyta > Magnoliopsida > Poales > Poaceae > Dactylis > Dactylis glomerata. The sequence goes on along the minus strand of QXEO01001691.1, from coordinate 2,545,636 downwards.
CATCTATGACTAATAATCCACTTGTGGCGAATCAATCCGAGAACTCCACAAATATTAAGTTGCGAACAACAGATAATTGCATTAAGCAAAGTGTGTAATGTAAACAAAGCATATGCCCTTGAGCATATGAATGTTGTTTTCTCCCTAGTAGCAACAACACATCTACAACATTAGAGGTTTCTGTCACTCCCCCAGGTTAAATAGAGGCATGAACCCACTATCGAGCATAAATACCCCCTCTTGGAGTCACTAGCAACTACTCGGCCAAGATAGCTACTAACAACGGAGAGCATGCAAGATCATAAACAACATAGAGATAACATAAGATATAATTCAGTATAGCAACTCAATCATATCACCAATATTCATCGGATCCCAACAAACCAAACATGTAGAATTACGTAACGGTGATCTCAATCATGTAGGGCAGCTCATGAGATCTAAACATGAAGCACATGGTGGAGAAGACAACCATCTAGCTACTGCTATGGACCCATAGTCCAAGGTAGACTACTCACTCATCGCTCCGGAGGCAAGCATGGCGATGAAGAAGACCTCCGGTGGTGATTCCCCTCTCTGGTTGGGCACCGGGAAGAGCTTCTGGACCCTCCCGATCTTTGGGTCGACGGCGGCGGCGGATCGCGATGTGTTCTGGAAAAGTGATCGGGTACTTAGGTTTTTCCCGTCGGGGGGTCTTTATAGGCGAAGGGGCGATGTCAGGAGTGGCCCCAGGCCCCCTCACACCATGGCGGCGCGGCCAGGGCCTGGGCCGCGCCAGCCAGGTGTGAGGGCGGGCTGTGGCCCCTCTCCTACTCTCCTTCGGATCTCTGGAAGCTCCCGGACAAAATAAGACTTCAGGAACTTGTTTCGTCCAATTCCGAGAATATTTCCTGTGTATCACTTCTGAAACACAAAAACAGCAGAAAACAGGGAACTGGCACTGTGGCGACTTGTTAGTAGGTTAGTTCCGGAAAATGCATAAAAGTGCCACAAAGTGTAACGATACAGTAGGCAAATGGTGTAAAAACAAGCATGGAGCATCAAAAATTATAGATACGTTGGAGACGTATCAGCCCCCCTCCATCTCCTCTTCGGTTCTCTGGAAGCTTCAGTAAATTTCTGGATGTTCGGCTTTTGTTTTGTCCAATTCCAAGAATATTTCCTGTGTAACTTTTCTGAAACACAAAAATAGCAAAAAACAGGGAACTGGCACTGTGGCATCTCGTTAATAGGTTAGTTCTGGAAAATGCATAAAAATGCCATGAAGTGTAACGAAACACTAAGCAAATGGTGTAAAAACAAGCATGGAGCATAAAAAATTATAGATACGTTAGAGACATATCAGCATCCCCAAGCTTAACTCCTGCTCATCCTCGAGTAGGTAAGTGATAACAAAAGAAATAATTTTTTGAGGTGACATGCACCTACACAATCTTGATCATCTATGTAAGCGTTGTGCGCTGGGATCAAAAGAACTTAAAACATGGGCATGAAAGATATAATCTTGATAGAAGAAACTTAGCAACCATATTATAACATGACAAAGAACACAAACAAAAGATCATGAAAATGAAACAATGAAAGTCAAACGTGTGTTCAAATCATATAGAAAAACATACAAATGGTTTTCAGCTTGTCCTTTATGAGAAAGCAAAACATAAATGCATAGGACACCTTCAAGTTTAAGAGGGCGACTAGATACAAGTAATTTAAGAACAAGTAAAACCAACATCATGAATCAATCAATGAAAACTTTGGGACAATGCAAATTATACTCAGAATGACAACTATGCTCTCTTAGACGGTGTATAAAGATAGAAGGTGGTGACTCAACATAAAAGTAAAAGAAAGGCCCTTTGCGGAGGGAAGCAGTGATTGCAAGTTTTATAAACCTTCAAAAATTATGGTACTTACTGGCTTTGAGCTCTCATTGCCCCCATCATAGGCATCTTGAATGGTAAAAGTTAATGCGAATATACTTATGCTGCATATGCTTGACAAATCATAAGTTGAAAACCTCGTGTCCCGTGAAATACGAATACCCAAACCTCATGCTACTCGACTTAGAGTCCCAAGCAAGCTCTTGTCATTGTAAATATATGTGTATCATCGAGAACCACCAATGGGGTATCTATGTGCCTGATGACATGGAACAAGCCCACATCAAAATGACAGGACAAACAGACAATGAACATCTCGACATCTCTTTTATTTACCATTGGTATAGCTTTTTATTGTGAGATGCGTCGTCGAATGTTCACTATGGGCATGCTATAAATTTCCACCATGAATTATGCATGGCTTAGATTAGCGGCCCAGGCGTTTCTCTAACACGTATACAAACTCCATGATCCCGCAAGATTCCCAACTTATTTCACATCGCGAGTATCCATAAACAAAAGATCACGATATCAACTCAAATGAAAGATAGTGCAATGTTGAAAGCTTGCCCCATGACGGCATGGCTGGGCTAATTTCCAACTTACAACTTGCCAGCATAACAACTCAACATAAGAGAGCCACAATGTCAAAATTTTAAAACGAGAAAAGTAAAGTGTGCCATCAGATTCGTGAGAGCTTTACTGACCAATTTTCGCATAACACCAAAAGAGTATAATTTGAAGGATAGATAAAAGCAAGTCAAATGTACTTTGGAATAGCAAATTGCTAATAGGTATGTATGGTGGACTCATTGGAACAACTTGGTTTTCAGGAGTTGGATGCACGAGTAGAGCTCATACTTAGTACAAAATGAGGGCTAACAAAAGACTGGGAGCGACCAACTAAGAGAGCAATAGCGGCCATAATCATGCAAAGCGACAAAGCGACACTAAAAGAAGCATAAGATGGCATCAAAAGTCAAAAACTAAATGATCATAGAGGCTTATGGCGACTTTGTATGAGTCAAACATGTGTGAGCATGCGCCAAGTCAACCCAAATAAAGCATCAAAGGAGAAAACCAAAATAATGCTTCCAAATAATTAAAACAACGCATGATTTTTTCAAAGGCTCATTAAGCAATCTCAGTCATTTGAGACAAGTCATGCTATAACAAAACCACTAAGCATACTATCAAAAAGACATCAAGCACGACATGCAAAAGCCTAGGCCGCAGTCTACACAAGCTCCTTCTTGTACCACTTTTTTGCATAAAGCTTTTTCTCTTTTCCAACACCATTCGAACTTTTTTGAGACAACTCTGTTGATGAAAACCAACATGGACCAGAGGTCAAAATACACCTTGATAAAAATATATAACAAGATCTGAACAAAAATCAAGGCAAAAAATGAAAACTAAACGCAGTTCTAGAAAAAGAGAACACTCGTTGAACGATAAGAGTGAAAAACGGGGTGTTCTTGGCAAATGAAAAGCAAGGCAACTTCTCCAAAAGGAATTTGTTGGGGTCCAACCATTTATTGCAGAAAATAAAACTAAACTAAACTGAAAACTAAAAACAATTGACGCTCCAAGAAAAATGCATAATGCATGAAGCAATAAAAATATAGTGTGTTGAAAGGTGACCTGATTTTTGCCGATGAAGAAGGGGTGCCTCGGGGGCATCCCCAAGCTTTGACGCTTATGCTTCTTGGATATTTCTTAGGTGCGCGGGCATCCCCAAGCTTGATCTTTTGTCCATTCTTCAACTCATCTCATCATTCTCCAATCCCTACACTTGAAAAATTCCTTCATACAAAACTAAACACAATTCTATTAGCAACATTAGTGTAAGCATAACATTGAATCAACCCTTTTTGCTTCAGGTTTCAACTCAAAACCACCACATATAAAGCATATACTACTGTAGAAACTTCCCCAAAACTTCCGTGATCAAAAGAACTCAAAAAGAAAGTGATAAAGCGGCAAACACAAATATTGGCAGAAATCTGTCAAAGTAGAACACAAATATTGGCAGAAATCTGACAAAGATCGAATTTTTAGAGGATTTTATATTGCTCACATCAAAAAGTGTATAACTAATGAAAGTTTTGATATAACCTGGGGCATATGCACAAGAAATCTCAGGTCCAAAAGATATACAGATAATTTTCACGAATTTTTACGGTGCAGCACCGAAAACTGTTTCAGGACAGCAACATCCCCAAATCTTACCTCACTCAAATTAGAGGCTTCTCTTGGCACAAAAACGAAATAAAAAGGATAAGGAGAGGTTATTACAGTAGTAATAACTTCCAAGACTCAAATAAAAGAAAAAGTACTGAAAGTAAAAACATTGGGTTATCTCCCAAGAGTGCTTTTCTTTAACGCCTTTGAGCTAGGCGCGGAAAATACGAATCAAGTAATATCGAAAGAGGCATTAAGATCAATTGTAGGAGTCTTTTCAACAAAGAAATGAATTTTGTCCAAACGAGTTTTTGAGTATCCCTTGTAATCACGCTTTGGTACACTACTTTCATCAAAAATATTTTCAGGACAAATCCAACTATTTTTTTTTCCAAAGCATCATGAATTCCTACAAGTTTACAAGATATTGGTACTCTAAATTCTTCGTTGGTTGTACCAACAACCTCTATAGGCGAGCCAAGCTTATTAAATTTCTTAAAAACTTTCCTAGCTTCAATGGCAACATCTCTAAATTCTATGCGCAAAGTTTCCAAGATAAAAGCTTTCTTTTTGGGGTCCTCAATATCATGAAGCTTAAGAAACATGTATTGCATAAAAGGATTAAGGCTAGCAAACCTAGCTTCTAACATGTGAATTAAATAAGCAGAAGCAACTTCATAACTAGGAGCAAGCTCAGCCAAAGACTTTTCCTCAACATCTTTATGCATACTAATATGATTAAAGAACTCCTCAATATTACTTTTTCGAATAATTGAACCACTACCTACTGAGAGATCCTCTAAAATGTACTTAAGGAACAACATAATGAACTAGAGTAATAAAGTAACAACTATAAAGAAAACTAATTTTTTGTGTTTTTGATAAAACGATGCAAGTAAAAATAAAGTAAAAGCAAAACTAAAACAAAGTAAAGGATGTGCGTGCGAAACTCCCCTTGCAGAAGTCTTCTTTTTCCCCGGCAACGGCGCCAGAAAAAGTCTTGATTGCTATAGATGGCGCGGTGGTGATGGAATGAATGACCGGCCAGTTGAGAAACCCCAAGAGGAAGGTATGATGAATATAGCAGCAAGTTTTTCCCTCAGTACGAAACCAAGGTTTAATCGTCCAGTAGGATAAAGCCAATACTCCTGAAGGTGATGCTTGCTAGCCTAGTGACACTCCAACAAGGGCGCCGTTAACGATAATGTGTTAGCACGTCTTCAACTAGTAGCAACGTGGAACCTGCACACAACACAACCAAATACTTTGTTCCCAACTTACGATGAGGTTGTCAATCTCACCGGTTTGCTTGAAACAAAGGGTATAAGCGTATCGAGTGAAAAGTGATAGTAATATGCAAGTAAAGTAAACAGTACGAGTAAAGTAAACAGGTGATAGCAATATAATGGAAATAGGACCGGGGTCCACAGTTCACTAGTGGTGTCTCTCCATAAGATAAAATAACACATGCTGGGTAAACAAATTATAGTTGGGCAATTGATAGAATAAAGACAACGTGCATATGTCCAGAGGATCACTATGAGATTTACTCTGGGCATTACAACAAGATACATAGACCGTCATCCAACTGCATTTATGACTAATAATCTACTTGTGGCAAATCAATCTGAGAACTCCACAAGTATTAAGTTGCGAACAACAGATAACTGCATTAAGCAAAGTGTGTAATGTAAACAAAGCATATGCCCTTGAGCATATGAATGTTGTTTTCTCCCTAGTGGCAACAGCACATCTACAACCTTAGAGGTTTCTGTCCCTCCCCCAGATTAAATAGAGGCATGAACCCACTATCGAGCATAAATACCCCCTCTTGGAGTCACTAGCAACTACTCGGCCAAGATAGCTACTAACAACAGAGAGCATGCAAGATCATAAACAACATAGAGATAACATAAGATAATATTCAGCACATCAACTCAATCATAACACCAATATTCATCGGATCCCAACAAACACAACATGTAGAATTACATAAAGGTGATCTCGAGCATGTAAGGCAGCTCACGAGATCTAAACATGAAGCACATGGTGGAGAAGACAACCAACTAGCTACTGCTATGGACCCATAGTCCAAGGTAGACTACTCACTCATCGCGCCGGAGGCAAGCATGGCGATGAAGAAGACCTCCGGTGGTGATTCCCCTCTCCGGCAGGTTGCCGGGAAGAGCTTCTGGACCCTCCCGATCTTGGGTCAATGGCGGCGGCGGATTGCGATATATTCTAGAAAAGTGATTGGGTATTTAGATTTTTCCCGTCGGGGGGTCTTTATAGGCGAAGGGGCGGCGCCAGAGGTGGACCAGGGGGCCCTCACCATAGGTGGGCACGGGCCAGGGGCAGGCCGCGCCCCCTGGTGGTGTGGCTGCCCTGTGGCCCCCCTCCGTCTCCTCTTCGGTTCTCTGGAAGCTTCGGCAAATTTTTGGATGTTTGGCTTTTGTTTCGTCCAATTCTGAGAATATTTCCTGTGTAACTTTTTTAAAACACAAAAACAGCAGAAAACAGGGAACTGGCACTGTGGCATCTCGTTAATAGGTTAGTTCCAGAAAATTCATAAAAATGCCATGAAGTGTAACGAAACACTAAGCAAATGGTGTAAAAACAAGCATGAAGCATAAAAAATTATAGATACGTTAGAGACGTATCAAACCTTTGAATCTAGATCTTGGAGTCATTAGTTGACCTCCACCATTGTTCTTCCTATCTAATCCCATCCTAGCATTTGTTGCCTTGGTGAGATTTGAGAGTGAAGGATTTGAGCACCCTTGGTGTTCTTGCTTTGCATTCTTGCATAAGTGTTGAGCTCTCCATTACGATTAGTTCGAGTGAGAGACCGTGAGCTTGTTACTCTTGGAGGGTGACCTCCTAGTTGGCTTGGTGATTGTGCCGCGGTGTCCTCTTCGTGGAAGTTTGTGAAGAGGTCCGGGCTTCTCCTTTGTGGAGCTTGTGAAGTGGTTTTGGAGCTTGCCATCTCCGGAGTGGAGGAAAAGCTAGCCATAAGAAAGAGCCCTATCTTTGTGAGGGGCAAGGAGAAGAAGGTGAGCCTCGGTGGCATTCGGGGGTCCTCTGTGGTAACCCGCACCTCTCCAATGGTGATTAGCTTACTTGCGAGTAAGTGAACATCGGGATACATCGTCGTCTCCGCGTGCCTCGGTTATCTCTATACCCGAGTTTATTTCCTTGTGATAGCCTTCGAGCTTGAAGTTATTTATATCTTGCTTATCACTTGTGAAATATATCTTGTGCTATCTTGCTTATATTTAGTTGTTGTGGTACACTTAGTTGAGCCTAGCTTATTTAGGTTTTGTGCTTGAAAATAAACGTTAGTTTAATTCTGCATTCTTTCAAGCCAAATCCGTAATTGTTTTTAAAATACCTATTCACCCCCTCCTCTAGGCGACATCTCGATCTTTCACTAGGTGACATGTTTTATTTTCCATCAGTGCCTATACTCATCATATATTGCATTTTTCCAATCTGAATCCTTTAAAGCTACTTGAAAATTCTCAGGTTCACTAGTCAAACAAGAAGGACTGTAACAGATTGTACCATCTACATATGTTTTTGGTTTAGAGTTACCAGATTTTTCCAATCTAAAAACTTGTTACTGTACCAATAATAAAGCAATAAAAGCCGCATGCATATACCGATGCAGAGGCTGGGGCGAGGCCTCCTTTTCAAAAAAATAATATGTTTTTGGTTTAGAGTTACCAGTTTTTTTATCTTGTTCTGTGAAGCTATACTACAAGTTGAGATACATGAGGCATTGGCCAGAAGATCCTCCTATGTTGCTTCCTGATCCGCACTTAGATATGGTGGTGGATTTTACCGGGGAAGTGGCCAAGCACTATAGGCTGGGTGCAACTGACATGTGTAGCTCTAGTTTGCTGCCTCCGCGATTTGAGGGAGAGTGCATGGATAGCCCACCTACTGCTGTCGGTCGCGGTGATGCTGGCGGGGACCGGGTTGTTGTCATGGGACCATGTGACATGGCGGTGCTTGGCTGATTGATGCCTGATCGGGGACAATATGACACTGATCCTGATGCAGGACTGCTGCTGTCTCTCCAGGTTTCTATGATCTGAGGTGATTCAACCTCGTGTCCAGTGCCGTGTTAGGGATCATACGATGAAGGATTTGTTTCAGGTCTGTTTTCGCTCGTTTTGCTCCAAATTTTCTCATGTATGCTTAATGAGGGTAGGCCTTGGCAATGTCCATGGATGATGGACTTAGGATTGGGGGAGAAAGGTGTGTTTGATGAATTTGAAGGTTATCAGACAAACAAGGCGAATATTACAATAATCTTGAGACAAAGCTAGGGTTTACAACCCAAATCTCAGGTTTTCCTCTGTGGGCTCCTCCCAGCCCCTTTTATAGGTGGCTGGGCCTCAGAGTCCTGGTTGGGTGCGATACAAACATCAAGGTCCCCCACAAGCATTGATGATGAAGCCGATGTAGCCGACCTCAAGATCATGTAGATCCTGGTGTAATGACCTCAGTGCCACAAGTGTCGCGCCTCGTAGTACTCGTACGTATGGTGATCGACGATGACTCCCGAATATCTGATCCACCCGAGATTGCAGAAGTAGATAGGTTTGGATCAGATCCAGAATTCACGCAGCACGACGGCGTGCAACGTTGGAGTTGTATGTCTCTCCTATGCAGCCCTTCGAGAAGCTGCACATGAGGGAGAGAATAGAGAGAGGGGGTGGAGGCGCAGGAGGAGAGGAGAGATCTAGGCTCGTTGCAATTGTGTGTCCTCCTTCTTCCCTTGGGGTCCCTTTATATAAGGGGAAGGGGCAGACTTACCCCTCCACCAAGGCTACTAGGGAGGCCGGCGTCCAAGGGAAGGGTGGGGCCAGCCCTAGGGCACCCCAAACCCTAACCCTAGGATTTCCCCAAGCACATGGGCCCCTTAGGGCCCATCAATGGGGGGCTTGGCCGGCCACCTAGTAGGCTCCCCTTCGGGAGGGGCCCAATAAGGTGGGCTGTCATTATTTATTAAATTAATAAATATATTTAATATGAATTCAAAATATTAATAGCATATTATTTAATTCCCTTTACTCCGAAACTCTGATCGATGATGTCTCCCGGATCACCGATCCACCCGAGATTGCGGAAGTAGATCAGTTTGGATTAGATCTGGAATTCCCGCAGCACGACGGCGTGCAGCGGTGGAGTAGTCCTTTGCTCCTACGCAACCCTTCGGGGAGCAGCAAGTGAGGGAGAGTCTAGATAGAGAGAGGGGTGGAGGCGCAGGAGGAGGGGAGAGCAACAGGCTCATGGGTTGGAGGCCAAGGGAAGGGTAGGCCGGCCCTAGGGTGCCCCAAATCTTAACCCTAGTGTTTCCCCAGGCGCATGGGCCCCTTAGAGCCCATCAAGGGGGGGCTTGGCCGGCCACCTAGTGGGTACCCCTCCGAGAGGGGCCCAATAAGGTGGGCTGCCGTTATTTATTTAACAAATAAATATATTTAATATTAATTTAATTAATTAATATCAATTATATATTATTTAATTCTCTTTATTCTGAAACTCCTTCCAGAACCCTTCGAACAACTTTTGGACGAACATAAAACTTTTTCATCTCTCTCTTGCCAATACTCCGATCAGCCGAATCCAAAGCTCAATAAAGCCCTCACTCTCTAGTGTAGGAACATCTCGCCACCTTTTTTCCCACGTCCAAAAGTGACCATTATAGCCAAGATCCACCAGCTTTCCACTAAATGGAATGCCTAACTATTGTTCATAGTCCTAATACAGCCTATAAATTATCTTTCTCATTCTCTCTCTCTCTCTCTCTCTCCTTGTCTCGACCCATTTTGGCATTCTCTACCTACTAGGCTCGCCACCCTTTTAATAAGGTTAACACAAAACATACAAAAAAGATGAAAGGAAGCCATGAGCCGACAAGAGCAAATTGGACCGGGCCTTGGTGTCTTTTGCTAATGTATATACTTACACTTTGCAAAAATAGAATGCAATGCCCCAGCAGGGGCGGAGCCTGGACAAAATTTTAGTGGGGGCAAAAATGTGTTACGCAGGTCAAATGTCTTTATTTAGCGGGGCAAATCACTATTTGTTTGATATATTACAAAGAAAATAAAAATTGAGTGGGGGCAGCTGCCCCACATGGCTTGTACACTTCATCCGCCCATGTGCCCATACCATGTGAATACCAGCTCAGGATAACAAAAAAGAGACAGAACAAGTGGAGGCAGCCAGACAGCTGCAAACCTACGTGGCCACGTACGTCCAGTAAATATACATAAACAAACGACTTGGCAACTCGAAAAAAATAACGACTTGGCCAGCCGGTTGGTCTATAAGAGGAGCGACAAAGCTGTGTTTTTCTTCCCAGAGGAATAAGAGACATGGCCCAGTTTTAGATGTCGATTCTAGCTTAACACTTTCTTCTCTCACTCCACACATTCTCCGATCTCTCCAAGGCAATGGATTAGTCTTACTACCGTGTTATTGATTAGTGCTGATGCTACGTAAAGCTAGTTTCCCTGTGATCCTTTTTGCGGTGAGTTTCCCTGTGATCCTAGCTATTTCTTCACTCTTCATTTCCAATCTTCATTCACCACTTCTTTCCTTGCAAATAATTTCAGTTGGGCGATTGAAGCATGGAACCTCGCGTATGGGAACCTTGCAACTATCAGTTAGCCGATTGGCCCATGGAACACGCTGTATGGGTTCCTGGCGTCCCTGTATTGTGTGAGTCCGAGTCCACTGAGATGGCATGCCCAGAAGAAACATTTGTAGCTAGCTCGAGCAGAGGGAAGCTGGTTGAGTATACAGCTGCAGCCACACCTAATTATGATGATCCATCTGGTGTTGTCAAGAGAAAAGCACTAGAGCTTAAGCGTGACAACGATCAGTGGAGAGAGAAGATGCATAGGTACCCTGCAAGCATTCGAGACATCGGCAAACGGTATACCGTCCCGACGATCGTGTCCATCGGGCCATACCACCATGGCCTAGACCACCTCAAGAAGTCGGAGGAGGCGAAGTATGCGGCGGCCTGCAGCTGCATCGAGCAGTCAAAATACTCGATCCAAGAGATGTATGATGCGGTCGTCTCAGTCGCAGGGGAGGCCCGCAGCCTCTACGATAAGGAAACGATGGCAGGTATCCACCACGAGAACGAATTCTGCCATATGTTGTTCTATGATGCTTGCTTCTTGGTGCAGTTCATGCTTCGTAAGACCAGAGAAAAAAGCACGATCCATCCGTGGTTGCAGTCTTTTTTCAAGGCCAACAAGGATGACATCTATCATGACATCCTACTTCTTGAGAACCAGCTCCCTCGTGTGGTGATTGAAATCTTCGAGTTGTTCACGCCCGCGGTGAAATTGAATAACTTCGCTAAAATATTCAAACTGCAAAACAGCACTCTGCGAAAGGATCTCAAAGTCAAATCTTCTGGCATTCATCATTCAACATCGGCTCCTCTGCCGTACAAACCGCCACACCTCCTTGGCTACGTCCGGTTCTACATTGTAGGAACAAACATGTCCGAGAGGTACCAACCTTCAGGCAAAAAAGCCAATGTGAAATCATTTTCTGTCAGTGCCATTGAGCTTGCAGAAATGGGCATCGCCCTCACACCCAGCAGCACAACCACCGAGCTGGCGCACATTGGCTTCAAGGAAGGGCGCCTCTCTGCGGAGCTCTTCCTGCCGCAAATATTTTTGACATATCTACATGCAAGCTTCCTCGTCAACATGGCAGCTTTCGAGATCACCTCAAATCCTCGACCCAACCGTGGAGAAGATACTGCAGTCTGCTCGTATGTCCAACTCCTCGGCATGTTGATGGATAGGGAAGCGGATGTGCAGGAGCTACGGTCCAGGCGTCTCCTGCAAGGAGGAGGAGGACTCACCGATAAGGAGACACTCGACTTCTTCACCAGCCTTCAGGGCGTAAGCGTGACTATGGGACCCTTCTATCACCGTACAATTCGTGATGTTGAGATGTACAAGCAAAATAGACGGATGTGGGTCAAGGTGTACGCGTTCTGCTGCAAGTACAAGAAAACCGTGGTGACGGTGATTTCCGCCATTATTACGCTATCCGGTGTCTTAGGGGGGCTCAACAAAAGACTTGGTTTATGATGAACTGATGTTCGACGATGTAACTTCTATTCTTCTGTTTAATATGATATAATATGTACCTTTCATAGGGAAATTTCATTATGTCTGTAATTCTTGCAAATACGTAATATTATCGGAGAGCAAATTATTCAAAACCTCTATATGGGCCAATCATGTTTTCGCCATTGTTTTGCATGACACTAGCTCTAAAAGTTATGCTGTGGCGGGGCGACCTCACCATTCTTCCTCCGTTAGCCAAGTGGGATAAATAGAAAACGGTTGGTTGTAACTTTACATCTTGTCTTGTGTGAGAGTGACAGCTACATATATAGTTCCAGCAACCATGTGGGTATGCACATCTAAAAAAAAGTACCATGTGGGTACTCATACCATGGCCATACAATATATGGATGCCATAATATATACTTGAGCAAGTTTAGATCATAGATGCCAGTCGGGAGAGTTGTTAGAGTATGTACCGATATGTGTACGGGTACGGAGTAGTACTCCAACACGTACACGTACAAACTATGTATGCCATGTATAGGGGCTGTTCCCTACGTCTATATAAACACGTAACCGATGCCCCTACGGATACACATCGTTCCACCAAAATTTATATGGTATCAGAGCCATCCTCTTCCGCGCTCTAGTTGCCACCCAAACCCTAAAACCGCCGCCGCCGCACGCTATCGCCGCCGCCTCAAGCCAAAACCACGATCCAAAACCCTAAAACCCGCCGCCGCCATAGCTTGCCGCCGCCGCACGCTATCGCCGCCGCCTCAAGCCAAGATTACGATTTAGAACAAACACGACCAAGACCAAAATCCTCTCTGCCGCCGCACCCTACCGCCGCATCGAGACTTCCATGACCTACGATCCAAGACAAAACCATCGCCGCCGCACCGGATCTTTGCATCCCTTGCCGCCGCCGCACATCAAAAACCCTAGCATCGCCATGTCTTCATCAACTTCATCCACCATGGTTCTCGCTGCGGCGCTTGGGTCTCCACCCTCCACTACTGCAGAATAGCCTACCAATGACAAGCTCAAAAGGCCCATCAGTGACGGACTGGTAACAAGTTACTAGTGACAACCCTTTATTCATGCCCGTCACTATTTAGTTATCATGGGTAGTGCCGTACGATCTTAGCAGTGACAAATCCTTTAGTAGTATTGTAGTTTGCCCGTCACTGGTTAATATTTTAGGAATAAAATATATATTAAATTTGCACATCGATAACACAATATGATCACAGACACTCATAGATAATAAAACGTAGGTACTACAAAGTGGAATTATCATCGATAGCACAATATCCAAAACAAGTTTGTTGTTATTTCATAACAGCCAACATCTTAAATTAAAATCGTCCAACTCTTGTGAAAAGCTTCCACCGTCTGCTTCCCAAGACTCATCAGCTCCAGCTACCTCCTGGTAACATAGCATCCCAAACAATCCCGATTTAGGCAGTGGACCAACAGGCGTTTTGTGGCAGCTCATCTGCATGGGCAGAAAGTAGAACAATGTCACTTATTCATTAATTGAACATTTTGTTGCCGCTAAGTATGATAACATAAAGTCTCGGTACTATATAAGAGAAAACTCAAATGCTAATTTGGAAACATACAACACGATTACCAAAGCACAATTATCTACCAAAATTAAATCCTAGGAATTGTTATTACTGTTACTTTTGCTTGTTTAATTTTGGATCCACTTCCTTATGCAATCGCAGAAAGCAAATGCATTCTGGTCCTTTTTTTTTGCAGCTGCATGTAAAAGCTTGACTAAGATCTATGCAATTTGAGTAAAAAATTGTTGCTTCACCGTTAGCTTATAATGGTAGCTCAAAGCACTACATAACAATATGAGATCCAACTCTGAGGGGACACATCAGATCATTATGAATTTTAGTCTGCCTTATCATAACTGACATACATAGATGCATCAGTTTCATGTGGATGCCCTTACTTGTGGTATATCAGTTTATCAAGTACTAGTGGTTTCAACAGTAACAGCAACCATGAAGCGTTGTTTAGATATACCTGAAAGGCATATGGGAGCTAGGAATGAAATAAGTTTAGGGCCAATAATTATTTTACGTATAGTACTTCCAGTATGCTAGAAGAACAACGCGGTCATATTTTCCATTATTAACAACTACCCTATGACCAATGACATGGAATTCTACATTCACAACAATCTTGGTCAGACATAGTCGTGCATTGATGCATATATTCTGCTAGTCTATTGTATCTAAGCATCCTCTTTGGCAATACATCACAGGGCCACATGTATTAATTTATTGTCCACAGGTAAGCTTACAAATCACAAGTTCAAAGCAAGTGAAGGCACCAAGGAAAGTACTATATTTAGACAAAAAAGTTTGAGACAGACGCCAGTATAACCAAACAAGAAAATTGAGCTAGTACATAGAAACATGGCACCAGAAATCCAGAGGAATAGCCAATTAATCAAACAAGGAGCGCTACAAGGTACTTACCAATCTCAGTAGAAACTGAATTCCAGAGGAACTACTCAATCCAGAAGCAATACAATTAAACCTGAACAAGTGAACACTTTTTATCTCAACAAGACGAAGAACAAGATTCCAAACCAATAATTATAAATAATATTTTATCTTAGTAGTTACTACTTTCTTTCTCAATTATTTAGACTAGTCGTCAACCCGTGCTACTGCAGGGGCTAGTAATTTGTACAATTAAGTGTATAACTTGAAGTTTTCTGATAACAATATAAATATAATTAAACTTATTTTGAAATATTCCACAGATGAAAACCTTCAATTAACACCTTATTATCTCTAAAGTACTCTACTTTGGTTGTCAACTTAAAAATTAATAATTGAATTGAAATTTGCAAGATATATCATATCACTATCTTGTTCTAAAGTCCATACACGTGCAGATAAAATAAAATAATTTGTAGTGCTATAAAATCTTTAAATAAGTTGAAGCTTTGAGTACCTCTAGTTCTTTTGACGTAGATACCAAACCTTGAATCTGATAATTTACTGGAAGCAGATCACTCTATAAATGTACCATCGGATGAATATCTGCCACTACAATATAGAAATTGAGTTATCATGAACTCTTGTTATAGATATTCCCATGCTTGTAATATAACTCCTGTTCACGAAAAAATCAAGAAGAATTAGAACACAATTTTCAAAGTTCGATTTCTAATTTAAGATCTTGAAGAGCTAATATGACGCCAAGATTATTGATACACTATTTAAACTGCAATATTAATCTTTCCTGCTTAAGCTAGTAAGACTAATAATCTTCTGAAGCAGCTAAGAGAATGATTGCATTTGTTCTATCTAAAAATAAATTAAGAGTATTTCCGCACTGATCAATAACATGTGCACAGATAGAGATATTTAATAGTGTAAGCAGATCATATTTACAGTACGAATCAATACTGAACACGTTCGTGACAGAAAGTAGTTTACAGCTTGCCTTTTTGGCATGCCATAGCAATAACTGAACCAAATTTGCATATAACATTTCAGATTAGAGCCCTCCCTAAAGAATGTCTCTATCTCGTTTCTTTTCTTGAAATCTTTTGACGGATTCTTCTAAAAATCACCTTTGCCTAATATTTCAGGTTAGAGCCCTCCCTCAAACCTTTCTCTGTCTAGCTTCCTTTCTTAAAAACTTCAGACGATTTCTTCTCACACGTGTCTTACTGTATCCCATCATCGGCTGTAGCTTCTGCGTGGGCGTATCAGCATCCCGTCATTATTCTTTTGGCAGAAATCTTGCGACATCCGGTCATCGCCACCGCCACCAGCTACTTGAGCTTCCCGTGGGACGTGATGGTATTTAAATCATCGACAATAGCTTTGCACACAGAGGTGACATGCATCGATTGTAGACACAGAAGCTTCCTACACAGCTTGTGGTGGCAGCCGGTGATATCAACTGTACTAACCAACTGACCCAGCTCTGATCAGATAACTTTACAATAAAAGTAGCTACAGAAAAAATTAGCAGAAATTCGAATATAACTGACGATATTCTTATGCAAACAAACAAATCAAGAATAGAGATTACTTGCTAGAATTAGCAATAAAAATAAGATCAAATCACCTCTAGACAGACGATTGACAATCATGGCATTGCTACTAACGTGGAGGGTTTAATTTCCGAGCTTGTGCATTTTGTCAAACACGTGAAAGGTATACACACCTGAAATATCCTCCTAGGGCAAGTGATCCAGCAGGTTGAGAGAAATAGAGCAACACACGACAAAGTACACAAACTTGCCTCTAGTCATCGATTGGTGGGAAGAGGATACATCGCTTGAACGTTTCCTGTCCAACGGCGGCAGCAGCCGGCAGGGAGTGTTGGCGCCGGCGCAAGAGAGATGGAGCTTGGAATACGTGTGAACGGGCGTCGAATCCGATTGTCGACCTGCGTCCTGCTTCCGGCGAAAGCCTTCGGGGGTAGCGGGAACGGCGGTGAAGTGGAGGCGGCGGCGCACTAATCGCTAGGCTTTAGGGCATGGCCGCATAAGGCGAAGGAAAGGAGGCGTAGGCATCGCTTGTAGAGTTCGCTTGGGTGACTACAGATGGGTCACGTAATTATCTAAGTCTAACGTCTACAGATGACTCATAGACTAATCCGACAGGTAATTTTCTTCCTTACGTGAGAGTTAACGTGGAGGCACAGTGCCTCCAATTAGTAAATATAAGATATAAGTATAAGATTGTACAACGAATGAGGTTATAGATAGAGCGACATATCGCACTACATACAAGGTATGAATAATAGCATTCCATTTCCAAGGTAGACTAGCAGTTCTGTAAACCTAACTTGTCTTAACTATTCGTTTAAGACATTTATCTGATCCCAACATTGTAAAATTTCAGTTTCCCAATTTATCCGAGACTAGCAGTTCTGCACCATCCCATGAATTTCTAAGCAGGTATACTCTGAAACAAAAGATGCAGACTCGAGTGACCATTAGTACAATTAAGAACATTAAGATGAATGCTCCATAAGCAACAATCAGCAGAAACATCAGGTGATAAAGAAATATTGAATTGTACAATACATATCACTTTTAGGGAATGAATATCTATTATTGTTTTGTCTTACGTACAGAAAAGCAAGTAACACCATTTTTCGATGGAAATAATTGTTCATCTAAAGGTGCAAAATAACTGCAATCTACCAAACAATCAACTGTCACACTCACAAAATAACTGGTTTTCATTCGGAAGTTCTTAATAATCAGATTTAGCTAAGAAAATGTATAGATGATGGTTCTCACCTGAAATACAGCAGAGATATAAGGCGCACCAATGGAGATCGTCTCACGGAGTCACGGTAGGTACCTGTGGATCTGCATCGGGGAATATAAGTTGGAGCCGTCGACATGGTCAAACTCAAAGCTCACCCCAAGGTCTTGAGAGAACGGCAAGCCCCGCCCATGCATCGTTTTCCCCTGAGGGAACGCCGCGAAGAAGGGGGCGTCGTCGTACAGGAACGCGGCCGCCCCTTGCTTCCTCCCCACAGACGGCTGGACATCCTCCTGGCCGGCGGCACTTCATACGAGAAGGGCCGGCAACGAGACGAGGATCCACCGGTGAGATCCTCTCGGCGATCACCATGGGCAGCTGATGTCGGAGGAGGGCTGGTGGTGGGGCGCGGGGAAGGAGAAAGGAGAGGTGGCGGCTGGGAGAAATTGGTAAGCACAACGGCAGGCGGTGGAGAGAGAGAGGTGTCAGGAGAGATCTAGGGATTTTGGCCTTTTGGGGATATTTTCGCTCCTCTTGGTGCAACCGCATCCAATTCCAACATTTGCTCTACGCGCCTAAGTCACCCGACGCGCGCATTTTTTTTTCATCCATACCAATGACGGGTGTATAAACTAGCTTGTCGTTGGTATTAGAAACACAAGTGACGGGCTAAGTCTATGGATCGTCACTTGTATTTTGTGAAATTATCAGGGACGTGGCTACGTAGTGCCCAGGTACCGGTTAGTCTTACGCAGTGCACCTCCTTAAAATAGAAAGAAACAGCTGTCCTATCCAATACGTTCCAAAACTAGAAAGTTCTGGTCCCCGGGTTCTCCTTTCTCAGGCCACTTTCCGTCACATGGAAAAACACTACTGTTTTGCATCTTCCGATTTCACACCGCTTTCCCGTGTTTGTGTGGTATTGCAAAACTCTATCCGGTTATTATTTGCAAATTACTAGGATGTAACTTTTTTACGTACGCTGTTGTTTCCAACAACCTGGATGTAGAAAAATGACAAAAACTAATCCTAGGTTTAAAATTTGAAGAAACCGGAATTTGGTTTCATACTGTATTTGTTTTGTTTTCGCGGAGCGATGCCGTCTTTGTTTTCTTAGCCATGGCTGGCATACCAGAATTGATGACGACGTGCTAAGGTGGATTGGTGGGTCTTGTTTATTCGATGGCAGCCAACGATTGCTAATTTGGAGAGTGACCTCAAATTTCCGCATGAATATTCCATTGCATGAATTGCGGGATGCAAGACCATTTTTCATGTCATTGACAACCGGCGGCTCTTCCTACCGTGGTCCACCTCTTCGCTGGGTTAAACATACTACTCCGTACAAGCAATTTGAATAAGTTTTTTTTTACATGAAACAATCGTATTCCATTACGACACGACAATCTCTACTAATAATACGGCTTGAGAACGTGATGGTATTGCTAACGTGGTACGTAAAAAAAAAACCTTTTGCGCTTTCGTCCGTCAATGTTTACGCTTTCGTCTGTTTCCTTCGTACGTGCTTTGGTCAGTTTCGTTCGTTCGTCGTAGGTCGATAGGAGATCGTAACGGTGTCCAGCAAGAGATCCATCCAAATTGAGCGCCCCGACAGGAAACGAGTCGGTCTTTTGATTGACTTTTCTGAGCCTTTCAATAGGGGACCGAGATTGATTGCCCAAAACATAATCGAGGATGATTGGGTCCTGAACGGTGTCCCGCTCCTATGTCAAATACCCCATCCTCACCAAGTTGTCGTATACCAACATGCTCGCAGCAGCCAGAGGAACCAGCTACACGCGGAAGCGAACCACGGTGGCGGGAGGCTAGACGACACGCGAGGCGCGAGGACCTCGTTGGTAGGTTGTGTGGACGAGCTAGCGGCCGCGCAGCAAAGGATAATCGAGCGGCAGCATGGCTTGGAAGTTGGACATACAGCTCGACCTGGAGCGCTTGCAATTTTGCTACCTCTCCGGCATCCCTGCGCTGCTTCCGGCCAACCAGAGGTCTGCGATCTCCATGCTTGTGAGTTGTGACCTTTTGTTCTGCACCGAGCTCGTGACCTTCGAGTGGGACGGGAGCAACGTTGAGAGCGAGCTGCATGCACCGTCCTCTCTTCTCCTGCAGTCCTGCTATGAGTTTCGTGAGGCTGTCGTCCTCAGCGTGCATTGAGCAGGCACTGAGAAGGAGAGCTACTGGTCTGCTCCTCCTGCTGAATCTCTCTGAACTACCATTTTGAGCCTCTCTGAAATACTCTTGTCGATGTCTGCTCCGCCTACCATCGTCGCTACGTTCTTTGCCGCGCGGCCGAACCCAACATCAGTGGTTAGTGAGAAGGACTATGGCGCAGCGGCGCAGCCGCCGAGGCCCCGATGTAGCAGAGCACATGAGGTGTTCATTCTTGGTTCGCTGGTGATGTCCTCTAATTAAAGTTATCAGCCTGAAGTAGAGGAGGAAAGATGGGGCCAATGGTGATGTTCAACGGCGGCGTGGCAGTTCTTTCAAGAAATGGGATTGATGCACTTCAGGCTCTACATCGTGAATTTGCCTCTCCGCATACTCGACCATGTCTGCAATTCGCCCCACTTGCCAACCATCCGTAATCACCTCAATCCCTATCTCTGCCAGATTTGTGATGCCCCACCGTGTATTAATCCTTACTATCGGTACTTTGGAGGGACCAAGGCGGGTGACATAGCCAGGGAGAAGTGTAACGATGAAGCTATTCTTTGGTTGCAGCCTGCTGAAATTGGTTGTTGGCTATTATTCAGGTTTTTACTATTTCTCTACCTTTATTTTCACCCATGCAATATTTGGCTATGAAGAATTTCAAGAATTAGTGAAGCAGATTACAAAATTGTTCTTTCACCGCTCTGATTTTAATGTTGGTGAATTTTGTATTTCTAAATATTGCAGTGGAATTCTATATATCCCAACAAAGATTTGAAAGAACTTCCTAATCCTTATAGCTACTGTGCATGATAAATAAAACTTGAATACTAAAATCTATCCGTTAACATAGCGTTTCTTTCTTTTCTACATAAAATTGAGATATTCTCACATCTGCTTTGCCAATGGAGCTAAGATAAGTATTTCAACTAATTGTTCATATTAGGTACCTGTGAAACTGTGAAGTAATTTTAAACATAATATTAAGAAATAATATCAATATGTTAGTTGTCTCGTAGCAACGCACGAGCATTTAGCTATACACAAGCAACTGTATTTTAATAAAAAACAATATAAGTATGCACTAAAGACAACTCTTATGGATCTCATCTAAGAGTGACAGATATCATTTCCTAGCTTTGTGTACAACATAAATAAATTGCATAATCTAGCCTGCTAGAACTCCATCGTGCACTCCAATATCACTAAGTTAGTCTTTCATGAAAAAAATTGTAACCCAAAAATTATAGAGAAGATAAATGTCATGCACACCGCGCCTACAAATATACCATGATTAATGGATTAAATTCCAAAAAAAACCACCTCAATTGAGCGACAAGTACAAAAAAACAACCACAATTGAGCCGCTGCTCTAGATGCCAAACATGACATCGGTCTCGAGGTCGCGGGCACGGCTGAAGTCATTGGCCATGGGACGTTCTGGCCTCCCCTGCTCCACGTTTGCAGGCCACCGACACACTCTTGTGCGTATCGCTGCCCCATCATCGACGTCGGCAGGGCATAGGTGGACGTGCGCATGCCGACGACACCGACTGCAACCGCGTTGTGCAAATTTGCCGCAACCACCATCGAAGCCTCATTTTGTGACCTCGACGCCGAGCCGATCATCTACTACATCGCCACCGTGTGTGGATGCTGCTTTGGGGAGCCCACCTTTCTTCGGAGAACTACAAATAATTTTGATAGTCATAGTTGGAGGAACACAACAGAACTAGAAAAGCGGTGGAGAAAAAAAAAATTAAAAGCCCGTAGCAACGCACGGGCATTCCACTAGTTACACCTAAAATTGAGAAAATACATCTTTCGTTTCCAATATCCTGGATGTAGAAAAATGGAAAAAATTACATCATGGATGTAGAAAAATGACAAAAACTACATCCAATTGCAATTAAATTACATCTAAAATTGAGAAAATACATCTTGAGATTCCATAATTATGGATGTAGAAAAATAGTTAGAAATACATCTAGTTGCAAAAAGTTACATCCAGAACTGGGGGAAATTAATATTGTCACATCTTCCAAAATCTTGGGTGTAAAAAAAAAATACTACTCATCTTCCGCAAATCTGGATGTAGAAAAATTTATATTATTATATCCTCCATAATTCTATTTGTAGGAAGAATGGCTATCGATTCGCCAACGCAATCAGAAATCACGCATCAATGGTTGTCAGGCAATACCACACAAACACTAGGCAAAGCGAAATCTCACCAATCTGTGCATCGTGAGGTTGTTATAGTTGAGGAGCACATGAACGCACCTCATGATGCGCAGCCAGGACCAGCACCATACAAGGTGCCGTGCACGTTCTGCCAGTCGCCGCCGGTGTACATGCCCGGCATGCGCACCTCCGCGGCGGGAGAGGACAGCAGCAGCGTCGCCAGTGCGAGAGACACGCAGGGACGACATTGTGGCGGCCATCGTCGCTCCACTCGCGCCGGGCGTCGTATGGACGAGCGTACGCCGCGCAGTGAGCATAGCAGGAAAAGCGAAGGGGCGGACGGTGGAGTGGCGAGTGGTGTGGGAGGACGAAGATGCTCCAGGCCCAACTCCTCCCACTCGTCCAGCTCCAGGAGCAAACATGAAACCGCCCTCCTGCCATGCCGCAGCGCGCCCCTCGTCGACGTGTAGGGGACCTAGCCGCTCCACCACCAGATCCTGATCCACCGCCTATGTGACCCCCACCCTACGCTACCACCAGATCCTCCTCCACAAACTCGCCCACACCACCGCCAACTCCATGGCCCTCGCCGTTTCCCTTGGGATCGAGCACCGGCGCCACTTTCTTCGCCCCTCCGAACTCCATGGCGGCCGCCCTTCGGTTCAGGACCAAGTGCGTTGTGGGATCCCAGCACCACGGCCTCCAGATCTTCCTCTGCCAACCTCAAGCTTCAGTTCATCTCCTCTCGGTGTGCTTGAGAGCTCGAGTTCGTGGTGGTGGAGGTGGGGAATGGGGATGGGGACGACGTGGACCAGAGGAGACCTATCTGCCTTAATAAAAAAGAAATATTATTTATTTGGATGGTACCGCCGCTTGGGCTAGACCGCTGGATCCGGATCTGACGTGCGAAAAAGGTGGGCACCGCGTAAGACAAGATGGAGCCCAGGCAAGAATTAGATTTTGCGAATTATCAGTAACGGGCGAGGGTATTTTTCTTGTCACTGGTATGCTCTATAGCTGCCTACTGACCTTTACCAGTGACATGCGTAATGCTGTCCGTCGCTGATACATGTTACTAGCGACGTGTATGTTTTTGCCCGTCACTAATGTGATGGAGGTTATAAGCTATTCTGTAGTAGTGCTCGCAGCCACTCACACGAGAAAACGCGTTGATCTGGAAGGCCCTCGTGATCCCGGCTCTTCGTGGTGTCCGTGTTCTTGATCTGGTTGAAGGGAACGAGGAGGCACTGGAGGAGTTTCTGGAGACGAAGGACATCAACAAAAAGAAGGTGACCATCGAAAACCCTGAGTACGTATCCTGGATCTCGCGCGATCAGCTGGTGCTCCGCTGGATTCTCAATTCCCTCTCCCCCGATGTGCTTGCACACGTTGCGGGACTTGAGACATCTATCGAGACATGGGCTGCCATCAATGCTCATGTGTCTCCCACGTCCAAGACCGGGGTGCAGCAGCAGCGTTCTGCCCTCAATGATACTCGCAAAAATGATCTCCCTGCTGACAAGTATTTTGCCAAGATGAAATCTATTGCCTCTGAACTCACTGCTGCAGGAAAGCTGCTTGATGCCGATGAGCTGATCTGGTACGTTCTCAAGGGTCTTGGAAGCCACTACAACACTCTCCATACCGCTGTCAATGCCAACCCTGGCACCACCCTCGATGATCTGCTTACACAAGTTCAGGAGTATGATCGCATGAACAAGCCCGAGGAGAGTTTCACCTCCTCAGCTAATGTGGCGCGCCGTAGCAGTGCACCTGTGCGGGGCTCTGATCGCCAGCGCCAGTATAATTGGCCTCGCCAGCAGCACTATGATGAGCGTCCGCACTATGATGAGCGTCCGCGCTATGATGATCGAGCTCGTGGCGACGACCCTGGTTGCCAGCCTGATTACCGTGACCGTCGCGATTATCGTGACCGTCGTGATGGAGGCGGCTAACAGGGGAGAAGATATGATGATGATCGTCCCCATCGATATGATGATGATCGTCCTCGTCGTCGTTGTGATGATGATAGGCGTGATGGTGATAGGCATGGACAACGTGATCGTCAGCCCACTCCGTATGTCAACACTACCTGTCAGATTTGCAACATTCATGGGCATCGCGCTCGTGATTGTTGGTGGCGCTATGGTGATGATCCCCGCGGCGATGGATATCGTGGAAATAAAGATGCCAACTTCACTGGTGTAGACTCCAACTGGTACTATGACACTGGCGCCACCGACCACATTACCAGTGAGCTAGATAAGTTCCACACCCATGACAAATACAATGGACAAGATCGTGTTCGCACTGCTGAAGGCTCAGGTATGCACATTAGTGATGCGGGCAGGATGACCACCCAGTTGGGAACCCCAAGAGGAAGGTATGATGAGTACAGTAGCAAATTTTCCCTCAGTAAGAAACCGAGGTTTATTGATCCAGTAGGAAAAAGCTAAACTTGAGAAGGTGATGCTTGCTAGCTTCGTGACACTCCAGCAAGGGCGCCGTTTACGACACTTGTTGGCGCGTCTTCAACTAGTAGCAACGCGGAACCTGCACACAACACAACCAAATACTTTGCTCCCAACTTATGATGAGGTTGTCAATCTCATCGGTTTGCTGTAAACAAAGGTATGAGTGTATCGAGTGGAAAACAGTAGTAGTATGCGAGAAAGTAAACAGTGCGAGTAATAGTAAAATGGTGTAACAATGTAAAGGAAATTGGACCGGGGTCCACAGTTCACTAGTGGTGTCTCTCCATAAAATAAATAACAACATGCTGGGTAAAAAATTTACAGTTGGGCAATTGATAGAATAAAGATAACGTGCATATATCGCGAGGATCACTATGATATTTACTCTGGGCATTACAACAAAATACATAGACCGCCATCCAACTGCATCTATGACTAATAATCCATCCACGGGGATATCGTTCGAACACCCCACGAGTATTAAGTTGCGAACAACAGATAACTGCATTAAGCAAAGTGTGTAATGTAAACAAAACGAATATCCTTGGACACAAGAATGTTGTTTTCTCCCTAGTGGCAACAACACATCTACAACCTTAGAGGTTTCTGTCACTCTCCCATATTAAATAGAGGCATAAACCCAACTATCAAGCATAAATACCCCCTCCTGGAGTCACTAGTATCTACTTGGCCAAGATAGCTACTAACAACGGAGAGCATCCAATATCATAAACAACATAGTGATAACATAAGATATATGATTCAGCACATCAACTCAACATAACACCAATATTCATCGGATCCCAACAAACACAACATGTAGAATTACACAAAGATGATCTCGATCATGTAAGGCAGCTCACAAGATCTAAACATGAAGCACATGGTGGAGAAGACAACCATCTAGCTACTGCTATATACCCATAGTCCAAGGTAGACTACTCACTCATCGCGCCGGAGGAAAGCATGGCGATGAAGAAGACCTCCCGTGGCGATTCCCCTCTCCGGCAGGGTGCCGGGAAGAGCTTCTGGACCCTCCCGATCTCGGGTCGACGACGGTGGCGGATCACGATGTGTTTCTGGAAAATTGATCAGGTTTTTAGGTTTTTCCCGTCGGGGGGTCTTTATAGGCGAAGGGGCAGCATCAGAGGTGGACCAGGGCAGTCTCACACATAGGGGGCGCGGCCAGTGGCTGGGCCGCGCCGCCCTGTTGTGTGGCCGGCCCGTGGCCCCTCTCCGTCTCCTCTTCGGACTTCTGGAAGCTTCAGTAAATTTTTGGATGTTCGGCTTTTGTTTCGTCCAATTCCGAGAATATTTCCTGTGTAACTTTTCTGAAACACAAAAATAGCAGAAAATAGGGAACTGTAATTTTTGGATATTCTACATGTTCCTAGTGCTTCTAAGAGTCTATTATTTGTTCATTGATTTACCCTTGATAATCATGTCTTTATTGAATTCCATCCTTTCTTCTTTTTGATCAAGGACCAAGCAACACGACGAATCCTATTTAGAGGCCCTTCCTATGGAGGACTTTATCCCTTGATGCCCATCTCCACTGCGTCCTCCAAGCATGCCTTCATCACAATAAAGCCATCATCATCTACATGGCATTGCCGCTTAGGACATCCTTCTTCTTTTGTCGTTCAACAAGTTCTTAGAAGAAATAAGATAGCTTACACTAGAAATTACTCCGTATGTTTGTGATTCTTGTTAGCTTGCCAAGAGTCATCAGTTGCCATATCCCATCTCCACCAGTAGATCCACTGTTCCTTTTGAGCAAGTATTTTCTGATGTATGGGGTCCTGCACCTACTTCTGTTGGAAAACATGCCTATTATGTAAGCTTTATTGATGACTATAGCAATTTTGTTTGGATCTATTTGCTTAAAAAGCGTTCTGATGTTTATCAAGCTTTTCTTAATTGGCAAAAATATGTTGAGCACAAGCTTGATTCCAAGGTTGTCACTATGCAAACTGATTGGGGAGGCGAGTATGAGAAACTCAATACCTTTTTCAGCAAGCTGGTATTACCCATCATGTTTCATGTCCTCATGCCCACCAACAAAATTGTTCTGCTGAAAGAAAACATTGCCATATTGTTGAAGTTGGGCTTGCTTTGCTTGCTAATGCCTCCATGCCTCTCAAATATTGGGATGAAG
Organism: Dactylis glomerata; assembly: GCA_007115705.1. Lineage (NCBI taxonomy): Eukaryota > Viridiplantae > Streptophyta > Magnoliopsida > Poales > Poaceae > Dactylis > Dactylis glomerata. The sequence continues at coordinate 2,519,200 of QXEO01001691.1, read as the reverse complement.
CTTTTCTCATAGCCACGTTTCTCATAAATCTACTTCCTAGCAAAGTCATCAATCTTGAGTCTCCTACTGAGCGTCTTCTTAAAATCATGCCTAATTATGATGCTCTTCGAACTTTTGGCTGTGCTTGCTGGCCAAATCTTCGTCCTTACAACATTAGAAAGCTTGCTTTTCATTCCAAACAGTGTGTTTTTCTTGGATATAGTCCTCTCCACAAAGGTGTCAAATGCCTAGATGTTTCCACAGGTCATGTATATATATCTCGTGATGTAGTCTTCGATGAAAATATTTTTTCCTTTCCAAGAACTTCATCCAAATGCTGGTGCTCTTCTCAAAAAGGAAATTCTTTTACTTCCATCATCCACTTTCAAATGAGGTTGCACAAACTACTAATGACTCTATGCCTACTATTTTGCCTATGTGTGTTCCTATTGTTCCTCCACAGGTAGATGCAGCTGCCGGTGAAAAATTTGCTCAAAACGGTGATCCAATACCTTCCAAATCATATACTGAAATTCATACGCAAAGTGACGAAACTGGTGTTGAAATCGAAGAAGATTCAGAGGAACATTCCTTTGCTCTCGCTCCGATCCCAAGGTTGCTTCTCCTGGGACGCTGCACGGTCCCGCCTCGTGCTCCGTGCCCGTGCAGCGACCTGTCGCGACGCTGCCATCATCTCCCATGCGCCAGTCTCTTGTCGCGATGCCCGCCTCCACTCCGCCATCGACGCGTTGCGCGGGGTCCCCGGCTACCTCCCTCGACACCGCTGCCACCTCCGGATCGCCTGTGCTATCCCCCGCTTCGGCTGGATCTTCTGCGGCTGCTTCCAATGCATCCACTCCTGCACCACCTCCGTCGCCACCAGGACCTCGCACTCGTATGCAACAAGGTATTCGTCAACCTAAAAAGTACACTAATGGTACTGTACGATATGGCATTCTCTCCTCTATAGGTGAACCCCGCAATCTGCCTCATGCTCTTAATGACCCTAATTGGCGTGCTGGTATGCAAGATGAGTATGATGCTCTCATGTTAAACAAGACCTGGGCACTTGTTCCTCCCAGCTCCAACAAAAATTTAATTGATTGCAAGTGGGTTTATCATATCAAAAGACATGTTGATGGTACTATTGATCATTACAAGGCACGGTTGGTTGCAAAGGAGTTCAAACAAAGATACAGGAATGATTATGAAGACACCTTTAGTCCTGTTGTCAAGATAGCCACTATCAGAATTGTTCTCTCTATTTCTGTCTCCCGTGGTTGGAGTCTTCGGCAACTAGATGTCAAGAACGCGTTTCTTCATGGTGTTCTGGAAGAGGAGGTCTATATGAAACATCCACCTGGTTTTGAACATCCTGATGCTCCTCGTGATCTACGCAGTCTTGATAAAGCTCTTTATGGTTTAAAACAGGCTCCTCGAGCATGGTATTCTCGGTTAAGTGCAAAGTTGCAAGAGTTTGTCTTCATTCCTTCAAAGGGTGACACTTCTCTGTTTCTCTATAACAAGTTTGGGGTTACAATTTTTGTCCTTGTTTATGTTGATGATATTATTGTGACCAGCTCCTCCAATGATGCTATATCAGTTCTGCTCAAAAGTCTTACTACTCATTTTGCTATAAAAGACTTAGGTGATCTTCACTATTTTCTTGGTATTGAAGTTCGCCGTCTCCATGATGGGTTGCTTCTTACTCAAGAAAAATATTCTCATGATCTACTCACTCGTGTTGGTATGCTTGACTGCAAGTCTGCTCCCACCCCGTTGTCTGCCTCTGAGCCATTGTCTCTGCATGAAGGTACTCCTCTTGGTCCTGATGATAGTTCTCAGTATCGCAGCATTGTTGGTGCGCTTCAGTACCTCACTCTCACACGGCCAGATCTATCGTTCTCTGTTAATAAAGTCTGCCAATATCTTCATGCTCCCACCACTGCTCATTGGACTGCTGCCAAACACATTCTTCGGTATGTTAAGGATACATCTTCACTTGGTATCACATTTCAGCGGTCCTCCTCCACCCTTCTTAGTGCTTTTTCTGATGCTGATTGGGCGGGCTGTCTTGAGGATCGTCGCTCCACTGGAGGTTTTGCTATCTTTTTTGGTCCTAATTTGGTGTCCTGGAATGCCAGAAAGCAAGCTACTGTTTCTCGTTCTATTACATAAGCTGAATATAAAGCTCTTGCTAATGCTACTACAGAGTTGATTTGGGTTGAAGCTGTTCTTCGAGAACTAGGCGTGAAGCTCCGTGAGAAGCCTCGCCTATGGTGTGATAATCTGGATGCTACATTCTTGTCTGCCAATCCAGTGTTTCATGCCAGGACTAAACACATTGAGATTGATTATCACTTTGTTCGAGAGCGTGTTGCTGACAACCGTCTTGACATCAAGTTTATATCCACCAAGGATCAGATAGCTGATGGCTTTACAAAACCACTTGCTAACCTTTACAAGAGTTTAAGCGTAATCTAAACCTCTCGCGTGGTTTAGATTAAGAGGGGATGTTAGAGTATGTACCGGTATGTGTACGGATACGGAGTAGTACTCTGACACGTACACATATAAACTATGTATGCCATGTATGGGGGTTGTTCCCTACGTCTATATAAATACGTAACCGATGCCCCTACGGGTACGCATCGTTCCACCAAAATTTACAAGAGTGACTTCTCATTACCATCCCATTTAATAATCGGTGTTATAGACCTGATAGGCAATAACGTAAGAATGAAAAGGAAATGACTCATGTCTTTTCCATATGGTCTTGTGTCGTATCTGAATTGCACCCAATCGCTAGCTGGGCCTAATGCCCTCTCTGATAAGTTCAAAAGCAGTCCACAATGATCGGATGTTGGAGTCGTTTCGTGAGTGAGATTTGCCGGTGGGAATAATTGGGTCACCCAGTCGGCAAACCCAAAGCTCGATGAAGCCCTCACTCTAGTATAGGAACATCCCACTACCTTTTTTCCCACGTCCAAAAGTGTTTTTTATAGCCAAGATCCACCAGCTTTCAACTAAATGGAAAGCCTAATTATTGTTTATATGCCTAATGCAGCCTTTAAATTATCTTTCTCATACTCTCTCTCTATCTCTCCTTGTCTCGACCCATTTTTCATTCTCTCCCTACTAGGCTTGCCACCCATTTAATAAGGTTAAGTACACAAAACATACCAAAAAGATGAAAAGAACTTATGATCCCACAAGAGCAAATTGGACCGGGCCTTGGTGCCTTCTGCTAATCACTACAGCACGAAATTTCTATGCCGATGGCCAGAAGCCATCGGCATAGCCCCGAAATACCGTCGGCATAGGCTATGCCGACGGTCGCCGTCGGCATATCCCCAAAATACCGTCGGCATAGGCTATACCGACGGCCGCCGTCAGCGTAGCCCCGTCGGCATAGATATGTCGTCGGCATAGATAGGTGTAATATCCCAGCACGTAGGACAACTCCGGGGTAGTTTAGAGGGCTTTTGTGCATAGCATCTTAAATTACGGGATTTTTTCGCGCTTTTATCACTAAAACCTAAGGGGGATCGAGTCTCTCTTCGAGGGGATATGGTATACTCTCGAAGTGCGAAAGAATTCGACATGATCTCTTCTGATCAATTGCTTGTTGGGATTGGGTGAAATTAAACCACAAAAACCTAGCCTAACTTATGAATTCACATATGAATTTCAATTATAAAAATTGAATTGAAATTAAGTAAGCACATTTAGAAAGGATAAACATTAATAAAAAGAAAGAAAACTTGAACTTTATTGATCATCAACATATTATACAAAATTCTGAAATAAAAGAATAATTACAATCTTGGAATAAATAAAAGGAATATTACAACAATGAATTGGAAGAATGTTACAACAATGAATAAAAGAATACAAGTATATTCCTAAAACTACACATCTTCTTTCTTTTCTTCTTCTTCTTTTCCTCTTGGCACCTGCAATCAAAAAACTTAACAAATACACAGCCAAAGGGTAATTACCAAGTGACAGTCAAAAACAATGCCACTGTTGATAATCATCAACTCATCCGAGCTTATCATCATAGCTCCCAGGGAAAATATCCCAGGCCACCGAGCCAGGCAAGTAAGCTCACAACAGCTCACTCATCAAACGCATGGACAGAGGTGTCAAGCCACCAGGGAACCAAGGCTAGTATAAAAGGATCAAAGAGTGTGAAATTGCTCGGCCAAGAACACCAGCCAACCAAGAACAACCACACCACACCACACCATCAACATCACCACACCATCAACATCACCACACCAACAGCATCACCACAGCTGAGACCACATCACCATCACAGAATCACCACCACACAATCTACCCTGCTCATGAGTTGAGCAACAGGGAAAGATTTACACCACCAGCACACCATCAAATCAACCAAACCAGCAAAGCCAAAGACCAACATGGTTACTTAGTTCAATTAGGAACTAGGTCAAGCAGCTAGGAGGAGCAGGCTTGCCACAAGAAGCAGGAAATCAGAAATATCCAGAAGAACAAGCTACTCTTCAGCAGCAGGTTATTATTAAACCACAGCACACATAAGTGCTGGGAGAAAACTCACAAGTTTATCTCCCAGTCAGACAGCACAGAGCACAGCCACACAGTTAATCAAGCAAGGCTTGATAATAAAAGGGCTTTGGTCATCACTTGGATGTCCAGGAGGCCATGACCTTGAAGACAAGGCCATCCACAGCACCTACTCCACAAAACCTAGTCTTACCTGGGAATTTCTCAAAGAAAATACTCATAGAAATAAGAATAAGGCCAGGAATGGCACATGGGTTGCCTAACAAGACTGAGACCTAAACCTAGAAATCCATCGGCTTTGCCAATAAAATTGGTCAAGTTTGAGTAAGCATCTGGGAAAAGTGGACACGGACACTTTTAAACAAGTAAGCCACCAGCAGATCACCACAAAGGGTGATCTACTCACAAGAGCACCCAGCTTAGCAGTCAACACCTTACAGTCACTGTGCACACCTCAAGGAGGCATCACAGTGAAACAGATAGCCAGAGGCTACTGCAAGAACCACAACAGCAGCCACTGAACCTAGCATCACTGCTAGGATTAATCAAGCTCAATAGAAACTAGTTTGCATCACTGAACCAGCATAACTGTAGCACTGCAAGAAAGTGCAGTGGAGGTGTTACACCACAGCTAATTAAACAACAACATTCAGAGATAACTAACACATAGTTATCCATGCACTTGGTGTACTTAATCAAGCCCAGCCACTAGCAAGCTCTCAGCCAACTAAGCAACAGCAGAAACTGAATAATTAAACAGTAGAGGGGCATCATAGTATTCAGTTTGAATTCCAGCAAATTGAATCAGTTAACTGAAACCAGCAAGCTTCAGTTAAAAGTGTTAACTGAAGCTATGTCTGAAATTAACAGTAGCAGCAAGCACATACATGTTCAAACTCTAACTGCAAGATTAATGGACAGAGAGTGGTCATAGAGCATGAATCATACACATCACAGCAAGCTCTAGTTCAACAGCACGAGGGCAAGTATGGGGTAGGAACCCTAGTTCATCAGGGAGTGGAGCCATGGCCAGAGCAAGCTCCAAGGGGATGTAGAGAAGAGTAGAGGAAGAGGGGGACTTACTCAATGCCCAGGAGGTACTGATACGTCTCAAACGTATCTATAATTTTTGATGCTCCATGCTTGTTTTTACACCATTTGCCTTGTGTTTCGTTACACTTCGTGGCGTTTTTATGCGATTTCCGGAACTAACCTATTGACAAGATGCCACAGTGCCAGTTCCCTGTTTTCTGCTATTTTTGTCTTTCAGAAAAGCTACACAGGAAATATTCTCGGAATTGGACGAAACAAGTTCCAGAACTCCTATTTTTCCCGGATAAAGGACGAGGACCGAAAGAGAGTTGGAGGGGGGCCAGGGGCCAGCCTCACACCAGGGCGGCACGGCCCAGCCCCTGGCCGTGCCCCCTATGTGGGAGGAGCCCCTGGCAGCCCCCTGACAATGCCCCTTCGCCTATATAAAGCCTCGGGATGGAAAACCCTAGGGGAGTCGGCAATTTTCCAGAAAGAGTTCCGCAGCTCCGCCGCCGCCATCGACGAATTTCGGGGGACAGATGTCTCTGTTCTGGCACCCTGCCGGGACGGGGAAGTGCCCCCGGAGCCATCTCCATCGGTCTCCATCGCCGTCTCCGCCGTCTCCATCGACCTCACTGCCATCTCCATTAACCTTGCTGTCTCCTATGATGAGGAGGGAGTAGTTCATCCCCGGGGCTGAGGGCTCTACCGGTAGCTATGTGGTTCACCTCTCTCTCCCATGATGTGATCTCTATGTGATCGTGAGCTTTGTATCATGTTGAATAAGTAGATGCTACTCTTCATCATTATGTGTACTCTAGTGGTGTTATTGAAGTAATCTATTCCTCCTGCCATGGTGTAACAGTGACAGTGTGTGCATCATGGTGGTACTTGGTCTAGGCTACGATTGTGATCTCTTATGGATTATGAGAATAATTATCACTATGATAGTATTGAAGTGATCTATTCCTCCTTTCATGGTGTTATGTTGACAGTGTGTGCACCGTGTTAGTACTTGGTCTAAGTTGCAATAATATTTATCTTGAGTTGTGATTTGATTTGGATATCTCTATGAGCGGTGTTTGTCAAGTACTTGATGAACTTTAAGGGGTGCTTCTGTAGCCACTACGCAATGATTAGTGTTATTCAATAGGAGAGTAATTCAGAGTAGCATAGTGAAGAGAAGTTATTTATTTGTTCAATTATGTTATATTTGTTGGGAGTGTGTCCACTAGTGAAAGTATGATCCCTAGGCCTTGTTTCCAAGCTTTGCACACCGTTTACTTGCTGTTTTGTTACTTGTTTGCTTGCTGCCATTTTTATTCCAGATTGCATTTACTACTTATAATCATCTATACCACTTGTATTTCACTATCTCTTCGCCGAACTAGTGCATCTATACATCTGACAAGTGTATTGGGTGTGTTGGGGACACAAGAGACTTTCTGTATCGTAATTGCAGGGTTGTTTGAGAGGGATAGCTTTGACCTCTTCCTCCCTGAGTTCGATAAACCTTGGGTGATCCACTTAAGGGAAACTTGTTGCTGCTCTACAAACCTCTGCACTTGGAGGCCCAACACTGTCTACAAGAACAGAAGCGTGTGTAGACATCAAGCTCTTTTCTGGCGCCGTTGCCGGGGAGGTAAGGTAAAAGGTACTCGCATCCTTCTGTGTGAGTGCTCGGAGTTATTTCCTTTAGATTCTGCGATTACATCTTTTTATTTCTTGTTTTTATTTTCACTAGTTAGGCTTAATGGAAAATAAAGAGTTCTTTAGTCTTTTTTCTGAGTTTAGATTTGAAGAGAAAATTGAAAAACCTTTGGAGCTTATTTCGCATAGCAATGTTATTAGCACGAATGCTTTGAATCCCGTTATTGCTAATGCTATGGAAAAGTCTAAGCTTGGGGAAGCTGGTTTTGTTAAGCATGATATTTTTAGTTCCCCAGCTTTAGTGGAGAAAGTTTGCTCTGATGATATTTTATCTCCCATATGTGATGTTTCTAATGATGCTTGTGCTCCTCATCCTTTTAAAATACCTACGAAGATTGTTGAACGTGTTAGGGATAACTGCTATTTAGGAGATAGAACTGTCCATCCTGGTGACCATTTGCTTTTTATACATGAATTATGCGAGTTGTTCCAGTGTGCAGGTATTTCAATGAACCAAGTTAAGAAGAAGCTATTCTCTTTTTCACTGAAAGGCAGAGCTGAGGAATGGTTTCGGCTGCTTAAAGATGGTCCATCTATTGCATGGGAGGAAATTGTGCTTCTCTTTTATTCCAAGTTTTATCCTCCAAGTGAAATTCATAAAGATCGTAATCGGATATATAACTTTTGGCCTCATGAGGGAGAAAGCATTGCCCAAGCGTGGGGAAGATTGAAGTTACTAATGCACAAATGTCCTATTCATGATCTTCCCCGTAATATTGTTATTAATAATTTTTATGCAAGGCTTTCAGGATATTACAAGGACTATCTAGATGCATGCTTTGATGGGTCTTTCACAAGCAAGGATGCTGACACCAAGTGGGGTCTGCTTGAAACAATTCAAAACAATATTGAAGGTTGGGATAGCGATAAAGGTAAAGGATCAGGTATGAATTACGAGTTTGATTGCATTAAGACTTTCGCTGAAACTGCTAATTTTCAAGAGCTTAGTGCTAAATATGGTCTTGATCCTCAAATTTTGGTTGATTGCTTTAAAGCCTTTGCTTCCCATATGAATGTCCCTAAAGGAAATGGGGACGTGTATCATGAACCTTTTAAGGACACTCGCGTAGAAAATGATATTGTTGTTGATGATTCCAATAAACATGCTCAAAATTCTAAAAGTCCTATTTCTTATAAGCATGTTAATTTTTGTGGAATACATAGACCTTGTGAACAGAGTTACAACAAGGAAGATTATTGCATCACCCACGCAAATGAAGAAACCAGTATATGGCTCAAGGATCTAGATGTGCTTGGTGAAAGGGTTTGTGAGCTTTATCCTTTTCTTTGTGAACTTTGTGGTAAAAAGGGTCACTTTAATTTTCAATGCCTAATTAATCAAACGAGTACCGCAGATTTGTATTGTGATGATAAGATTACTTTCAATCAGTATGATGAGCTTACTTTGTTTTTGAATTGTGAAGAGATATCTAGAAAGATTTCTTTGGTTGATATGAAAGATGTTGATATTAATAGCACCCTTCGTGGTTGTCGTCTCTATTGTGCTAAATATTGCCTCGCAAATACTTACTTACAAGATCTTATAAAACATGATGTTTTGCAAGCTATGACAGGACTAATAGATGTTTCGATCTTATTAATAGAGAGGAGAAATCCTCCAAAGCTTCTTCTGTTGTTTCTGTCAGCAAACCAGATTATGTGGAGAAGATGTCTTTCCCTCCTAAAGAATATGTGGAGAAAATGCCCTTCAAGTCTCTCCCTCCTAAAGGGGAGAGTAAGAAGAGTATGAAGAAGAAGAAGAGGAGTAAAAGGCGAGAGGACACGGTATCTTCCCCTAAGTGTTATGATCGTGCTATAGATTGTGATAATTCTGATTGGGATGATGTTCCCATGCCTGTTACCTATGTTAGTGATCATGATTGGGAAAAGCACTCTACTTTTGATATTGAAAATCTTTTTGGTACAAATTCTAAGGTTAATAATTGTTGTACCATTAGTACTATCCATGTTCCTTCTTATGATGATATGTTTGATGAATATGCTTTGCGAAATAGCTGTTCTCTAGCTTGTGATGATACTAAGCCTCTAGTTTATGATGATGAGTATAATATTTTCAGTTCACCTACTTTTGAGGAGAAAATTAGTTATGATTACAATATGCCTCCTGTTTTTGATGATTATGGTGATGAGAATAATTATTCTGTTGAATCTGCTCCTACTATGATTGTTCATGTTGGGAGTATTAATTCTTTTATGCATGTGGCTCATGATAGGGATGCTTTATATGATAGTTATATTGTTAATTCTATTCATGATGCTACTGAAAGTTATTATGAGAGAGGGAAACATGGTTTGATGGATCTCAACAATATTGAGTTTCCCCTCTTTATGTTGCAATTCTTGAAGTTGTACTTGTTTTGCCTTCCTATGCTTTTTGCTTTGCGCTTTCATGACTTGTCTCTTTACAAGACTATTTTTCATAGGAAGTGGTTCAGATTTAAATGCCTTTCACATTTGCTTTTTTATGCTCTCTATTGCTTTAAGTTCCTATATGGCGCCTTTGCCTCAAGCTCTTATATGGCGCCCACATGAGCATCTTTGCAAATTGCTGCGCCTAGCTCAAAGGCGTTAAAGAAAAGCACTCTTGGGAGATAACCAATTGTTTATTTTCAGTACTTTTTCTTTTATTTGAGTCTTGGAAGTTATTACTACTGTAATGACCTCTCCTTATCCTTTTTATTTCGTTGTTGTGCCAAGAGAAGCCTCTAATTTGAGTGGGGTAAGATTTGGGGATGTTGCTGTCCTAAAACAGTTTTCGGTGTTGCATCGTAAAAATTCGTGAAAATTCTCTGTATATCTTTTGGACCTGCGATTTCTTGTGCATATGCCCCAGTTTATATCCAAACTTTCATTAGTTGAACACTTTTTGATTTGAGCAACAGAAAACCCCTCAAAAATTTGACCTTTGTCAGCTGTTCTATTTTGATAGATTTCTGCCAATATTTGTGTTTGCCGCTTTATCGCTTTCTTTTTGAGTTCTTTTGATCACAGAACTTTTGGGGAAGTTGCTACAGTAGTATATGCTTTATATGTGGTGGTTTTGAGTTGAAACCTGAAGCAAAAAGGGTTGATTTATTGCTATGCTTACACTAATGTTGCTAATAGAATTGTGTTTAGTTTTGTATAAAGGAAGTTTTCAAGTGTAGGGATTGGAGAATGATGAGATGAGATGAAGAATGGACAAAAGCTCAAGCTTGGGGATTCCCATGCAACCCCCAAGGAATATCCAAGAGGTACAAGTGTCAAAGCTTGGGGATGCCCCGAGGCACCCCTTCTTCATCGGCAAAAATCAGGTCACCTTTCAAAACACTATATTTTTATTGCTTCATGCACTATGCGTTTTTCTTGGAGCGTCAGTTGTTTTTGCTTTCAGTTTTCTTTTGTTTTGCTTGCTGCAATAAATGGTTAGATCACATCATGTTTCTTTTGGAGGAAATGAACTCGCTTTTTATTTGCCAAGAACACTCTAGTTTTCACTCTTATCAAAAACCGAGTGTTCTTCTTTTTCTACTACTACTTTTGGTTTTCGTTTTCGCCTTGATTTGTGTTCAGATCTTCTTATATTTATTTATCAAGGTGTATTTTTGCCTCTGGACCATGTTGGTTTTCCTCAAAAGAGTTGGATTAAAAAGTTTGAATGGTGTTGGAAAAGAGAAAAAGCTTTATGCAAAAAAGTGGTACAAGAAGGAGCTTGTGTAGACTGCGGCTTAGGCTTTTTCATGTCATGCTTGATGTCTTTTTGATAGTATGCTTAGTGGTTTTACTATAGCATGACTTGTCTCAAATAACAAAGATTGCTTAATGAGCCTTTGAAAAAATCATGCGTTGTTTTTATCGTTTGGAAGCATTATTTTGGTTTTCTCCTTGATGCTTTATTTGGGTTGACTTGGCGCATGCTCACACATGTTAGACTCTTAAAAAGTCGCCAATAGCCTCTATGATCATTTAGTTTTTGACTTTTGATGCCATCTTATGCTTCTTTTAATGTTGCTTTGTCGCTTTGCATGATTATGGCCATTATTGCTCTCTTAGTTGGTCGCTCCCAGTCTTTTGCTAGCCCTCGCCTTGTACTGAGTATGAGCTCTACTCGTGCATCCAACTCCTAAAAACCAAGTTAGCCAAAGTGTCCACCATACATACCTATTAGCAATTTGCTATTCCAAGTAAATTTGACTTGCTTTTATTTTCTCTTCAAATTAAACTCTTACCAGTGTTATGCGAAAATTGGTCAGTAAAGCTCTCACAAACCGGAAGGCACACTTTACTTTTTCTTGTTCTTAAAAATTTGACATTGTGGTCTCTTATGTTGAGTTGTTATGCTTGCAAGTTGTAAGTTGGAGACTAGCCCAGCCATGCCGTCATGGGGCAAGCTTTCAACATTGCACTTCTTATTCGAGTTGATATCGTGATCTTTTGTTTATGGATGCCCGCGGTGTGAAATGAATTGGGAATCTTGTGGGGATCATGGAGTTTGTATATGTGGTAGGGAAATGCCTGGGCCGCCAATCTAAGCCATGCATAATTCATGGTGGAAATTTGCAGCATACCCATAGTGGACATTCGACGACGCATCTCAAAATAAAAAGCTAAACAAATGGTAAATAAAAGAGATGTCGCGGTGTTTATTGTCTGCTTGTCCTATCATTTTGATGTGGGCTTGTCCATGTCATCGGGCACGGAGGTACCCCATTGGCGGTTCTCGATGATACATATATACTTACAATGACAAGAGCCTTGCTTGGGACTCTAAGTAAAGTAGCATGAGGTTTGGGTACTCGTATTCACGGGACACGAGGTTTTCGACTTATGATTTGTCAAGCATATGCATCATAATTGTTCTCACATTAACTTTAACCATTCAAGATGCTTATGATGGGGGCAATGAGAGCTCAAACCTGGTAAGTACCATAATTTTTGAAGGTTTATAAAACTTGCAATCACTGCTTCCCTTTGTGAAGGGCCTTTCTTTTACTTTTATGTTGAGTCACCACCTTCTATCTCTATGCACCGTTAAGAGAGCATAGTTGTCATTCTTAGTATAATGTGCATTGTCCCAAAGTTTTCATTGATTGATTCATATTGTTGGTTTCACTTGTTCTCAAATTATTTGTATCTAGTCGCCCTCTTAAACTTGAAGGTGTCCTATGCATTTATGTTTTGCTCTCCATGAAGGACAAGCTGAAAACCATTTGTATGTTTTTCCTTATGATTTGAACACACGTTTGACTTTCATTGTTTCATTTTCATGATCTTTTGTTTGTGTTCATTTTCATGTTTATAACATGGTTGCTAAGTTTCTTCTATCAAGATTATGTCTTTCATGCCCATGTTTTAAGTTCTTTGATCTCAGCACTCCATGCTTTACCTATATGATCAAGATTGTGATGGTGCATGTCACCTCAAAAATTATTTCTTTTGTTATCACTTACCTACTCGAGGACGAGCAGGAGTTAAGCTTGGGGATGCTGATACGTCTCAAACGTATCTATAATTTTTGATGCTCCATGCTTGTTTTTACACCATTTGCCTTATGTTTCGTTACACTTCGTGGCGTTTTTATGCGATTTCCGGAACTAACCTATTGACAAGATGCCACAGTGCCAGTTCCCTGTTTTCTGCTGTTTTTGTCTTTCAGAAAAGCTACACAGGAAATATTCTCGGAATTGGACGAAACAAGTTCCAGAACTCCTATTTTTCCCGGATAAAGGACGAGGACCGAAAGAGAGTCGGAGGGGGGCCAGGGGCCAGCCTCACACCAGGGCGGCACGGCCCAGCCCCTGGCCGTGCCCCCTATGTGGGAGGAGCCCCTGGCAGCCCCCTGACAATGCCCCTTCGCCTATATAAAGCCTCGGGATGGAAAACCCTAGGGGAGTCGGCAATTTTCCAGAAAGAGTTCCGCAGCTCCGCCGCCGCCATCGACGAATTTCGGGGGACAGATGTCTCTGTTCTGGCACCCTGCCGGGACGGGGAAGTGCCCCCGGAGCCATCTCCATCGGTCTCCATCGCCGTCTCCGCCGTCTCCATCGACCTCACTGCCATCTCCATTAACCTTGCTGTCTCCTATGATGAGGAGGGAGTAGTTCATCCCCGGGGCTGAGGGCTCTACCGGTAGCTATGTGGTTCACCTCTCTCTCCCATGATGTGATCTCTATGTGATCGTGAGCTTTGTATCATGTTGAATAAGTAGATGCTACTCTTCATCATTATGTGTACTCTAGTGGTGTTATTGAAGTAATCTATTCCTCCTGCCATGGTGTAACAGTGACAGTGTGTGCATCATGGTGGTACTTGGTCTAGGCTACGATTGTGATCTCTTATGGATTATGAGAATAATTATCACTATGATAGTATTGAAGTGATCTATTCCTCCTTTCATGGTGTAATGTTGACAGTGTGTGCACCGTGTTAGTACTTGGTCTAAGTTGCAATAATATTTATCTTGAGTTGTGATTTGATTTGGATATCTCTATGAGCGGTGTTTGTCAAGTACTTGATGAACTTTAAGGGGTGCTTCTGTAGCCACTACGCAATGATTAGTGTTATTCAATAGGAGAGTAATTCAGAGTAGCATAGTGAAGAGAAGTTATTTATTTGTTCAATTATGTTATATTTGTTGGGAGTGTGTCCACTAGTGAAAGTATGATCCCTAGGCCTTGTTTCCAAGCTTTGAACACCGTTTACTTGTTGTTTTGTTACTTGTTTGCTTGCTGCCATTTTTATTCCAGATTGCATTTACTACTTATAATCATCTATACCACTTGTATTTCACTATCTCTTCGCCGAACTAGTGCATCTATACATCTGACAAGTGTATTGGGTGTGTTGGAGACACAAGAGACTTTCTGTATCGTAATTGCAGGGTTGTTTGAGAGGGATAGCTTTGACCTCTTCCTCCCTGAGTTCGATAAACCTTGGGTGATCCACTTAAGGGAAACTTGTTGCTGCTCTACAAACCTCTGCACTTGGAGGCCCAACACTGTCTACAAGAACAGAAGCGTGTGTAGACATCAGGTACCACCGTGGCATGGCGAGGTAGTGCCCGCGCGGCCACGACGGCACCAAGCCAGGGGAAGGTGCCGACAACACGTCGACAAGACACCGCACCCACCAGCACCAGATCTCACCGAGGGGAAAGCCAAGTGGCTCGATACGAAGCTCGAGGTCGCCATGGCCGAGACCCAAGGCACAGGAGGCGACGGAGCTGAGGGCACAAGGGGGTAATCGACCAGATCTCATGGACAAGCAGGTGCGCCATCACGGGATCTACCGATTGTGACCCATCTCGGCGGCTAACTCCGGCGGAGGCGGTCGGAATCGAGCGCGGCGGCGGTGAGGGTGACGCAGTCGCCAGAGCTCGGGCGAGAGGAGGAAGAGAGGTGGACGCGACGAGTGCCCGGTCGGTTTGACCGAGCCACCTGGTCGGGATTGACCAGGCAGGCAGGCCGGCGCCGACAGGTGGGCCAGACCCGACAGGTGGGCCAGGCTGATAGGTGGGGCTAGGGGGTTGTTAACCAGTTTTAAAAACAGAAAAATTGCAAAGGAAATACAGGGTTTTTGGAAAAATCTTTTAACACCAATAAAAAGCAGGAAAATAATCTTAACTTTGCAAAAATAACTCTAAATAATTTTTGAGCTTTTCCATCACATGAATAGTGATTTTATGAATTAGAGAAAAATTGTTCATAACGGAATTATGGAGATTTTTTTAGAAGAAAAACTTCTATAAATGTTCTAAAGGAGAAATTTTTTGAAAAAACAATAACATCCTAGAATTAAAATAAAGTAAATCCATTCAAGAATTTATCCTTAGACTTCTTGAATGAATTTAACATAATATATACTCTGGTAAATTCATAACTAGGGTATATGCACCTTTTAATAAATCACCCTATAAAGATAAATAATATTAAAAGAAAAGGGAACTTTAAAAGTCTTTTCTATAATAAAATTGTGAGATATCTAAGAAAAATCTGGTTAGAATAGAACTCATTATCAAAATTAAACTCCAAGAATATTCTTGAATGAAGAAATTGATAACATATATTCCTTAAAATCATAAAAGGAATATATAAATTCTAGGAGGAAAATAAAACACTTCTGGGGGGTATAAAGGGAACACACACACTTTAAAGGCATGCATTATTTGAATCTTTAACCATTGCCCTTATCGAACAATGATGCTATTTTCCAGAACCCGAGGTCCCGGGTCACTCCAACAAATCCAACTGCACTACCTTGCAGTTTGTAGGCAAGTTCACTCTTGCTCATATCTCTTGTTTATCTTTAGCAAATTACTTGCAAATATACCGGTGATATTATTATTATGATTGCATTCAAAAGCAAAGGTTCTGCTTTCTCAAATTAATATGACTAGTGGTTAGCAACCATGGTGGTTGTCGACCTAGGAAGGTGGGCAGTGGGACCATGGTATGAGTATGGTGGAAGTCCCACTGCAACTGAAATGTTCACCTAGGACTAATAACCAATGTCGCCAGTGATTCTTGTTCCGTAAAATACGGTCAACCATAGGATCTAGAATAGGACGGAAGGGTCAGCTGTATCTTTTCCCTCTTGCATATCAACGGACGCGCCGTTTCGGATCAGTTGTCTTCCTATGCGGAGCTTCGGGATGGGTGGAATCCCCCTAATGATTCCACGGTTCTAGCAGTCTATGATGGATTGCGGCAACAATAGGGGTAGAGTACCAAGGCCGGATATTACCACAGTGTGTAAGAAAACCGGTGAGGGTAACTCATTGTCAAGGACAACTATGCCGAGGTCGGCAACTACCAAAAGTGTAGACCGGTGAGGGTAGCGAACCAAAGTTGGAGCCGCAAAAGGGTGGGTGGTGGCGCGGTGATGATAGTATGAAAGATGTGTTGTAAATGACCGGCCAGTTGGAAAACCCCAAGAGAAGGTTTTGATGAATATAGCAGCAAGTTTTCCCTCAGTTAAGAAACCAAGGTATGTCGATTAGGAGAAGAGCAGACAATACGACTGAAGGTGATGCTTGCAAGCTTCGCGACAGCTCCGGACAATTTATAGGGCGCCTCGTCCAAGCTTTGATTTGCGAGCAGAAATGTGGAACCTGCACACACACAACCAAGTACTTTGTTCCCAACTTGCAATGAGGTTGTCAATCCCACCGGTTTGCTTGAAACAAAGGGTATGAGCGTATCGAGTGGAAAGTGATAATAGTATGCGAGTAAAGTAAACAGTGCGAGTAAAGTAAACAGTGCGAGTAAAGTAAACAGGTGATAGCAATATGATGGAAATAGGACCGGGGTCCACAGTTCACTAGTGGTGTCTCTCCATAAAATAAATAACACATGCCGGGTAAACAAATTACAGTTGGGCAATTGATAGAATAAAGATAGCGTGATATGTCAAGAAGATCACTATGCGATTTACTCTGGGCATTACAACAAAATACATAGACCGCCATCCAACTGCATCTATGACTAATAATCCACTCGCGGGGATATCATCCCAACACCCCATGAGTATTAAGTTGCGAACAACAGATAATTGCATTAAGCAAAGTGTGTAATGTAAACAAAGCATATGCCCTCGAGCATATGAATGTTGTTTTCTCCCTAGTAGCAACAACACATCTACAACCTTAGAGGTTTCTGTCACTTCCCCAGATTAAATAGAGGCATGAACCCACTATCGAGCATAAATACCCCCTCTTGGAGTCACTAACAACTACTCGGCCAAGATAGCTACTAACAACGGAGAGCATGCAAGATCATAAACAACATAGAGATAACATAAGATATATTTCAGTATAGCAACTCAATCATAACACCAATATTTATCGGATCCCAATAAACTAAACATGCAGAATTACATAACGGTGATCTCAATCATGTAGGGCAGTTCATGAGATCTAAACATGAAGCACATGGTGGAGGAGACAACCATCTAGCTACTGCTATGGACCCATAGTCCAAGGTAGACTACTCACTCATCGCTCCGGAGGCAAGCATGGCGATGAAGAAGACCTCCGGTGCTAATTCCCATCTCCGGCAGGGTGCCGGGAAGAGCTTGTGGACCCTCCCGATCTTCGGGTCGACGGCGGCGGCGGATCGCGATGTGTTCTGGAAAATTGATCGGGTCCTTAGGTTTTTTTCTGTCGGGGGGTCTTTATAGGCGAAGGGGCATCGTCAGAGGTGGACCGAGGTGCCCTCACACATAGGAGGCGCGGCCAGGGGCTGGGCCGCGCCGCCCAGGTGTGTGGGGCCCTCGTGGCCCCCCTCTGACTCATCTTCGGATCTCTGGAAGCTTCCAGGAAAAATAAGACTTCAGGAACTTGTTTCATCCAATTCCGAGAATATTTCCTATGTAGCTTTTCTGAAACACAAAAATAGCAGAAAACAAGGAACGGGCACTGTGGCGACTTGTTAATAGGTTAGTTCCGGAAAATGCATAAAAGTGCCACGAAGGGTAACGAAACAGTAGGCAAATGGTATAAAAACAAGCATAGAGCATCAAAAATTATAGATACGTTGGAGACGTATCAAGCATCCCCAAGCTTAACTCCTGCTCGTCCTCGAGTAGGTAAGTGATAACAAAAGAATATTTTTGAGGTGATATGCACCTACACAATCTTGATCATATATGTAAGCATTTGTGAGCTGGGATCAAAAGAACTTAAAACATGGGCATGAAAGATATAATCTTGACAATAGAAACTTAGCAACCATGTTATAACATGAAAATGAACACAAACAAAAGTTCATGAAAATGAAACAATGAAAGTCAAACGTGTGTTCAAATCATAAGGAAAAACATACAAATGGTTTTCAGCTTGTCCTTCATGGAGAGCAAAACATAAATGCATAGGACACCTTCAAGTTTAAGAGGGCGACTAGATACAAATAATTTGAGAACAAGTGAAACCAACAATATGAATCAATCAATGAAAACTTTGGGACAATGCACATTATACTAAGAATGGCAACTATGCTCTCTTAATGGTGCATAAAGATAGAAGGTGGTGACTCAACATAAAAGTAAAAGAAAGGCCCTTCGCAGAGGGAAGCAGTGATTGCAAGTTTTATAACCTTCAAAAATTATGGTACTTACCGGCTTTGAGCTCTCATTGCCCCCATCATAAGCATCTTGAATGGTTAAAGTTAATGCGAGAACAATTATGATGCATATGCTTGACAAATCATAAGTCGAAAACCTCGTGTCCCGTGAATACGAGTACCCAAACCTCATGCTACTCCACTTAGAGTCCCAATCAAGGCTCTTGTCATTGTAAGTATATGCGTATCATCGGGAATCGCCAATGGGGTACCTCCTTGCCCGATGACATGGAACAAGCCCACATCAAAATGACAGGACAAGCCGACAATGAACACCTCGACATCTCTTTTATTTGCCATTTGTTTAGCTTTTTATTTTGAGATGCATCGTCAAATGTCCACTATGGGTATGCTGCAAATTTCCACCATGAATTATACATGGCTTAGATTGGCGGCCCAGGCGTTTCCCTAACACATATACAAACTCCATGATCCCCGCAAGATTCCCAATTCATTTCACACCGCGGGCATCCATAAACAAAAGATCACGATATCAACTCAAATAAGAAGTGCAATGTTGAAAGCTTGCTCCATGACAGCATGGTTGGGCTAGTATCCAACTTACAACTTGCAAGCATAACAACTCAACATAAGAGACCACAATGTCAAATTTTTAAGAACAAGAAAAAGTAAAGTGTGCCTTCCGGTTCTTGAGAGCTTTACTGACCAATTTTCGCATAACACTGGTAAGAGTTTAATTTGAAGAGAAAATAAAAGCAAGTCAAATTTACTTGGAATAGCAAATTGCTAGTAGGTATGTATGGTGGACACTTTGGCAAACTTGGTTTTTAGGAGTTGGATGCACGAGTAGAGCTCATACTCAGTACAAGGCGAGGGCTAGCAAAAGACTGGGAGCGACCAACTAAGAGAGCAATAATGGCCATAATCATGCAAAGCGACATTAAAAGAAGCATAAGATGGCATCAAAAGTAAAAAACTAAATGATCATAGAGGCTATTGGCGACTTTGTATGAGTCTAACATGTGTGAGCATGCACCAAGTCAACCCAAATAAAGCATCAAGGAGAAAACCAAAATAATGCTTCCAAACAATAAAAACAACGCATGATTTTTTCAAAGGCTCATTAAGGAATCTTTGTTATTTGAGAAAAGTCATGCTACAGCGAAACCACTAAGCATACTATCAAAAAGACATCAAGCATGACATGAAAAAGCCTAAGCCGCAGTCTACACAAGCTCCTTCTTGTACCACTTTTTTGCATAAAGCTTTTTCTCTTTTCCAACACCATTTGAAATTTTTTTAAGACACCTCTTTTGATGAAAACCAATAAAGATCAGAGGCAAAAATACACCTTGATGAAGAGATATGACAAGGTCTGAACACAAATCATGGCAAAAACGAAAACCAAAAGCAGTAGCAGAAAAAGAAGAACACTCAATTTTTGAAAAGAATGAAAACTAGAGCGTTCTTGGCAAATGAAAAGCAAGGCAACTTCTCCAAAAGAAATTTGTTGGGGTCCAACCATTTATTGCAGCAAACAAAACTAAACTAATAAAGAAAACTAAAGCAACTGACGCTCCAAGAAAAACATATAGTGCATGAAGCAATAAAAATATAGTGTTTTGAAAGGTGACCTGATTTTTGCCGATGAAGAAGGGGTGCCTCGGGGGCATCCCCAAGCTTTGACGCTTGTACTTCTTGGATATTTCTTGGGGTGATGCGTGGGCATCCCCAAGCTTGAGCTTTTATCCATTCTTCAACTCATCTCATCATTCTCCAATCCCTACACTTGAAAACTTCCTTCATACAAAACTAAACACAAATCTATTAGCAACATTAGTATAGGATAACATATAATCAACCTCTTTTTGCTTCAGGTTTCAACCCAAAACCACCACATATTAAGTATATAATACTGTAGCAACTTCCCCAAAAGTTCCGTGATAAAAAGAACTCAAAGGAAAGCGATAAAGCGGCAAAAACGAATAGTGGTAGAAATCTGTCAAAACAGAACAGCTGACAAAGGCCGAATTTTTTAGGTGTTTTCTGTTGCTCAAATCAAAAAGTGTTCTACTAATGAAAGTTTGGATATAACCTGGGGCATATGCACAAGAAATCTCAGGTCCAAAAGATATACAGAGAATTTTCATGAATTTTTACGGTGCAGCACCGAAAACAGTTTCAGGACAGCAATATCCCCAAATTTTTACCTCACTCAAATTAGAGGCTTCTCTTGGCACAACAATGAAATAAAAATGATAAGGAGAGGTCATTACAGTAGTAATGACTTCCAAGACTCAAATAAAAGAAAAAGTACTGAAAATAAAACATCGGGTTATCTCCCAAGAGTGCTTTTCTTTAACGCCTTTGAGCTAGGCGCAGAAAATTGCGAATCAAGTAACATCAAGTGATGAAGCATCAAGATCCATAGGAACAAAGAAATGAATACTATCCAAATGAGGTTTTGAGTACCCCTTGTAGTCACGCCTTGGTACACTATTTTCAGGACAAATCCAACTAAAATTAGTTTCCAAGGCATCATGAATTCCTACAAGTTTACAAGGTATTGGCATTCTAGAATCTTCATTGGGTGTACAACAACTTCAATAGGCGAGCCAAGCTTATTAAATTTCTTAAAAACTTTCCTAGCCTCAATGGCAACGTCTCTAAATTCTATGCACAAAGTTTCCAAGATGAAAGTTTTCTTTTTGGGATCCTCAATTTCATGAAGCTTAAGGAACATGTATTGCATAAAAGGATTAAGGCTAGCAAACCTAGCTTCTAACATGTGAACTAAATAAGCAGAAGCAATTTCATAACTAGGAGCTAGCTCAACCAAATACTTTTCCTCAACTTCCTTATGCATACTAATGTGATTAAAGAACTCCTCAATGTTATCTTTCCCAATAATTGAACCACTACCTACTGAGAGGTCCTCCAAAACGTACTTAGGGATCAACATAATGAACTAAAACCAAGTAGATAAAAGCAACTATAAAGTAAACTAATTTTTTTGTGTTTTTGATAAAACAATGCAGGTAAAAATAAATAAAGTAAAGCAAAATAATAAAACAAAGTAAAGGATGTGCGTGCGAAAAACTCCCCTTGCAGAGGTCTCCCACTCTTCCCCGGCAACGGCGCCAGAAAATTTGTTGGTGGCGCAGTGATGATAGTATGAAAGATGTGTAGTAAATGACCGGCCAGTTGGAAAACCCCAAGAGAAGGTCTTGATGAATATAGCAGCAAGTTTTCCCTCGGTTAAGAAACCAAGGTATGTCGATCAGGAGAAGAGTAGACAATACGACTGAAGGTGATGCTTGCAAGCTTCGCGATAGCTCCGGAAAATTTATAGGGCGCCTCATCCAAGCTTTGCTTTGCGAGCAGCAACGTGGAACCTGCACACACACAACCAAGTACTTTGTTCCCAACTTGTGATGAGGTTGTCAATCCCACCGATTTGCTTGAAACAAAGGGTATGAGCGTATCGAGTGGAAAGTGATAATAGTATGCGAGTAAAGTAAACAGTGCGAGTAAAGTAAACAGTGCGAGTAAAGTAAACAGGTGATAGCAATATGATGGAAATAGGACCGGGGTCCATAGTTCACTAGTGGTGTCTCTCCATAAAATAAATAACACATGCTGGGTAAACAAATTATAGTTGGGCAATTGATAGAATAAAGATAACATGATAATTAAGTTGCGAACAACAGATAATTGCATTAAGCAAAGTGTGTAATGTAAACAAAGCATATGCCCTCGAGCATATGAATGTTGTTTTCTCCCTAGTAGCAACAACACATCTACAACCTTAGAGGTTTCTGTCACTCCCCCAGATTAAATAGAGGCATGAACCCACTATCGAGCATAAATACCCCCTCTTGGAGTCACTAGCAACTACTCGGCCAAGATAGCTACTAACAACGGAGAGCATGCAAGATCATAAACAACATAGAGATAACATAAGATATATTTCAGTATAGCAACTCAATCATAACACCAATATTCATCGGATCCCAACAAACCAAACATGTAGAATTACATAACGGTGATCTCAATCATGTAGGGCAGCTCATGAGATCTAAACATGAAGCACATGGTGGAGGAGACAACCATCTAGCTACTGCTATGGACCCATAGTCCAAGGTAGACTACTCACTCATCGCTCCGGAGGCAAGCATGGCGATGAAGAAGACCTCCGGTGGCGATTCCCCTCTTCGGCAGGGTGCCGGGAAGAGCTTCTGGACCCTCCCGATCTTCGGGTCGACGGCGGCGGTGGATTGCGATGTGTTCTGGAAAATTGATCAGGTCCTTAGGTTTTTTCCGTCGGGGGGTCTTTATAGGCGAAGGGGCATCGTCCGAGGTGGACCGAGGTGCCCTCACACATAGGGGGCACGGCCAGGGGCTGGGCCGTGCCGCCCTGGTGTGTGGGGCCCTCGTGGCCCCCCTCCGACTCCTCTTCGGATCTCTGGAAGCTTCCGGGAAAAATAAGACTTCAGAAACTTGTTTCGTCCAATTCCGAGAATATTTCCTGTGTAGCTTTTCTAAAACACAAAAACAGCAGAAAACAGGGAACTGGCACTATGACGACTTGTTAATAGGTTAGTTCCGGAAAATGCATAAAAGTGCCACGAAGTGTAACAAAACAGTAGGCAAATGGTGTAAACACAAGCATGGAGCATCAAAAATTATAGATACGTTGGAGACGTATCAGTGGGTATGCAAGGTCGCGGGAAGGAACAGTGATTGGCTCGGATCATCGGCTGGGCCACATACCAAGGAAGTATGGACGGGAAAGTACGCCCGGTCGTGCAGCAAAGCGTTGATCTCCTATGGGTACAAGTGACCACCTCTACAGAGTGTACAAAAAGTATCAAGATACTCCCTATTCCGGGAAGGAGCTACGAACACGGCAGGAAAGGAGCCCATCGAAGCTCTAATCAACCTGTGAAGACTGACGAGCATAGTTTTCCAATAAAACCAATCTTTGAAGAAATGATTACAAAAACTGCATTTTGACCTAAGGCTTTCTAGCCTACGGTCGTAGCTAGTGCATCAAACACCTCTATGCTATTAAATGAACTTGCTGGGTAACGCTCATTACACACCCTACTCCCTCTTAACCCTTGCTTAGACTCAGAGGGCCAATTTGAAGAGACGGAAGGAACCTCGGAGGACTACGAGGAAGTGTACTACGAAGAACCAGATCTATCAGGAGGAGTCAAAGGCATTGACTACACCATCTCCTATGGTACCGACGAAGGACTCGAGGAGGGGGCCGACAACTAGAGTCGTAGTATAGAAGCTTTAGTCGCACCGAACACTTAGAATAAAGCGACTAGAGTAAGGCATCATATTTAGTTTACTAATTTTGTTTGCAACTAAGGTTTATAGTGTTAAGTTAGAACCATCTAGTGTTCCTCTTTGGACCGAGGAAGAACTGGAGTCCTTTGTAATATTATGACTTGTAATATTCAGTGGTTGAATAAAGACTGCTATGTTTCTGTTGTACCACTCTGAGGGATGTAATATTTGTGAATTGGTACTTCACAAGTGTTATGTCAATGACTTGTATACTACAACATACAGTGGTATGCTGGGTCACCACAATAGACTACACCGACGGTTTTTACCGTCGGCATAAGTCATATATTTTTCTTTTTTAAATTTGTTTTTTATTTTCTTTTTCATCTTTTTCAAAAAATTTGAATTGTTTAAATTGTATGACCACTTAATCGCACTCGGACATCTTCACCTCTAAGCACACTTAATTTTAAGTCAAATCTCTCACTCCTTGTCATACTTCCCGATTGGTCACCCATCCTAAGACTACTCCAGCCTAGCATGCTCAACTTCTTTGTTCCTTCCTAATGAGCTTCCCGAAAAGAAGTTATACATTATTGATAATAGTATCCTATGAATCCTACTAACCCTTAGACCATGATGTCACATGTCTTTTTTTTAATCCTAAACAACTATTTAAGTAAAACAAAAATGAATAAGTAATGATTTCAAATAACAGTAAAATAAATTTAATTTTTCTTCCTTTTTCATTTAATATTGAATAATTCATATCTATAAATTCATAAATCGGAATTCGACAAATAATATGTCTAAATTGATCAGAAAATATAAAATTTAAATACAAAAAATAACATATGCAAAGAATGCAAATAACAAAGATTGATCATTTTTTATACAACTAAGGGTGTATTGTAAACATATTAGCAGACAATTTTTATACAACTCCTTGCCATGAAGACTGATCATAACAAAATCAAATGCAAAGAATAATTCATATCTAAAGTATGCCAAAAAATAACGCAAAGAATAATTTATATTTAAAGTATGCAAAAAATGCAATCAAAAATAATAATAGAAAATATTAGCATTAATTTGAAAAAATGAAAAAGAGCTATGCCGACGGCATATAAACATAACTCGGGTAAAAAAAAGTACTATGCCGATGACCGGATAGGTGCTACGCCGACGGCCATATCTACGCCAACAGTGGCCATCGGCATAGCCTGCCCTATGCCAACGGCTAAACTACGCCGACGGCCTCCTTGCTAGGCCATTTCCTCGGATCCTATGCCGAAGGCCCCGACTAAAAGCCGTCAGCATAGAAAAATGCCGTCGGCGTAGAATTGTTTTCCTGTAGTGAATGTATATACTTACACTTTGCAAAAGAATATAATGCAATGCCCCGGTAGGGTATACCATGTGAATACCAGCTCAGGACAACAAGTTGTACAGTACAAAGAAGAGACAGAACAAGTGGAGGCAGCAAGACAGCTGCAAACCTACGTGGTCACGTACGACCAGTAAATATGCATAAACAAACGACTTGGCCACCCGGCAAAAAAAAAGAACGACTTGGCCAGCCGGTTGGTCTATAAGAGGAGTGACAAGGCTGTGTTTCTTCTTCAAGAGGAATAAGAGAAATGCCCCAATTTTAGATGTCGATTCTAGCTTTCCACTTTCTTCTCTTCCCACTCCGCACATTGTCCGCTCTCTCCAAGGCAATGGATTAGTTTTCCTACCATGTTAAGTATTAATTAGTGCTGATGCTATCTAAAAGCCACTAGTTTCCCCGTGATCCTTTTTTGGTGAGTTTCCCTGTAATCTGATCCTAGCTATTTCTTCACTCTTCAATTCCAATCTTCACTCACCACTTCTTTCCTTGCAAATAATTTCAGTTGGCCGCTTGAAGCATGGAACCTCACGTATGGGAACCTTGCAACTATCAGTTGGCCGATTTGCCCATGGAACACGCTGTATGGGTTCCTGGCGTCCCTGTGTCGTGTGAGTCCGAGTCCGAGTCCACTGAGATGGCATGCTCAGAAGAAACATTTGTAGCTAGCTCGAGCAGAGGGCAGCAGCTGGTTCAGCATGCAGCTGCTGCCACATCCAAATATGATGAGTTCCATAGTGTAAGATAGGGGAAACCACACGTTAGGTGGCCTTGTATTGCTCATTATATAAGAGAATTACAAGGAGTCCCGGTTGCATACAACACGGACTATACACAAGGAATACACAAGCATACGTATCCTACATCTATACAAACACGTGTAGGATATGTATTCTAACACCCTCCCTCAGTCGAAACTGGGCAGCCAACGAATGTTGAGACTGTCTCGAAAGTCCAAGAAGAGAGGCGATGGTAATCCTTTGGTAAAGATGTCCGCGAACTGTGATGCACTAGGAACGTGTAGGACCTTAACCTCGCCAGTGGCAACGCGATATCTGACGAAGTGTAGATCAATCTCCACATGTTTGGTTCACTGGTGATGCACTGGATTCTGTGTCATGTAAACAGAACTCACATTATCACAGAAGACCACAGAAGCATCATGTACCGGTCGATGAAGCTCCAAAAGTAGCTGTCGAAGCCAACAAGACTCGGCCACCACATTTGCTACCGCCCGATACTCAGCCTCCGCACTCGATCGGGAAACAGTGTGCTGCCGCTTAGCCGACCAAGACACCAAATTCGCACCGAGGAACACACAGTAGCCTGAAGTAGACCGTCGAGTGTCTGGACAACCTCCCCAATCAGCGTCAGAGTAGGCCAGCAATTTGTTCGATGTGCGTCGATACAAAGTGAGACCATAGTCGGTGGTGCCGCGGATGTAGCGTAGAACACGCTTCACAAGGAGTAAGTGATTAACCCGTGGATCATGCATATGAAGACATATCTGCTGTACTGCATAGGAGATATCTGGCCGAGTGAAAGTGAGGTATTGGAGACCTCCTGCAATACTGCGATATTCTGTAGGATCAGCCACAGGATCACTAGACTGAGCTGCAAGCTTAGAAGCTGTATCAACTGGAGTGGAGATAGATTTACACTGTAACATACCAGCTTTGTCAAGAAGCTCCAATGCATACTTCTCCTGTGAGAGGAATAAACTGTCCTTAGTGCGTCTGACTGAGATGCCCAGAAAATAGTGAAGCTCACCCATATCTGTCATGCTGAACTCTTTACGAAGAGAAGCAATCAAACTATGCAACAAGGTCGGAGAAGACGCTGTCAGGATAATGTCATCCACATAGAGCAGGAGATAGGCCATGTCAGTGCCACGCCGGTAGACAAACAGGGAGCTATCGGACTTGGAGCCAACAAAACCAACAGTAGCAATGAACGAAGCAAACCGCTAAAACCATGCTCGAGGCGCCTGCTTCAAACCGTAGAGAGATTTGTTGAGGCGACACACCTTGTCAGGAAATCTAGGATCAGTAAACCCGGAAGGCTGTCGAGCATACACGGTCTCGATGAGTGTGCCATTGAGGAAGGCGTTCTTGACATCAAGCTGATGAATCGGCCAGTCACTAGAGAGCGCAAGAGATAACACCGTGCGTATAGTGGCTGGCTTGACCACAGGGCTGAAAATCTCATCAAAATCAATACCTTCGCGCTGAGTAAAACCCCGGAGGACCCAACGAGCTTTGTATCGATCCAATGAACCATCAGACTTCATCTTGTGACGAAAGATCCACTTACCGGTGACAATATTGGCACGGCGAGGAGGATCAACCAAGTCCCAAGTGTTGTTGGAGAGGAGCACACTGTACTCTTCAACCATTGCAGCATGCCAGTTGGGGTCTTTGAGAGCACCACGATAAGTCTTCGGTATCGGAGATAATCCTTCAACATGAAGATCAAAAATCGTCTTGGGCTGCACAATGCCGTGCTTGGCACGCGTGAGCATGGGGTGAGACGGTGGCAGCGGTGGTGCTCGAGGACGGCGAGCCCGAGGAGCATCCGTAGCGGGAGGCGAGGTCGAAACCGTGCAGGGCGAGCTCGTAGAAGACTCCGGGCCACCATCATCCGTAGACGCAGCGGGCGAGGAAGCTGACGAGGTCGATCCGGGTGGCGACGATCCGGCCGGGGACGAGCCAGACGAAGTGGCTCGAGACGGCGTGCGCGGGGTGGGAGGTCCTGCCGCGGCAGGAGAAGTGCCCGCGGCAGGCTGCCGAGCAGCCGCGGCAGGCTGCCGAGCGCCCGCGGCAGAGGTTCCCGCGATCGGCGCGGTGAATGGCATCGACAACATCGGCTGCTCAACCTGCAGAAAGTCATAACTTTGCAAAGTAGGAGTAGAGGATGGTGGTGATGCGTTAGAGGCAAATGGAAAGACAGACTCGTCAAACACAACATGGCGAGAGATGATGATCTTTTGGGTGGAACGATCAAGGCAGTGATAGCCATGATGTTGAGATGGATACCCGAGGAACACGCATGGCACGGAGCGTGGCGCAAGTTTATGCGGGGCAACGGCGGTGGTGTTGGGGTAGCATAAGCATCCGAAGACCCGAAGACCGGCATATGCAAGATCTACACCATGAAGAGCTTGAAAAGGCACGCGATCCGCGATGGCCTTGGAAGGTAGCCGATTGTGCAACAACACGGCTATATGGAGAGCCTCGGCCCAGAAACGAGGTGGCATGCTAGCTTGAATGAGAAGAGTGCGAGTGATGTCATTAAGAGTGCGAATAATTCTCTCGGCTTTACCGTTTTGTTGTGAAGTATAGGGACATGAGAAGCGGAGTGCTATCCCATGGCGTTGGGCAAACGATTGTAGGGAGGAATTATCGAACTCACGGCCATTGTCACACTGGATGGCTTTCAAGGGTGCATGAAACTGAGTTTGGGCTAAGGCGTGGAGGGACGACAAGTGTGAGAAGGCTTCTGACTTGGCACGTAAAGGATACACCCAAGCGTATTGAGTGAAATCATCGAGACAAACGAGATAATACTTAAAGCCAGAAATACTCTCAACAGGAGATGTCCACAAATCACAATGTATGAGTTGAAACGGAGAATGTGTTACACGATTGGTAGAAGAAAAAGGTAGACGAACATGGCGACCTAATTGACAAGCATGACACAAACTAGATTTATTTTTATCCCTAGGAATAATGCAGGAGCGAGCTAGTGACTCCATGACCGGCCGTCCAGGGTGTCCAAGGCGCCGATGCCACATAGCAGGGTCGACGACGAGGAAGGCTTGTGGGCGGCTAGGGGAGGAGGTGCTGACAGGGTAGAGGGGTCCGGGACTATTGCATCTGAGAATCTCGGTCCTGGTTAGAAGATCCTTCACAGAAAAACCAATAGGGTCAAATTCGACGGAAACACGATTATCAATGGTGAATTTACGAACGGACAGGAGGTTTTTGACTATATCGGGAGCTACTAAGACATTGCGAAGATGCAGAGGACGCGATGGAGTAGAAATAGGAAAACGTGCATGCCCGGTAGCGGTGATCGGAAGGGTGGAACCGTTACCGACAATGACAGCACGAGAGGAAGAAGGAGGAGGAGACACGGAGGTAAGCATACCGGGGTTCGATGCGAAGTGGGAGGTGGCGCCAGTGTCGAAGACCCAATCGGAGGTGGGCGCTTGGAGGCCCATCGTCTGGAACTGATTCATCAGCGCGGACTGGTCCCACGAAGCGGTCGATGAAGCCGGTGATGACGGAGGTGCAGCGCCGAGCCCATATGCAGGAGCCTGAGGAGCATAGCTGCCGTAGCCGTAGCCATAGTTGTGTGGCATGGTATAGGGCCCTTGCGCATAGAAGGCGTGCTGCGGGGGCGAGGGGCGGTGCATGTAGCTGGGAGGCCGAGCCTGCATGCCAGGGCCGTATGGCCACATCTGGATCGCGCCGTTCCAGGGCAGGAGCGGTGTGGGCCAGGTCGGAGGAGCGGCGGCCGGAGGTGTGACGACGGGGCCGGCCTGGATGATGGCGGTGTCCTTAGCAGCCTCCGTTGTGGCCTTCTTCTTCTTCTTGCCCTTGCCGCCGTTGCCCCGTCCGGAGTTGGGGGCGGTGGCGGCGTTGGAGTAGAGGGCCGTGTCGTCGTTGCCATTGCGCGAGCGACGATTCTTGCGCTTCATGTCTTGGAGCGCGAGAAGAGAATGGCACTTCTCGAACGTGATGCCGGGCATGAGGGAGATGAGATCAGCGGCGCTCTCGTATTGCTCGGAGAGCCCGTTGAGGCAGTGGATCACCAGCTTGGCGTCGTCTTCCGGGGAGCCGAGATCCGCGAGACCGTCAGTGAGAGCCTTGATCTTCTTCAAGTAATCGGTCATGGTCATGTCACCCATCTTGATCTCGCCGAGCTCGGTGGAGAGGTGGAGCTGGCGGTTGATCTTGTGATCGTTGAAAAGCCCGTTGATGCTTGTCCACAGCTCGACGGCGAGAGGGTCTTCGCCCGGTGTCATGACGGCGTCGAGGAGGCCGAGGGACACGGACCCGTAGAGCTAGGAGACGACCGTGGCATCCAAGAGGGCCCACTCCGGAGTCGGATCGGACGAAGCAGGGGCGTCGACGTGGTCAAGCAGCGCGTACTTGCGGAGGGCGGCACGGAAGAAAGTGCGCCATTGGCGATGAACGCCGGTGTCGAGGGCCAGCTCGACGGGGACGTGCCCTTTGATGGAGTGGAGGCCGACGGCTTGGGCATGCAGCGAGGTGAGCGAGAAGGCCCCCATGCTGGAGGAGGGGGCGGTGGCGAGGGCGAGCTTGGACTGGGCGTCGAGAGCTTCTTGGGCCTCGCGATCTTCTTTTTCCTTCGCGGCTTGCGCGATCCGATCGGCATCGGTACTCATGGCAGAGGGGCAGCGAGGCTAGAAGGGGAGAGGTGGGTGGTTTGCAGAGGCCGGGCGCAGCGCCGAGATCAGCTGCGGCGGCGGCGGCGGCGGAAGCGGGAGGAGGCGCAGGTCCGGTTTAGGGTTTTGCGTCTGATACCATGTAAGATAGGGGAAACCACACGTTAGGTGGCCTTGTATTGCTCATTATATAAGAGGATTACAAGGAGTCCCGGTTACATACAACACGGACTATACACAAGGAATACACAAGCATACATATCCTACATCTATACAAACACGTGTAGGATATGTATTCTAACACATAGAAAAGAACTCGAGCTCGAGCTCCATAGAAAAGCACTCGAGCACGACGTTGATAACAACCAGTGGAGAGAGAAGATGCATAGGTACCCTTCAAGCATTCGAGAAATTGGCGAACGGTACACCGTCCCAACGATCGTGTCCATCGGGCCATACCACCATGGCCTAGAGCACCTCAAGAAGGCGGAGGAGGCGAAGTATGTGGCGGCCTACAGCTGCACCATGCAGTCAAAATACTCGGTCCAAGAGATGTATGATGCGGTCGTCTCAGTCGCGGGGAAGGTCCGCAGCCTCTACGACAAGGACACGATGGCAGGTATCCACCACGAGAAGGACTTCTGCCCTATGTTGTTCTATGATGCTTGTTTCTTGATGCAGTTCATGCTCCGTAAGACCAGAGAAAAAAGCACGATCCATCCGTGGTTGCAGTCTTTTTTCAAGACCAACAAGGATGACATCTATCATGACATCCTGCTTCTTGAGAACCAGCTCCCTCGTGTGGTGATTGAAATCTTTGAGGTGTTCACGCCCGTGAAAATGAAGGACTTCGCTAGATTATTCAAAGCATTCCTGCAAAACAGCCGCATCTCCAATCCGCTAAAGGATCCCCAAGTCAAATCTTCTTCCATTCATCATTCAACATTGGCTCCATACAAACCGCCGCACCTCCTTGGCTACGTCCGGTTCTATATTGTTGGAATAAACAGATCCCAGAGGTACGAACCAGGCAAGAAACCAGAAGTGGAATCATTTTCTGTCAGTGCCATTGAGCTTGCAGAAATGGGCATCACGCTCACACCCAGCACAACTACAGAGCTGGCGCACATGGGCTTCAAGAAAGGGTGCCTATCTGGCGAGCTCTTCCTGCCGCACATATTACTGAACTATCTACGTGCAAGCTTCCTCGTCAACATGGCGGCTTTCGAGATCACCTCAAAGCCTCGATCAAACTCTGGAGAAGATACTGCAGTCTGCTCCTATGTCCAGCTCCTAGGCATGTTAATGGACAGGAAAGAGGATGTGCAGGAGCTACGGTCCAGGCGTCTCCTGCAAGGAGGAGGAGGACTCACCGACAAGGAGACGCTTGAGTTCTTCACCAGCCTTCAGGGCGTGGGCGTGACCATGGTACTCTTCTATCGCCGTACAATTCGTGATGTTCAGGTGTACAAGCAAAATAGTCGGATGTGGGTTAGAGGGTACTCTTTTTGGTACAAGTACAAGACAACTCTGCTCGCGGGGATTTCCGGCATTGCTACACTGTCCGGTATCTTCTTGGCGCTCTACCACAGGTAGCTAGCTTGGTTTATGATGAACTTATGGTCTACGATGTACCTTCTTTATATTCTCGATAGAGAGTAAATAGCACCGCTGGTCACTAAATTTGTAACACATGTGCACTTAAGTCACTGAACTTGCAAAATGAACTAACCAGTCACTGAACTCGTATTCTTGGTGCATGCGTGGTCACAAACCGGTCAGTTTGACGATTTTTTTACAAAAAACCAGTCAGTGATCAACAGCTGACATGTGGCATTGATTTTTTTTAAAAGCCCATGTGTATTTTTTTTCCCAGACATTCACCTTGATGCTTCCTTGCATGTGGGTCCCATATGTCAGTGGAGGAAGCATAAATTATGGCCACGAGAGCGCACGTATCAGGTATGACTTATGTCAGGAAATAATATTTATTATACAAAACTGTGAGGTCGTTTTCTGAAATTTTCAAAAAGTATATTTTGGGGTCTTAAAAATTTAACCAGAAAACATATAGCTAGACATATATGTTAGGAACGTCCCAAAGAAATTTCGCTTCAAAATACCATGTACTTTGACAGATACAAAAAGACATATTACTAACAAAAAAATACGTATACTGCCAGATATTTGTCTTTTTTCTATAGCCAAAAATAAAACGAGTTATTTGGCAAAACTTCCCGCGCTTATACGGAGGATTTATATATATTCCCTAACAAATTTCGAATATTGTAAAATTTAAAAGTATGAATAAGTTGAAAGATAGTATGGGTTCCCACGCGACTAGTTTTTATATAAGAAGATATAATATAGTGATTTCGACGTGTTGATGCGAGAGGATTGTTGGCTATGCCCGCATTGCTTAAGGTCTCAGTATTGAGTTCGAAACCCAAGATCAGCATTTGTAATTATTAATTCTTTCCTCTATTACTGACACTAGGAAATACGCCCGTGCGTTGCACCGGTTAATATTGCAACCAACATAACACATTCACGAACCAAACAAAAAATAACAGGCCATGTTGAAGCTCCCGAAGTATGTTGATTATCTACACAAAGTTGAGATAATTTGGGATATACTACCTCCGTTCCCATTTAATCGACGTGAGCGGGATTGGTTTTTAAACCAAACTAGCATCGTGGCCCTCGCAAATGTGAGAGCAACATCTGGAATATTGAGGAAATACATGTAGTATTTCATACATACTTATGTTATGCAATTAATGTTAATATACATTTACATAGTCACTAAAGCTGTAATGGTAAATAAAAAGTGCAGTAACCTCTTTTTTCATCTTTCAGTTATGGGCTAGTGATTACTTCAAGATTTAAAAAATCAGATTAATTTATATAACAAAATTTACATGGTTAAAGATATGGTTGTGCGCATGGGCGTATCCAGTGGGGGTGCCATGGTACCTCCTCAAAATAAAGATATTTTCTTATACACAAATATTTGGACTAATTCTATGCTATATCGGGTATTAAAATGCTAAATGAATAAATCATTATGGTCAAATTAAGCTTGGTACCCCCACCTATCTGATCCCAGATCCGTCACTGATTGTGCGTTGCATATATTGGATGAACATCTTAAAGTCAAAAAATATAATCAGACGTATGAATAATAATTAGTATGTTGCACATGACATTTAGGTATTATTATCGGTATCTCTTAATCATGGTCAACTATAATAGAAGCAACCGATTAAATTACGGTATATATGATTATAGTGATATGCTAGTTCTTGCCTGTTCATGATAAGGTTCAAGAAATCAATATATCTAAACAAAGATTTTCTATAGAAATGAATACAGATTCTTCTTGATGGGTTCACAAAACAACAAAATGAGTTTTTTTCACTTACTCTCCTTATATGAGGAATTAATATTAATTAAATCTCATCCACATATTTTTGGGCCCAACTATCCAAATTATTTTGGATAATGTGGCTCAGTTAATGTGGCTATTCAAAGAATATTCTATTGCGGCCTCTCAAGAAATGTTTAAGTAAACCGGGTTTCGGAATATTTGTATCCCTTTTTGTTATGTACTCAATTCGAAATTCGAAAAATAGATGTATTCTGGCTATTTTTGTATATTCAACCCACGCATGTATTGATATATACAGTCAACTATGTATTGATCATTGATACTCCCTCCAATCCAAAAGAGTTGTCTAAAAATGCATATATCCAAATTCGCTAATTTTAAGACAAATATTCATAACAATTCTTTCCATCTAGAAACACTGTGTGAGGTTTGAGCGCTAGGATAGTTAAGCTAGTGTATGTGATTTTTTAATGAAGCGAACTTGGTTGTTTCTATGGAGCTGGCTAGCTGATGTACGTCCCTTTTTTAGAACGGAATTATTATTTTTCCTTGTAGCGTTATTGGAACGGACTTGTCTACATGATCATGGCTAGCTATCACACGTTTTTTTTTCTAATCTTCCCCGCAAAAAAGGCTTTGCACTTTTAACCAATCACGGGACATTGAATGTGTCACGTACAAAATCTTTTAGATATAACCACTTTTTTAAAATTCCTGAACGCAGCCACCTACGTGTCAAACATGCCGTAACGTGTATGTCTACAAAACATATGTTAATATATGTTACGTAATTTTTTTAAATCTTGACCATTAAAACCACTGAGTTTGGGCTAAGGCGTGGAGGGACGACAAGTGTGAGAAGGCTTCTGACTTGGCACGTAAAGGATACACCCAAGCGTATTGAGTGAAATCATCGAGACAAACGAGATAATACTTAAAGCCAGAAATACTCTCAACAGGAGATGTCCACAAATCACAATGTATGAGTTGAAACGGAGAATGTGTTACACGATTGGTAGAAGAAAAAGGTAGACGAACATGGCGACCTAATTGACAAGCATGACACAAACTAGATTTATTTTTATCCCTAGGAATAATGCAGGAGCGAGCTAGTGACTCCATGACCGGCCGTCCAGGGTGTCCAAGGCGCCGATGCCACATAGCAGGGTCGACGACGAGGAAGGCTTGTGGGCGGCTAGGGGAGGAGGTGCTGACAGGGTAGAGGGGTCCGGGACTATTGCATCTGAGAATCTCGGTCCTGGTTAGAAGATCCTTCACAGAAAAACCAATAGGGTCAAATTCGACGGAAACACGATTATCAATGGTGAATTTACGAACGGACAGGAGGTTTTTGACTATATCGGGAGCTACTAAGACATTGCGAAGATGCAGAGGACGCGATGGAGTAGAAATAGGAAAACGTGCATGCCCGGTAGCGGTGATCGGAAGGGTGGAACCGTTACCGACAATGACAGCACGAGAGGAAGAAGGAGGAGGAGACACGGAGGTAAGCATACCGGGGTTCGATGCGAAGTGGGAGGTGGCGCCAGTGTCGAAGACCCAATCGGAGGTGGGCGCTTGGAGGCCCATCGTCTGGAACTGATTCATCAGCGCGGACTGGTCCCACGAAGCGGTCGATGAAGCCGGTGATGACGGAGGTGCAGCGCCGAGCCCATATGCAGGAGCCTGAGGAGCATAGCTGCCGTAGCCGTAGCCATAGTTGTGTGGCATGGTATAGGGCCCTTGCGCATAGAAGGCGTGCTGCGGGGGCGAGGGGCGGTGCATGTAGCTGGGAGGCCGAGCCTGCATGCCAGGGCCGTATGGCCACATCTGGATCGCGCCGTTCCAGGGCAGGAGCGGTGTGGGCCAGGTCGGAGGAGCGGCGGCCGGAGGTGTGACGACGGGGCCGGCCTGGATGATGGCGGTGTCCTTAGCAGCCTCCGTTGTGGCCTTCTTCTTCTTCTTGCCCTTGCCGCCGTTGCCCCGTCCGGAGTTGGGGGCGGTGGCGGCGTTGGAGTAGAGGGCCGTGTCGTCGTTGCCATTGCGCGAGCGACGATTCTTGCGCTTCATGTCTTGGAGCGCGAGAAGAGAATGGCACTTCTCGAACGTGATGCCGGGCATGAGGAAGATGAGATCAGCGGCGCTCTCGTATTGCTCGGAGAGCCCGTTGAGGCAGTGGATCACCAGCTTGGCGTCGTCTTCCGGGGAGCCGAGATCCGCGAGACCGTCAGTGAGAGCCTTGATCTTCTTCAAGTAATCGGTCATGGTCATGTCACCCATCTTGATCTCGCCGAGCTCGGTGGAGAGGTGGAGCTGGCGGTTGATCTTGTGATCGTTGAAAAGCCCGTTGATGCTTGTCCACAGCTCGACGGCGAGAGGGTCTTCGCCCGGTGTCATGACGGCGTCGAGGAGGCCGAGGGACACGGACCCGTAGAGCTAGGAGACGACCGTGGCATCCAAGAGGGCCCACTCCGGAGTCGGATCGGACGAAGCAGGGGCGTCGACGTGGTCAAGCAGCGCGTACTTGCGGAGGGCGGCACGGAAGAAAGTGCGCCATTGGCGATGAACGCCGGTGTCGAGGGCCAGCTCGACGGGGACGTGCCCTTTGATGGAGTGGAGGCCGACGGCTTGGGCATGCAGCGAGGTGAGCGAGAAGGCCCCCATGCTGGAGGAGGGGGCGGTGGCGAGGGCGAGCTTGGACTGGGCGTCGAGAGCTTCTTGGGCCTCGCGATCTTCTTTTTCCTTCGCGGCTTGCGCGATCCGATCGGCATCGGTACTCATGGCAGAGGGGCAGCGAGGCTAGAAGGGGAGAGGTGGGTGGTTTGCAGAGGCCGGGCGCAGCGCCGAGATCAGCTGCGGCGGCGGCGGCGGCGGAAGCGGGAGGAGGCGCAGGTCCGGTTTAGGGTTTTGCGTCTGATACCATGTAAGATAGGGGAAACCACACGTTAGGTGGCCTTGTATTGCTCATTATATAAGAGGATTACAAGGAGTCCCGGTTACATACAACACGGACTATACACAAGGAATACACAAGCATACATATCCTACATCTATACAAACACGTGTAGGATATGTATTCTAACACATAGAAAAGAACTCGAGCTCGAGCTCCA
Organism: Dactylis glomerata; assembly: GCA_007115705.1. Lineage (NCBI taxonomy): Eukaryota > Viridiplantae > Streptophyta > Magnoliopsida > Poales > Poaceae > Dactylis > Dactylis glomerata. The sequence continues at coordinate 2,482,239 of QXEO01001691.1, read as the reverse complement.
TAGAAAAGCACTCGAGCACGACGTTGATAACAACCAGTGGAGAGAGAAGATGCATAGGTACCCTTCAAGCATTCGAGAAATTGGCGAACGGTACACCGTCCCAACGATCGTGTCCATCGGGCCATACCACCATGGCCTAGAGCACCTCAAGAAGGCGGAGGAGGCGAAGTATGTGGCGGCCTACAGCTGCACCATGCAGTCAAAATACTCGGTCCAAGAGATGTATGATGCGGTCGTCTCAGTCGCGGGGAAGGTCCGCAGCCTCTACGACAAGGACACGATGGCAGGTATCCACCACGAGAAGGACTTCTGCCCTATGTTGTTCTATGATGCTTGTTTCTTGATGCAGTTCATGCTCCGTAAGACCAGAGAAAAAAGCACGATCCATCCGTGGTTGCAGTCTTTTTTCAAGACCAACAAGGATGACATCTATCATGACATCCTGCTTCTTGAGAACCAGCTCCCTCGTGTGGTGATTGAAATCTTTGAGGTGTTCACGCCCGTGAAAATGAAGGACTTCGCTAGATTATTCAAAGCATTCCTGCAAAACAGCCGCATCTCCAATCCGCTAAAGGATCCCCAAGTCAAATCTTCTTCCATTCATCATTCAACATTGGCTCCATACAAACCGCCGCACCTCCTTGGCTACGTCCGGTTCTATATTGTTGGAATAAACAGATCCCAGAGGTACGAACCAGGCAAGAAACCAGAAGTGGAATCATTTTCTGTCAGTGCCATTGAGCTTGCAGAAATGGGCATCACGCTCACACCCAGCACAACTACAGAGCTGGCGCACATGGGCTTCAAGAAAGGGTGCCTATCTGGCGAGCTCTTCCTGCCGCACATATTACTGAACTATCTACGTGCAAGCTTCCTCGTCAACATGGCGGCTTTCGAGATCACCTCAAAGCCTCGATCAAACTCTGGAGAAGATACTGCAGTCTGCTCCTATGTCCAGCTCCTAGGCATGTTAATGGACAGGAAAGAGGATGTGCAGGAGCTACGGTCCAGGCGTCTCCTGCAAGGAGGAGGAGGACTCACCGACAAGGAGACGCTTGAGTTCTTCACCAGCCTTCAGGGCGTGGGCGTGACCATGGTACTCTTCTATCGCCGTACAATTCGTGATGTTCAGGTGTACAAGCAAAATAGTCGGATGTGGGTTAGAGGGTACTCTTTTTGGTACAAGTACAAGACAACTCTGCTCGCGGGGATTTCCGGCATTGCTACACTGTCCGGTATCTTCTTGGCGCTCTACCACAGGTAGCTAGCTTGGTTTATGATGAACTTATGGTCTACGATGTACCTTCTTTATATTCTCGATAGAGAGTAAATAGCACCGCTGGTCACTAAATTTGTAACACATGTGCACTTAAGTCACTGAACTTGCAAAATGAACTAACCAGTCACTGAACTCGTATTCTTGGTGCATGCGTGGTCACAAACCGGTCAGTTTGACGATTTTTTTACAAAAAACCAGTCAGTGATCAACAGCTGACATGTGGCATTGATTTTTTTTAAAAGCCCATGTGTATTTTTTTTCCCAGACATTCACCTTGATGCTTCCTTGCATGTGGGTCCCATATGTCAGTGGAGGAAGCATAAATTATGGCCACGAGAGCGCACGTATCAGGTATGACTTATGTCAGGAAATAATATTTATTATACAAAACTGTGAGGTCGTTTTCTGAAATTTTCAAAAAGTATATTTTGGGGTCTTAAAAATTTAACCAGAAAACATATAGCTAGACATATATGTTAGGAACGTCCCAAAGAAATTTCGCTTCAAAATACCATGTACTTTGACAGATACAAAAAGACATATTACTAACAAAAAAATACGTATACTGCCAGATATTTGTCTTTTTTCTATAGCCAAAAATAAAACGAGTTATTTGGCAAAACTTCCCGCGCTTATACGGAGGATTTATATATATTCCCTAACAAATTTCGAATATTGTAAAATTTAAAAGTATGAATAAGTTGAAAGATAGTATGGGTTCCCACGCGACTAGTTTTTATATAAGAAGATATAATATAGTGATTTCGACGTGTTGATGCGAGAGGATTGTTGGCTATGCCCGCATTGCTTAAGGTCTCAGTATTGAGTTCGAAACCCAAGATCAGCATTTGTAATTATTAATTCTTTCCTCTATTACTGACACTAGGAAATACGCCCGTGCGTTGCACCGGTTAATATTGCAACCAACATAACACATTCACGAACCAAACAAAAAATAACAGGCCATGTTGAAGCTCCCGAAGTATGTTGATTATCTACACAAAGTTGAGATAATTTGGGATATACTACCTCCGTTCCCATTTAATCGACGTGAGCGGGATTGGTTTTTAAACCAAACTAGCATCGTGGCCCTCGCAAATGTGAGAGCAACATCTGGAATATTGAGGAAATACATGTAGTATTTCATACATACTTATGTTATGCAATTAATGTTAATATACATTTACATAGTCACTAAAGCTGTAATGGTAAATAAAAAGTGCAGTAACCTCTTTTTTCATCTTTCAGTTATGGGCTAGTGATTACTTCAAGATTTAAAAAATCAGATTAATTTATATAACAAAATTTACATGGTTAAAGATATGGTTGTGCGCATGGGCGTATCCAGTGGGGGTGCCATGGTACCTCCTCAAAATAAAGATATTTTCTTATACACAAATATTTGGACTAATTCTATGCTATATCGGGTATTAAAATGCTAAATGAATAAATCATTATGGTCAAATTAAGCTTGGTACCCCCACCTATCTGATCCTAGATCCGTCACTGATTGTGCGTTGCATATATTGGATGAACATCTTAAAGTCAAAAAATATAATCAGACGTATGAATAATAATTAGTATGTTGCACATGACATTTAGGTATTATTATCGGTATCTCTTAATCATGGTCAACTATAATAGAAGCAACCGATTAAATTACGGTATATATGATTATAGTGATATGCTAGTTCTTGCCTGTTCATGATAAGGTTCAAGAAATCAATATATCTAAACAAAGATTTTCTATAGAAATGAATACAGATTCTTCTTGATGGGTTCACAAAACAACAAAATGAGTTTTTTTCACTTACTCTCCTTATATGAGGAATTAATATTAATTAAATCTCATCCACATATTTTTGGGCCCAACTATCCAAATTATTTTGGATAATGTGGCTCAGTTAATGTGGCTATTCAAAGAATATTCTATTGCGGCCTCTCAAGAAATGTTTAAGTAAACCGGGTTTCGGAATATTTGTATCCCTTTTTGTTATGTACTCAATTCGAAATTCGAAAAATAGATGTATTCTGGCTATTTTTGTATATTCAACCCACGCATGTATTGATATATACAGTCAACTATGTATTGATCATTGATACTCCCTCCAATCCAAAAGAGTTGTCTAAAAATGCATATATCCAAATTCGCTAATTTTAAGACAAATATTCATAACAATTCTTTCCATCTAGAAACACTGTGTGAGGTTTGAGCGCTAGGATAGTTAAGCTAGTGTATGTGATTTTTTAATGAAGCGAACTTGGTTGTTTCTATGGAGCTGGCTAGCTGATGTACGTCCCTTTTTTAGAACGGAATTATTATTTTTCCTTGTAGCGTTATTGGAACGGACTTGTCTACATGATCATGGCTAGCTATCACACGTTTTTTTTTTCTAATCTTCCCCGCAAAAAAGGCTTTGCACTTTTAACCAATCACGGGACATTGAATGTGTCACGTACAAAATCTTTTAGATATAACCACTTTTTTAAAATTCCTGAACGCAGCCACCTACGTGTCAAACATGCCGTAACGTGTATGTCTACAAAACATATGTTAATATATGTTACGTAATTTTTTTAAATCTTGACCATTAAAACCACAGATCTAACCGCTAAAATAATTCTAATGATGTGGATTAACGTGGTGTCTCTATTTTAGACCCCCGTATTGTGCTTTTAGTATATAATAGATGTGTGTATGTACTCGTGCGCGATCGCCAGCACTCGCATCGATTATTTCGGAATATTGGTTTCTACTACCATCTTTTACAATCAACCACATGTTGAATCATATTGCCTTTTTATTACCATATATTGCCATTCTTTGCGAAGACAAAAAATCTACATGTCAAATTGTACGCCATATGGGTGCCAAAATAGTACAATTAGAGTTGTGAAAAATACATCAGATACCTAACAGCATGCAGGCCGTTAATTTTCTGCAGCAATAGTGTGGTTAGGCACCAAGCTGTGTACTTATTTAAAAGTTTGTGCTCTCGCTGAACTTGATCTGTAGTTTTGTCCATGCTCTGCTTACTCTGTTCAACGAAAGGCTTTTGCCTCAGATTTCACTCACAAGTCGATCAATTTTGGGCTTACGGACGTCTTCGCTCCTAGTTTCAGCATGTTCTGCTATCCGGCGATTCACCTCGATCTGATCGCCTATTCGATCGGAGGCATTTGCTTTCCGGCCGACAGCAGCGTACCTTTGCCTAGCTTGCTCACTTAACGTGTGCTATTTGTCTTCAGATGTGGGCGCTGTCAGGGATCCCCGGGCGCTCTCAGCTTGGGGTTTCAGGGCGGCCGTGCGCGTTCTTCAATAACATGACATAGGCCTATAATCGCTAGCACAATATGGACACATACACGAGCAGCTAGCAGGTACTCGGGCTCCAAAGTAGAGCAGCTTGCTGTCCCACGCAATCGCACCATGGTGCCGTACGCACCATCGAAGAAGCACCTGCTGCTTGCCTGCTTCTCTCTGTGCCTTAACCGTGCGTACCAGATGAAGCTCCAGCATCACGACGGAGAATCCCGTGGCTTCGTGGTGAGTATATATGCAGAGAGCAACTTCGGGGCACCTCGATGGGGCGCGACCGGACATCACAGAGGCCAGTAAGCACCCGCCTGCCATCCTCGAGTCGGAGCAGCGGAACAGATACACCTGCATATTCACAACTTACAGTTCGAGTTGCTTGTCATGTTCATTTTTTTCTGCCATGAGGGCGGCTAGGACAAATCCGCGGATCATCATGTTGTGGCTGATGCGGTGAGACGGTGATGAGGGAGACTGCCAGCCTTGTCGCGCTCAACTCATCTTGTCTCTGGGCAGAAAAATTTCCAAGGCACTTGTACTCAAGACGATGTCCATCCAGGAGCTCCCGGTTGCAGCAATTTACTTTGAAGAACCGCGCCCGCAAGGAAGGATGCATCGTCGAGGGAGACGGTGACCGTTTGTGCTTCGAGGTGGCGATGTGATATCTTAGATTGGCACCGCTACTATGGGGATGACGATGAGAGATCCACTTGCTGGCATGTTGAGGAGTTCGTCGTGGAGCTGGAGCCATCGCCGCCATGGTGACAAGATCGAGGTATGGTAGCGCTATCAGCTGGCATGTCCACATCCCCGGTGCAGAACATTGTCGTCAATGGTGTCCATGGGTAGGAGTAGGTCTTCATCGGCATAGTTGTATTCGGCGAGAGGTCTCGGTCCTTGACTGGACGGGATCAGGATCGCTGAACTCGTCTACTTATATAGTACACACGAAATGTCAAATATACCAAGTAGTCCTGGCTAGCTCGTCTATTTTGTTTTGATCCAAACTCTATTACGTATACCAATTAAGGAGTCCTGGCTAGTAGGTAAGCTAGGCTGTTCTGATTCCATCTTGGACTCTGCTCGTATTTTTTTCGAACAGGGACTCTGCTCGTATTATGCTCGGAAAAAATCGCTCGTGAGGAGGAAAAAAACGCTTGGGAGGGCAAATCGGTCCAAATAAAGTGGTTGACGACGGAAACCTTACATACTTTATTATTAGGTATAGATGTGGAGCCCACACATCAAGGTCATATGTGCCAGAAAAAATACACACGGTTTTTTTTTTTGAAAAATTACAACGTCATATGTCATGTAAGTTGTTGATTGCTCAGAACATGTATGTGCCTCACGGTTGACTGATTTTTGTAAAAAACCGTCACGCTGACTGGTTTGTGAATACGTGTGCACCAAAAATACAAGTTTAGTGACCGGTTAGTCTGTTTTGCAAGTTCAGTGACTTAAGTGCACTCGTATTATAAGTTCAGTAACCACCAATGCTATTTACTCCTCGATAGATATATAATCTGTACCTTCGATATTTCATAGAGAAATTTCATTATATCTGTAAGCCTTGCAAATATATATGTAATATTATGGGAGAGCAACTGATGAAAACCTCTACTATGTGGGCCAATCATGTTTTCACCGTTGTTTTGCATGCTACTGCTAGGTCTAAAAGTTGTGCTGTAGCGAGGCATATTCTTCCTCTGTTAGCGAAGTGGGATAAATATAAAATGGTTGGTGGTAAGTGTACATCTTGTCTTATGTGAGTGACAGCTACATAGTTCCAACAACCATGTGGATTCTTACATCTCAGAAAAAAAACATGTGGGTATTCATACCATGGCCATATATATAATTTATGGACGTACTTGGGCAAGTTTAGATCATAGATGCCAGTCTGCCACAGTTCTGTAACACGAGTATTACTGTTATATATATGTTCAGTTACGGAGAGTTAAGTGTGACATGCGTATTCATATAAACAGATCGGTTAATTCACATAGGCAATTAATTGTAATTTTTCTTGTGTTCGAGTTAAAGAGAACAGAGGCAAGGCTGCATGTTGTGAGAATATATTTCGCTACAGTCGTTATTACAGACAAGAGATCTTTGTTTTACAAATTTAAACTATATAGAGATGGAGATAGTCATGTGCTATCTATGGTGATTGTTTATAGTGCATTTTAAACATTTTGATGGTTTCTTACTTCCAAGTTCCAACATAGTTAAGTGTTGACAATCTTATGTTTCAGATGCATATGCTCACAACTCACAAGAATAATGATGAAAAACATTAGTTAATACACCAATATTTATAGTGGTGCAGTGTTTTTTTTTTGCGAATAGGACTCCGGCATTAAAAGAAACACCAAACCATACAAAGCACCCCAAGAAAAACGAAAATTACAACGAGATCCTTGAGAAGCCCTTCAACTTCAACCTCCAGACCGTGTCGACGACACGCCGCCGCTGCCGCTCCTCCCTGAGTCGGCCTGACGTTGTTTGTTGCAGACGGGAAGTTGCCAACGGGTCAAAAAGACCACATCCATCCCAAAGACGAAGAAGAAGGAAGAAGTATGCTGATAAAGCTCCTTGACGATCTGAAGATCCCCACAGCCAGACAAAATCCTCGAAGACCACACCACTCCCACAAGCCTCTCGACGTTGCCGCCGAGATAGGGTTGAAGCCGGAGAGACCGTATTGCACAAGGCACCGCCACCACCACCTGAGTGCCGCCCCTGCAAACTTTGACCCTAAAAACAAAGAACAAACCCTCAAAAGAAGGGACGGGGCCCTCCCACCGATGAAGGCCAAGATCCGCCGCGCCTCCATGGCCCGAAGGCCATAGAGGGAAGGCAATTAGCGGCGGCGACAGCGGGAGGCAGGAGAGATCCAATCGCCTGGCGCCTCGAGTCTCGGGCAAAACATTTTCTCGTGAAGTTTAGTGTACTTTAATTAGTTACTTCTTTATAGTGGTGCGGTGTTACCGTTGCACATATCAGATACTCCCATCTCCCTAGCATATAAATATTAGTTACAACGCAGATTTGCTTCCACCGCATGGACGAATGAACGTGGTCATGCGATGGTTGTGGTGAATGGTTGCATGGATGGTCAAGTGTAGAGGCAAGTACTATGGGCAGCCCACACGGCTGGCATGGTCTAGAAAACGTGTTGAGCTTGTGGTGATGCCGCATGGACGAATGAACATGGTCATGCGATGGTTGTGGTGAATGGTTGCATGGATGGTTAAGTGTAAAGGCAAGTACTATGGGCAGCCCACACGGCTATTTCCATCAAAACTCATGGGATGACGGTGTTGGATCTCACTGTTATATTTTTGTGCTCCCGAAATACTACCTTGTGCTCCCTATAGGAAATACAAGGGCTGCCAGTGGGTGCATTGCTATGCCCCATAGTAGCCCACTATTTTGCATATTAGTTAATACACCAATATTTACTCTATAAGAACATGTACATCCTATAGAACCTTGGAGCAATCAGAAAAATCATTGATTTTGTATTGAATTATCACATTCTAAACATGACCAAATATACCTCTGGCTTATACTTTCTTATACGCTGCATGTACCATTTGGTAAAGAAGCCGGGGAATTAAGTTCACTCTTCCCTTATCTAAAAAAGAGCCTTTTTGCAGTAGGAACAGGAAAATATTGACCGTCCAATTAGTAGAATCGATGGTCTAGATTGTCTAACACTTATTGACTAGAAGAGCAGTTTTTTTCATCCAATGGAATATTCGATAAGTGCAAAAACACTAGTCCATCGAATATAGGAAACTTTCTTATACTACTTTCCTTTGCGTAACCCTCCTTATAAAATGAGAGGATCCAACACACAACTGCATTTATACTGCGCAAGTCATTGACATATCACCAATGAAACACCATCTCACTAGTATTGCATCGATCAGAGTGGTACACCATAAACATCGCAGGGACATGCATCACTATAGATTTGCAACCTTAATCATACAGAAGATCTTCAAAACCTCCTCAATAAATAGAGGTTAGTTATGGTGACTAAATCTAGAAATAAGATCTTGAAGACTAAATTAACTAGGGCTAACTCTAATGCAAGTTGGCTTGCTACTACTATAAATCTTCTCTAACTACTTATGTTCTATGATTAGGAATTTGTTCTTTTCTATTCCTATTCTAGGTTTTCACCATGATTGATATAAAAAATGACTTTGTTGACTCTGCGAATAGTTTTTCCACTTGTCAAAGACTTCATCTTCATCTTTGATTCCTCGAGATTGCCTCCTTTGGTTGCCTCCAAGCTAAGAAAGGGCTATGGAGGTACATGGGGGTAGAAGCATACTCAGGAAGTTCTACGCAAAAGGTTTTTTATGCACTATATATAGTCTTAGATCAAATAGTCGTTTGGGAAGGAAAGTTTTCTAAAAAATTATTCAAAAGGTTGCATTTATTCTAAAAAATTATGTTTGTCAGCCTTCACAGGTTGATTAGAGCTTAGGTGAAGCTCCTTTCTTACCACGTTCGCAGTTCCTTCTTGGAACAAGGAGTGGCAAGCCACAATTCATACACTCTGTAGAGGTGTTTACTTTACCCATAAGAGACCTAAGCCTTGTTGCATCTGAGTTGCATGCTCGTCCACACTTCCTTCCTGTGGGGCCTAGTCTAAGATCTAAGCCAATTACTTCCCTTCACAGTGACCCCACATACCACCCTTTTGCAGTTCACTGGACTACTAGTTGATTCTCTAATATCGCTTTGAGCCAGTTTCTTACAATCCACCATAGACACTACGAGCATAGATGTCCCTCTAGATGGGGAGTAAAAAAATAAAAGGACTCCCAACCTACTTTGGAACCTCCTGCTCACATAGCTAGGCCCTAGTCATCCTTTGATATGCGAAAAGAAGAAGACTCAACTGAAAGGACACAGATGTCGCCTAGAGGGGGGGTGAATAGGCGATTAAAACTTTTACGAAAGGCTTGTACAAATGCGGAAATAAACTAACGTTTAATTTGACAAGCTTACAAAACCTAATAAACTAGGCTCACCTATGTGTACCAACAGCTTATGCTAAGCAAGACAAGTAGCAAGGTGATAGCAAGATATATAACTTCAAGCACGATGGCTATCACAAATGTACAGTGCATAAGTAGTGGAGCTCGGATAAGAGTTACCGAGGCACGAAGGAGACGAAGATGTATCCCGAAGTTCACTTCCAAAGGAAGCTAGTCTCCGTTGGAGAGGTGTGGCGGCTTACTGCACTCCGAACGCCACAAAGGCCTCACCTTGAGATGTGGTAGCACAATGCTCACCAAATGCCACAAAGGCTCACCTCAAGATGCGGAGGCACGCTACGCACCGAACGCCACAAAGGCTCACCTTATTCTCCTCGTGCCCTTGCACAAAGCAAGATGCCACGATCCACTATGGGACACTTGAGGGCGGTCACCGAACCCGTACAAGCTTGGGGCAATCTCCACAACTTAATTGGAGGCTCCCAAGAATCGCCACAAAGGCACCACAAAGGTTGGAGAATCTCCACAACTTAATTGGAGGCCCCAAGTAAATGCCACAAAGGCCACTAAGCCGTCTAGGGTTCCAAGAACCCAAGAGTAACAAGCTCACAACTTCCACTTACCCGAATCTCCGAGGAGAACTCAAACCGATGCACCAAATGCAATGGCAAGAGCACACAAAGTGCTCAAATCCTTCTCTCCCAAATTCTACCAAAGCAACAAATGCTATGGAGGAATATGAGAGGAAGAACAAAGGAAATCCACAAAGAACTCCAAGATCTAGATCCAATAGGTTCCCCTCACTTAGAGGAGATTTTGATTGGTGGAAAGATAGATCTAGATCTCCTCTCTCTTTTCCCTCAAGAAGATGCAAGAATCATGGGAGGGAGAGGGAGAGAGAGTAAAGCTTCAAGGTCAACAATGGAGGAGAGAGAGAATAGGAAGCCCACAAAAAACGTTATTGGTTCAAGGAGGAAGAAGGGGTATTTATAGGTGGGGAAAATCTGGCCGTTGGAAGCAGCCCGCCGGCCAGTTCGGCCGTAAGTCCGGCGGCGCCGGCCTCTGGGCCGGACGGTCCGGCGGCCCACCGGACGGATCCGGCGCCCCGCCGAAAGGCAGTTCAGAATAGCAGTCCGGCGGCTCCGCCGGACTGGCCCGGTCTGCCACCGGAAGGTCCGGCCTGGAGCCCGGCCTGGCCGGACCAGGGGCCGAACTGGACAGCCCCAAAAACCAAATAACTTTTGCAAGGAAACTCCGAATGAGATGAAAATATTAAGAACCAGCAAGGGAGAATTTACTATGAAATTAGAGGACATAAGTGTCTCTATATGAGGAACCGGTAAATTCTCCAAACACCAAAAACGCAATAAGAGTTCCATACGAAATCCGTTTTTGATGAGCTAGAGCTTGTCATGGAAATAACCACAAGCTCTAGAAACTCACATGGATAAAATCCAAATAAGAACCAAGAAGGATAATGCCAAGTATGCAAAGGTTTGAGCTCTCTCCGAACGATACGAATAAGTTACTCACTCGAGAGCCCCTCTTGATAGTACGGCTATCGATCCTAAACCCGGTCTCCCACACCATGAGACCGGTAAGAAAGAAACCCTATCAAGAACATACCTTTGCCTTGCGCATTCCACTTGAGCTAGATGGAGACGATCTTGATCTTCTCAAGTTGGACTACCTTTCTTGATTGCGCTTGCTCGGTGAAGTCTTGCGGATTGTTCCCCCATACTTCACTATGGGAGAGACACTAGTAGAAATATCTTCACATGTCCATTACCACCAAATGGACACCGAGCTTCAAGCAAATGATATCTTCTAGAAGCCTATCTTGATCTTGCGCTTCGACTTGATCAACATTGCATTTCATCTTCTTCTTTCATAATGATGATGTCTTGAGAATGCACATGAGAGTTCACTCCATCTTATTCCTCAAGACACACCTATCTTGATCTTGCGCTTCGACTTGATCAACATTGCACTTCATCTTCTTCTTTCATAATGATGATGTCTTGAGAATGCACATGAGAGTTCACCCCATCTTATTCCTCAAGACACACTCTATAGGCTCAACTCCCTTATGACCAATCTTCGGATCACTCCTTGAATAACACCTTGGTCATCACATAATCTTCTTTATATTCAACTTCTTACAACCTTGAACCCAACATATGGATCAAACATTGTCTACGGACAAGTCCTACAAATATGACTCAATGCAAACATTAGTCCATAGGGATTGTCATTAATTACCAAAACCACACATGGGGGCACATGCCCTTTCACCAACTGAATTTCTTGTCCCATTATATATCTATCAACGCGGATTTGCTACCACCGGTGGTAGCTATGCATGCATGTATCATCCTTGGATTGTGGGAGCATACTATTCCTACCGCATGCGATGTAGAGAGCATGATCATGTTGGTGATAACGGATGAAAAGATTCCGTTTGTTGCATGCATATGTTGCTTTAGAAAGGACACTTGGAAAGGCAACCGTGGATGGCTAGTGCACGTGGTGATCTCGGACATGCCATGCCAAGTTGCCTATCCAAGTAACCTAGTGCGTGTGGTGATCTCGGACATGCCATGCCAAGTTGCCATGCCAAGTTGCCTACCCAAGTAACCTAGTAGACATGCCATGCCAAGTTGCCATGCCAAGTTGCCTACCCAAGTAAACTAGTAGACATGCCATGCCAAGTTGCCTACCCTAAACGCTGACCCAGCACACACACAAAAATGATTCGATTGTTTTTCCCTATTATCTAGTCTGTCACATTGCTGCCAAGTTGCCTACCCAAGTAACCTAGTGCGTGTGGTGATCTCGGGCATGCCATGCCAAGTTGCCTACTCAAGTAACCTAGTAGACATGCCAAGTGAAACCGAGTTGGCCTAACGAAGTCACCTGATAGCCATGCCATGCGAAAACGCCGTTGCTTCCGTCTGTTAATTCTTTTGCTCCCGGTAGAAAATCTCATGCTCTCTATAGCAAATCTAATGGTGGATGCTAGGTGTGTACCTACCACCGGTGGTAGCAGGCTATTTTGCTATGGTTAACCGTTATATACGGCATAAGAATCACTTGCGACATTTCTTACTAATCTTAGCTGATACTTTTCATTTGCAGTGGAACCTCCACCATCAACTCAAATCATGGTTCTGTTGCCCATGATCATAGATTAACAACCCCTAATGGGTTGATAACTAATACTTAATGTTAATTATGAAAATATAGGTTTGCTATTGAATGCAGTAGTGAAAGGAAATAAGTAGAATTACATTACTTTGATTAAGATAATCAATGGCATGAGCAAGAATGAACTTGGTTCTTTTACAACAAGATTATGCAGCCACTAGCTTCTACTCCAGTTGATTTGTTATTTTTTTGAGTTGTGGTGATTCTTTGTGATATGTTGCACATTTAGGTTTAATTCACACACAAGGGTAGTTTTTAAGATTTTTAGGTTGATGTAACATGTTGAACAAGTTGAATAAGAGAAGGTTAGAATAATACCTACTTGTTTTAGGGTTCACCAAATTTCTTAACTACTACAAAGAATAATTATTAAGTGTGAAGACATGAAAGGAATAATTTTAGTTTGCATCTAAGGCTTGTAATTATTTACTCAAATATGAGCATGCAAGGTTTAAGCATAACTACAACAATATAGCAATACTTAATTTTTTTATGGTTGTCTATAATTTTACCAAACAAAGGGCAATTATTAACTTTAAGAATTGAAACAAATGATTTTAAAAGAATAACTTTTAGAGAGCATTATTTTTCAGGTATAAGTAGTGCTTAAGTTCATTTTATGTAATTTCATTTCCTTATAAAAAATCCTACATAGGGTTTATATGACATGACTACCTCCCTTTATATTCTTGTAGTATTTAATTCACATTTTTAAGTGATTACAAAATTGATTTAGGGACTTCTCATGATTAAATATAACTTTTAAAAAATATTGAAAAATTGATTAAAATTAGGAAGTATAATTAAATTCAATACCTACTTATTATTTTCCCTAATTTTTTATTTCTTAAGAACAATTAGGGGAATATATTTTCAGGTTTAAGTCTTAATCACTCAAGATTTTGGAATTAATGTGTAAATAATAGATTAAAAATTATACTCCTATTTATTCTTATTTCAAACATTTTCCTATTATCAAATAAAAATGGTTTGTTGGATTTGTTTTATTCTTGTTCCTTTTAAAAATAATTAAGGGGGTCTTGTTCTTTTAAATGATTTGTCTTGAAAGGACTAAGCCAAAGTGGCTAGTTGGGCTGAGCTAGTCGAATTGGGTCTAGTTGGCCCATTAAGCGTAGATCGGCTTGGGGTCGATCCTTAGCCCGACCCAACCCCTTATATATATATATATATATATATCTCTCTCTCATATCTCATCTCTCAGATGCATGCACGAACACTCATAGTTCCTTGCTCCACTCGTGACCCTCTGATGCCACCGTGTCGTCGCTTGCTGCCGGCCGCTGCTAGCCCACTCTGGTGCCGACGAGTTGGGGATCTAGTCTATGTCGACGAGATCTACCACCTCCTCCATCTCGATTTGATCCTCGCTCACCCGTGATCCCGAGCATCCAAGATGTGACCGATTGATTACGAAACCGCCGTCCTCTCCTAGCGCCGCTAGGCTTCACCAGGGACTTCTCCGTCAGCACCCGTCACCTCAATGCCGCCCTGCTCCTGCATGTGTGTGTCGCAGCAACCCTAGTCGTGGCTAGGTTGCTCACCTTCTCCGCCCCTTTTCCTACAACCTTGGCGCCAGCGGGACGGAAGTTCCTACAAACCCAGCTTCCTCAATATGCTGCTTCATGGATCTACTGATTTGGTGGTGCAAGTAATGGTGTGGTGGTGTACTGGGGGTGATGTGGGTGAGAGCGATATGGTGGCGTTGTGCTGACTACCTCAACCTTGACGCTGGTGGGATGGTGTTGCAGACACAACCCCGGTGTTGACTACTTTGCTTACTTCCTCTACAACTCTAAGCTAAACCTCTTCTCTTCTATCTACAATTTTGCACTGGTGGCCTGACCCCTAGATCATGGCATGATTGTGTAATTTTAGTCGTGTGATGCCTCTTTTCGGATGGTTTCATCATCATTTCATGCATGGTTTCATCATGCTATGTCGGATGAAACTTCTGTATTAAGTTCAGATTTAATATTTTGAAAAATATATGGTAATTAGTGTGTTTGTTATAGTGCTTTGATGTGTGGCTAGCTTGATTTTTATTACCATGATATATGCCCTAAATGATCAAGTGATCACCTCATCACGCATTTGTGTGATTGGCAGTAGCTTTGTATATAGGTTGTGTCGAGTGAACGATTTACTTGCTTATTGGATATTGTTAAATTGTTGATTTGCAAGTGCTCGATGATTTTGGTACTGTTGGATCTAGTTGCATCACTTCCTTCCTTTCTCCTTTAGTCTATAAACTGATGAGAACGGATCCTTGCTTGGTTTTCTTGGTCTAGCCCATGATGCATTGACTGACGCACTGATTTGTAACAAGAACATATACTAATAGATGGATTTCAAATTCTCTATGACAATCTAGCATAGCACTTATATGCAAGACTAAGAGAAATTCCCCCACAACCCAAAGATGTGGTTGATTTGGTTACTTGTTGCATGATTTTTAGCTTGTTGGTGTTACTAGTAAGCTTAATATTTGGTGGATACTTATCTTACTTACATCTATGCCCATGTGCTTTTTAAAAATTAGATCTCCAGGTCATGTGAAAACATGATCTGGTGATACTGAAATTAGAAGGGTGTGGTGTATGCTCTAGTCTATTCTCATACACTAAAAACTACCTAGAACAGATCCTTGTGATCTATGCCACTGAACTGGTGAATATGTACTAAGACTGGATTTGACTATCTAGCAACTGATGAGTCCTAAATTGCAGCATATTTACCTTATATTTTTGCACTAGTTACATTAGGAATAATTATCCACACACCTAGGAGGCTAGCCATCGCCAGAGGGGACTCAAGAGAGTTTAACGGGCATGGCCCACCCGTATCGTGCCTGTATTGTATGGCGGCTCCTTCGTCTCGTTAAATAGTCTTGCCCTATGAAGACGGATCAGAGATCAGAGATCTAGAGACACCAGAACTTGCAGAAACCTCACCTCCGGAAGGGATCTGGAGGGGGAACAAGCATGGGGGCATCAAATCTTCAAGACTACAAATATCCTTGGAGAATTGATCATCATCTCCATCACCACAGCAGCATATCCACCATCTTCACCATCCATCTCATTCCCCATCTTGTTGTAATCTCTAAACTCATTGTGGATTTACACAAGTATTCATCCATTAGTTGTATTTTCATCCATACCATTATGATGATGTTCATTTCCTCGATGTGTGAGTAGATCTCTTAGTTCTTGGGGGATTATGGGGAAACACTAGCAATTATTATGTCTTGAATAAAGATGATCTATGACTTCCATTCATGATTATGTGTATTAGTTAACTCTCCCAATTTTATATGAAGTGCACCATGTAATATTTGCCTATGGGACAGAAGAGGGAACTACTTTGTTTAGGTGATGATGTTGATGGTGCTAAGTGACATATGAATCAGATCTTCATTTATCTAGGAAAGGGGGGTATGAGGGGACTCACTGAACCTACCCATAACCACGGGGAAACCCTTAATTATAGATGGATAGAAGTGGCTGACTATCATCCGCTATAGTGGTTATGAGGGATGAGGAGTTGATGGCCGATCCGCAATCATCCAATTATGGAGCTTCACCCCATACACACGCATGAAGGAAAACCTAAATTATCTTAGTCATAATTAATATTTATGCTTGTGGTGGAACCAATGTTCCCCGAGAACATCTTTGCCCTATTGCAGTTCCAACCTTTTATATTACGAGTTTTGATCTATATCTACTATTATATTTTACTTATTCATAAAAGCAAAGCACCTTTATTCAACCCCTTTCACCATCCGCATTCGCCTATACTTTTACACAATTATTAAATATTTTTCTTGATAAATAGTAATTAAGATATTTATGACTTAAGAACTCTAGCTCCTCGTGGTTCGATACACTCTTATTTCGAAACTAGCTACTTACGACCTGTGCAATTGCAGTCATCAGCAACCTGCTGTTGTAGATTAGAATGCTCTTTTGGATTGTTGAGTAACATTCCTCTTATGGTTAGCCTGCACCTGCTCATAGCTTCTGTTTCTTCCTAATGATCTAATTGTTTTTCTTGGTGGTTTAGTGCTATTCTTATTGATATGGGTGTGTCTTTATTGCTCTAGCTAAATGAACAATGATGACACTGTTGGAAGATGATTTAGCTGATGAGATCATAGTGTGTTGCGGCTGGCTATGTTTGTGTGTGGGGGGAACACTGCTGGTACTTTTGTACTACTTTTATATAGTCGTGTAGTGCTTATGAGGATGACAACACACAGCTGCATGTTATGTGTGCACCGCTTGTGTGTGGCCCCTTTTCTAGTGCAAATCATCAAGTTGCTTTTCCTTGGCCTCATATGCAAGCTTCCACTCGGTTGATCTTTATCCATTTGGTCATTATTTCGTACTGGAAACTGTATTACCCGTGGGCTTGTTCTATGTAACACCCCCGAATTTATAACAAATTCGAAGTGCCCGTTATGTAATCCATCACAATCCCAGAATCATTGTTGTGATTTACATAACGTAGTTGATATCACAGTCATAGCTATTAATAGTAAATAAAGGGGATTACATAGGTGGTCGCACAGACCAAACCTTACAATACATCAACATGCAGCGGAATAACCCTTCGGGTCCATATTGTCAAGCTTCAACCGCACAGGCAAAGCCGACAGTAAGAAACGAGCCTAATTCGCAAAGTCGTCAACGATTCCTTCCTTCTTGACTTTTCTCCTTCAAGTCTGGCCAAGTTAATAGCCAGGGACAGAGCCATGAGTACATTGCATGCACTCGCAAACCATCTTATAAATAAATGAATAGAGAATGCATAGTTCATATAGTGGTCTAAGCTCTAGGTTCATTTGCATCAGGCAGAATTTCCTTTCAAAGATCTTTTATTCAAAATGGTAATAAAACATTTAGCTCTTTATAAATCTCTAGATGGAATCCCCCAAATGTCAATTCTTTGGTTCACCAAGTCACCTCCATGGGTATCGAAATTCATTGTCAAGTCACCTTTCTCAATCATTTTCAAAGAAAAACCTGATAACGGCCAAGTACAACCAATCCAACCGTCCATGACCGCGGGCGCGGCTATTCGAATAGTTTTACACTCTGCAGAGGTTGTACACTTTACCCACCTCATCCGACTACTCATCGTGTGGGCAACTTCCCCGCATAACGACATATGCCACGACAAGCAGCCGACCATTAATGTTTCACCTGCCCGCCTTAGCATAAACACTACCGCCTAGAGATGTACCCCCCAACACTGGGGTCCAAGAAGCTATCCAGAGTGTGCAAAGTTCCCAGCCGCTTGACCCACCGGAATGCCACTAACCGAGGTAGAGTCCTACACCCGGTAGTCCATTTTCAATGAGGGCTCCTTGGCTTGTACCCCAACCACCTGAAGAGGAGGACAAGGCGAACCTAGGCCGCAGCCATTGGGTGCCCTAGAAGAGGAGTCCCTGGTCGGACTTCCACTACATTTGTAGGGTCTACACTAAGGCGAAACAAACTACTCCACTAAGCCCCGTCCCATACCAGGGTAATGTGGTCGTACTGTATAGTTGGTCCAGTATGGTTCTTCACACATTTATCATTTTTGTCAAACCTTCATGTCACCATTTTGTAAATAGTTTTCAAAGTCACCCTTGGGTAAGGTTGCCCGTCTCCAAGGTTTGTATTGAAAAATCATCCTTGGGCAAGGTTGCCCCATTCCAAGGTTTTCATTTCAAAATCTTCATGATCTTCATTGGGGTTCCCACCTAGTAGTTTTCCATGAATGCCTTCAGCTCAAGCATGATCCTTATGAGGGCACAAGGATCTAGGTAGGTATGTGGATAGGCTTAGCTTGATGCTCTACTTAGCATCCACTAAGAAAAGGTTTCTCAAAGGTAGGCTAAGCTTGATGCACTTGATGTCATCCACAAAAAAAAGTTGGATGCACTTGTTAAGAAAGACATCACTACTCATTTGCAACTTGGTAACAATTATTTTAGCATGCACTTTTATTTAAAAGCAAGTAAACATGCATTATAAAACTGGGTAATGGTATGATCAAAAGATGGCTTGCCTGGCTCGGCAATGTCATAGGCTTCTTCATCTTCATCTCGGGTTGTGTAGTCTCCATCACCATTGCTTGGTTGACTTCGGGATCCATTCTCCTTACTCTCGTTGTCGTCTAATCGTCGAAAATCAAATAAGCATACAATCACCACATAATTCCCAAACAACACATATTCACTCAAATAAGGATAGTTGGGGTAAGGGAAACTATCTACGAAGTCTATGGAGAGTGGTTTCGAAGATAATTGAGTTCCGATGGATGGGATTATTGAGTGGTTGTATTTAGGTAGGGTTCATTTATTTTGGATCTGGAAAATATCTCCTACAAGTCCTTATTGACCAAGGTCATGGACTACAGGTAGGTATTCAAGATTAGCGTCATATCATTTTGATTTCCTTTGAATTATTGAGACAAGTTTCAAGTCCATCGATAGCTATCATTAACTATTGGAGTTTCAAATAGCTCTGGTAGGTTAAACCTTGACCAAGGCCAAGTAGTATAGATTACTATTTGAGATATTGGTTTAACCCAAATGGATTTATAAAATCTCTAGTTATAGTTTTCAACTACTCAAATTCCTAAGTCAAATAGGTTTTATTTGACCGTAAAACACAATAGTATTTGATTTGCAAGTTACTATTGCAAAAATAATTAGATACACAGATAAATATTTCAATTTATGAATTATGAGAATTGGATTTATATTTTTATGAATTTTATTTGATTTGTTATGAATTTTGCAAGGTTGCATAACTGCAAGTTTGTTATTTTTACCCAATTAAAAATATCAGTCTAAGTGGGTTGAAAACACCGCTATTGGCTAGAGCATGTTCTAAGCTTTCCAAAAAGTATTTATTTGCTAGATTTGGATTCCTAAATCTCTAGGAAATTGGATTTGAAGTTGCAGTAATTAAACAATAATTAAACTTTTTCTGAGAAAAAAAAATAACAAACCGGAATTTGGAACGGGCCGGTGAAACGACTCGGGCCGGCCCAGCTAGGGATCCCGGGTGCGCGCGGGAAAAAAAAGAAGAAAAGGGGGGGCCTGACCAGCCGGGCCCACCGGTCAGGGCTCCTTAACCGAATCGGTATCTGGGGAAGTCTTCTTCCCCAGCCCGACGAACACAAGCGAGCGAGAGTACTAGGAGGAGGCGGCGCTAGGGGAGCTCACCGGAGCGGCGGCGACCGGCGGCGAGGTGTCCTGGCGGCGGAGGGAGGTCTGCTCGGCCACTTCCCGCAGGCGCGGCGTCGGGGGTGGCTCAGTAGCGCCGGGAACGGGCGGTGATCTGCAGAGCGGTCGAGGTCGCCGAGCTCGACTTAGGGCACGGGAGAGAGGGAGATGTTGTCTAGGAGGTTTCTGGTGATGGCGTGGATCTTTTCAGGGAAGAAGGGTGGCTTTTTATAGGCGGGAGAGGGAGCACCAGCGGTGTCCAGTGGCGGCCAGCTCACGGCTTGGGCCGGCAAGGGAGTGAAGAGGGGGCGGCTTTGGCGTGTGCTGCAGGCTGCGGCGTGCTGCAGGCGAGTCCTGGCGCGATGGGAGGGGTCGGGACGGTCTGGTTCAGAGGGGGACAAGGAAGGGGTCCGGGTGGGTTTTCCTCTGTTCTTCCATGTCTCACGGCCCTGGGTCGGGGCAGGGGAAGCTGGGGATCGACACAGGGGTGAGAGGGGATGTCCTTGGGTACGGCTAGGTCGGCTAGGCCGTACGACAGTGGCGTCATCCACAGTGAGTTTGGTTTTCCGAATTTCTGCCCAGAACGTGTTTGACGAAATGCCCGCAAGAAGTAAAAATTCAAATTTTTGAAATTTTCAAATTGGGTTGGTCACTATATTGGTTAGGGATTCTAAAACAATTTTTGTTAGGTCAAGAGGTGGTGTTTTGCTCCAGGGCTATTTTGAATTTGGGGGTTGTCCTATGTTTCAGATTCAATCTTTTGCAGATGTTTGAGTGGGGTTAGCAGTTGAGTTTTTGTTTGAAATTTGTTGGTCAAGCAAGAATGTGGTTTGGCCTTGCTCAACCAACTGATCACACCTTCAGTTGAGTTGCCGATTTCTTAATCTAAGTGTCCAAAGTAGGGTAGTGGTTAACTTTTTCTAGATCATCTTTTCTTCTCTCTTTTCTTTATTTCTTTGAGTTCGGGTTTCTTGGTCCTGGTGGTTAACATCTATTGTTTATGTTGGTTAGGAGTGGTTTAACTAATCATTTCACAACTATTTAAAAGACACATGAAATCATAGAACAACATGTATTTAAAATACTATGTATGCATGCAATAATAGATAAAAGGTTTTATCTTGGCCCAAAAGTGTTGGTTTTCTGGGAGATAACATGGAGTTGGGAATGTGTTTGTTTGGTCTAGAGGTGAGTTGTGGTGTCATTTAAATTTCGAATTTCAAATGGTATATGTAACAGATTCAAACTTTGGCAGAATATTAAATAGAGTTCCAAGTTGATTTTTGTTTCAAACTTTATTGTATTTGATTCTTTGTAACTTGTTCTTAGTGGTGGTGGAGAGATGCATGATGGTATAGTTCAAATATTGCTTAATATATAAGGGCAAAGTAGTGGAATCAGTAATTTTTTTAAGATCACTACTTCCTCTTTTCTTACTTAGGTTTTTGTGTTGCGGTTCATTTTCTTGATTCTTTTCTATTTGTTTGTGATTGCTTGACTAAATTTTGGTTTGGTGAGTGACCCAAATGGGTTTAGCATGTAACCATGCACAAAAATTTAATAGTTAGAAAACTATTTCTATTTAACAAAAACATTTTACAGGTATAATTATTTGTTTTCCAAAACATGGCTAAAGAAAACATTTGGGAGTTTTTCAAAGTTTTGAAAATAAGTTTTCGAAATGTTGAATCCAACATTTTTGGAAATGTCAACTTGAGAAATGAGAAATAGTAATTTTTGAAATGGGATATTTTTCTTCTCCTCTTTTTAAAACAAAGATAGGTTTCTTGAGAATAAAGGTTTTGCCTCTATTCCAATATTTCCTTTCTAAACGATTAAAAATTTGGACTCAAAGGATTTGTTTTAAAACCCTTCTCATACTCTTTTTATTTGAAGCATGGGAGCAAATGCTCAAATTCACAAGTTTTAAAAGACAAGAAATTAATCTTGTATTCAAAATAAAAGTTTTTGTTGTCTCCAAAATTTGGTATTTTAATAAATCCATTTATTTCTATTTCCCAAAAATTTGGGTTGTTACATTCTAATGGCTTTGATCAGTTTGTGGACTGTTAAAGTTAATGGGCTTTAATTTGGGTGACAAAATTTTGTGAGTCAAATATAATTAAGTCCTTGACTTAATTATACATGTGAGATTATTATTTATTATTTGTTAGACAATGATTCATCTTGACCATCGAATGTCAATGGTGAATCCTGTAATATAAAAAATGTGAGCTCTTAAAGGACTTTATCTAGATTAGAGGGAAATAACTATGTTGCATTATTTCCAAAAGATAATTGGAATCAAATAGAGCTGCCTTCTCTGATATGGATTATCCAATGTTTCCTTGTCCATGTTGCTTACTTATCCAAGATCATCCATTTGGATTTTTATGCTCCAAATATGATCCATGTCCTCTTGTTGCCTTTAGAGTGATACTACTCCCTCTAATTACCATTTGGGGATCAAGACTTCTTCTTGATTCTCTTTAGCTAGTTTCCCCACTAAACAATTGCATCACCGTAGGTGATGCAAACATTTCCAAAATTAAGAAATCTTTTCTTTTTATCTTTGTTTTGTTGGTCATTTGTGGGAAAAATAAGAATAAGAAGATTGAGAAGATAAAGATTTAGTTTAGGATTTTCTTTTATTATTTTATAACTTTGTTCATTGACATGTATTATTAGATTTTTAATTGTTATTTCACTTTTATGAGACATGCAAATTCTTGGATATTTATTAATGTAATAATATTTTAAATTATTTATTTATTGTAAATTTCTATTATCATTTATTGTATGTATGATTGTTTTGAATTTAAATTATTATTTGAATTGTTGTCATTCCTATTTGAATTGAATTCAAATTTGTTCTCCCCAAAACATAAGACTTTAACAAAGCTCATGCCGAAATTTGCAATTTCTATTATCATTTATTGTATGTATGATTGTTTTGAATTAAAATTATTATTTGAATTATTGTCATTCCTTTTTTTAATTGAATTCAAATTCATTCTCCCAAAAACATAAGACTTTAACAAAGCTCATGTCGAAATTCGCACTCATGTTGATGGCTAACTCAGTTTCCATCAACATAAGCAAAACCTTGATCACTTTGACAAGTTTTTATTAAAAATACAAAATATTTCTAATTTTTTATGCATGAATGCAATACACATATCTGATTCATGTATTTCTGTCGTCTCCAAATCCTGGGATGTTACATAATAGATTCTTTATTTTTAATATTATAAAATAATATGCGCAAGTATCCCCCAAATTTGGATCAAATATTTACACTTACTACTTAGTTTTATTTTCCAAGAAATGGTTCATGTAAATGTGAGAGTTGTGTATTGCACAACAATACTTGAGAGTTTATGTTTTCTTTTCTCGTTATTAAATGTATAAAAGATGCTAGAATCAAATATATTGTCAGATGTCCTATATATTTACAGTATCTATACTATTAAGCAAAGGAAGAACATTGGGAAGTAAGCTATGAAATAAATACATTGTCTATACTTTTAAGCAAACAAAAGGGATCAAACAATTCATGCATGAGAATATGAGATCAAAGCCGATTGATCCTCTCTTCTCTGACCATTTTCGATGTTAGGGAGAATGGGTTAACTCAATTGTGCGCCTTAATGGGAATTTTCATATTTCCTTCATAATGACTGCATCGAACCACCAAATCATACGAGATATCATTGCTAAAATGTTATTTTCCTACTCCAATATCATATAGCCTTGGTCGTGCTACTCCTCCATATTAGCTCATTAATCTGGTACAGAGGTAGTACTAGTATACTAGACTAGAAAATAACCCAATTTCCAGAAGTGGTATGTTAGTTGATAGCCTGGATGTTGCATGTTCTCCTCTTTTATCATTTATCTGCAATCTTACCTTATTTGCATAACAATCAGTTGCATATCTGGTGGTTTCTGCAAAAGATTAACTCATTGCACAATCCTAATAACGAGTTAAAATATTGTGCTATGAGTGAATAACCATACACAACCGTAAGACAAAATTAAAGCGACTATTTGAAGTTTTCAATTCTAAGGGCATGTGTAAAGCTCTACGTGTTTGATATCTCCTATATTCAGTTGAACTTGATATATATTCTATGTTACTAATTATTCATACAACAACTAAAGCTAAAGGTGTGGAGGCCTTCTAGATAATTTGTATGAGTATGATAGGACCCATTTATGGTTCTATATCTCTTTTAAATTTGTTATGCAATTCCCTCATTTATTTTAATGACTCGGACTTGATGAGCATGATAAACATGTTCTTTAAGCTGCTATCTTGCTTGGGGACAAACAAGAGGTTAAGCTTCGGAATGTTCATGAGTGTTTTTTGTGTCATGTTTTTTTCTTGTGTTTATATTACTAGTGTTAGGATTTTGTTATTTTACTGCACTCACGCACTAATTCTGCTTGTTTCACCAGGATCTCAATAATGAAGAGGTTAATGGCCAAATATATTAAAGCGATTAGTTTTGGACATATATATGATGATCAGAGGCATTAAACACCTTCCATAAAATTACCCATGCATAGGAGTGTCAAGACAAAGGAACAAATCGTGAACCCATGGCGACAACGACTTTAACGACCAATGGTATGATGAGACCCGCCCATTCCGTCCCGTCGTAGGATGTTGCATTGGCACCGCCTTGTCAAATATTTTTGGCATGTTTGATGGGCTTAGAGATTGGACATACATAGAATCAAGAAAACATCAAAACCTTACCTCCAAAAGGGATTTATTGGGGGAACTTGGAGAAGGGCATCCCATCACCACTGCAACTCGGATCTTGGAGGATCGGCATCGATCTTCATTTTCATATTCATCGCCATCACCATAACCACCTTCATCCATCTCGGTGTATTCATTTCATCCTTCGTACTCCAGTCATAACCATGGGAAGACCCTTAGTTATTAGCATTCTCTAGCAGCTAGCTATGGAGGACTAGTTGTGGTTATGAGAGTTGCAGCACCAAACGCGTTCTGGAATGCACCTATATGTGGGGTGCTGCCTGACATACAACTAAGATATACTACATCATAATCATATTTTATTAATACTAGTGGTGGATACACAACTCTCTGAGAATGCCTTTAGCCCTATTTTTGTTTCATGAATCATTCACTCCTTAATTATTTGTTAGCACTTTCTAGTCACTTTGTTTTAATACTGTTTTGCTCTCACCAAAAACACTCACAACACATTTAATATGCTCTTGCTTGGAATCAAAATAACTTGCAGGTACATCTTGGTAACACCGTAAACCAAAGCATAAAGATCATTACCAATAGCTTCAATGTGATTCAATACTCTTATTTTAATACTAGCTGCATACATGTTGTACATATGTAGACATCAGTAGTAGAGACCTCTTTTTTGTTGAAGCCTTGCATCATGGTTTCAGTGCAATCAATTCACTAGTTACTTGTTGATTAATTTTGTTCTCGTACTATGCATAGTGGGTATAGAAACAAGAGATTGCAATAACCACTTTCCCAAAAACGAATACTTTCGAGATTTCCAGGTGCGTTGGCCCATTCAGATGCACTGCGAGATAAGCGAGCTACTATAGTGAAACTTTTTCATAAGAAAAATGCTATCATTTGTGAACTCTTGTTGCACTAATAATTCTAGGTTAGTGTGATCCAAACACAGGGAATTCCAGATGGTTGTATTTGGGATATTCAGGCGAGGAAGATGCGATGGTGTGATTGCCTTTTGACGTGGTGATGCTTCCGCTAGGTTGAGACTCCGAGAGTAGAGTGTTGAGCATAGGGAAGCGTGATTTTCCCCCACGAAGGTGACTCAAGGGTTTATATCGAACTCTCGGGGAACTGTGTGTATAAGGATCCTTCCGGTCCCTCTTCTAACAACCTGCAAAGTAAAATAAATTTTCTTTGTGCCCTTAACCTCACCAAGTGGTTGTCAAGCACAAGGTGTGTGTAAGTATACAAAACTGAAAATAAATATGCAAATGCAACAGCGCTAGAAAATCTTTTGATGCGGGAATATGCAAACTAAAGTAATATGCAATACAATGATAAATAGTAAAAGGTATGGTTGTAGTGTTTTGATTTGTGAAATGCAATAAAGGAAATATTTTTGTATTTTAGAAATTAATAATGACTGAAAATAAAAACAGTGATAAAGTGGATGGAAAGTTGTTTCTTATGATTAAAAGTGGACCGGGGTTCATGGGTTCACTAATGCACTCTCTTATAAAAGATATGGCGGACATAGGATCATACAATTGACATAAAGGATTGCAACAATGTTCAAACTCAGATGAATTCATATGGGCATCACGTCCTATATAGAGATGTTTTGGTTATTCATCTCTCTCATACTCCACCAAGATGGGAATTTAATCTAATCACCTCGGTATTAAGATAAACTCAGAGCATAGCATTAAGCACAATGACATGAAGTTAAAATAAGAACATGCTTGATCTAGTCGCGGATACTCAGCAAGGTCACGCTAGAGATACCCTGTAGCATGGTATTTTCTTTATCCCTAGTGAGGCAACTAAGTAAGGTAAACACCCAAGTGGCACCCAAGGACTGTCCTCCCCAGATAAATCACCCCCGTTACTCCAACTAATGCACACGTTCCCCCACATACACTCTCATAAACATGCTTGATCATAACAAGTAAACAAGAACGGGGTACATAATATGCATCTACTCATACACTGAAATTAAAGAACAATTGTAATCTTATATATTAACTCATAGAAAGATCCACCACAAAAGTGATACAAAGATGGCCATGATCATGTTATACATCTCATATGGCTCTAAGATGATGAAGAACAAGAGAGAGATACAATTAGCTACTACCACAAACCCGTAGTCCAGAGGTGGACTACTCCCTCTTTATCATGGTGATGAAGGTAGAGTCATTGGAGGGGGTGGAGATCACACCGGCAGCACCCCGCCGGAGTTTTCCCCTTCGATCTTCGATCCGGATGGCAATGGGGCCCTGAAACCCGCAAACCCGACGGGTACCCGCCTTAAATGGGGAGGGTTTGGTAAAAAGTTGGACCCGCCAGGTCTAATGGGTGGGTATGGGGGTGGCAGACCCGCACCCACAGACCCGCAAACCCACTCTAAGCCCTAATCCTATACCTAATAATCATATGCCTAAGTAGTAACCATACATTCACGAGTTGTAAACCACACAACCCACGCGGCCACACACACACAACACACAATACATGCACGCGATTAAATATGGAGTCCTGGAGACAACACACGCTTGCACGCTACCACTACATCGCACCGTCACACGCAGAAAATGGGGACGAGGCGGGTACCCGTTGGGGCCCCAAACCCGATAGGGTCACAGGTTTGGTAAAAATGAAACCCGCTAAGTTAAATGGGGCGGGTATGGAGGGGCCAGACCCGGCCCCGAACCCGGCGGGTGCCACCCCTAATCTTCGATCTCCCAGGCTCATATTCCGTGTTTCTGTGTTTCAGTGGCGCTCCTCTTCGCGACCTACAGGGGCACCCTTTATATAGTGGGTTTTAGGTCAAGACGAATCCATCGAGACAAAGATTGATGGCATCAGAGCAACGAGGGGGGAACAGGTAGGCCCCACGCGGCCAGGGAATCTGGTCGTATGGGCCATGCTCGTTTGGCCCTCGTGGCTCCCCTGTTGCACTTCCTTCTCTCCAAAGTCTTGTTCCGTGAAAAAACTGGCTCCCGCAAAGTTTTGGGTAATTTGGACTCCATTTGGGTCCCTAAAAGTTAAAAACATTGAAAAGGAGGTTTTCTGGTTTTCCCATGTTAATCCGATAAAATTGGGGAACATGTGAATTATTCCCAATAATCATCAAAAAGCATGAATATAACCAATATATGATGCAAATAAGGTGGAATATGAAGTGGTAAAGTGCAAAGATCATGTATGCAGTTTACATGCATCACGTGGCCGTCGATACAGTGGTCAATTCCCGAGGAGGGGAAATAAGGATACAAAGCCTAAGGTAACCTCAATTACCGAGCTCTATGGAAGAAGAATTCCGGCGAGAACCATTCGAGCTTGATTTGGTGGTTGTTGTTATGTGTTTTGAGGAAAAATGTGACGTTATGATGTATGGCTATTTTGGGTCCTTGGCGTGCATGATCGAGGGGCAAAGAAATCAACCGAGTCAATTGAATTTTCCAAGTTTGGCTTGGATATGAGATGAACTCGTGGAGTGGTGGCATATGACATGCAGGCTCGGGTGTTAGTGGTTGGAGATGGGAAAGGAGGGCCACTTGATCTTATGAGGAAGGGATGGTGGTGATCACCCTGTATCGCTTCTGCTTAGTGGGCAGGTAGCGGGCCAAAAGGCTATATGGGCCAACTCTCTCCATAGAATCAATCAGTATTTTTTATTCTTTTCTTTCAAATTTGTTATGCAATGCCCTAATTTATTTTAATGACTTGGGCTTCATAAGCATGATAAACATGTTATTTAAGTTGCTATCTTGCTTAGGGACAAACAAGAGATTAAGCTTCAGGATTTTGATGAGTGCATTTTGTGTCATGTTTTTTGCTTGTGTTTATATTAGTAGTGTTAGGATTTTGTTATTTTACTACACTCGCGCGCACTAATTCTGCTTGTTTCACCAGGATCTGAAAAAAATAGGTTAATGGCCAAATAAATTAAAGAGATCAGTTCTGGACATATATATGATTATTAGAGACATTAAACGCCTTCCATAAAATTACCCATACACATGGGTGTCAAGACAAATAAAAGAAATCATGAACCCATGGCGACAACAACTTTAACGACCAATGGTATGATGAGACCCTCCCATACCATCCCATCATAGAATGTGACATTAGAACCGCCTTATAACGTATTTTTGGCATGTACGATTGGTCAGAGATTAGACATGCAGAGAAATAAGAAAACAACGAAGCCTTACCTCTGAAGGGGATATGGTGGGGGGAACTTGCAAAAGGGCATCCTATCACCCCTGCATCTCGGATCTTGAAGGAACTGACATCGATCTACATCATCATATTCATCGTCATCACCATAACCACCTTCATCCATCTCATTGTATTCGTTTAATCCTTCGTACTCCATTCATATTACTATGATGACGTTGTTTGCCTCCTTGTGTGAGTAGTTCCATTTGTTCTTGGGGAGAAGGAGATACCCTAGCACCACCATGAATCGAAATTAAGATTATATCGTATTCATTTGTATAATTTTGTGATAACTTTTCAATGATATTGTGTGAATGTCGACCGCATAATATTTGCCCCTTGGGGACTTGAAGGAAGTGTGCTCTATAGTTGGTAGCACGTGAGCATACGTCACATGATTCGCCGTGCACTATTCACTATGCATTAACTCATGTTAACAGAGATCCAAAAGCGGATTCACAACTATGGGGAGCTGTAACAGCCCATATTTGTAATTAAGATCATTAGCATCATTAGCATCATTTAAATTTCACTAAGAAAATTTTTTCATTTAAAAATTATAGTGAAAACCCTAAAATGCCCTATTTCACCCTTTATTTTGAAATGTTTTCAAAATGTTCAAAATATCAAAACTAAAATTAGGTGAACCTTCCAGTACTTGTTAGGAAGGCTATATATTTCAATCAAGTTTGAATCTCTAAATGTTTGCAAACAACCAAGTAATATTCAATTACTATAAGACAGGAAAATTAGAAAAATATTTTTGGAAAAAAAGAATACTTCCTTGTTCTGGGCCAAATCCGGCCCAACTCTCTTCATCTCTCATCCCTGGCAAAGCCAACCTTGGCCCAGCCCGACTCCAGGGAGTCATCCCCTACCTTCGTCCCTGAAGCACCTGCGTGGAGGCGCCTCGTCGCTCGCCTGCGCTATGATTCCCGCCGCCGCCGAAGTCCTGGACGAGAGGATAAGAGCATCCCCAGCCGTTTGAGGCCCCCGGGCCGAAATCTGGCGATATTTTCGCCCGGATTGGATGTAAAACGGGCGTGGGTGGGAGATTTGTTCCAGTCGCACCCCGGCGTTCGCGGATATAGTTTCAAAATAGCGTCTTCCCGCCCGCTACACAAAAGCATCGCACAAAGTTCGGCGATCGGATCAGCCACAATTCGGCGATCGAAACATAAACTAGACTAGACTAGAACAGGCTCGTCGGCGGTGCCTTCCTGTGCCTCCTCGGGCGGTGTAGTATCATCCGCCGGAGTGGACGTCGTCGAAGGGGAGGACGACGCAGTCGACGGAGGGTGGAGGATGGCTTGGCGATGAGCGTCGTACCAAGCCCTCGTCTCCTCGTCCATCGCACTGTCGTTGCCGCCGATCAGGAACGCCAGGTCGGTGTTCCTCTTCTTCGCCGCGGATGTTGTCTGGAGCAAGGCGATCTGGGTGCCCTGGTTGGCGAGCATCTGTTTCTAGTGTGCGTCGTACTTGGTGTCCCTCCCGGCGTTGTGCGCCCTCGCGTCCGCCCAGCATTTCTCGAAAGACGCCTGCAATCTGTTGGCTGGAGCCCCCGATTTCTTCATTTCTTTCAGCTTCTTTTGGCCGAACTCGGGGCGGCCCACCAATGTGGCAGCGGCGGGAGCGTCGGGGTTGTACTACTCGTCCTTGTTCTTGGAGAGAGTCCGGCGTACTTCCGCCCACTTCTCGCAATCCTCGATGCGGGCGAAGACGTTGAGGTACTTAAACTGCTGGCCGTCGGAGTCATCGCCATACATGTCGAACGCCCGGCGCATCTGCACAGAGAAGCCAGCGTCATCACAAATCGGTGATCCAATGTCGATGGAGAAAAGCCAGTACCTTGGTCTCGAAGTCGGCGCCGCTAATCGGACGATCGGCGGTCTCCTCTTGTATGACGTGCCACTTGTTGCATGCCGCATGCATGATCCCCCAATGCGTGGCCATGGCCTTCTCACCACGGACCATCACCGTCTTGTTGAAGTAGGGATCGACGAGTTTGCGCTCGTCGAACGCCGTCTTGACCCGCTGCCAATATGTGTCAAAGTTTTGATTGGCGCCGGTGATGCCGTTCATGGAAACGGTCTTCCAAGCTTCGGCGAGGCACTCCTCTTCTTTGCCCGTCCATTTGACCCGCGGCTCGGTCGGCGGCGAGGTCTTCTTCCTTTTCTTCCGCCCCTTCGCCGTCGATGTAGGCTCAGGCGCGTCGTCCTCCTCATCGACCTGGGCGTGCTCCTCTTCTTCTTCGTTGACGTCTTGCGTGGCGTCTCCGATCCCGTCGTCGCCACCCCGCGACGCGGCCGCGACGGCTTCCGTCGCCCTTGCCTCCTCTTGTGTGAAGAAACCCGGGTTCGCAGCGGCGGCCATGGAGCCCGACGTGATCATGTCGTGCATCACACCGTCGTTTGGCGGCGGCATCCCGTAGGACAGCGGCCCTCGGCGCAGGGCAGGCGAGATGCCCTTGTGCATCGTAGCGTCGTACTCCGGCGGCGACGGGGTGAACCTCGACATGGCGGGGACGTAGGCCTCGTGGAACATGGGCGATGACGCCGCCGGTGAGTAGGTGGAAGGCGAGCCGATCGTACCTTGGATTGGCCATGAACCGGCGGGGAATTGGCCGACACGCGGCTGTCCCATGGCCATGGAGATCAGCCTCGCCTGCTCGTCCGCCGCCGCCCTCTTCGCCGCGAGCTTCTTCTCCCTCTCCGCCCTACCGCGAGTTTCGGTCTCCCGGCACGCCACGTCCGCCGCCCACGCCGCGTTAGTCATGCCTGGCGGCCTCTCTTTGGGGGTCCGCGGCTTCCTCGCCTTCGGCGCGCCGTCGTCGGTGATCCTCTTCGGCGGCATGGTGGTGAAAGAGAAGAGGAGAGGAGGAGCTGCTACTCTGGGGGATTTCAGCGGGGAAAAGGGGTATATGCGACGCATTTTGGAGGGAAACGAAATTAATGGCGGGAAACTACCCTTTCTCTCGCCGACACCGCGGGCCCGTTCGCCGTTTCGCGCGTTTTTGTTTCGTCCAGAGTCCCCGAGCGCGCCTCGGAAAGCCGGGGATGGCCTGCGCTCGCCGGATGGATGAAAGCCCAAATCCGGGCGAAAACGAGGAACTGGGGGCGTGGCTGGGCCGAATATCGCCGTCCGAATGTAAAAAACGGCGTCCGGGGGCCGAGTTGGGGGGACGGCTGGAGATGCTCTAAGGACCGCGAGACGCCCTTCCTCTCCCTCTCCTGCAAGCTCTCTCTCCCTCTCTGCTTCTTCTCCCCATGAGCCGAAACCCTAGCCCCACAGTTGCCACTCCGCCCCGCCATTCCTGGCCGCCTCGAGCCCCTCTGAGCCTGCAGGAAGCTTCGCCTCGACTCACTCCTCCTCCTGGTCAAAGGAATCGGCTGCGGGCGCCCTCGATCGCCGCCGCCAAGGCCGTCTTCCCCGCGGCCGACGGACCTCCGCCGCGCCTGAATCGCCGCCCTCCAGCTTCCCCGCCCATGCCGGCCTTGCGGGCGCCCTCGGGATGAGCCTCTGCGTCTTCCCCCTGCCTTCTTCCCCTCAGAGCCCTGCTCCGCCGTCGAAGTCGGCCGGCCGGCGCACCTGTGCGTGCTGCCTGTGGGCATGCGCAAGGGCTGCTTAGCACGAGGCCAACGTGGCCTATGCCTGCTTGGCCAACTTGGCCTCTGAGGTGGCCCCGAGCCCCCTGTCAGCAGCTGTGGCTAGCTAGCCCTCGGTGCAAATAGGTTTCCAATTAAATCTGTTTCCAGAAAATAACAGATTCGTGTAAAATTCATAGAATATTCCCTGTTATTCAGAAAAATACAAATGACCTATCAAAATGTTCAGAAAATTGTAATCTACATTTTGGTATCAAAATCATTCATATTTAAATAACTTTAAAGCCTGATTAATTTAGAAGAACAAAACAACCCTCTCTTTAATATGCGGGGTTTATGGAATTGCAATGTATTATGCATTCCAACTTCATTCAATTTGATGAACATGTAATAGGGTTAATTCCAATAACTTAATGTGTCATTTCATCATACTTTCTTGCGCATCGATGCCATGCTTGAATGCTATTTCCTTTTCCGGTGTGTTTCTATTTCTCCTCGGTAGGATCCAGAGTTGATGTGAACAACGCGTCCGATATCAAGATCAACAACATCGACGATCAATACTTGTCTATCAATGAACAAGTCAAGAAGAAGAATCCTAGATCGCTATTTTATATATTGGTTATCAACAAATAAGGCAAGCAGCCCCCCTCTGAACCTATGGTTTTAAAGTATTTTAAAACTTACTGTTTTGTACCACACGGTTCAACTGTATTTTATAGATAGGTAGAGTTATCTTATCTAATGGATGTTCCATTCTTGTCGTCTAAATACCCCGATCCACTGCTCCTAGCATGACTAGGTTTTGCTTGTGTGCGTAGCTAGAGCTTTATATCTGAAATGCTTAGCCATGCTTAGTTGTTTACTCTGGTACATATGGTTAATGAATCAGAGCTGCAAATGAATCTAGTATGACAGGATGACGTGGTATGATGAGAATATGTGTTTAAACATGCTAAAAGGCTTGGATGAGCCGCCACATTGGGATGTGGTTGTTTGACTCATTCTTGTCGCCCTAGGACCCGAGTTCTTGTCTCTTGATCCAAGACTGAGCGTACGACCACACGTGGAGGTATGGGACTCCCGTCGACTCACTAACTTGCTTCGATCTATCCATGAGCTACCTAGTTTGGGCTTTCCATTCGTCATACGCATCAAAAATGTTTTGGAAACAAATGGAAAAGAGAAGAGGTGCATCATATAGGAATGCAGCCGAGGTTGCTTGAGGTGGATTCCTCTGACAAACCAACCTCGCCATGCAACGAACGGTTCCGCGTCCGAGAACGGCCGATCTCGCGATGGCGGCTAGAACCTTTCGGCGTGGCTCATGGAATAGGTCGACGTGAGGTAAAGGTTGTAGGCGATCACCACTCTGCCAGCGTCTCACGGAATGACGTCATGTGGCTATGGAGACGGTCGTCACGTGTGGGTAAAGTTGTACACCCCTGCAGGGTTGAATCTTTTCGAAAAGCCGTGTCCACGGTTATGGACGACTTGGAGACAGATGCCTGATCATAGAGAACTTTAACCTCATCGTAAAACTTGAAAAGCAAAGTGTGAATAGGATTGCTTCCTCTAGGGTTTCGAGGAGGTGATCCTAGTAGATAGGTTCAGCTGATGATGATTCGGTGGAAGTTTCAATGATCAAAGCTATCGCTGTCTTACCCCTTTCAAATGTTCTGAGTAGTTGAGCTTCTACTCTTACTTGTTTTATGCAAATAAAGATTGCTTTGCGCAAATAACTCCACAGAAAGCCTTTCTTAACCAAGTTTAGCTAATAGGATACGTAAGTCTTGCTGAGTACCTTATGTACTCACCCCTGCTTTGTTAATATTTTTGCAGCAGAGTAGGTTCGACAACGAAGACGAGTTCCGGATGAAGATCGACACCGACGAGTAGCTTGGGGTTCCCAGACAGCAGCTTGGGGCTACGGAATGGGTTGCCGCTGTTATGCTTCTGGCCTCTTAGGCCATGTTATCCTTGCTATGTCTAATAACATAACCTCCTTCCGTTGTCTGATGAGATGTTGGGTCAGTGACCTCTGTTTGTAATCCTTTGGATCTTTGCTCAGGTAAGAGCTTCGCAATATTACCTTTGAGTTGTAGAGTCACTGTTGTGTAGCAACTGTGGTTACCCATCTCGTGCATGATGCGTGTATGGATATAAAGTGCACGAGAGGGGTTTAAGATTCTTGAGCTCTCAGTTATGCAGTCTTGGTTATGATTAGTTTCACGGCGCTTCGAGATGTGTAGAGCCAATGGTTTAATTCCGGCCTGCCTGCCGATGGTGTTCTGGCCTGGGACTGGTAACCCTAGTATCGCTCGTTGCTAGCGTGACTAATACACATAACATCTCTGTATACCTTAGATCCCGGGGGTCCCGACAGGTTTTGGTATCAGACCAGGACTGTCTGTAGGAAACCCTTGCTATTGGTCATTGTTGAGTCTAGTGTTTATGAAAACTATTCGAAAGCTAAAAATGAGTTGCAAAATGTAGGTAAGGTTTCTTTTTATTCCTTATCTCTATTGATCTTAGTTCTGAGCCTTCGTATCCTTTCCTGTTGATTTGGAAAAGGTTTTTCTATCTCCTCTAGTCATTCAAAATTTAGGTCCCTCATGGGCATGTCGTTTCTAAACCAGTTGACCTACATAGTATTCTTCATACTCTCAGCTAAAACAAGAAGATGCAATTAGAAGATTTCTTTCCATTGAAATATCTTTACCTCCTGGGTTCCGTGTAATTCTTGTCTATGCTTTAAGGTTTCCTTTCACCTTGCATGCCTCCTTTTATCCGTTTGGTATTTCAGAAGCCATACCTTGTTATGGAAGCTACTTGTGATTACTACCTTGTGGCATCCTTTGAGCTGCCCAGATAGTAGTTACTCCTTGTGTTTTAACTCATGGACTTGAACCGAAGGTCCCCGATTGTGCTGGATTCCAGTACATGAAGCTGGCCTTTAAACCAAGATCCATTTTGTTGAACCCTTGTGTTAATGATTTATCGTTAACTCAATATATTTTTCCTTTTAAGCTTGTGGTTGTAGTCCTAATTGAATTTTGGCAACAAAGGACTTCCCCTTCCACTAGCTATGGCAGATGTTCTTTCATGGAACCAAATGGATCACGACAAGAGTGCTCTTTGTGAGTCCCATCTCTATGTTCGTGACTCTGCCACACCCTCCCTTTCAGCATTGGTTTACATAAGATGTTAACTCGTGCATCCAAATCTAAGGATTCCTTCTGAGCATGTTCCTTCTCTTAAGCTGCTTTGTGATCCATTGTCTGCGAGTTGGCAGCCAAGATGTAAATTGCATTGGTGTCCTCTAGTGCATATTACTCTGGTGGTCTTGTCAAGCCATTCCACCCCAAAATGTCAGGAGAAACAAACTCCAGAACCTCGTCCACTTCAAGGACCAGGTCAAAGTGGTGTAATCCGCAGAATATAAGCTCTATGCAGCTTCTGCTCTGTTCCACCTTAGAGTATCACACTCTTTTATACCAAGAGGTTGTGCCAAGCCTCATGACTCCTTGATGAAGTGATGCTCTTACACACCTTTACTCACCCTTTCTCCGAGCTGGTCATGCTTGGAATGTTGTGTGTGCGTATTGTTGTGGCCATCTAAGAGCATCTCTAGCAGTAACCGTAAATCACCGGGAACTGTAAAATTCTAGCGGATTTACGGTTTCGGTGCTGGGCCTGCGAGCTAACGAAGCCCGTAAACGGCCCAGCCCAAAAACCAAATTCTCAGGCCCCCGAACTACGGCCCAGCCGGCCCCTACTTATACCGCGCGGGGAGGCGAGTTCGGTTCCGAACCCGTTCTCCTCCGCTGCAAAAACCCTAGCCGCCGACGCTGCCACCGCGAGCACACCCGAACTCCGGCGAGCAATTAGAACGCCCACACCGCCGGATCTGCGCCGATGACAACTGTAGGGAGGAGCTGCGGCCTTGGCGGCGGTGGCGGGGGCGGTGGCGGGGGCGGTGGCGGGGGCGGTGGTGGTGGGAGGCGCCCACCGTCGGACCGCTCACCGCATCCGTGTGGCGATGAAGCACGGAAGAAGGCGGTGCGCAGCCTCGGCGCCAAGCGCCACGCGGCGCGCCGGTGGACGAACTACGGGTAGCGGCCTCCCGCGTCCCTCACTGCGGCCATCGGCTTGCCCGACGAGGACGAGGTCCCCGTCCCCGCTCCGCCGACGATGCCTGCGGTCGGCGAGAGCTCCCACTTCTGGGCGCACAACAACGATGAGGAGCGCGACGCGCTTATCGACGCCATCCGCCTCTTGGAGGCCGCGCTCCATGCGGAACTGCGATGGGAGCAAGAGGAGATGGAGGCCGCCATCGCGGCGGTGGAGGCGGCCAAGCACGCGGAGCGGAAGGCTGCCATCGCGGCGGCAGAGGCGGCCGAGCTGGAGGAGAAGGACGTGGTCGTCCTCGACGACTAGGCGGCACCGCGACGGCCACCGCACCCACCACGAGCTCCATTTTGGCCCGTCGGCGATGCGCACACGTGCATGAAGCCCTAGGGGAGCTCGTCCACTAATTATTTTCTCGTTTGTTGTTGTAATTTTGTATGTATGCAATCGATCCGCGCACGAACCGACGAACAACTAGTAATCGTACCTATGATCTCCCGGCAAAATTTGAATTTTCGCTTTTTCAGTTCGAAAGATCAGGTTCTGATCTGCACCGCGCTCTGACGAACTGAAAAATGCGAGTTCAGTGGCCTGAACTTGTATTTTTCAGTTCGCAATTTTTCAGTTACTGCTAGAGATGCTCTAAGATCTTTAGCAAATCTTAATGCTTTGAAATTGAAGAACATTTATGTCATTCTGAGCATGATTGGTTACTCAATCACTAAGCAAAGTTTGACTATGCTGCCAAGTCCGTTAATGAGGCACACACTCTTCGGTCAAAGAGTTAGGTTCGTACCGAAGCTCTTCAGACCACATCATCTTGCCTTGAAGATTAAATCCCTCTTAAACTCAGTGACATAACGATGGTTCGTGATATGCTGGATGTATTTCTAGAAGCATCGCCATGTTGCCACATGACCGTGTTGTCAAGTTCACGAGTAAGTTGGTTCTCTGAATCGCTCATTTCTCCAAGAATCTGTGCTAGATACCCTGGAATAGTTGGTTGAGCTTGAACAACAACTTGGAGAGTTGAAAGACAAAAGCTCTATCCGACTTTGTTCCTTCTTAAGGGATGTCTAGCATGATAATATCTCCTCTTTGGAAATGCTATCCTCCCAATCTTTGATTTGAGTTTGGGCTATCGTCAAATCGAACTCAGCCCAAGGATTATCTTTATAGTGTTTCTACTCGTGGTGTTTCACTTGAGTACACTTTCATTTACTTTGGTCTGACCAATACTTTTGCCTTGTTCCTGCAACGTATGAGTGCATCTTCTTGGAGCATCTAAATAAGCTTGTTGTTGAGCCCATCGACGACATCCTTATTTTCTCTATGTTTGAAGACATTCATATTGAACATTAGGCATTAATGTTGGAAACTTGTTAGAACCATCTTTGTGTCATCATGAAGTATGTGTTCTGGATGTTGGAAGTGAATTTCTCTCTTTGGTTCATGTGCAATTGCTAAAAGATGTCGCCGTGAAATCAAGAAGAATTTTCTTTGTTTCCTCGGGAATCATCCCAGATTGGTCATGCATGTGCAAAGTATTCTTGAGATGGTAGCTTGTTGCCTCCATCTTGAAAATTTCCTATATGCACAACAAGCCACTGAATAATTTATTCAAGAACAAGAAAAAGTTCAAGACCTTCACTATCTTCTTTCACATTCTCCCAACAAGGACCCCGCTGTGTTTCATTGCAATAAGGACCTGTTGGTGCAATTGTCTTTTGGCAATCACAATCTTACTTATATTTTTGGAACTTTACACTATAGTCCATATATAGAGAATCCAATAACATTACCTCACTGATATACTATCTATTCAGACATACCAAGTATGAAGTATGATTCCATCTTACCAGAGCTGAATCTCAAGCAGCAATGATGGTTGGTGTTCCTCAAGGTTTTGACATAGGCCTCTTTGAAATTCGGCAAGGTTAATGTTGTAGTTGACACAACTAGCCGGAAGGCCTGTTGCCATCATCCCTTGATGTCTCAAGAACAATCACTCTTCATGAGGATTTTGTGTGACTT
Source organism: Dactylis glomerata (assembly GCA_007115705.1). Lineage (NCBI taxonomy): Eukaryota > Viridiplantae > Streptophyta > Magnoliopsida > Poales > Poaceae > Dactylis > Dactylis glomerata. Next base: position 2,443,426 of record QXEO01001691.1, on the reverse strand, counting down.
GTTCAAGAAGTTGCCCTTATGGTCTCTCTTTCTAATCTTGAAGTCCGACCTTTGCTTGATGCCTAATTGAAGGCTTGTAATAAGCTGGATGTTGGTATCTGAAAAATGAAGCAGAACATTAGAAGCAAAATTGCTAAATCTATCTTGGTCGATCTTTTAGAATTGTTCTCTTTGGCGACAAATCTGTCAGGAGCACATCCACCCCGTGGATGATCTTTCACACTTGCAAGTGTTTCACCCTCCCCTTTGTCTATACTTGACATTCTAGTCAACTAACACATTGTGTGAATTCGTTAGTCACATGATGGCCTCAGACTTTTAATCATGTGTATTCCTTGAGTCACGCCTTTCAACGGTGGCCCCTTCATGGTATAAGAACCAATTCCCCTCCATGGCTAATCTTTCACACTTCGTTGGCTAGTGTTTCACCCTTTCCTTGGGTCACCCTTTCCTAGAATTTTATCAAAAATGTTTTATAACAACTTTTAATAAGGATATAGAAATGTCATAGAACAAGGTTCTAGACATGCTATATCGACACGAGAAACCATGTTTTCAAACAAAGCAAACTAGTTTTGAGCCTTTCCTTGCTACAACCATATTGCATATCCAGTGCTTCCCTTTTGATGGTGCTTCATGTTTGTACTCACGGCTCAAATGTACTCATGGCTTTGCGTACCAAACTTGAAACTTTCCCATTCCTTCTCATACCTTTGGGTGTTTCATGTTTGTCAGCTCAAAAATATGTTTATAAAACAATCCCTCCATGAGTTGACCATGAGATACTTGGATTCGGAAAGATCTATCTTTCTAGAGTTACTTCCTCTTTCCTTTGGTGCAGTTGAGCAAAATTCTCGAAGGAATGAAATGAGTCTCTTCATGATTCCATGGATTCACATCTATGAGAAGAAAACAATGAGTGCTTGTGAAGATTGTTGAAGACCGTTATGACCCTTCCCTTTTTTCTTACCTAGGAATCTCGGGGTCGAGATTCTTGTAAGGTGGGTAGAGCTATAACAGCCCATGTTTGTAATTAAGATCATTAGCATCATTAGCATCATTTAAATTTCACTAAGAAAATTTTTTCATTTAAAAATTAGAGTGAAAACCCTAAAATGCTCTATTTCACCCTTTATTTTGAAATGTTTTCAAAATGTTCAAAATATCAAAACTAAAATTAGGTGAACCTTCCAGTACTTGTTAGGAAGGCTATAAATTTCAATCAAGTTTGAATCTCTAAATGTTTGCAAACAACCAAGCAATATTCAATTACTATAAGATAGGAAAATTAGAAAAATAGTTTTGGAAAAAAAGAATACTTCCTTGTTCTGGGCCAAATCTGGCCCAACTCTCTTCATCTCTCATCCCTGGCAAAGCCAACCTTGGCCCAGCCCGACTCCAGGGAGTCATCCCCTACCTTCGTCCCTGAAGCACCTGCGTGGAGGCGCCTCGTCGCTCGCCTGTGCTGTGATTCCCGCCGCCGCCGAAGTCCTGGATGAGAGGATAAGGACTGCGAGACGCCCTTCCTCTCCCTCTCCTGCGAGCTCTTTCTCCCTCTCTGCTTCTTCTCCCCGTGAGCCGAAACCCTAGCCCCACAGTCGCCACTCCGCCCCGCCGTTCCTGGCCGCCTCGAGCCCCTCCGAGCCTGCAGGAAGCTTCGCCTCGACTCACTCCTCCTCTTGGTCAAAGGAATCGGCTGCGGGCGCCCTCGATCGCCGCCGCCAAGGCCGTCTTCCCCGCGGCCGATGGACCTCCGCCACGCCTGAATCACCTCCCTCCGACTTCCCTGCCCCTGCCGGCCTTGCGGGCGCCCTCGGGGCGAGCCTCCGCGTCTTCCCCCTGCCTTCTTCCCCTCGGAGCCCTGCTACGCCGTCGGAGTCGGCCGGCCGGCGCACCTGTGCGTGCTGCCTGTGGGCATGCGCAAGGGCTGCCTAGCACGAGGCCAGCGTGGCCTATGCCTGCTTGGCCAACTTGGCCTCTGAGGTGGCCTCGGGCCCTCTGTCAGCAGCTATGGCTAGCTAGCCCTCGGTGCAAATAGGTTTCCAATTAAATCTGTTTCCAGAAAATAACATATTCGTGTAAAATTCATAGAATATTCCCTGTTATTCAGAAAAATACAAATGACCTATCAAAATGTTCAGAAAATTGTAATCTACATTTTGGTATCAAAATCATTCATATTTAAATAACTTTCAGCCCTGCTTAATATAGAAGAACAAAACAACCCTCTCTTTAATATGCGGGGTTTATGGAATTGCAATGTATTATGCATTCCAACTTCATTCAATTTGATGAACATGTAATAGGGTTAATTCCAATAACTTAATGTGTCATTCATCATACTTGTTTGCGCATCGATGCCATGCTTGAATGCTATTTCCTTTTTCGGTGTGTTTCTATTTCTCCCCGGTAGGATCCGAAGTTGATGTGAACAACGTGTTCGATATCAAGATCAACAACATCGATGATCAATACTTGTCTATCAATAAACAAGTCAAGAAGAAGAATCCTGGATCTCTATTTTATATATTGGTTATCAACAAATAAGGCAAGCAGCCCCCTCTGAACCTATGGTTTTAAAGTATTTAAAACTTACTATTTTGTACCACACGGTTCAACTGTCTTTTATCGATAGGTAGAGTTATCCTATCTAATGCATGTTCCATTCTTGTCGCCTAAATACCCTGATCCACTGCTCCTAGCATGACTAGGTTTTGCTTGTGTGCATCGCTAGAGCTTTGTATCTGAAATGCTTAGCCATGCTTAGTTGTTTACTCTGGTACATATGGTTAATGAATCAGAGCTGCAAATGAATCTAGTATGATAGGATGACGTGGTATGATGAGAATATGTGTTTAAACATGCTAAAAGGCTTGGATGAGCCGCCACATTGGGATGTGGTTGTTTGACTCATTCTTGTCGCCCTAGGACCCGAGTTCTTGTCTCTTGATCCAAGACTGAGTGTACGACCACACGTGGAGGTATGGGACTCCCGTCAACTCACTAACTTGATTAGATCTATCCATGAGCTACCTAGTTCGGGCTTTCCATTCGTCATACGCATCAAAAATGTTTTGGAAAGAAATGGAAAAGAGAAGAGGTGCATCATATAGGAATGCAGCCGAGGTTGCTTGAGGTGGATTCCTCTGACAAACCAACCTCGCCATGCAACGAACGGTTCCGCGTCCGAGAACGGCCAATCTCGCGATGGCGGCTAGAACCTTTCAGCGTGGCTCATGGAATGGGTCGACGTGAGGTAAAGGTTGTTGGCGATCACCACTCTGCCAGCGTCTCACGGAATGACGTCATGTGGCTATGGAGACGGTCGTCACGTGTGGGTAAAGTTGTACACCCCTGCAGGGTTGAATCTTTTCGAAAAGCCATGTCCACGGTTATGGACGACTTGGAGACAGATGCCTGATCATAGAGAACTTTAACCTCATCGTAAAACTTGAAAAGCAAAGTGTGAATAGGATTGCTTCCTCTGGGGTTTCGAGGAGGTGATCCTAGTAGATAGGTTCAGCTGATGATGATTCGGTGGAAGTTTCAATGATCAAAGTTATCGCTCTCTTACCCCTTTCAAATGTTCTGAGTAGTCGAGCTTCTACTCTTACTTGTTTTATACAAATAAAGATTGCTTTGCGCAAATAACTCCACAGAAAGCCTTTCTTAACCAAGTTTAGCTAATAGGATACGTAAGTCTTGCTGAGTACCGTATGTACTCACTCCTGCTTTGTTGATATTTTTGCAGCAGAGTAGGTTCCATGACGAAGATGAGTTCCGGACAAAGATCGACACCGACGAGTAGCTTGGGGTTCCCAGACAGCAGCTTGGGGCTGCGGAATGGGTTGCCGCTGTTATGCTTCTGGCCTCTTAGGCCATGTTATCCTTGCTATGTCTAATAACATAACCTCCTTCCGTTGTCTGATGAGATGTTGGGTCAGTGACCTTTGTTTGTAATCCTTTGGATCTTTGCTCAGGTAAGAGCTTCACAATATTACCTTTGAGTCGTAGAGTCACTGTTGTGTACCAACTGTGGTTACCCATCTCGTGCATGATGCGTGTATGGATATAAAATGCACGAGAGGGGTTTAAGATTCTCGAGCTCTCAGTTATGCAGTCTTGGTTATGATTAGTTTCACGGCGCTTCCAGATGTGTAGAGCCAATGGTTTAATTCCGGCCTGCCTGTTGATGGTGTTCCGGCCTGGGACTGGTAACCCCAGTATCACTCGTTGCTAGCGTGACTAATACACATAACATCTCTGTATACCTTAGATCCTAGGGGTCCCGATAGGAGACCCTTAATTATTAGCATTCTCTAGTAGCTAGCTATGGAGGACTAGTTGTGGTCATGAGAGGTGCAGCGACAAACGCGTTCTGGAATGCATCTATATGTGGGGCTCTGCTTGACATACAACTAATACATACTATATTATAATCATATTTTATTACTAGTGGTGGATACACAACTCCCTGAGAACGCCTTTAGCCCTATTTTTGTTTCATGAATCATTCCGTGCTTAATATTTGTTAGTACTTTCTAGTCACTTTGTTTTAATACTGTTTTGCTCTCAACACAAACACCCACAATCACTTTTAATATTAACTCAGCACAAGCATAAAGACCATTACCAATAGCTTAAATGTGATTCGATACTCCTATTTTAATACTAGCTAATGTACACATGCAGACATCAACAGTAGAGACCCCTTTTTCATTGAAGCCTTGCATCATGGTTCCAGTATTTATATGCAATGAATTCATTACTTACTTGTTGATTACTTTTGTTCTCGTACTATGCAAACTTGGTTTAGAAACAAGAGATTGCAATAACCACTTCCCTGAAGACGGATACTTTGGATATCGCTAGGTGCGTTGGCCCAGTCAGAAGCATTGCGGCATAAGCGAGCCACTCCAAAATTTATTCCCTACTAGCACACATGCCCGTGCGTTGCACCGAAAGATAAAGAAAATCATTTTTTCATAAATAACATCGGCACAATTCTAAATATCCCCAAATTCCATTAATTTACTGCTACTATCAGGTCTATCCATAGAAGTGAAATAGAACTGGAAACAATTTTTACATGTGAATTTTGAGAAATTGATTTTTACTTTTATATAGTCAGTGCATTGCCGGTCTCCGACATGATATGTCGTGTTTGGTTCATTAACCACCGTCAATTCTTTAGCTAGACTTAAATTTTAACCACACATTTCTGTTTTGCTTCCTTTCTTGCTTTCTTTCACCTACGCTGCCGAATTCAATATCATGGGATTTGGGTCAAATCATGTAAGCGAGCATAGCCAGCATAATATGTGAGCCTACTTTTTGCTGCCGGAGTGCCATTGAAATTCAGCGCATCTTCGACGGCGGAAGATACTACAACTCGAGGGAAACAACAACAATCAGGATACATGAAGACTCAGGCGCGTCCTGAGCGGAGGTCCGTGACCATGAGAGCAAGCCACCCACGTCTGGGGTGGTGGTGCATATACGAAGTAAACTCATCGTGCCTTGAACTAATCATGAATGGAAGTAGAGCGTGCATATAGTTAGCTAAGACAATACCAGGTACTTTGGTTCTGTAGCTAATGCACAAACTTAAGTCATATGTAGGGGGAGAAAACAAAAGAAACATACACCACAAAAGTTGCCACTACGATATCAGTTAGCCGCTACCCTGCTCTTGTGTTGCCCGTGCGACAGCACCACCACGCCCAGCTAACCGCTGCCCCGCTCTTGTGCTGCCCGTGCTACAGCACCACCACGCCACCAAGGCTGCTTAGGTGTGCTAGTACACCACAACCTTGGCCACTTCCTGTGTCTTGCCCTCCTCCCCGAGATGCTCCTCCTCTCGGTGGGAGAAGCTAGCGGCGACGTCTGTTCCTGAAGCTTCGCCGAGGTGTCAAACGGTGGACGCCAAGACGTGGGGATGAGAGCTAGGGCACGGACGGACGAAACATAAAAAACAAATAAATTGAACAGTTTTTTTCACTTACCAGTGGCATTGAGGGTAATATGTTGCCCGTGCGATAGCACCACCACGCCACCAAGGCTGCTTAGGTATGCTAGTACACCACGGGCTTGGCCTCTTCCTGTGTCTTGCCCTCCTCCCTTAGACGCCCCTCCTCTCGGTGGGAGAAGCTAGCGGCGGCGTCTGTTGCCAAAGCTTCGCCGAGGTGTCGAACGGTGGACGCCAAGACGTGGGGATGAGAGCTAGGGCGCGGACGGACGAAACATAAAAAACAAATAAATCGAACAGTTTTTTTCACTTACCAGTGGCATTGAGGGTAATATGTAGTTTGGTGAACAGTTTTTTTATTTACCGGTGGCATTAAGGGTAATATGTAGTTTGGTGGAAGGATATATCGGTTCAAAAAAATGTTGGACAAACGAACCACGGAAACCTTACGTCCTTTATTATTAAGTATAGATTTCTGTTGCTATTATTCAATAAGTATTGTGAAACTTTGTCATAAGACAAATACTATCATTTGTGAACTCTTCCTGCACTAGTAATTCTAGGTTAGTGTGATCCAAACATAGGGGGTTCCGGATGGTTGTCGGGATATTCACTGGTGGGTCAACGTTGACAGCGAGGAAGACGCGACAGTAGGATTGGCTTTTGAGTCGATACAGTGGTCCTCCGGCTCGAGGAAGTGGTCAACCATGTGCATCTCGTCACAATGAGATCGATGGCCTCGTTGGGGAGCCATGGGGATCAATGCTCCAAACGACGGTTGTGGTAGACTGGAGCGGCGCTTCTTCGGTAGCCCTGTTGCATCGCTACGGTGTTTCATCTACATGGGAGAAGATATGAGGAGAGGTGGCGAAATGCAAGGAGGGGAAAGAAGGATACAAATCCTAAGGGAACCTCAATTACGGAGCTCTGTGGCGGAAGAATTCCGACGAGATTGATTCGGTGGTTGCGGTTATATGTTTTGTGGAAAAATGTGATGTTAGAATGTATGGGTATTTATGGGGCCTTGTCGTTCATGATCGAGGGGCAAAAAAATCAACCAAGTTGGTCGAATTTCCCAAAGTTTGGCTTGGATATGAAATGAACTCGTCGAGAGGTGGCAGATGGCATGTGGAGCCGGGTGTTAGTGGTTGGAGATGGAAAGAAGGAGGACCACTTGATCTTATGGGGAATGGATGGTGGTGATCACCATGTATCGCTTCTGCTTAGCGGGCAGTGGGCCAAAAGGCTAGCCGGACCAGTTCGCTCGTTAGAACCAATCATTATTTTTTATTCTTTTCTTTTTCCTAGTTTTTGTTTAAGCCCCAATTTTATTCAAAAACCTTCTAACTAAATTTAGAAAAATTTGTAAAATTCTAAATAGTCATTTTGGACTTTAGGAGCCTAGTTTCTATCCAAAATAAAATGTCCAAAAATATTTTTATATGATATCGCCTTATATGGCTATTTGAGTAATTTCAATTGAATTTAGCATTTGATTTCAGTTTTCACGTTTTGAATTCAAAACAATGCGAGAGAAACATTATGCAATGCAGGACATCCAAATTAGTAAAACTTGAAATGTTACAACGAGACATACAACAAAACTGTTTGCGTTTTTTCGCCGGATGTGCTAGAGTTGCTCTTAGGCCGCAGTCCAGCATCGCTGGGCAAATCTCCTTTGGCAGTGCCCAGTGGATGGCCACGTTGCCCGGGTGTATGAACACTGCCAAGGAAGACCAGCCCGGTAATGCATGCGTCCTAGTACTCGATCGTGCGCGCGAAACTCCTCCTGGTTCTTCTCGTGTTGGAAGGATAGTACTCGGCCTCTTCTTGAGGTTGAGGGTTTTGCACACTTCGTGTCGCTGGTATGTTTTAGGTTTCTGCCCTCTGTATTTATAGATGCACACACCATCTTGCACAAACTCTTACGCATTACACTTACATCTGTACTAGTACGATACATGGAATCGGCATTTTCTGATCGATCCGACTGTAATATCCGCTCGCACTTGACTGACCGAGCTGGCTGGAACTGATCTTCCGTTGCTACGATGTTACCAAATCTTTCTGAATATTCCTGACATGGCGCCTGCGGGCTGCGGCATATGCCGCAGAAATATATATGCTTCACTAAAAAGAGCCACAGAAGCATAACATGCCTGATAAATGCCCTTCGGGCTGTCTGCTCTCCGCACATCCGGCCGTGGCATGTAACCTGAATACCTCAATCCAGAATACTTGTGATTTCGTTCCTAATCTCCTTCGTTTAAAAGTGCGGACGGATATCCACTTCTTGGCTGCTCGCATATGCAAAGGGGTGCACAATCCGTACGGCTCTCGGGGCCTGTAAAGTTTCTCGAATTTAGGAAAGCTGGCGTTCTGTTGCGGTCAGCCCGAAAGGCGAAAGCTCTAAACGTTGCAAATGGGGAAGATCCTAGGGAATGTGCCCTTAGCTAACTAGCCACCAGTCCTGAGAGAAAGAAGCTGCCAGTAAGCCGATCGACCAACGAATCTATGAAGGCGAGCAAAGTAGCAGAGAGAAGTCACGCAGGCTCGATCTCTTGCTTTCGGAAGGAACAGATAGGCCGAGAGGGACCATGCGTTCCATTCCGGAAGCACATTCCATGGGGGAACAAATAAAATCTGACCAGAGATCTCTAGATCGCCATCAGGAAACGAAGCTCCCCTGGAATAGTCCTTCCCTCCGCTCCCAGCATATGCCGCGCAGGATCCATTTCTCGAGGCCAGCTTGGAGCTATATATGCCAGTAGTGTCAAGCGAAACGACATAAGCAATCTAGACAATCATCAAAGGAGAAGCAGTGCGAAGCAGCGGCGGCGACGGCGGCGGCAATGTGAGGTGCCTGATTTGGGCCGGGCGCGCGGACTGAATTACAGGGCGGTTCTCCTTGGGCATGAGTAAGGCAGCAGCCATTGCATGCAGCACAGCAGGCCGTACGTTCTGAGTATGCCCTAGCTTGTGCCAAAGGAGAATTGCCCTGCGATTTGCCTCCACAGAATTATCCCCTTCTGCTGCTTTCTTCAGCTAGCTACCTGCTAATCAACTCTGCATGTGCAAGTTCTTCGTCACTTCTTCTTGCTACCTCTTTTGTTTCGTGCTAAGCAGATAACAGATATAGTTGCACTTGGCATATCGGTGTCGGTGCTGGACTGCTGGTTGCCGCGCTCCGTCGTCAGCTTTTCCATGTCGATTGGAGAGAAACCGGTAACGTTACTCGAGCACTACTTCATGATCTCTGCCCCAGCTAATGCAGCAGCCTAGTCGAGGTACCTTACAGTATTAATTTACCTCTAGATTAGATCTGAGCTTAAGAAAACATCACTGATCGTCTAGACGCTTAGCTGTTGAGCCTGCAGGAGCAGCGTTTACTTGGGATTGTTAAAAAACCTCGTGCTTCGGCGGTGCCACCATGCCCACTATCGCTCCATGCATGTTTCTTTCAGCAGAAGCTTCTATTACAATACTCAGGCTGCTAGCTAAATTAGTCAGTCCATCTGATCGAATAGTTAGCTATCTAGGCACGCTACGGGCGCACGCAAGAGTCGTCGATCGGCGTGTGTGCAAGTGAAACTGCAACTCACATCGGAAGAGGGAGTCAACCAATAAGTATCGGCAAGTTGGTGCCAAATGCTCGCTGTCACACGCCAAAACCGCAGGAAAGTCGAGGCCGCGGTTCATACCATTGGATACCAGATGTAAAATTAACAACCCATGCATATCTACGCGTACAGAACTGTGTAAGACAAGTGTATCTTTGATTCCTTCCTGTTTTTGTCAGGCTGTGAGTGAACCCTTCACCTCCAAGGCAGCTAGAGTTTCAGAATGCATCCGAGGAGAAATTGCTGAGATTATAAACTTCCTATTTTCATGGTCATGAGCAATTCAAACTTATCCTTTTACTTGTCATGACAATGACCTTGACCCAGGTAATAATCTAGCGTTGCAAAAGTCCAAGAGCTTTCCTTTTTATTTGTATGTGTCTACCGGCGACCGGAGTATATAATAGTGCTACAAGACAAATGATCAACCAAACCATTGACAAAAAGGGCTTTGTCCCTATCAAAACCCTCGTCCAATCAACTCTGTGCAAATACTAATGTCTCAGATTCTTCTGTGTGCTATAATGTAGTATGATACTATGATTTTAAAACAACCAAAAGAAGCGGGGAGGAAAGAAACTAACCAACAAAGGGCAAGAGAACAAGAGAAACCAAAACCCCATGAGTTTATCTGCTCGATCTTATTGGAGGCCTGCCTGTCCCACATGTCAGACACCACATGATGATCATGTCATGGCAGTGCCCTCCGCCGGCTGCTCGACCTTGACACCTCCCGGCAGGCCGTTGCGCCGGAACACCATGGCGCACTCCGGCAGCTCGCCGAGCCCCGCGAACATGGCGTCCTCCTCGCTCGTCGTTCCTTCCCCGCCTAGCATGTCCCCGAACTCGTCGGGCAGGAGCGAGGCCGTGCCCACGGCCGCTTTGCCGAAGAACATCGGCCCGTACAGCAGCATATCGTCGGCCTCCTCGACGTCGGAGGGAGAAGTCGACGAGGTGACAGACACGACGTCGTAGAGCCACCGGAACTCGTCGTGTACCTCGATGCCCGGCGCCGGGCTGCTCTCGGTGACGAGCTGGTGGACAGCGGCGCCTTGTTGCGTGTGGTCGGATTGATCTGCTGGCTGATCAGGCGGCGGGACGGGCTGCTCCCTGTTTTGGGGCTTCTGTGGTGGGCGGTGCTGCGTCCTCGCCACCGCGCTGGAGTGGTTGTGCTCGTAGGAGTAGGTGACGAGCACCATGTCCGGGTCGGCCTGGCTCCTCTCCACCTGCTTCCTCGCCGGGCACCCCTTGGAGCTACTGCACCTGTAGTAAGCCCTGCTCGCGAACACCAATTGCAACCCAAACCCAGATCAGTAAACCTCACCGTGTGCATACTTAGCAGTTAGCACTGCTTGACAATGACAAGAACAGCACAAGACCATGTCGCGGCCGGAAGCAAATTAATTTGATCTGTATGCCGTCCCAATCCCATCCCATCCCAACACCCAACTAATTGAAGAGTTATGGTGGCTTAATTAGTTCACACTACACAGTACCTTGGGAAGGGGGAGCCCTTGATGGGCTTCTGGCCGTACTTGCGCCACGCCCACGAGTCGGTGGGGGTGTTGCCCTCGCCGACGCCCTTTGGCCGCGGGACGCTCACGTCGGCGAGCGGCACGGTCACCACCCGCTTCTGCAGCGACCGCCTCCTCCCGCTAGGCGCAGACGACGTGGCCGTCGACGGCGGTGCTGGTGGCGACCCCGGGATGCTGTCCGCGGAAACGCCATCACCGCGGGCCTTCTGCTCGCCGCCGGACACCGCCCCGTCGCTCCACTCGCCGTCCATACGACAAGCAAGAACCGGAAAAGCACTAGCTAGCAGATATAGTGGTGCGAATTGCGCAAGATCGTAAATGGATGGGGCAGATAGCTAGCAGGCGGACGCCGGAGAGGTTTGGATCGAGGCCACCAGCTAGGGACAAGCCGACGATCCGCCGGATATAAAGAAGGAAACGTACGGCGAGGTGGTGTGCGGGCGAACTAAACAAACGCGAGGTTGTGTGCCTGTATCATGTGTCGTCGTGACGCTTGTGATTTAGGGATCGGAGGGGGAGGGGAGGTGGGGTTGTGCCCGCGCACGCTGCGATGGAGGAGGGATTAAACAAAAGAGACAGGCTTGAGAATCGAGCGTGTGACGGCGACGCCTCCCCAACTATCTCATCTCATGCATGTATATGTACATATATGCAAGTATCATCATCATCATCTCATGTATCATCAATCAGCTGCCTCTTCTCATCGACCAGCAAGTAGACGAGTCGTCGACGAGTAGTAGCACCTGTTGCTAATATGTTATGTGGAGGAATAGCTGGCGCGGAATACGTTCCTGTCACCGGCGCTTCGAAGGATAATTGAGGCGAGGCGTAATAGGGAGAATTTAAGATTCAGAGCTTTCTAGAATCTGTCATTATCGTCAGTAAGGCCATGGTAATTCTGGTAAAGACCTGGTGTTCTGTTTATGCTTGGAGGAGAAAGATTGATGCCGATCTGTGATCTATCAGATTGCCATGCATGTTTGACAGTTCTAACCACGTACACCCGGCCAATCACCGCGTCACGTCATCACGTGCGACATGGCAATACCAGAGAGTCAGAGACAGATTGCGCGTTCTGCCGCGTGAAGCTCGCTCCGGGCCAGATTGTGCGCTAGCTCGATCAACCGTGCCTCACATGATGCAACTTCCAGTATCATACTATGGTTAAACCCGTTCAGCTATCGCATCTCCATCCCTTTTTTTCTCTTGGTTGCTTTCTTTAATCCTCGGACGTTCTTATCGATCTCGACTTGTTCCCACTCCGGTCTCAATTATGAGGTGCATGGCATCACCGCATCACGCAGCCCTTGTTTGCGTGAATATAAAAATCTGCTGTTTGACAAAGGCTTAACAGCTCGATTAATTAGGTTATCTGAGAAAATGCTGTGCTGCTAACTTACTATAGTTCCTACCTTGCCTAAGGACGCGGAAACAGCTGTTGTCGAAATTAGATAATGAGACTGACTGCAAATGAAAGATTCTAGAGTCGATCCGACTGAATCCCGCTCCTATGTGTACGCATGAATATATGAGTACAAGTTCACACCTCCTGGCCTCCATGTTGCAAGTTTGGCTCCATCCATTCGCTCACCTGCTTCGAGACATGATTCTGCAAGTCGGGAGTCAGGGACATTGGTCTCCTGAATTGCATGTCCACTCTTTAACTTAAGGCAGTATTGCTTCCCTGCTACTCTTCCTGATGCTCTGGGTTACACGCGAAGAACCGCAAACCTCTCATTTCAGACGCGATTTGAGTTTCAGGCATAGGAACGAAGCACATGTGCGGTGGAATAATCAATAGTCTCGATAGATGAAAGAAAGGCATCTTTTTTTTTTAGCGCAAAAGAAAGGCATCTTTCAACGGATCTTCTTTCCTCAATCCTTTTTAGTATAGTTGCTGATACGCTGGCAGTTATGATTGTAAGATGATCTAATTACTATGGTAGTGTTCCGTGCCTCATCTATAGAAAATCAGGCTATAATCAATTATTGATGAACTTGAAGCATTAGCAGAAACATGTCGTTTGTCTTTGCAAGCGATTGAATTAAGATGTTAATCAAATAGGCATATTGCACGTCCGGTGAAGAGGAGCTCAATGGTATCACGGGTTGAAAGCTCGGTTCATCTTTGAAGGAGATTCGAACATGAGATACTTTCATAGTGTGGAAAATGGCAGGCATAGCAGGAAGAAATTCATTCTCATATACAAAATGAGGACACGATCGAATGTCATGAGCAATTAAAAGCATACATCGCAAGATATCATAAACATTTGTTTGGGGCACCAGGGGAAGGAAAATTCTCATTGGACGAGTCCTTAAGATAAGATATTACCCAAGTTTCTAATAAGGAAAACGCCTTTCTTACTACACCCTATATTGAGGAAGAAGTGAAAAAGTTGGTTTTCCAAATGGATCATAACAAGGATCCTAGTTCAGATGGTTTACTTTGATGAGTTCTACCAAATCTTCTGGGATGTTTTTTTTTTTGAAATGGAGGTTATATCCCAACCTAAATTGGAACTTCTAGACTTGTTGAGTTGTCTTCGTCCCAGACAACTAGACTTATTCCACACCTAAATTTTGCTCAAATAGTTTTGGTGTCTAGATTAACAAAGTAGAAAGGATCCAATAATACAAACTTATCTATCTTCTTAATGTCAGCATCATTTTTCTACAAATACCACAACCATTAGGCTAAATTCGGTGGTTGGCCATCTTGTACTTCCCACACAAACAAAATTCATGTGCACCAAAAAATTTAAATGGGATGATATTAAACTAGTTGAATGCCCGTGCGATGCCACGGGCCAATAAAATTAGATTGAAGTCGTGCTAAATATGAAAAGACATATTCAACAACCTTCTATGCTAACAAAATGTAAGCTTTTTCGACCTCAACCAATGAAAAGTAATATGACTCATATAGATTCTCAATATTTTTTGCAGCAAAAACATCAGGCAAAAGATATGAGACACAAGGTAATCCGTGTGTTAAAAGAAAAAATGAAGCTACCCAACTGGGCCAACAAATTCTTTTTCAGAGCTTGACAGTATATGTTTTGTGTGACCAGGAGATATAAATTATATCATAACTGGGTGATGAGATATTTTCTTGACTATAAACTATAGTCTACAAGCCACAGCTCGAGCAATATACTCTCCATACTACTGACAATTCTGATAGCCAAATCAAGTGATCCCTTGGTTCATCACAGTATAGCGGCAAGCTGGGGAGTTGCAGAAAGTTAGACAACATTCAACCATTAAGCTATATCTAAAATTCCCAAAAGTTGATATGCTCTGCAATATGTGCACTCCCAGTAGAAGTATCATGTTTATGATCCAGCTTGAAATGGATGAAACATACCAAAATTTAATGAATCTTCACCTTCTGATGAGTAATGCTACACATACAGGTTGTATTTTTACGGATTATTGCGGCTCACGTCCGTAACAGTTTTCTAGTAGCCAGGTCAACGGACGCACATTCTAGTAGCCAGATCCTCTCCCTCCTGCTCCTCCTCCCTAGTCAACGGACGCACATTCTAGTAGCCAGGTCAGAACACTGCGGCGCGGCAGCTAACCCTAGCACCTGCAGTAGAGATACAGCAGGATGGGCAACAATAGCGGCGCAACAGAGAATGCAGTAGAGATACAGCAGGATGGGCAACAATAGCGGCGCAACAGATAAGGAAGTGTGGCGTGCGTTGGAAGGCAGGGTGGGTTGCCTTGTTGCGCTTGGGCCATGCGTGCAATCGCAACGTTAGAAGGAAACCAAGGCGACGAACGAAGCTGGGTTTTTTGACGTACAAAGGAGTTAATCTGATTTTTTTACATACCATCGCACATAACCATCACGTCCGATCCCAGTTTTATTAGTAGAGATTAGTACTATAGCATAATACCCTACAATTCTACGGAGACAACACCGTTGAGGACAAACTTATGCACAACATGGAGGACACTTAACTGACATGGGCGACTGCTATCTCATGCCCGTCATCCATGTTCATATGTAGGTAAACATGTCCTATGATGCAGTAGGTTTTCGGTCCCTCTGGATATCTATACATTCTGTATTGGACTCGGGAAATATACATAATCATGACACTGAACTGGGTACTCTACATCAATTTCCCAATTGCCAATTGCACGTGTCATTTATATAAATCTAACCCACACAAAGCATTCAGTTTTCTATTTATTCTTGGCGTATCACAAATGTGTCCAAACAACTTAATTTTCTGGCTACTATATTGCCAAGACAATCTACATGTAAGTAACCTGGCTTCTCCCTTTTTAATCATGAAACTATTTGTTAATTTATACTGCTACCACATGCTTGTCAACAAATGCAGCATAATGTGTTGTAGAACAAATGTCAATCGAAAAGTAGTCAAGTTGCACGATTGTAAAATGAATCTGCACCTAGCTAATATGAGGAATAATCACAACGAATCTGAACTACGGCAGAACATATACCATTCAGGAGTTCAACTCTGAACCACAACTGTAAAACAAAAATTCAAAAGAGCGCTGTATAATGATGGCGAACTCTGGGATGAAACTGAACCTGGTGGAGGTGCGTTGCAAGTTGTCGCAGCATAGCGCGCTGGCCCTCGCCGACAATTTGGAGCACCAGACCTAGGAGAAATCGAGCTGGGCAGAAGAACCACGAAACGGTAGCGATAGGCGCCCGTGCTGGAGGATGGGGGGAGCCGAGGTCGCGCGGGCGAGGCTGCGCTCGTCGTCTACGGAGAAGATGGCCGCACCTATGCTTCCTGCTGGTCGTGGGCTGCGAGCTGCCCCGATCCACCCCTCCCGTGCGGCGGCGGCACTTAAGCCAAAGATGCTTGCTTATCCAGTTCTGCATAGTCTTTTAAACACACAATGCATTGTCAATCAGTTAACTCGTACAGGAAGAAAAATACGTCTTTGTTTCACAGTTTTTTGGGCATCACCTGATTACAGCGCCATCAGAAACCGTTACTGCTGTTTGTTTGAGCTGGGCTGGAAGTATATACTATGTAATCCAGTTACAGCGCTACGCCCACCTCTGAACAGTAAGCGATTTAGTCCCGATCTCTTCTTCTCCCTCTTGCCCCCTTTCTCTTTTCGCTCGGCATCTCCAACCTAGCGATGCAGCAGTGGGACTCATTCGTTGAGAAGCAAAAAGAAGTCAAATAATTCAAAAATTGTTTGAAGATTCGAGGAGAATCTCGAACGAACTACAATTCAGGATTCCTACAACATGGTGCATGGGACAGAGGCAGCAACCGAGAGCAGAATCCTGAAAAGAGTAAGTTGAAACAGGAACCAAAGTAGACATAAGACTAATCTCCCTGTGAATACTGAGGTAACGTGGAAAATAATGGAAACTACTCCATTAATTTGCAAAATGTCAATTTAATCACATGACCACAATTTAACTTGCATATTTCCGTGCACAGCATCACACCATTTACATCCATAATCATCTGATCTTTGTGCCAAACTGCATTTATTTAAAATCAGTAAAGCTATGTCCAGACCATTCTGCTGAGTGCTGACCTGTTGCTTGACTTCTTAATGCTCCCCACTGTACCTGCAATTGGATTAGCTTTTACCCCCAAAATACAACAACGTGGAATACACTATTCAGTAAGAAGAAAACGGAAAACATGAACTGTAATAGAGAAACAGACTGCATTGAGCCATTTGAATATTAGCATTACAGGAAAATGCATTACAGTCTAGTTTCTGAGATCTGTAGCCCTCAAACTTCTTGACCATTCCTTGTGGCTGAAACAGAGGTACGGAGTGGTGGTATTAACTATCTGAGAAGGATATTTCAGAAAAGAAAGTCAAAATGATCCTAACTGAGAAGCAAGCTGTAACGGAATGATGGAAATTTCTTTCAGCATGTATCAACACTACCAAAGACATTAACAGTTCAGCATAAAAAATTCAGTAAAACGATTTCATATCTCACTCAGAGTTTGAGCAGAAGAGCACATGAGAGCTCGTTGTCGCTGACTTCCACTGGGCGCCAATGGACAGGACGAAACCCAGCCGCCTCTCCATGAAGAACCTCTTGGCATGCACATGCGGGCGCACAACCTCCGTGCGCCATCGGCAGCGCCTCGTCCTGATTGACCCCGCGCGGAGAGGCTGCCTCCTCCGATGCATCACACGCTGCGGCGCCTCTGCTTGCGCGGCGACTCCGCTGCCGCTAATCTGACCTCCCGTGTGGCGGCGGCACCAGGTCCCACCCCTGATTCCCGCCAGCCGGGCCGCCCCCGTTGGACCTGTCTCCTCCACCTGCCCCTCCCGCATGTTTGCTCCTCTTCAGCCCCACCAGCAGGAGCTCCCGCCCGCCGAGCTCAAGCCCCTCGAACATGGCGATCCGGCAGGATCCGTTTCTCCTCAGCCCGTTCTTCACACCAAGCCGGCCCGAACCATCACCTCCCTTTCGAGGCCTTCAAGAGGGAACCCTAGCCGGGACATGTTCCAGCGCCGCCGTAGGCAAATCCGGGCGTATGGGCGAAGGGATGCAAAAATCAGGGCGGCGGTCAGGGGAGGAGAGACCGAGAGAGTGGATTGGGACAGTGTTGTTCGCTCTTACCGTCGGCGCTCCTCCGGGCTGATCTGGGAGGTGGCGGTGGATCGCAGTTAACCATGGTCTCGACTATCGGCGTGTTGGGTTAGGATTAAGATTGGAGTCGGAACGTAAACAAACAGATCGATCCTTCGGGTTTTTTAACGGACGAAACCGGTCCAGCGGACGGACGAAACTGGTCCAGTGGATGGACGAAACAAATCACAGGACGAAGGATCATATAGGAACGACTTTTTTGACGTACGAAAATAAATCGTATGGTTTTTTTACGTGCCACGGTTTTTGAACCATCACGTCCTTAAGCCGTATTATTAGTAGATATTGACTTCGAAAAGGCATGTGACAAAAGTAAATGGTCATTTCTTCAACAAACTCTGAAAAGGGAATGCTACTCAGAGGATAGGCGGGCTTTGATCCATAATTTTGTAACTAGCAATGATGACATTGGGCATTACTTTCAAACAAAAAAGATTAAGAAAAGGTGACCTATTATCGCTCATGCTATTTAATATGGTGCCTGATATATTAGTTGTCATGATTGATCATGTTAAGTCAATGGCCAAATTGAAGGTGTAGTACCACATCTTGTAGATGGATGTATATAATTCCATATGTGTACTATTTAACTACCTTTATGGAACATGGTCTTAAAAGGGATCAGAAAGAAAAACTATTTTTTCAGTGTTCGAGCAGCTTTCGGGATTCAAAATAAACTTCCACAAAAGGGGTTTTTCTATTTCGGGGAGGCCAAGACGAGGATACTTTGTATGCCAAATTATTTTGTTGTGAGTAAGGCCAGATTCCTATTATGAATTTGGGTACTCCTGTTCATTATCTCAGACTCACAAACGCTGAATGGAAATATGTTGAGGATAGACTTCAAAGAAGGATAGGCACTTGAAAAGGGAAACTCTCTTGGTGGAAGATTAGTTCTCATCAATTTAGTACTAAGTAATATGGTATTGTACATTATTTATTTCTTCCAGTTATCCAAAGGAATATTCGATAAATTCACTATTTAAAATCTTCTTGCATGGGGTATTCATGACCTTCTGGTTAAAGAAACAGTCCTCCTCGATAAATGGTTTTTCAAGCTTCTCATTGAAGATGGCGTGTGGCAAACACTTTTAAAAAGAAAAAATATGGGCTCAAAGCATATTGTCCCATTTCCTTTTTTAAGGAATTGGTAGGGTAAGCTCCTATATTTTTCTTTGAAATAATAAGAACTCAAATTTGTGTCCATGAGGACTTGAACCTGGGTGGAAGGGTTGTACATCAACTTCCCTAACCAAGTGAGCTAGGCTCAAATATTTTGTCCCATGTCCTTTGGAAAGAAGGGGACACTCTTTTTTTTGTTGGTCTAATGGTGAAGAAAAAACACATCTTCCATTTTGGATCATATTGCTCAGAGATTAGATTCTGGGAGGATAAATGGTTCAGGAATTTCACACTTCAAAAACAATATCTAGCTCTAGAAAATATTTTATGTCATTCAGCAACATGACCGCTATGGTTTTGGAGTCATCTTCACCAAATGTGATGTTCAGACGACATTCAATTGGAAATACAGAGAATTGCTATTGTATATTAATCAATTCATGTCTCTAAACTTGTCATTTTTACGGAAATCATTTCAAAAATCCATGTTGCAGCCGAACATGAATTACACATTGAAAAATGAGGTGAAATCATCAATATCATTTTTTACCATGAAATTGTGAGGCAAAACCCCACATTCATTTGAGCACTACCAATATTTTACAAAGGTACGGAAGTGGAAATGAAAAAGAAAAGCCTACCTATACAAACTATCCAAATTTGATAAAGTCAATGCACACTACCTATCCAGGGTTTCAAGGCATCAAGATGCTTTCTCTTAGTCCTATGCATAAGCAAGGATATATCATGAATAAAATTGCTCTTCGAACGTGTAAAGGATGTTCTCTCATTTTGAAAAATCTTCCAATTTTCTTTACTTCCAAATATTCCAGCGGGCCAAGATTAACAATTCCAGAAAAAAGGGTTTAGCAGAACCATTCTTGGCTGCATTATTTGCAGCTTGCATGTCCTGTCCTTGACTCCAATCCAACTAGAGATAAGTCCATACCCTCTAACCAAAGTTGCAATCAAAGAACTGTTGAATTCTATCTTCATAGGCTTTAGTTGGGCATAAAATACAGCGAGTGTCATCAGTCCCCTTCCAGTGACACCGCTGCAACATGTCACAGGTGTTAAGTCTATCATTCAGAAGCAACTAGGGAAAATAACTTAGTTCTCATAATGCAAGTTATTTTCATTCCAATCGAACAAAGACATGACCACAATATGTCCATGCAAATGCTGATAAAATTGTGAGCTTGTATAAGTTGGTCTGCAAGAATAAACCCAGGTTTCATTACAAATAGATAAAGGGTTCAACCTCATGGAATCACTCAGTGTTCGTGATTCCTGAAAATCTTGAGAAGGTAGAGAAAGACAGAGAAGAACAGACAGATTCTAGCATTTATAAATCTCATCAGCTGTGAGCTTAGGACCAAGAGTGTAGGAATGCAATATGGTAAATCTCTCTCACTGGGCTGAGTAGAGCCATCAACCATTTAGATCAAAATAAAAAAGGTATCTGATACGTCCATTTTGCATCACTATTTTATATTATAATTTACTGTTATTCATTGATATATTTCATATTTAGAGTAGATACTTATGTTGTTTCCTCTGTTTTCACATGTTTGATGATTATTGGAGAGCTCACTGCCGGAGTCAGGATTCTGCTGGAAAAAGGACCGTCAAGACACCATATTTCTGAAGACCAGCAATTTTGGGAAAATACCCAGATATTCATATTTCGCCGGAAGATGGAAGTAGCCAGAAGGAGAGGGCGAGGTGAGCCACCAGGGGCCCACACCACCTGGTGGCGCGGGCCAGCCCTAGGCCGCGCCACCTGGTGGTGTGGCCGCCCTGGCCCACCTCTGCCAGCGCCCCCCCCCCCCCGCGTATATCATCTCCCCAAAAACCTAAGACCCAGGGGGATCAAAGATAGACTCCGCCGCCTCTGCGGGGTGGAAAACACACACAGAGAGAAAGCTCTCTGGCAGGCAGAAATCTATCGGGGAAATTCCTTCCCGGTGAGGGGAAATTGTCGCTATCGTCATTGTCATCGAGCTGGGCTTCATCGAGACCATCATCATCATCACCATCATCACCAGCACCTTCATCATCTTCATCACCACGCCATCCCGATGTAACATCTTGGGGTGAATCTTGTCCAGTTCATAGGGGAAACTTTCCCGGTGTTGATTACTCTTGTAGTTGATACTATTGAGTGAAACCATTGGATTAAGGCTTATGTTCAGATTGTTATTTATCATTATTTCACCTCCGATCATGATCCATATGATGTCTTGTGAGTAGTTCGTTTAGTTCTTGAGGACATGGGAGAAGTCAAGATGTTAGTAGTGGAACTATGTTGAGTAATATTTGATGGTTTGATATATTTATGTTGTGGTGCTATTTTACTAGTGGTGTCATGTGAACGTCGACTACATGATACTTCACCTTTATGGGCCTAGTAGAATCATTGTGTATTTGGCTACGAATTGTGGGGTTTCCAGAGCGATAGAAACCTAAACCCCCGTTAGGAAACCAGTGCACGAGGGAGTGTAGGATCTCAGAGTTTAAGGTTGTGGTTAGATTTATCTTAATTACTTTCTTGTAGTTGCGGATGCTTGCAAGGGGTATAATCACAAGTGTGTATTAGTCCAAGTTGGGGTAGTGCATTAGCATAGGTTCACCCCCATAACACCTATCAAACCAATGAAGATTACTTAGCTATATGAAGCGAAAGCGCTTGACAGAAACTCCCGTGTGTCCTCAGGAACGTTTGGTAATCATATGTAACACAATCGGCTTGTCCTTTGCTCTAGAAAGGATTGGGCCGCTCGCAGCAATTATTATTATTGTCTTCAATTTACTTGTATTTTATTTACTTGCATTATCAAATACCCCTGAAAACCCATTTGCTAGTATTTACATTGAATCCTTGATCAAAACTGCTTATCAACACCTTCTACTCCTCGTTGGGTTTGACACTCTTATTTATCGAAAGTACTATGATACACCTCCTATACTTGTGGGTCATCAAGACTATTTTCTGGCGCCGTTGCCGGGGAGTAAAGCGCTATTGAAGAGTGGATTTTTTTAAGGTAACTTTCGCTGTGAGTATTGTTTTTATTTTTGTCTTTTATTTTATTTTATTATGGAGAAGTATCCATTTGGTTCCCTATTTGGGAATCTACTGCCATTGTTACGGTAGTAGATGAACCACCGCCTGCTCAGTTATATCCTTTTAAAATACCTCTGAAAATTGTTGAATGTGTTATGAATAACTGATATTCAGGAGATGGAACTGTCCATCTAGGTGATCATTTGCTCTTTATACATGAATTATGCGAGTTGTTCAAGTGTGCAGGTATAACAACGAGTGAAGTTAAGAGGAAGCTATTCTCTTTATCACTGAAAGGCGGAGCTGCGGAATGGTATAAGCTGCTGAAGAATGGCCGATCTATTGGTTGGGAGGGAATTGTACCTCTCTTTTATTCTAAATTTTATCCTCCAAGTGAGATTCATAAAGATTGGAACCAAATATATAATTTTTGGCCTCATGATGGAGAGAGTATTGCCCAAGCATGGGGGAGATTGAAGTCACTAATGCTCAAATGTCTCATTCATGAGCTCCCCAGTAATATTGTTATTAATAACTTCTATGCAAGGCTTTCTCTTCACGACAAGGATTTATTGGATGCTTCTTGCTCTGGATCATTTACACGCATGAAAGAAGAAGCTAAATGGGATCTTCTTGACCATATTCAGGAAAATACTGAAGGATGGGAGAACGACAAAGGTAGAAAGTCAGGTATAAATTATGATTATGAATGCATTAAATCTTTTATGGGAACCGATGACTTTCATAATGTTAGTGCTATTTATGGTCTTGATTCCCAAATACTTTCCAACTGTTTTAAGGCCTTTGCCTCTTATCTTGATGTTCCAAAGAAGGATTGGAACAAGTACCATGCGCCTTATAAAGATACCATTAGTTGTGTTCCTGCTAGAAATGTTGAAGTTTGTACTGTTGATCATATTTTGCCTGAGCCTTATTTTGAGAAAACACCTTTCCCTGCTAAGGTAAAGGAGCATTCTATGTTAACTAGTGTGCTTAATAAAAGTGCAAAGAAAGCTTTAGAACCTGATGAGCAAATAATTGTTAAACCTGCAGTAGCTATAGTGAAGGATCTTGATACTAAAAATGTAGAAGATGGACATATTATCTTTTGTGAAGATGCTTCTAATATTGTTTCACATCCTAGTAGATCTAGGAAAACAAGTGTTCATGTGCTTTCTATCAGGATTGGTGATCATTGCTATTATGGTTTATGCGACATTGGTGCAAGTTCAAGTGCTATTCCTTATGAGCTTTACAGAGATATCATGCATGAAATTGATTCTTGTGAACTGGAAGATATTGATGTGGTTATTCAGCTCGCTAACAGAGAAACAATCTCTCCAATTGGTATTGTTAGAGATGTGGAAGTTTTATGCGGTAAGACTAAATATCCTGCTGATTTTCTAGTACTTGGTTGAGCTGCTAGTAAAACTTGTCCTATCATTTTTGGTAGACCTTTCTTGAATACTTGTGGCGCCATTATAGATTGTAAGAAGGAGAAAATTTTGACTAAGTTTGACGGAGAATCTTATGAGTTTAATTTTTCTAAGTTTACCAAAGCTCCTTATGAAACTGAATTGCCTAATGAGGATTTTAGAGTTGAACAGCTTGCCTCTATTGCTCTTGCTCCTAACGATGCTTTGCAACAATATATGGAGGACCACGAAAGTGAGATCTTCAGGGAAGAAAGAAATGAGATTGACGAGATTCTTCTATGTCAACCAGAGATGCTTAAACACAATTTACCTGTGGAGGATTTGGGTACCACTTTACCACCAAAGGAAGATCCTGTTTTTGATTTAAAGCCTTTACCTGATGATCTTAAATATGCTTATATTGATGATAAGAAAATATATCATGTTATTATTAGTGCTAAACTTTCAAGAAAGGAAGAAGAAAGGTTATTGGAAATATTGAGGAAACACCAAGGAGCTATGGGATATACTCTTGATGATTTAAAAGGGATTTCACCCACTATATGTCAGCATGCTATTAATATGGAGCCAGATGCAAAGCGAGTTGTTGAACATCAACGATGTTTAATTCCTAAGATGAAGGAACTGGTAAGAAATGAGGTATTGAAACTCCTAGATGCCGGTATTATCTATCCTATTGCTGATAGTAGATGGGTTAGTCCTGTTCATTGTGTTCCTAAGAAAGGAGGAAAAACTGTTGTGCCTAATGAGAATAATGAGCTTATTCCTCAAAGAGTAGTAGTTGGTTATAGGATGTGCATCGATTTTAGAAAGGTCAATAAAGTTACTAATAAAGATCATTATCCTTTACCGTTTATAGATCAAATGTTAGAGAGGTTATCTAAGAAAACTCATTTTTGTTTTCTTGTTGGTTATTCTGGTTTCTCTCAAATTGCTGTTAAAAGGCAAGATCGGGAGAAAACCACTTTTACTTGTCCTTATGGAACTTATGCTTATAGACGTATGCCTTTTGGTTTGTGCAATGCTCCTGCTACGTTTCACAGATGCATGTCTGCTATTTTTCATGGATTTTGTGAAGAAATTGTGGAGGTATTCATGGACAATTTCTCCGTCTATGAAACTTCTTTTGATAATTGTTTGCACAATCTTGATAAAGTTTTGCAGAGATGTGAAGAAACTAATCTTGTTCTTAATTGGGAGAAATGCCACTTTATGGTGAATGAAGGAATTGCTCTTGGACATAAAATTTCTGTAAGAGGTATTAAAGTTGACAGAGCAAAAGTTGAAGCAATTGAGAAAATGCCCTGTCCTAGGGATGTTAAAGGTATTCGTAGTATTCTTGGTCATGCTGTTTTTATAGGAGGTTTATTAAAGATTTCTCTAAGATTTCAAAGCCTCTTACTAATCTTCTTCAAAAAGATGTACCTTTTGTTTTTTATGATGATTGTAAGGAAGCTTTCGAAACTCTTAAGAAGGCTTTAACTATCGCTCCTATAGTCCAACCACCTGATTGGAATTTACCCTTTGAAATTATGTGCGATGCTAGTGATTTTGCTATAGGTGCTGTTCTTGGACAGCGCGTAGATAAGAAGTTGAATGTTATTCATTATGCTAGCAAGACTCTCGATGCTGCTCAAAAGAATTATGCTACTACTGAGAACGAGTTTCTTGCTGTTGTTTTTGCTTGCGATAAGTTTAGACCTTATATGTTTGATTTGAAAGTTACTATTCAAACTGATCACGCTGCTATTAGGTACCTTATGGGAAAGAAGGACGCTAAGCCTAGGCTGATTAGATGGGTGTTGCTTTTGCAAGAGTTTGATTTGCATATTGTAGATAGGAAAGGTGTTGAAAATCCTGTTGCTGACAATTTGTCTAGATTGGAAAACATTTCTTTTGATCCTATTCCTGTTAATGATAGTTTTCCAAATGAATAGTTGGCTGCAATAAAGGTAACCTCGCGAGAGAGTCCTTGGTATGCTGATTATGCTAACTTTATTGTTTCCAAGTATTTGCCTCCAACCTTTACAGCTCAGCAGAGAAGGAAATTCTTTTATGACTTGAGGCATTATTTTTGGGATGACCCACATTTAGATAAAGAAGGAGTGGATGGTATTATGCGAACATGTGTTCCAGAATATAAACAACAAGAGATATTGAGGAAATGTCATGGCAGTGCTTATGGAGGACATCATGCTGGAGATAGAACTGCGCAAAAGGTTCTACAATCAGGTTTTTATTGGCCTACCCTTTTTAAAGATGCAAGAAAGTTTATTTTATCTTGTGATGAATGTCAAAGAGTTGGTAATATTTCTGGACGCAATGAAATGCCTATGAATTATTCTCTTGTTATTGAACCATTTGATTGTTGGGGATTTGACTTTATGGGTCCTTTTCCCCCTTCAGAAAGTTACTCATATACTTGTTGTTGTTGATTATGTTACTAAGTGGGTAGAAGTTATACCTACGAAGAGTGCCGATGGTGAGACTTCGTTAAAAATGCTTAAGGATGTTATTTTTCCTAGGTTTGTTGTGCCTAGATATCTTATGACTGATGTAGGTTCTCATTTTATTCATGGCGGTTTTAGGAAGACTCTTGCTAGATATGACGTTAATCATAAAATTGCTTATCCTTATCATCCCCAAACTAGTGGGCAAGTAGAGCTATCGAATAGAGAGATCAAGTCTATCTTGCAGAAGACTGTTAATAGATCTAGGAAAAATTGGACTAGCAAGTTAAACGATGCTTTATGGGCTTATAGAACTGCTTATAAGAACCCTATGGGCATGTCTTCTTACAAAATGATTTATGGAAAAGCGTTTCACTTGCCTTTAGAATTAGAACACAAAGCTTTTTGGGCAGTGAAAGAGCTTAATAGAGATTTTAAACTTGCTGGTAAGAAAAGGTTGCTTGATTTGAGTTCTTTAGATGAATGGAAAAGTGAAGCTTATGAAAATGCCAGACTTTTTAAAGAGAAAGTCAAGCAGTGGCATGATAGGAGAATTCTTAAGAGAGAATTGCATGTTGGTGAGAAAGTTCTATTGTATAGGTCTCGTCTCAGATTTTTTGCAGGAAAATTACTCTCGAAATGGGAAGGACCCTTTATTATTGAAGAGGTGTATCGTTCAGGTGCGATAAAGATCGCTTCGCTTAAAGGTAACACTACACAAGTAGTGAATGGGCAAAGACTCAAGCATTATATTTCTGGAGATTCTTATAATGAAGATATCGATGTTATTCAAGCGGTGACTCCGGAAGAATTCATCAAAGAACAAATGCAGGAAACTACAGAGTCCATTTTCAAATAGGTAACAGTTCTAGTCAGAAAAGGCTCGCATTAAACTTTTCTGCTTATACTTTTGTTGTTTTTATTAAATATTAAAAATCATGAGACGAAAACGAGAATGAAACGGAGCCCGGCGGCTCCACACCACCTCGTGGCGCGGGCGCCCTGCTGGTCGCGCCACCTAGTGGTGAGGCCGCCTCGGAGCTCGTTTCCATCCCGGTTTCCTCCTGTGCCTTCATTTTGCTATTTAATTTTCGCCTATATAACCCCCCCCGGATTGCCCAAGGTCTGTATATCGTGTTCTCGTCGTGTTTTTGTTTCGATCTATTTCTGTCAGGAGCTGTTCTCAGTTTTAGAGGCACCATGGCCTCCACAAGCAATGATAAGGAGAAGACGCCTCCAGAAGATGATCGCCAAGACCCCAAGCTGAAAGAAGAGGTTGAGAGTGAAGCCGAAGAAGAAGAGATGGAAGAAGACCAGAGTCCATGCCCTAGCACCATCGTTGCAAGTATTGGAGTGGTGACAAACAATAACAAGTTCAAGAAGAGTGCGCGGATAAGCACTGGTGGGGTGTTCCACGCCACCCCTTAGCTCCAAGGACATCTTCTTCAGGCAACAACCCCTTCCATACTCTAATACATGAACATCGATTCCAAAGGGTGCCTAAAGCAAAATTACCCTCTAGTTGGGATATAGATCATTCTAACCGTGCAGAGAAAGAGAGCTTTAAGCGTGAAGAAGAGTGGGGAAATAATTCCAAGAGCTGGGATTCGCAGTCCAACATGTTCATGAGCCGTATTGAGCACAATTCGGAGATGATTCGTAATCTCACCTACAAGATTGATGAGTTGAAGGAGCTGATTGAGAATCTTATTAAAGACTCACCATCACCACCAAAGGAGTAACTCGTCATTGGTATTGGCATCCCCTTGGTTTGTTCCAAGCTTGGGAGAGTGCCACGGTATTACATCATTACCTTTTACCCATTTACTTTTCAAGTAGAGTCATATCATGAATAGAGAAGTTATCTTATAGGATAGTTTGCAGTGTGGAAGTATCCCTCCTTTAGTTGGTTATCTATGTATCCCTTGGTGTGTGTTGTGGTTATGAAATATTAATGAGAAGTCTTATCATTTACTTTCTGCACACTTTATTTTAGTTTGCAATTTTTCTTATAGGATTAGTCTTGTTGATTAGTATTGGTATCACTTTGGGAGCATGAGTAAATCTAGTTGGTTTTGGCAAACTTAGCAATGGTCAGTAGTAGTAATACTTTAAGGCTTGAGTAGAAAAGAGGGAAACACATGTAGATACAGCATTTCATCTTTCCTTCATGATTGGCTCATAAGCATTAGTATTCTCAAGTTAAGATCATTTGTACTTTCAAGGAAGTTTGCATGGTTGTT
The DNA here is from genome assembly GCA_007115705.1 of Dactylis glomerata. Taxonomy (NCBI): domain Eukaryota; kingdom Viridiplantae; phylum Streptophyta; class Magnoliopsida; order Poales; family Poaceae; genus Dactylis; species Dactylis glomerata. The sequence goes on along the minus strand of QXEO01001691.1, from coordinate 2,415,351 downwards.
TTCTATCGCATGTATGTTTGTTTGTTTCATTCAAATCTTTTGCTTGCTACCCAGCCTTGCTAGCCAAAAACCTGTACTGAGAGGGAATACTTCTCGTGCATCAATTCCCAAAAACCAAGTTATTTCCAAAGAGTCCACTATAAATTCCTGTGCATGGTATTTCAAGCCATTCCAAGTAAATTTTCATGTGCTACCTTTCAAAAACCTTCAAATACTTCTCATTTTGTGACATTGTTTTTAGCTCATGAGGACATAGTGGTTGAGTTTGTTATCTTCCATACTAAATTAAGTACCCCTTGACTTGCATGCTTCATCTGCTCGTCACTAATTTTGCAAGGGAGCTGGTCAGACCATTATAACAAATAAAGTAAAAAAAGAAAAGAGAAGAAAAAGGCACTCCTCCATGGTATGTGAAAGTTGGTGGGCACACGATGGAATCTGTTAGCCATGGTTTGTGAAAAGAAAAGTGGGGAGGAGTGCCAAGCTTTATAAAAGAGCACAAAGTGCCAATTTTTCAAAGAACCTGGAACCGCTCTCACTTTTTTAGTATGGAAGATGGAAAGAACTCCGTTACTAGTCGTTGATAGAAACAACCACCTCTCAAAACAATTTGTATCTCTGTTTTACAAATGAAAAGCTCTAGCACATGTTTAATCCCTGCTTCCCTCTGCGAAGGGCCTATCTTTTACTTTTATGTTGAGTCAACCTATTCCCCTCTATCTCAAGCAAGCATTTGAGTTGTTGTGATCCAACCATCCATATGTTGATTTATTCAATCATGTTTCCTGTCTTCCTTTGTTTAGTATGATGCTTTTATCTGAAAGAATATATCTTTGAAAGCTATCGATGACTGTAAAGATATTGTTATGATTGAGCATGTGATTTTTGCTTTGTAAGCTCTGATATAAAAGGCTCCAATCAAAATATAAGTACAATTTGTTCATTGTTCTCTGACCAAGAACAAAGGTTTGCCATCACCAATCATGATTTACCTTGTGCACCTTTTATTGTGATTCCCTTTGCTCATTGCAGGTTAAGTTATATAAAGGAAAGTTGTTGTCTATTATGACTTGCGCCTTGGTAAGTGTGATGCTTCTTGTCCATATTTTGTTTATCGACAGTTCACTCCATAAACCTGTGGTCATGTTTACCGAGTTTAGTTTTTGCTTGGGGACAAGCGAGGTCTAAGCTTGGCGGGGTTGATACGTCCATTTTGCATCACTATTTTATATCATAATTTACTTTTATTCATTGATATATTTCATATTTAGAGTTGATACTTATGTTGTTTCCTCTGTTTTCACATGTTTGATGATTATTGGAGAGCTCACTGCCAGAGTCAGCATTCTGCTGGAAAAAGGACCATCAAGACACCATACTTCTGAAGACCAGTAATTCTAGGAAAATACCCAGATATTCATATTTCACCGGAAGATGGAAGTAGCCAAAAGGAGAGGGCGAGGTGAGCCACCAGGGGCCCACACCACCTGGTGGCGCAGGCCAGCCCTAGGCCGTGCCACCTGGTGGTGTGGCCGCCCTGGCCCACCTCTGCCAGCGCCCCCTCGTGTATATCGTCTCCCTGAAAACCTAAGAACCAGGGGGGATCAGAGATAGACTCCGCCGCCTCTGCGGGGCGGAAAACACACAGAGAGAAAAGGCTCTCCGGCAGACAGAAATCTACCGGGGAAATTCCATCCCGGAGAGGGGAAATCGTCGCCATCATCATTGTCATCGAGCTGGGATTCATCGGATCATCATCACCATCATCACCAGCACCTTCATCATCTTCATCACCACGCCATCCCGCTATAACATCTTGGGGTGATTCTTGTCCAGTTCATAGGGGAAACTTTCCCGGTATTGATTACTCTTATAGTTGATGCTATTGAGTGAAACTATTGGATTAAGGTTTATGTTGAGATTGTTATTTATCATTATTTCATCTCTGATCATGATCCATATGATGTCTTGTGAGTAGTTCATTTAGTTCTTGAGGACATGAGAGAAGTCAAGATGTTAGTAGTGGAACTATGTTGAGTAATATTTAATGGTTTGATATATTTATGTTGTGGTGCTATTTTACTAGTGGTGTCATGTGAACATCGACTACATGATACTTCACCTTTATGGGCCTAGTAGAATGCATTGTGTATTTGGCTACTAATTGTGGGGTTGTCGGAGCGACAGTAACCTAAACCCCCGTTAGGAAACCAGTGCACCAGGGAGTGTAGGATCTCAGAGTTTAAGGTTGTGGTTAGATTTATCTTAATTAATTTCTTGTAGTTGCGGGTGCTTGCAAGGGATATAATCACAAGTGTGTATTAATCCAAGTTGGGGTAGTGCATTAGCATAGGTTCACCCCCATAACACCTATCAAACCAATTAAGATTACTTAGCTATATGAAGTGAAAGCGCTTTATAGAAACTCCCGTGTGTCCTCAGGAACGTTTGGTAATCATAAGTAACACAACCGGCTTGTCCTTTGCTCTAGAAAGGATTGGGCCGCTCACAGCAATTATTATTATTGTATTTTATTTACTCGTATTTTATTTACTTGCATTATCAAATACCCCTTAAAACCCGTTTGCTAGTATTTACGGTGAATCCTTGAGCAAAACTGCTTGTCAACACCTTCTGCTCGTCGTTGGGTTCGACACTCTTATTTATTGAAAGTACTACGATACACCCCCTATACTTGTGGGTCATCAGTATCGCCTATTTCAGGCAGCACAAAAGCCACATTCCTGATATTGTCCAGATTCTTACAAATGTCCCTCTACCATAAAGATGAAGGGTTTCGCAGTGTAGAAAACAAAAAATTTCCTACGAAGACGAGCAGAAACAAGCCAAGATCTGATCTACGAGATGCAAAACAATGAGCGAGAGAGATTAGATCTACATACCCTTGTAGATCGCACAGCGGAAACGTTCAGATGAACATGGTCGGGGTAGTCGTACTAGCGTCTCCTCCTCGCGATCCGATCCGATCCAAGCACCACAACGGGCGGCGCCTCCGAGCGTTGCACACGTACAGCGCAGCAACGACTCCTCCTCCTCGGTCCAGCAAGGTGCGGTGGAGTGGTAGATGGGATCAGCAGCACGATGGCGTGGTGCTTATGGTGGAGAGTATCTGCGGGCAGGGCTTTGCCTACACACGCGAGGTGGAAGAAGATAGGCAGAAAAACTAGTCAAAACTAGAGCAAAAGAGGCTTCAAATTGCTGCTACGGCGGCTCGACAAAATTAGGTCAAAACCTACTTTGTGTGCTGGCCTCCTTGCAGCTTTTATAGGCGCCTTGACGTGACCCTCATGCAAGATCTGGCTGCTGGCCTCGATCTCATCGATGCCTGGAGCGAGCCACGCTCCCAGCAACCAAGCGGCCCGAGGCACCCCCAGCGGTGCTGGAGCGAACGGCCCAGGCGACCGATCGATCCAGCGATCGAGCTGGCGGCTTGATCGCTCCTGGCTCGAGCAAAGGCTTGGCCTCATGCGGGAGCCAAGGGCGTGTGGCCCGACCCAGCCGAAGCCATCGGCCTTCCAGCTGCCTGATGACCCACAAGTATAGGGGGTGTATCGTAGTACTTTCGATAAATAAGAGTGTCGAACCCAACGAGGAGCAGAAGGTGTTGACAAGTAGTTTTGATCAAGGATCACTGTAAATACTAGCAAACAGGTTTTCAGGGGTATTTAGTAATGCAAGTAAATAAAGTACGAGTAAATAAAAGACAATAACAATAATTGCTGCAAGTGGCCCAATCCTTTCTAGAGCAAAGGACAAGCCGGTTGTGTAACTTATGATGACCAAACGTTCTCGAGGACACACGGGAGTTTCTGTCAAGTGCTTTCGCTTCATACAGCTAAATAATCTTTATTGGTTTGATAAGTGTTATGGGGGTGAACCTGTGCTAGCACACTACCCTTACTAGGATAAATACACACTTGTGATTATACCCCTTGCAAGCATCCGCAAATACAAGAAAGTAATTAAGATAAATCTAACCACAGCCTTAAACTCTAAGATCCTACGCTCCCTGGTGCAATGGTTTCCCAACGGAGGTTTAGGTTTCTGTCACTCCAGCAACCCCACAATTGGTAGCCAAATACACAATGCATCTCACTAGGCCCATAAATGGTGAAGTATCATGTAGTCGACGTTCACATGACACCACTAGTGAAATAGCATTACAACAAATAGATATCAAACCATTAAATACTACTCAACATAATTCCACTACTAACGACTTGACTTCTCCCATGTCCTCAAGAACTAAACGAACTACTCACAAGACATCATATGGATCATGATCAGAGGTGAAATAATGGTAAATAACAATCTGAACATAAACCTTAATTCAACGGTTCCACTCAATAGCATCAACCACAAGAGTAATCAACACCGGGAAAGTTTCCCCTAAGAATTTAACAAGATTCAACTCAAGATGTTACAGCGGGATGGCGAGGTGATGGTGGAGATGATAATGATGATCCTGATGAAGTCCGGTGCGATGGTGATGACGATGGCGACGATCTCCCATCTCCGGGAAGGAATTTCCCTGGCAGATTTCTGCCTGCCGGAGAGCTTTTCTCTCTCTGGTGTTTTCCGCCCCGCAGAGGCGGCGGTGTCTATCTCTGAGCCCCCCCCCCTTGACTTAGGTTTTCGGGGACGATGAAATACGCGAAGAGGCGATGGCAGAAGTGGGCCTGGGTGGCCTCACCACAGGGCGGCGCGGCCAGGGGCTGGGTCACGTCCCCTGGTGGTGAGGCTGCCCTATGGCCCCACTCGCCTCCTCCTTATGGCTACTTCAGTCTTCTGGTAAAATATAATTTCCTGGTATTTTTCTGGAATTTCCTGATCTTCCGAAATACTATGTCTTGATGGTCCTTTTTCCAGCAGAATCCTGACTCCGGCAGCAAATCCTCCAATGATCATCAAACATGTAAAAACAGAGGAAACAACATAAGTATCATCTCTAAATGTGAAATATATCAATGAATAACAGCAAATTATGATACAAAATAGTGATGCAAAATGGACGTATCAACCCCCCAAGCTTAGACCTCGCTTGTCCCCAAGCAAAAACTAAACTCGGTAAACATGACCACAGGTTTATGGAGTGAAGTGTCGATAATCAAAATACAGACAGGAAGCATCACATTCACCAAGGCACAATTTATAATAGACAGCAACTTCCCTTTATATGATATAGACTTGCAATGAGTAAAAGGGAATCACAAATAAAGGCGCACAAGGTAAACTATAATTGGTGATGGCAAACCTTAGTTCTTGGTCAGAGAATAATGAACAAACTATACTTATTTTTGAATGGAGCCTTTTTAAAACAGAGCTAATATAGCAAAAACCATATGCTCAATGAAACAAACTTTTGCATTCATAGAAAGCTTTCAAAGATATATTCCTTCAGCCAAAAGCATTGTACTAACAAAAGAAGTTAGTAAACATGATTAAACGGATCAACATATGGATGAGTGAAACATAACAACTCAAATGCTTGCTTGAGATAGAAGGGAATAGGTTGACTCAACATGAAAGTAAAAGACAAGCCCTTCGCAGAGGCAAGCAGGGATTTAACATGTGCTAGAGCTTTTCATTTGTAAAATAGAGGCAAAAGTTATTTTGAGAGGTGGTTGCTTTTGTCAACGACTAGCAACGAAGTTCTTGATATCTTCCATGCTAAACAAGTGAGAGCGGTTCCAAGATGTTTGATTAGTTGGCACAATTGTGCTCTTTTATAGCTTGGCACTCCTCCCCACCTTTTCCTTTCTCAAACCATGGCTAACCGATTCCATCGGGTGCCAACCAACTTTCAGATACCATGGAGGAGTGCCTTTTCTTTTCTTTTTGAGATTACAATGGTCTGACCAGCTCCCTTGCAAAATTAATGACGAGCAGATGAAGCTGCCTAGTCGAGGGGTACTTAATTTAGTATGGAAGATAACAAACCCATCCACTACATCCTCATGAGCTAAAAATAGTGGCACAAAAAGAGAAGTGTTTGAAGGTTTTTGAAAGGTAGCACATGAAAATTTACTTGGAATGGCTTGAAATACCATGCATGGGAATTTATGGTGGACTCTTTGGAAGTAACTTGGTTTTTGGGAGTTGGATGCACGAGAATTATTTCCTCTCAGTACAGGTTTTTGGCTAGCAAGGCTGGGTAGCAAGCATAAGAGTTGCTTGAAACAAACAAACATACATATAATAGGAACAATCATGCAAACTTCCTTGAAAGTACAACGATTTTAACTTTGAGAATAATAATGCTTATAAGCCAAACATGAAGGAAAACTGAAGTGACGTAACTACAAACACTTCTTTGTTCTTTTCTACTCAAACCTCAGGGTAATGTTGCTACTGACCAAGCTAAGTTTGCCAAAACCAACTAAATTCACTCATGCTTCCAAAGTGATACCAATACTAATCAACAAGACTAGTCATATAAGAAACATTGCGAACTAAAATAAAATGTGTGGAAAGTAAACGATAAAACTTCTCATTAATATTTCATTACCGCAACTCACACCAAGGGATACATAGATAACCAACTAAGGAGGATACTTCCACACTGCAAACTATTCTATAAGATAACTTCTCTATTCATGATACGACTCTACTTGCAAAGTAAATGAGTAAAAGGTGATGACGTGATACCGCGGCACTCCCCCAAGCTTGGAACAAGCCAAGGGGATGCCAATACCATGATGAATTACTCCTTTGGCGGTGGTGGGACCACCCTTGGGTTAATGAAATATTCCACCATTCTGCGAAGCCTGAGATTCTCTTCTTGAAGTATCTGTATCTCCCTCTCCAGAACTCGGTATTGGGCACAAAGCTCGTCAGTGACCAGCATACCCTCTTTTATTATAGGCATGAAATTTAGATCCAAGACTGGAAACATTGGTCCCCGCATATCATGAGAAAAGGCACGTCCGACGTTCATTGACCCTACAAAAGTAGAGTTTCTCACCCTTGATTTTCCAGCCTCCTGTTCCTCCTTCAGCTTGGGGTCTTCTTCCCTAGGCCTCTTTCCCTTGTCATCACTTGAGGAAGCCATGGTGCTCTCAAAACTTAAGATCAACTCCTGACAGAAATAACTCAAAACAAAACACGACGAGAAAATGATATACAGACCTCAGGGACTCCGGGGGGTTGTATAGGCGAAAATTAAACATCGAGGCGAAATCACAGGAGGAAACCGGGACAGAAATGAGCTTCGGGGTGGTCTCACCACAAGGCGGTGCGGCCTGGAGTGGACCCGCGCCCCCTGGTGGTGAGGAGCCACTGGACTCCGTCTCCTGCCCATTTTCGTCTCGTGATTTTTCATATTTAGCAAAAACAACAAAAATATTAATGGAAAAGTTTTTCGCGAACCTTTTCTAACTAGAATTGTTACCTATTCGAAAATGAACTCTGCAGGTTCCTGCAAATTGTCCTGGATGAATTCCTCTAGAGAAACTGTTTGAATAACATCAACATCTTCATTATAAGAATCTCCAGCAATATAATGTTTGAGTCTTTGCCCATTCACCACTTGTGTAGTGTCATCTTTCAACGAAGCAATCTTTATCGCACCTGAGCGGTACACTTCCACAATAACATATGGTCCTTCCCATTTAGAGAGTAATTTTCCTGCAAAAAATCTGAGAGGAGACCTATACAATAGAACTTTCTCACCATCATGAAACTATCTTTTAAGAATTCTCTTATCATGCCATTGCTTGACTTTCTCTTTGAAAAGTATGGCATTCTCATAGGCTTCATTTCTCCACTCATCTAGAGAACTCAAGTCTAACAACCTTTTCTTACCGGCAAGTTTAAAATCCCTATTAAGCTCTTTCACTGCCCAAAAAGCTTTACTTTCTAATTCTAAAGGCAAGTGACACGCTTTTCCGTAAACCATTTTGTAAGGAGACATGCCCATGGGGTTCTTATAAGCAGTTCTATAAGCCCATAAAGCATCATTTAACTTGCTAGCCTAGTTTTTCCTAGATCTATTGAAAGTCTTCTGCAAGATGGACTTAATCTCTCTATTTGAAAGCTCTACATGTCCACTATTTTGGGGATGATAAGCGGAAGCAATTCTATGATTAACGTCATATCTAGCAAGAGTTTTTCTAAAACCACCGTGAATAAAATGAGAACCTCCGTCAGTCATAAGATATCTAGGCACACCAAACCTAGGAAAAATAACATCCTTAAGCATTTTTAACGAAGTCTCACCATCGGCACTCTTTGTAGGTATGGCTTCTACCCACTTGGTAACATAATCAACAGCAACAAGTATGTGAGTATAGCCTTTTGAAGGAGGAAAAGGACCCATAAAGTCAAATCCCCAACAATCAAATGGTTCAATAACAAGAGTGTAACTCATAGGCATTTCATTGCGTCTAGAAATATTACCTACTCTTTGACATTCATCACAAGATAAAACATACCTTCTAGCATCTTTAAAGAGGGTTGGCCAATAAAAACCTGATTGTAGAACCTTTTGTGCGGTTCTATCTCCAGCATGATGTCCTCCATAAGCGCTTCCATGGCATTTTCTCAATATTTCTTGTTGCTCATATTCTGGTACACATCTTCGCATAATACCATCAACTCCTTCTTTATATAAGTGTGGGTCATCCCAAAAGTAATGCCTCAAATCATAAAAGAATTTTCTTCTTTGCTGAGCTGTAAAGGTTGGAGGCAAATACTTGGAAACAATAAAGTTAGCATAATCAGCATACCAAGGAAGGTCTCGCGAAGTTACATTTATTGAAGCCAACTTTTCATTTGGAAAACTATCATTAATAGAAATAGGATCAAAAGAAATGTTTTCCAATCTAGACAAGTTGTCAGCCACAGGATTTTCGGCACCTTTCCTATCTACAATATGCAAATCAAACTCTTGTAAAAGCAACACCCATCTAATAAGCCTAGGCTTAGCATCCTTTTTCGTCATAAGATATCTAATAGCAGCATGATCAGTATGAATAGTAACTTTCGAAGCAACAATGTAAGGTCTAAACTTATCACATGCAAAAACAACAGCAAGAAACTCTTTCTCAGTTGACGAGGGTTAAACTCGATAAATGTCCTAGATGAAGGACTTAGGATCAGGGAGACAGGGCGTCGGATGAACTCGAAGGTAAACTCAGTCAAACAAGGTGGCTATGAAAGTAAACGTGGGTGTAGAACCTGGCTTGCTTTCAATCTATCCCACATCGTCCCCTCCTGGCCCCTTTATATAGGTGGCCAGGTCTCAAGGATCGGGTGGGATCCGATACAGATTACAATATCGATATATGACATGAATCGTATTTCGACTAGTATTTCAATTGGGCCTAGCTTAACGGGCCTCAAGGGTACTCAACTAACAGGCTCTATTATCTATACCCTTGTCAGTAGCCCCCGAGATTCTAGCAGAATTGCAGATTCGGGTTGAATCTCCAATTTTTGATTTTTGACTTGATCATTTCTTTGACTTCTTCATATCTTCAAATCTTCGACTTGGTCATTCGACTTATTTTCATGACAATATTTTGCAAGGGGTTTTGATGAACAAGCCTGACAACTCTGACGGATCAAGAGGTCAGTTAACTGTCGGAATAGATACTTGCCACCTACTTCAAATTCAATCCCCTTGGACTTGAATTCGGGAAACCGGTCAAACCCATTCTTTTGCCGCTTTTAGGACTTACAAAGAATGAATCCCAGTGGTTCTCAAGGTACCCAGTGCGTCCACCAGGATTTTTCTTCGCGTCGTAGACACGGATACATACCAGCAGAGCGCATCCATGTGCGTATACCGGGCCACACAGGACGGATCCTGGGGTCTTACCTTCGTGATATATTTCAATCACGGCATTCGAGTTTTGTCGCGATGACGCAACTCGAGAATCATATGTCGCAGCCTTGTTTGACTGATCCAACGCACAAAATATTCGGGTTATATAACCATGATTTATAAAAAACCTCGCTCCCGATGGGAGTAACGTCATTTATGAATTCTTTCTTCACCTTCCTTGCTCCTACTCATGAATAAACATCATCGGGTGCGCGCCCAGCGCTCCCGATGGGAGTAGCCCCCGAGGCTATAATCGAAAATTCATTTTTCGAGTATAGGCTCAAATATAGTGTGCTCCATCTTTATACTTCAACTCGAAATAATTTGATGATAATATCATCGGGGGCGCGCTCAGCGCTCCCGATGGTAGTAGCCCCCGAGGCTATAGTCGAATGTTTTTTCAGATATAGTCTCCAAAATTGACTCCTGTATTGTCGGCGCCAACCTTTTTTCTCTACTTTCTTGTCATTCTTTATCCACAAACTGCCATATTCAATATTTGTCGAGTATACGCATCTGTCGAGTATACCTTTGGTCTTGTATCTTCTTCATGACGTCAGTGGCCAAATTTCTCTATACATCACATAAACTGGGCGCGAACCGTTTCGTGGGTAGTGCGGTAATTTTGTATTTTCCCCGCCCATTAGTGGGCTGCCGCTTCTTCTCCTTGCGCCACGTTTCAGCCCACGTTCCTTCACCGAGAAGGTATATTAGGGGAGAGTGAGGATTTGTACTGTTTACCAGCTCTTTGTCTCCGCCGCCGCCACCATTGTCAATCTCTGCGCCCTGTTCTTCTCCTGCATAGCCCCCGAGCGCAGATTCGTAGATGCGCGTGAAGCACTTGGCGGCGAAGAACAAGATGGCCAAGGGGAAGACGACGAGTTCCGCAACAAGCTGGGTACCCTCTGTTTTCACGCAGAAGGAGCTAGACAAGGCCAAGGCGGACGGTCTCGTCTCCAACAATGACTCCATTAGCTTCCCTAGCATCGAGCGGGTCCCCAAGCCCCCGAGCGGCTATCGGGTGATGTTCCTAGCTTTTCTTCTCCGCGGACTCTCTCTTCCTGCCCACGAGTTCCTTCGTGGGCTTCTTTATGTTTACGGTGTGCAGCTTCACCAGCTCACACCTAACTCTATCCTCCATATTGCCTGTTTCGTGACTCTTTGCGAGTCGTTCCTGGGGATCGAACCCCATTTTCTTCTTTGGAGGTCCATCTTTCGGCTCCGCCCCAGCGTTTCTTTGTCAAATAAGCCTGAGCTGGGCAGAGCTGTCGTCTCTGTGCGTGCTGAAGCCCAATATTTGGAATTTTCCATGTCTGCATCAGTCCAGGGATGGAGGACCAAATGGTTTTATATCAAAGACCGTAAGGCCTCCTCCGATGATGAATACGGCTTAGCCCCTTTCGATGCCTCCAAGGAACTGAAGAAGTTGTCATCGTGGGATTCAGCTCCCACAGATGCGGAGATGGAGGAAATCGCGCCGCTGCTGACCCGCATTCAAGCTCTGAAAGGAGGTAAAGGAGGCGCTCTATCGGGTATTCAACTCATGGCATTCTTTGTGCAACGTTGGGTCCAACCCCTGCAGCATCGTCTTTCCAAGCTTTGGAACTATTCTGGCTTGACAGATTCTTCTAGAGTCTCTAGAGATCTGATTGAGAAGCAAGATGTCGACAAGCGGGTCAGGTCTCTTACCAAGCTTACCAAGGATCATGCAGTTGCGGACTTGGCCGCTAACTATTTCGACTCCGCGCACCCCTGGCCCAAGGTACGTTCTTACTGTATTGTATTCTTTTGTCCTTTAAGCTTGTCTTGATTACTTTACTGATTTTACTCATTTGCAGGACCACCAGTTCCTTGTTTCACGTCCTCCCCTTCCAGAGGAGGGGCCTCTTCCGGCGGATCTAGCTTCTGCTGCTTCCGAAGCCCCCGAGGCTGAAGAAAATCAGGACGGAAGTGATGCCGAAGGATCGGAGGAAGATACCAGCTCAACGACGTCGCCTCCTCCTGCGCTTTCTGAGGATACTTGTGTTGACAGGAAGAGGAAGTGTGTCGAATAGCTTGCTTCTTCGAGTACCTCCATTCAGAGAACTATAGCTGGCGAGGCCCCTGTTCGAGAAGATGATCTAGAGCTTTTCGACTTCCTGGCATCGTAAGTGTTCTGCGAATTTTATGGTTTTATTTTGTTTGCTTTCTTCTTTTCGGGTTGTATAAAACCTGTTTCCTTTTGCTTTCTTTGCAGTGATGATGAGGACCCGAAAAGGGATGCTGCCACTGCTCCTTCTGCTGAAGATATAACTGCCAATGAACCTCTTGTGCAAGAAGCTGAGCCGGCCGTGAAGTCTCCCAAAGCCCCCAGAGCTTCTATTAAGAAGGTTCCGGTGACCCGGAGCGCCAAGCGGTCGAAGAAATCGAAAGAAGCCGATGTTTCCCTTGAAGCCCACGAGTCCGCGGACTCCCCTGATGATGTGAGTAATTGTCCTTGACTCATTTTCCTTGTGTCATCCATATACTTATGTGTTCTTTCTTGTTAGATATTGTTGAAAAAATTTGCTGCCTTGGGCACTGAGTGTGCTAAGTACTTGAAAGCTGCTAGAGCTTCCGAAGATGAACTCCTTTTCCTATATTTGCTTATCTTGCACGCTCTTCTTTGCTTGTTGCTTGACTTTCTCTTTCCTCCTTGTTGTCTTGTAGATGCTTTAGCGACAACTAATGCGCGCATTTCTTCGCTGGAAGCTGAACTCAGCGCTTCTCAGAAAGCTTTTGATGCCGCGACCGCTGCCAAGGTCAGTGCTGAGAAGTCAAATAAATCAGCACTGGTTAAGGCAAAGAAAGCGGAGAAAACCTTGGCCGATGCTAACAAGGAGCACCTCCAGCGGGAGCAAGCTGTGGCTGAACAGCTGAATACTATGTCTGCTGCTGCTGGAGGAACATACTATACCTTTCTTCTTCTTATGCTGTTGTTTTACTTGCCTTCTTGTACTCTCTGATATTTTTCTCTTCTGCTGCTTTCTGTTCCCTTGGTTCTACAGAATGCACCAAGGTGTCTTTGTCGACTTTGCAACTAGATGATGATCCTCTCATGGTTGCGGTTAGCTTACTTGAGGCGAACTGGATATCTGTCCAGGAAATCTTCGAGTTGGTTAACCGCGTTCTGATACGTCTCCAACGTATCTATAATTTTTGATGCTCCATGCTTGTTTTTACACCATTTGCCTACTGTTTCGTTACACTTTGTGGCACTTTTGTGCATTTTCCGGAACTAACCTATTAACAAGTCGCCACAGTGCCAGTTCCCTGTTTTCTGTTGTTTTTGTGTTTCAGAAGTGATACACAGGAAATATTCTTGTAATTGGACGAAACAAGTTCCTAAAGTCTTATTTTTCCCAGAAGCTTCCAGAGATCCGAAGAGGAGTTGGAGGGGGGCCACGAGGGACCCACACGCTAGGGGCCTGGCCGCGCCCCCTATGTGTGAGAGCCCCTCAGGCCATCTCTGATGATGCCCCTTCGCCTATAAAGACCCCCCGACGGAAAAACCTAAGGACCCGATCAATTTTCCAGAACACATCGCGATCCGCCGCCGCCGTCGACCCGAAGATCGGGAGGGTCCAGAAGCTCTTCCCGGCACCCTGCCGGAGAGGGGAATCGCCACCGGAGGTCTTCTTCATCGCCATGCTTGCCTCCGGAGCGATGACTGAGTAGTCTACCTTGGACTATGGGTCCATAGCAGTAGCTAGATGGTTGTCTCCTCCACCATGTGCTTCATGTTTAGATCTCATGAGCTGCCCTACATGATTGAGATCACCGTTATGTAATTCTACATGTTTGGTTTGTTGGGATCCGATGAATATTGGTGTTATGATTGAGTTGCTATACTGAAATATATCTTATGTTATCTCTATGTTGTTTATGATCTTGCATGCTCTCCGTTGTTAGTAGCTATCTTGGCCGAGTAGTTGCTAGTGACTCCAAGAGGGGGTATTTATGCTCGATAGTGGGTTCATGCCTCTATTTAACCTGGGGGAGTGACAGAAACCTCTAAGGTTATAGATGTGTTGTTGCTACTAGGGAGAAAACAACATTCATATGCTCAAGGGCATATGCTTTGTTTACATTACACACTTTGCTTAATGCAATTATCTGTTGTTCGCAACTTAATACTTGTGGAGTTCTCGGATTGATTCGCCACAAGAGGATTATTAGTCATAGATGCAGTTGGATGGCGGTCTATGTATTTTGTTGTAATGCCCAGAGTAAATCTCATAGTGATCTTCTTGACATATCACGTTTATCTTTATTCTATCAATTTCCCAACTGTAATTTGTTTACCCAGCACGTGTTATTTATCTTATGGAGAGACACCACTAGTGAACTGTGGACCCTGGTCCTATTTCCATCATATTGCTATCACCTGTTTACTTTACTCGCACTGTTTACTTTACTCGCATACTTTTACTATTTTCCACTCGATACGCTCATAACCTTTGTTTCAAGCAAACCGGTGAGATTGACAACCTCATCGCAAGTTGGGAACAAAGTATTTGGTTGTGTTGTGTGCAGGTTCCACGTTGCTACTGGTCGAAGATGAGTCAACAAGTGTCGTAAACGGCGCCCTTGTTGGAGTGCTATTAAGCCAGTCCGCATCACCTTCAGTTGTATTGTCCGCTCTTCTCCTGATCGATAAAACCTTGGTTTCTTAACTGAGGGAAAATCTTGCTGCTATATTCATCACACCTTCCTCTTGGGGTTCCCAACGGGCTGGTCATCAACCACGCATCAAGCACAATTTTCTGGCGCCGTTGCCGGGGAAGAGTGGAAGACCTCTGCAAGGGGAGTTTTTCGCACACACATCCTTTACTTTGTTTTAAGTTTTGCTTTACTTTATTTTTACTTGCATCGTTTTATATCGAAAACCCAAAAAAATTAGAATCCTTGGTAGTTGTTTTTACTTGTCTACTTTTAGTTTTGCTGAAATGGCTAATCCTGAAAACACCAAGTTGTGTGACTTTACTAGCATGAACAATAGTGATTTTATCTGCACTCCTATTGCACCACCTGCTCCTACTGCAAACTTTTATGAGATTAAGCCTGCTTTGTTGAACCTTGTTATGAAAGAGCAATTTTTTGGTGCTAGTACTGAAGATGTTGCAGCTCATCTCAACAATTTTGTTGAGCTATGTGAGATGCAGAAATATAAGGATGTAGAAAGTGATATTATTAAGCTCAAGTTGTTTCCTTTTTCTTTGAGAGGAAAAGCTAAAGATTGGTTGCTGTCTTTGACTAAGAATAGTATTGATTCATGGGCTAAGTGTAAGGATGCTTTTATTGGTAGATACTATCCTCCTGCTAAAATTATATCTCTGCGTAGCAATATTATGAAGTTTACTCAATTTGATAATGAACATGTTGCTCAAGCTTGGGAAAGAATGAAATCTATGATAAAGAATTGTCCCACTCATGGTCTGACTACTTGGATGATTGTCCAAACTTTTTATGCAGGACTGAATTTTTCTTTGAGGAACCTACTTGATTCAGCTGCTGGAGGCACTTTTATGTCCCTTACCTTGGGCGCCGCAACAAAGCTACTCGACAACATGATGGTAAATTATTTCGAATGGCACACCGAGAGAGCTCCACAAGGTAAGAAGGTAAATTCTGTTGAGGAAACCTCTTCCTTGAGTGATAAGATTGATACCATTATGGCTATGCTTGTTAATGATAGGACTCATGTTGATCCTAATAATGTTCCTTTAGCCTCTTTGGTTGCTCAAGAAGAGCATGTTGATGTGAACTTCATTAGAAACAATAATTTTAACAACAATGCTTATAGGAACAATTTTGCTAGTAACAACTATAGGCCGTTTCCCTCTAATGGTGAAAATGGCTATCTTGGTAGACCTAAAATGCCTAGTGAAGAGAGGTTTTTAGAACTTGAAAAGGCTACCAAGAATTTTATGCAAACGCAATATGAGCAAAATAAGTTGTTTATTAAGACTATGGAGGAGCAATCAGCTCTGTTGAGGACTATTAGTCATCAACTTGAAAATTTAAACAAGGCTATTCCTGTATTGCAAGCTAAGGTTTCCAAAGCTGAAACTGATATTTCATCTTTGTCTAATGTGCAATCCTCTTTGGTTAACATAATGACCGCTAAGCCTGATCCTTTTGCTACTGCTAATGCTATCCAAGTTGGAATTGATGAAAATCTTAGATTGTTAGCAGAATTGCATGCTAGATGGGAAAGAGAGGATGAGATTGCTAGGAATATGAAAGTTTGTACTATTACTACCTCTAATGATGTTGTTCCTAATGCTAGCAATCCTGTTACTTTGATTGGTGTAGAGAAAACTCCCACTCCTTGTGTTAAAAAGCCTAAAACTGCCAAAACTTTTTCTCAAAAGAGTGCTGAAATTTTTCGGAGTGTAGGAGATAATAGCTCTATTTCTTTTAATGATTTTGATGTTGATGGCTGCAATATATCTGAAGTTATTTTGTTCTTGCAAAAGCTTGCTTTGACTCCCAATGCTAGTTCTTTAAATATTGCTTTTACTAAGCATATTACCAATGCTCTCATAAAAATTAGGGAAAAAAAGTTGCAGCAAAAAGCTTCTGTTCCCAAGAAGTTAGAAGATGGTTGGGAACCCATCATTGATATGCATGTTAATGGTTTTGATTGCCATGCTTTATGTGATCTAGGTGCTAGTATTTCTATCATGCCTAGAAAAATTTATGACATGCTTGATTTACCGCCTCTTGAAAAGTGTTATTATGATGTTCCTATTACGGATGTTGCTAAGAAGAAACCTTTGGGAAGGATTAATGATGTTCTTATTGTGGTTAACAATAACCTTGTTCCCGTTGATTTTCTCGTTATGGACGTTGAATGCCATGCTTCATGTCCTATTATTTTGGGAAGACCCTTTCTTCGAACTGTAGGTGCCATCATTGATATGAGGGAAGGCACCATTAAATATCAATTTCCACTCAAGAAAGGTATGGAACACTTCCCTAGGAAAAGGAAGAAATTACTTTTTGACTCTATTCTTAGAGAAAATTATGAGCTTGATGCTTCATCACTTGATATTACTTGATTCGCAATTTTCTGCGCCTAGCTCAAAGGCGTTAAAGAAAAGCACTCTTGGGAGATAACCCAATATTTTATTTTCAGTACTTTTTCTTTTATTTGAGTCTTGGAAGTCATTACTACTGTAATGACCGCTCCTTATCCTTTTTATTTTATTGGTGTGCCAAGAGAAGCCTCTAATTCAAGTGAGGTAAAGATTTGGGGATGTTGCTGTCCTGAAACTGTTTTCGGTGCTGCACTGTAAAAATTCGTATAAATTCTCTGTATATCTTTTGGACCTGCGATTTCTTGTGCATATGCCCCAGGTTATATCCAAACTTTCGTTAGTTGAACACTTTTTGATTTGAGCAACATAAAACCCCTCAAAAATTCGACCTTTGTCAGCTGTTCTGTTTTGACAGATTTCTGCCACTATTCGTTTTTGCCGCTTTATCGCTTTCTTTTTTAGTTCTTTTGATCACGGAACTTTTGGGGAAGTTGCTACAGTAGTACATACTTTATATGTGGTGGTTTTGGGTTGAAACCTGAAGCAAAAAGAGGTTGATTATATGTTATGCCTGCACTAATGTTGCTAATAGATTTGTGTTTAGTTTTGTATGAAGGAAGTTTTTAAGTGTAGGGATTGGAGAATGATGAGATGAGTTGAAGAATGGACAAAAGCTCAAGCTTGGGGATGCCCATGCATCACCCCAAGAAATATCCAAGAAGTACAAGCATCAAAGCTTGGGGATGTCCCCGAGGCACCCCTTCTACATCGGCAAAAATCAGGTCACCTTTCAAAACACTATATTTTTATTGCTTCATGCCCTATGTGTTTTTCTTGGAGCGTCAGTTGTTTTAGTTTTCTTAGTTAGTTTAGTTTTGTTTGCTGCAATAAATGGTTGGACCCCAACAAATTTCTTTTGGAGAAGTTGCCTTGCTTTTCATTTGCCAAGAACACTCCGTTTTCATTCTTACAATTTCACCGAGTGTTCTTCTTTTTCCGCTACTGCTTTTGGTTTTCGTTTTCGCCTTGATTTGCGTTCAGACCTTGTCATATCTTTTCATCAAGGTATATTTTTGCCTCTGATCTTTATTGGTTTTCAAAAAAAGAGGTGTCTTAAAAAAAATTCAAATGGTGTTGGAAAAGAGAAAAAGCTTTGTGCAAAATAGTGGTACAAGAAGGAGCTTGTGTAGACTGCGGCTTAGGCTTTTTCATGTCATGCTTGATGTCTTTTTGATAGTATGCTTAGTGGTTTTGCTGTAGCATGACTTGTCTCAAATAACTGAGATTGCTTAATGAGCCTTTGAAAAAATCATGCGTTGTTTTTAATTATATGGAAGCATTATTTTGGTTTTCTCCTTGATGCTTTATTTGGGTTGACTTGGCGCATGCTCACATGTTAGAATCTTACAAAGTCGCCAATAGCCTCTATGATCATTTAGTTTTTGACTTTTGATGCCATCTTATGCTTCTTTTAATGTCGCTTTGTCGCTTTGCATGATTATGGCCATTATTGCTCTCTTAGTTGGTTGCTCCCAGTCTTTTGCTAGCCCTCGCCTTGTACTGAGTATGAGCTCTACTCGTGCATCCAACTCCTAAAAACCAAGTTTGCCAAAGTGTCCACCATACATACCTACTAGCAATTTGCTAGTCCAAGTAAATTTGACTTGCTTTTATCTTCTCTTCAAATTAAACTCTTACCAGTGTTATGCGAAAATTGGTCAGTAAAGCTCTCACGAACCGGAAGGCACACTTTACTTTTTCCTGTTCTTAAAAATTTGACATTGTGGTCTCTTATGTTGAGTTGTTATGCTTGCAAGTTGTTAGTTGGATTCTAGCCCATCCATGTTGTCATGGGGCAAGCTTTCAACATTACACTTCTTATTTGAGTTGATATCGTGATCTTTTGTTTATGGATGTCCGCGGTGTGAAATGAATTGGGAATCTTGTGGGGATCATGGAGTTTGTATATGTGTTAGGAAAACGCCTGGCCTGCCAATCTAAGCCATGCATAATTCATGGTGGAAATTTGCAGCAAGCCCATGGTGGACATTCGACGATGCATCTCACAATAAAAAGCCAAACAAATGGCAAATAAAAGAGATGTCGAGGTGTTCATTGTCTGCTTGTCCTGTCATTTTGATGTGGGCTTGTTCCATGTCATCGGGCACGGAGGTACCCGTTGGCGGTTCTCGATGATACACATATACTTACAATGACAAGAGCCTTGCTTGGGACTCTAAGTTGAGTAGCATGAGGTTTGGGTACTCGTATTCACGGGACACGAGGTTTTTGACTTATGATTTGTCAAGCATATGCATCATAATTGTTCTCGCATGAACTCTAACCATTCAAGATGCTTATGATGGGGGCAATGAGAGCTCAAAGCCGGTAAGTACCATAATTTTGGAAGGTCTATAAAACTTGCAATCACTGCTTCCCTCTGCGAAGGGCCTTTCTTTTACTTTTATGTTGAGTCACCACCTTCTTTCTTTATGCACCATAAGAGAGCAAAGTTGTCATTCTTAGTATAATGTGCATTGTCCCAAAGTTTTCATTGATTGATTCATATTGTTGGTTTCACTTGTTCTTAAATTATTTGTATCTAGTCGCCCTCTTAAACTTGAAGGTGTCCTATGCATTTATGTTTTGCTCTCTTTGAAGGACAAGCTGAAAACCATTTGTATGTTTTTCCTTATGATTTGAACACACGTTTGACTTTCATTGTTTCATTTTCATGATCTTTTGTTTGTGTTCATTTTCATGTTTAAAACATGGTTGCTAAGTTCTTATTGTCAAGATTATATCTTCATGCCCATGTTTTAAGTTCTTATGATCCCAGCTCACAAATGCTTACATATATGATCAAGATTGCGTAGGTGCATGTCACCTCAAAAATTATTCTTTTGTTATCACTTACCTACTCGAGGACGAGCAGGAGTTAAGCTTGGGGATGCTTGATATGTCTCCAACGTATCTATAATTTTTGATGCTCCATGCTTGTTTTTACACCATTTGCCTACTATTTCGTTACACTTCGTGGCACTTTTGTGCATTTTCCGGAACTAACCTATTAACAAGTCGCCACAGTGCCAGTTCCCTGTTTTCTGCTGTTTTTGTGTTTTAGAAGTGATACACAGGAAATATTCTCAGAATTGGACGAAACAAGTTCCTGAAGTCTTATTTTTCCCGGAAGCTTCTAGAGATCCGAAGAGGAGTTGGAGGGGGGCCACGAGGGCCCCACACGCCAGGGGCCTGGCCGCACGCCCTATGTGTGAGAGCCCCTCGGGCCACCTCTAACGATGCCCCTTCGCCTATAAAGACCCCCCGACGGAAAAAACCTAAGGACCCGATCAATTTTCCAGAACACATCGCGATCCGCCGCCGCCGTCGACCCGAAGATTGGGAGGGTCCAGAAGCTCTTCCCGGCACCCTGCCGGAGAGGGGAATCGCCACTGGAGGTCTTCTTCATCGCCATGCTTGCCTCCGGAGCGATGACTGAGTAGTCTACCTTGGATTATGGGTCCATAGCAGTAGCTAGATGGTTGTCTCCTCCACCATGTGCTTCATGTTTAGATCTCATGAGCTGCCCTACATGATTGAGATCACCGTTATGTAATTCTATATGTTTGGTTTGTTGGGATCCGATGAATATTGGTGTTATGATTGAGTTGCTATACTGAAATATATCTTATGTTATCTCTATGTTGTTTATGATCTTGCATGCTCTCCGTTGTTAGTAGCTATCTTGGCCGAGTAGTTGCTAGTGACTCCAAGAGGGGGTATTTATGCTCGATAGTGGGTTCATGCCTCTATTTAATCTGGGGGAGTGACAGAAACCTCTAAGGTTGTAGATGTGCTGTTGCTACTAGGGAGAAAACAACATTCATATGCTCAAGGGCATATGCTTTGTTTACATTACATACTTTGCTTAATGCAATTATCTGTTGTTTGCAACTTAATACTTGTGGAGTTCTCAGATTGATTCGCCACAAGTGAATTATTAGTCATAGATGCAGTTGGATGGCGGTCTATGTATTTTGTTGTAATGCCCAGAGTAAATCTCATAGTGATCTTCTTGACATATCACGTTTATCTTTATTCTATCAATTTCCCAACTGTAATTTGTTTACCCAGCACGTGTTATTTATCTTATGGAGAGACACCACTAGTGAACTGTGGACCCCGGTCCTATTTCCATCATATTGCTATCACCTGTTTACTTTACTCGCACTATTTACTTTACTCGCATACTTTTACTATTTTCCACTCGATACGCTCATAACCTTTGTTTCAAGCAAACCGGTGAGATTGACAACCTCATCGCAAGTTGGGAACAAAGTATTTGGTTGTGTTGTGTGCAGGTTCCACGTTGCTACTGGTCGAAGACGAGTCAACAAGTGTCGTAAACGGCGCCCTTCTTGGAGTGCTATTAAGCCAGTCCGCATCACCTTCAGTTGTATTGTCCGCTCTTCTCCTGATCGATAAAACCTTGGTTTCTTAACTGAGGGAAAATCTTGCTGCTATATTCATCACACCTTCCTCTTGGGGTTCCCAACGGGCTGGTCATCAACCACGCATCACGTTCTTACGCGAATTTTTGTCGGGTTGTGGCCCAAGCAGAAGGCGGAGGTTCCAAACAATGATGTGAAAAAACTCGCCCAAGCCTTCGACACTACTGAAGATCCCATCCTTCAAATGAAAGGTCTTTCTTTGAAGCGAGGTGCCGAGGGGGCCATTGCATTTTCATATGCACATTTTCAAGATGAAGTTTCGAGTCTAGTAGCGAGGATCGCACATTTTGAGGAATGTGAATCTTTTCTGATTGGTATCGTCGAGTCTGTTTGTGAGATGCTGTTGTATAAGTCTTCGTGGGTCCTTTTTCTCTTCTGTTTTGCTCTGGCTTGCTGTGTGCTAACTTTTACTTGCACCGTAGGTACTTGCCTTGATCTTGTTGGCGAATCACGCCGGGTTTCTGAGCGGATCGCTGCTCTTCATAAAGCTGCTCAGGGAACTGAGAGCTTATGGTCGAACCTCCGCCACTGTCGCGCCATCGTGCTTCTTCAGGATCGCGCACAGCATATTGGCGAAGCTATTGATGTTTGTCGCATGTCACTGACCACCATATATTCTGTTACGTTGCCTCATAATGCTATGGTGAGGGATTTTAGGCAACTACTCGAAACTTTCCGGACGAGCCAGCGGGTTCATCTCCTTATAAAACTGAACCTGATTGCTGGTGCTAATTTTGCTCTTGGGTGGATGCGAAAGTGGCATCCGAGACTTGATTATGACCGCATGTCCCAGAGTTTGCCTTCAGAACGAGCTACGGTTGGAGTTCATATGGATGCAATGCTAGAGCCAGCAAAGAGGATCATCTCAAGGTTACTGCAAGAGGATGCGAGGTTTTTCCGCGAGTACCATTATTTGAATCCTTTTGGTGTCGATGACTCAGAACCACCTGCACCGTGATTTTGATGCATATGGTTATTGTATCACGAGAATGTTACCTCGAGGGCAATTTTAGTATTCAAGGCGTTTGGTTTGTTTTGGCGTTTGCTGCGTTTAGATATGTAAGCTCAGATATGAGGAACTTGTCTTGTAACATAAGATACATGGGGTGACCCAAGAGATCCGGCCGGTGACCTGTGTTCTGGATCTAGAGGGCATTGCCCTAGAATAACTCGTGGCTTTTACAACCTTATTTTCCTACTCTATTTATTCGCCTATGTCGCTTGAGTCTTCTCTTCTTCTCCTGTGGACTTCTCTTGCTCTGGTGGCTGTACCCGAGGTTTCTTTACTTCTGGTTCCTTGGGGTTTCCTTCGAGTTGCTGCGTGACTCCTGTAGTCGTGCTTTTTGTTTTGGACTCCCCGTAGCTTGCCATCATGCCGAAGTTTTGGGCCATCTTGTGAAATTCCTTGTCGCATAGGTCCGATAACTCGAAGCTTCTTTTCACTGTAATAATTCCTTTGGGTCCTGGCATTTTTAGTACCAGATAGGTGTAGTGAGGTACTGCCATGAATCGCGAAAAGCGGGTCTCCCGAGGATCGCATGATATTGTGATGGCCAGTCCATGACTTCGAAGTTGAGTTTCTCCCTCCTGTAGTTTTGTCGATTTCCGAAGCAAACGTTGAGTGCTATTCGACCAAGTGGATAGTTGGCACTCCCTGGAACTATTCCGTGGAAAGAGCAGTCAGTTGGCTTTAGGAACTCCAATGAAATGTGCATTGCCCGTAGGGTTTTTGCGTAAATCAGGTTTATTCCACTTCCTGTGTCCATGAATATTCTGTCGACATCGTACGTCCCTATTTGAGCTTTGAGTACTAAGGGCGCGTTTCCTGGCCGAGGTACTGTTATTGGGTGATCATCTCTGCTGAATTCTATTGGTTGCTCTGACCAATGCAGGTATTCCGTTGTCGCTAGAGGTGAAGTTATTGCGAGGTTGACTTGTCGAGTTATGCTTTTCTCCTCTTTGTTTGACTTGGGCATTGGTTGTATCATTGCTGTGATGTGCCCTTTAGATGGAACATATCCTTCCTTGTCGTCGCATCCCTGGTTTGATTGGTCTTGACCCTTGGGAGCTCCACTATTTCCTTGTTGGGTTGCTGGCGCGTTGCTTGTGTTTCCCTCGTATCCCTGGCGTTTTGCCTCAGCTTGCTTGTTAAGCGCTGCTTCTTGTAGTTTCAAGAACGTAGTGCAATCTTTCATTGCGTGCCTAGATACTCGTTTCCCATCAACGAACGCAGAATTGATGTGACACGGTCCATTGAGCATGTCTTCTGGTGATGGGTTGTACTCTCTGGATTCCCTTGGCGGAAATTTTTTGTACTCTTCTCTGCCATAGTTACGATATCCCGAACTTTTGCGATCGTTGCCTTGGTAGCTGTTATTTTTATATCATGCGGCTACTTGACTGTGGGAGCCGTAATTGTCATAATTATGGGACCTTCTCCTTTGACCTCCATATCTGGTTCTTCTATCATCTTCTGGTGATCGTGTGCGTTTATTGTTGCACGCATCTTCTCCATCTGCGAATCTATTTGCTACATCCATTAGATCTGATACTGTTTTTGGCTTGATCCTGCCCATCTCTTCGACTAGGTCTCCTCGTCGTAACCCGATTATGAATGCATCTATTGCTCTTTCGTCTGAGACTTCGACTGCCGAATTTTTGATAAGACTCCACCTTTGGATATACGTTCTTAATGTCTCTCCGCGCTGCTGTACGCAGGCTTTGACTTCTTCTATGGATGTTGGCCGCTTGTATGTCGACTTGAAGTTACTTGTAAATTGCTTTGTGAGTTCCTCCCAGCTTCTAATTGTTTCCTTTTCTAATTTGCTTAGCCATGACCTTGCCGCTCCGGTGAGGTGTAATTGCAAACTTTGCATTGTTGTTTCCTTGGTTCCTCCTAGTAGTTTTACTGCTTGCAGATAATCTGAGAGCCATGATTGTGGCTCCTGAGATCCGTCATACTTTTGTTGATCATGGGGTAGTTTGAAACCTTTGGGTACTGGCGTGATGCGAACCCTACGGGTAAAGCATGGCGCCCCCATCTCCTTTTCATCGTCTTCATAGTCATATGTTCTGTTGGGAGTTTTGGATCGTCGGGTTCCTTTGTTCTTTGGACTATTGTATCGTCCAGGTGATGGCGTCCTAGATCGGCGACTTCCACTTCTGTGCCGAGGACTGCTGTGACGGCGTGGTGATCTTGGTTTGTGAGTTCCTTTGTTGTGATATGCCTCCTCCTCTTTTGCTGATAATTTGTTGCCTACCATCTTCAATCCATTTAGCGCTGCTCGGTGCATATGTTCCCTCGGGTCTCCTGGATTTGGTCGTGTCATATGCAGGTACGCTTGAGCTACCACTAATGCTGCTTCCGGAGTTTTTGGGATAATATTTCCTTGCTCGTCGACCGATAGGAAGGACGAGTCGAGGTTTTTCGAGATGCTTTGCCTTTCTGAGTGCTCTAGATTCTCATACCTTGAACCATGTCGACGATGCCTTCTGTTTGTGTATGATGCGTCGCTACGTGCTCTACGAGCAGCGTCGCTTGCTGCAATTGCTGAGTCCTTCCTTTTCTGTATTTCAATCCTCTCTTTTGCTAATTGCTTCGCCTGTTGCCTTAGGGCGTAATGGTACCCAAGAGCATGTTTTGGCTAGAGTTTGTTGGTATTGGCGTGCCATGCTCCACAGCTGTATTGATTGTTCTCCACTCTTCTTCTGATAGTCGAACTTTTACCCTTGTTGCGAGGGAGTCAGCGGTTTCTCCCTCTGCTAAATGATTCGCCCCTCTGTTTATATTTGCTAGATTAAGTACTGGGTTGTTATTGTCGTCGAGTTCTTCTAAGTTATCTTCTGCGATGGCGAGTATCTGACACCGATTGTCGAATTTGCTGTTGTGACTTGAGAAGATCGAATTGTCGTCTTCAGAAAGTTCTAGTCCCGTTTTCCAGGAGTCTGAATTTTCATTGTGGTAGATTGTGAGATCTTTGAGTTGCACTTCTAAGTCAAAATTCTCCATGGTTTCGTCGCCTCCTGCGATTTTTCCTTCTTTTGCTTCCGCTAAGCTGACTGGCGAGTTTACCTTGCTAGAAGAGCCTTCTGATGATTCCGACATTGCTACTATCTCGGGTTCACTTGCCGACAGATCCGTTTTCATCGGATCTGAAAGGCGAATCGAACCTAATGATCCAACGCGAAAGTTTTAGACTTCCGATCATCAAATCCATATCTTGATCCATACTCTCGAATACTTGCGTGAAACTTGACTGATGGGGTTGAAAATCGACGGTTCCGAAGGGTATCTGAATTTCGTCGACTTGCGAATTGTTGTTGGCTGAAAGCGAAAAAGCCGTCGAGTTCATGATGCCAACGCCCAGAGTCCCCACGGTCGGCGCCAATTGACGAGGGTTAAACTCGAAAAATGTTCTAGATGAAGGACTTAGGATCGGGGAGATAGGGCGTCGGATGAACTCGAAGGTAAACTCAGTCAAACAAGGTGGCTATGAAAGTAAACGTGGGTGTAGAACCTGGCTTGCTTTCAATCTGTCCCACACCGTCCCCTCCTGGCCCCTTTATGTAGGTGGCCAGGTCTCAAGGATCGGGTGGGATCCGATACAGATTACAATATCGATATACGACATGAACTCGTATTTCGACTAGTATTACAATTGGGCCTAGCTTAACGGGCCTCAGGGGTACTCAACTAACAGGCTCTATTATCTATACCTTTGTCATCGGTAGTAGCATAATTCTTCTGAGCAGCATCAAGAGTCTTACTAGCATAATGAATAACATTCAACTTATTATCTACGCGTTGTCCAAGAACAGCACCAACAGCAAAATCACTAGCATTGCACATAATTTCAAAGGGTAAATTCCAATCAGGTGGTTGAACAATAGGAGCAGTAGTTAAAGCCTTCTTAAGAGTTTCAAAAGCTTCCTTACAATCATCATCAAAGACAAACGGTACATCTTTTTGAAGAAGATTAGGAAGAGGCTTTGAAATCTTAGAGAAATCTTTAATAAACCTCCTATAGAAACCAGCATGACTAAGAATACTACGAATACCTTTAACATCTCTGGGACAGGGCATTTTCTCAATTGCCTCAACTTTTGCTCTGTCAACTTCAATACCTCTTTCAGAAATTTTATGTCCAAGGACAATTCCTTCATTTACCATAAAGTGGCATTTCTCCCAATTAAGAACAAGATTAGTTTCTTCACACCTCTGCAAAACTTTATCAAGATTGTGCAAACAATTATCAAAAGAAGTTCCATAGACGGAGAAATCGTCCATGAAAACCTCCACAATTTCTTCACAAAAACCATGAAAAATAGCAGACATGCATCTTTGAAAAGTAGCATGAGCATTGCATAAACCAAACGGCATACGTCTATAAGCATAAGTTCCATAAGGACAAGTAAAAGTGGTTTTCTCTTGATCTTCCGGTTTAACAGCAATCTGAGAGAAACCGGAATAACCATCAAGAAAACAAAAGTGAGTCTTCTTAGATAACCTCTCTAGCATTTGATCTATAAACGGTAAAGGATAATGATCTTTCTTAGTAACTTTGTTTACCTTTCTAAAATCAATGCACATTCTATAACCAACTACTACCCTTTGAGGAATAAGCTCGTTATTCTCATTAGGCACAATAGTCATACCTCCTTTCTTAGGAACACAATGAACAGGACTAACCCATCTACTATCAGCAATAGGATAAATAATACCAGCATCAAGGAGCTTTAATACCTCATTTCTTACCACTTCCTTCATCTTGGGAATTAAGCAGCGTTGATGTTCGACGACTGGCTTTGCGTCTTCCTCCATATTAATAGCATGCTGACATAAAGTGGGAGAAATCCCTTTTAAATCATCGAGAGTATATCCCATAGCTCCTCGATGTTTCCTCAATATCTCCAATAACCTTTCTTCTTCCTTTCTTGAAAGTTTAGAACTGATAATAACATGATATATTTTCTTATCATCTATATAAGCATATTTAAGATCATCAGGTAAAGGTTTTAATTCAAAAAAGGATCTTCCTTAGGTGGCAAAGTGGTACCAAGATCCTCCACAGGTAAATTGTGCTTGATCAACGGTGGTTGACGAAAGAAAATATCGTCAATCTCTTCTCTTTCCTTCCTGTAAACATCACTTTCATGGTCCTCCATGAGTTGCTGTAAAGCATTATTAGGAGCAAGAGCAATAGAAGCAAGCTGTTCAACTCGAAAATTTTCATTAGGCATGTCATTTTCATAAGAAGTCTTAGCAAACTTGGAAAAATTGAACTCATAAGATTCTCCATTAAACTTAGTGAAAATTTTCTCCTTCTTACAATCTATCATAGCACCACAAGTATTCAAAAAGAGTCTACCAAAAATAATAGGACAATTTTTACTAGCCTCTTTACCAAGTACTACGAAATCAGTGGGATATTTGATCTTACCGCAAAGAACTTCCACATCTCAAACAATACCCAGAGGCCAAACAGTCTCTCTGTTAGCAAGCTGAACAACCACATCAATATCTCTGTAAAGCTATAAAGGAATGGCGCTGGAACTAGCACCAATGTCGCATAAACCATAATAGCAATGATCGCCAATCCTGACAGAAATAACAGGAACACTTGTTTTCCTACGCCTATTAGGATGTGAAATAATGTTAGTAGCATCTTCACAAAAGATAATATATTCATCCCCTACATCTTTAGTAACAAGGTCCTTCAATATACCCACAGGAGACTTAATAGTAATTTGTTCATTAGGTTCTACAGCTTTCTTAGTACTTTTATTAGACACACTTACCAAAGTAGAATGCTCTTTTACCTTAGCAGGGAAAGGTGTCTTCTCAAAATAAGGTTCATGCAAAATGCTATCAATAGTACAAACTTCAGTAGCTGCAGCAGGAATATGACTAATAGAATCTTTATAAGGCGCATGATATTTGTTCCAATGTTTCTTTGGAACATCAAGATAAGAGGCAAAAGCCTTAAAACAGTTAGCAAGTATTTGAGAATCAAGACCATAAGCAGTGCTAACATTATGAAAGTCATCGGTTCCCATAAAAGCTTTAATGCATTCATAATCATAATTTATACCTGACTTCCTACCTTTGTCATTTTCCCATCCTTCAGCATTTTCTTGAATACGGTCAAGGAGATTCCACTTAGCATCTTCTTTCATATGAGTAAATGATCCAAAATAGGAGGCATCCAAATAATCCTTATCATGAAGAGCAAGCCTTGCATAAAAATTATCAATAACAATATTATTGGGGAGCTCATGAGTGGGACATTTGAGCATTAGTAACTTCAATCTCCCCCACGCTTGGGCGATACTCTCTCCATCATGAGGCCAAAAGTTATATATTCGATTACGATCTTTATGAATTTCACTTGGAGGATAAAACTTGGAATAAAAGAGAGGCACAATTTCCTCCCATGCAATAGATGGACCATCTTTAAGCAGCCGATACCACTCCTCAGCTCTGCCTTTCAATGATAAAGAGAATAGCTTCCTCTAGACCTGGCTCGGTGAAATACCTGCACACTTGAACAACTCGCATAATTCATATATAAAGAGTAAGTGATCACCCGAATGGACAGTTCCATCACCTGAATAGCAGTTATCCATAACACGTTCAACAATTTTCATAGGTATTTTAAAAGGATCTGATTGAGCAGGTGGTGGTGGTTCATCCACACGTGCACCAGTGGTAGTAGTGTTCCCAAATAGGAAACCAAATGGAGAACTCTCCATAGCAAAATAAAATAAAAGTAAAAGACAAAAATAAAAACAATACTCACAGCGACGGTTACCTTTACCAAATCCACTCTTCAATAGCGCTTCACTCCCCGGCAAAGGCGCCAGAAAATAGTCTTGATGACCCACAAGTATAGGGGGTGTATCATAGTACTTTCGATAAATAAGAGTGTCGAACCCAACGAGGAGCAGAAGGTGTTGACAAGTGGTTTTGATCAAGGATTCACTGTAAATACTAGCAAATGGGTTTTCAAGGGTATTTGGTAATGCAAGTAAATAAAGTATGAGTAAATAAAAGACAATAACAATAATTGCTGCAAGTGGCCCAATCCTTTCTAGAGCAAAGGACAAGCCGGTTGTGTAACTTATGATGACCAAATGTTCTCAAGGACACACGGGAGTTTCTGTCAAGTGCTTTCACTTCATACAGCTAAATAATCTTTATTGGTTTGATAAGTGTTATGGGGGTGAACCTGTGCTAGCGCACTACCCTTACTAGGATAAATACACACTTGTGATTATACCCCTTGCAAGCATCCGCAAATACAAGAAAGTAATTAAGATAAGGGATTTCTATTTTCGTGCCCCTAGGTCGTTAGTTGTACTCAGTTTTCCCCAGCCGCTTAACTTTTCCTCAGTTTTCCCCTCGCTCTAGTTTGAAACCCCTCGCAGACGCTCAGACGGGAGGGTTGCCGTTTAGTTGACCGTTCCGTGCTGACGTGTGGGGCCGCGTCGTGTGGGGCTGGTAGAACGGGACCGCGTGGGACAGGACGAGACCGCGTTTGGTTGTACGTGTGAGCTCGGTTTTGTCTCTCTCGGCCCAAATTGGCATTTTTCAGAGCGCCTTTTTCCCCTCTCTCTCTGTAACAGTTCTCTCTCTTTTCACCAAATTAGTATCAAATCTAGAGAAGCTTCTATTTCTGTCTTTCTTTAATGATTGTTGCCTTTTGGCCCTCGTTTTTTGCCCAATATGTTAACAAATCTAGTAGCAAATCTAGAAGCTAGTAGAGGATAAATTCACAGCAGCATAATAAATCGAGAAAATATAGGATAAGCTGCATACAGCAGCCAATATAGCATATATATATATTCAGGACAGATCCAACAGTACTAACGATCCCTAGATCCAACATAAGCTACATTTTACATGGGATTAAGCTTGGAGGCTGCGCAGGTGAATCCCAAGTGCTTTATGTTTGGCCATGAACGCGTGCACGTTCACGGTCGTTCCAACTCTAGCGTCGCCAGGGGCACTGCCAAGGGATTCGGCATGGTTCACCAGGCAGTTGAAGTCGGTGGCGCGGAGCCTCCTGTTGCAGAAGGGGCACCTGTAAACGCCTCGAGCAAAGTGGCGATCGTAATGGCCGGACTGCAGCCTCCTGAGGACGTGACGAGTCTTGGTGTGGAAGGACTCGTCGTCGCTGTCGACGTCGCTGCTCTGCACCTGTCACGTAGCACCAAAGATCGAAAAACACGGAGTCAATTGCAGCGATGATGGAACAGAGAGTGAACAAAAGATCATGCATGATAATATGGGTACAAAAAAAAGAAGCCTCAGTTACATTGGACACACTTATATCCAGGATTTGGGTCAGTGAACCAAAGATCATGCACAACAAATTTGTACACACCAATTGTTCACAGACCAAACCCTGAATC
This sequence comes from Dactylis glomerata, assembly GCA_007115705.1. NCBI lineage: Eukaryota > Viridiplantae > Streptophyta > Magnoliopsida > Poales > Poaceae > Dactylis > Dactylis glomerata. Next base: position 2,384,515 of record QXEO01001691.1, on the reverse strand, counting down.
AATTTGTGCCCAAATATTCATCATCATCGGCACAAATTAACCAGATGGGATTGATTACTCACATAAGTTAACCGAATCTTAAACAAAAGCAAATCACAAACACTAATAACGCTAGATCTATCATAATAACGCTAGATCTATCATAAAAGGATTGAACTAGGAACAGACTAACCCTAATAACGCTAGATCTATCATAAAAGGATTGAACTAGGAACAGACGAACCCTAATAATGCTAGATCTAACACAAAAGGATTGAAATGGCACAAGAACAAGGGAACAAAGGGTTACCTCCGGGTAGTCGTCGACGATGCTGGTGTCGTAGGGGTTCGCCGGCGCGACGTACGGCACTGGTTCGTACGGGTCTTCGTACAGGTCCCAATCGACGGGGGCCTGGACGGGTGCCTGGACGGGTGCCTGGACGGGGGCCTGGACGGGGGCGGCGGCCATTGCGCCGGCGGCTGATGCGCCGGCGCCTACGTCGGAAGCAGCGACAGGGGCCTGGACGGGGGCGGCGGCCGATGCGCCGGCGGTCGATGCGCCGGCGGCTACGTCGGCAATGGGCATCTCATGCTTCTCCATCGCCAGGGTTTTTTCTTAGGGGTTTTTTCGACGCGAAGTGGAGAAGATGATGGGACAGGAGAGGCGGTTGCAGTGAGAATGAGAGAGTGGGCAAGCGTCGAGAGAGAGAAAGAGGGGCTCTATAAAGATGAAGGTGGCGTTTGGTGTACCGCAACACGTGTCCGCTATGCACGGCTGCAGCGTGCACCGCAACACGAGGCTAACCCTTCGACGTTTGGTGTACTCAGTTCTACCCTCGGGCCTTATACAGAAATTTTATATGTACTCAGTTTTTCCCTCGAGTACTTAGACTGGCAAGTGCAATATACTCAGTTCTACCCTCAAGTAGCTGGTCAACAGAGAGTCAACAAATGAGATTAACATAGCTAATTGAGTCATTTCATGCGCAAAAAAATCCAAAAAAATAAAAACATAGTGGCACCTACTCATGGAGTCTTCCTACGCAACCTGCCACCTTAACAAACATAGATAAATCATGTTTTACCACAAATTGCCACTTCTCATAATCACTAGTAGCTATGAAGATGCATGGTTTTCCACTCAAACCCCTTTGCAAAACATCGTCCCCAAAACATAGTTTGTCTAAATGAGGCCATAATTGTCACACTCATGTATATTTGAATTGCAAATAATTTGATGTAGCCCAATATGAATTATATTGTACAAAACACGCATTTTTCATTTTGTAATTATTTTGTTTGAATCCCTTAGTCTATTTACTATTTACGTGCCCTTGGTTTCTTAGTACTACTCAGTTTTGCCCTCAAGTACTGTCACAAATGCTCACAGAAACCCAAACTTATCCTGATTGGTTGAGCAGTTGTCATACAGATCGACTCCACCAACCGTTGATCTACTGATCTAACGGGCAGTATACCCCTATCCGTCTCTTCGTGGCCACCCCTCTCTCTCTCTTCGTGGCCACCCCTCTCTCTCTCTTCGTGGCCACCCCTCTCTCTCTCTCTGTCTGTCGGTGGATCAACGGTTGGTGGAGTCGATCCGTGTGCATTTATGGATTATTTTGCCACGTAACTATATTCCCTCTATTTATGCATTATTTTCCATGATTTCAAAATATTAAACTAAAAAGTGGTAAACAAGAGACATACATATTTATCACCCCTCTAACAATTATCAACTATCTTTAGCATTCCTTTTCTTTTAGGGAATTTAGTTTTGGTAATTTGAAACGGCCCAAAAGTGGTATAATTTTGGTAGAAACATGAGACATACATATTTATCACCCCTCTAACAATTATCAACTATCTTTAGCATTCCTTTTCTTTTAGGGAATATAGTTTTCGTAATTTGAAACGGCCCAAAAGTGGTATAATTTTGGTAGAAACATGAGACATACATGTTTGGCATATTTGGGGCATTTCGGTGAATGAATTATTTATCACCCCTCTAACAATTATCAACTATCTTTAGCATTCCTTTTCTTTTAGGGAATATAGTTTTGGCAATTTGAAACGGCCCAAAAATGGTATAATTTTGGTAGAAACATGAGACATACATATTTGGCATATTTGTGGGATTTCGGTGAATGGATTATTTATCACCCCTCTAACAATTATCAACTTTCTTTAGCATTCCTTTTCTTTTAGGGAATTTAGTTTTGGATATAGTTTTGGTTATTTGAAACGTCCCAAAAGTGGTATAATTTTGGTATAAACATGAGACATACATATTTGTGGGATTTCGGCGAATGCATTATTTGTCACCCCTCTAACAATTATCAACTATCTTTAGCATTCCTACATTCCCTAACACTTATTTTTTTTGATAATTTCGGTGAATGCACACACTAACTTTGAAAACAACTACAAGTACATGTAACTGAATAATGGATTTGTAACAAGGGATCCCTTGTAACAACTTCTAGCGCTTGACGAGCAATGATAAGAATTCGATCGCAATTATACAACAAAAAAACAACCAACCATCAGATTAGCTTGCTTCTTCAACTCGATCAGCTGCTTTAACTGCTTGTTCATTTTCTTCAGTTCTCCCTTCACTTCCACCAGTTCTGCATTGGGAGCATTAGGCATAATCGGGACGGCCCCTCTCTCCGCCGCATTCTCTACAGCAAGTACCCCCCCCCCTCCCAAATTGCGCTCCCCAATACCGCCAATTGATTCCTGCAATTTAAGCCTTTGAACGTACACATCGATCCACTCGAAATACCTGCATTTCTTCAGGATCTGAAAACAACAACGTGAACCCTAAATCCCAAATTCGAGGGAATAACAAGAAAATCGAGAGAAAACAGAGCAATTGGAGCGAGATCTAACCTTATCCCCCTCTCTATATGGCAAGCTCTCGCATGCAAGGAACTCACGTCCACGGTTGCCGTTGTCGTTCGTCTTACAGATCGACCGCTTCAGAGGTTCTTGGCATGGGCAGTTAGGGCATCTTGTCAAAGGCACGGGTTCATACTGCGGCCATGAAGAGCGGGAGGTCGAAGAGAAACTAGACATCACCCGCCTGCCGGAGAAGGGCTGCCGCTGGCAGAGAAGAAGAACAATGGGGCGCGGGGAAAGAAGGGGGAAGCAATGGCACGGGCACGGGCGCGGGGCTGGCTCGGGCTCCCATTTTGCAACGGGCACCTGGGTAAACTGTGGGTCCGGCGCGCTAACGTGGACAAGTTGCGGGTCCCACGATGATCTGGATAAGTGGAGGCGTGTCCACTGCGGGGCACCAACAGCGGCCCCACTTGCCAGCACGGAACGGTCAACTTAACGGGATTCCTCCCGTCCGAGCTCCTTGTGAGAGTTTCAGACAAGGGCTTGGGCAAAACTGAGGAAAAACTAAGCGGCTGGGGAAAACTGAGAACAACTAAGGACCCGAGGGAATGAAAATAGAAATCCCTTAAGATAAATCTAACCACAGCCTTAAAATCTAAGATCCTACGCTCCCTGGTGCAATGGTTTCCCAACGGAGGTTTAGGTTTCTGTCACTCCAGCAACCCCACAATTGGTAGCCAAATACACAATGCATCTCACTAGGCCCATAAATGGTGAAGTATCATGTAGTCGACGTTCACATGACACCACTAGTGAAATAGCACCACAACAAATAGATATCAAACCATTAAATATTACTCAACATAATTCCACTACTAACGACTTGACTTCTCCCATGTCCTCAAGAACTAAATGAACTACTCACAAGACATCATATGGATCATGATCAGAGGTGAAATAATGGTAAATAACAATCTGAACATAAACCTTAATTCAACGGTTCCACTCAATAGCATCAACCACAAGAGTAATCAACACCGGGAAAGTTTCCCCTAAGAATTTAACAAGATTCAACTCAAGATGTTACAGCGGGATGGCGAGGTGATGGTGGAGATGAAGGTTCTGGTGATGGAGATGATGATGATGATGATCCCGATGAAGTCCGGTGCGATGGTGATTGATGGCTGGCGTGTAGTTGATGATTATTATGGCCAGGCAGTTGGGAAACTCCAAGCGGAAAGTATGATGAGCATAGCGGCAAGTCTTTTCCCTTAGTAAGAAACCAAGGTATTTCGGTCAGGAGAAGAGCAGACAAACAACTGAAGGTGATGCTGCTAGCTTGCAACAGCTCAGGACAATTTATAGGGCGCCTCATCCAAGCTTTGCTTTGCTAGCTGCAACGTGGAACCTGCACACACACAACCAAATACTTTGTTCCCAACTTGCGATGAGGTTGTCAATCTCACCGGTTTGCTTGAAACAAAGGATATGAGCGTATCGAGTGGAAAACAATAGAAGTATGTGAGTAAAGTAAACAGTGCAAGTAAAGTAAATAGGTGATAGCAATATGATGGAAATAGGACCGGGGTCCACAGTTCACTAGTGGTGTCTCTCCATAGATAAATAACACATGCTGGGTAAACAAATTACAGTTGGGCAATTGATAGAATAAAGATAAACGTGATATGTCAAGAAGATCACTATGCGATTTACTCTGGGCATTACAACAAAATACATAGACCGCCATCCAACTGCATCTATGACTAATAATCCACTCGTGGGGATATCATCCGAACACCCCATGAGTATTAAGTTGCGAACAACAGATAATTGTATTAAGCAATGTGTGTAATGTAAACAAAGCATATGCCCTCGAGCATATGAATATTGTTTTCTCCCTAGTAGCAACAGCACATCTACAACCTTAGAGGTTTCTGTCACTCCCCCAGATTAAATAGAGGCATGAACCCACTATCGAGCATAAATACCCCCTCTTGGAGTCACTAGCAACTACTCGGCCAAGATAGCTACTAATAACGGAGAGCATGCAAGATCATAAACAACATAGAGATAACATAAGATATATTTTAGTATAGCAACTCAATCATAACACCAATATTCATCGGATCCCAACAAACCAAACATGTAGAATTACATAACGGTGATCTCAATCATGTAGGGCAGCTCATGAGATCTAAACATGAAGCACATGGTGGAGAGGACAACCATCTAGCTACGGCTATGGACCCATAGTCCAAGGTAGACTACTCACTCATCACTCCGGAGGGAAGCATGGTGATGAAGAAGACCTCCGGTGGTGATTCCCCTCTCCGGCAGGGTGCCGGGAAGAGCTTCTGGACCCTCCCGATCTCGGGTCGACGACGGCGGCGGATCGCGATGTGTTTCTGGAAAATTGATCGGGTACTTAGGTTTTCCCGTCGAGGGGTCTTTATAGGCGAAGCGGCATCATCAGAAGTGGACCGAGGTGACCTCACACATAGGGGGCGCGGCCAGGGGCTGGGCCGCGCCGCCCTAGTGTGTGGGGCCCTTGTGGCCCCACTCCGTCTCCTCTTCGGATCTCTGGAAGCTTCCGGGGAAAATAAGACTTCAGGAACTTGTTTCGTCCAATTCCGAGAATATTTCCTGTGTAGCTTTTCTAAAACACAAAAACAGCACAAAACAGGGAACTGGCACTGTGGCGACTTGTTAATAGGTTAGTTCCGGAAAATGCATAAAAGTGCCACGAAGTGTAACAAAACATTAGGCAAATGGTGTAAAAACAAGCATGGAGCATCAAAAATTATGGATACGTTGGAGACGTATCAAGCATCCCCAAGCTTAACTCCTGCTCGTCCTCGAGTAGGTAAGTGATAACAAAAGAATAATTTTTTAGGTGACATGCACCTAAACAATCTTGATCATATATGTAAGCGTTGTGAGCTGGGATCAAAAGAACTTCAAACATGGGCATGAAAGATATAATCTTGACAATAAAAACTTAGCAACCATGTTATAAACATGAAAATGAACACAAACAAAAGATCATGAAAATGAAACAATGAAAGTCAAAACGTGTGTTCAAATCATAAGGAAAAACATACAAATGGTTTTCAGCTTGTCCTTCATGGAGAGCAAAACATAAATGCATAGGACACCTTCAAGTTTAAGAGGGCGACTAGATACAAATAATTTGAGAACAAGTGAAACCAACAATATGAATCAATCAATGAAAACTTTGGAACAATGCACATTATACTAAGAATGACAACTATGCTCTCTTAATGGTGCATAAAGATAGAAGGTGGTGACTCAACATAAAAGTAAAAGAAAGGCCCTTCGCGGAGGGAAGCAGTGATTGCAAGTTTTATAACCTTCAAAAATGACGGTACTTACCGGCTTTGAGCTCTCATTGCCCCCATCATAAGCATCTTGAATGGTTAGAGTTAATACGAGAACAATTATGATGCATATGCTTGACAAATCATAAGTTGAAAACCTCGTGTCCCGTGAATACGAGTACCCAAACCTCATGCTACTCAACTTAGAGTCCCAAGCAAGGCTCTTGTCATTGTAAGTATATGCGTATCATTGAGAACTGCCAATGGGGTACCTCCGTGCCCGATGACATGGAACAAGCCCACATCAAAATGATAGGACAAGCAGACAATGAACACCTCGACATATCTTTTATTTACCATTTGTTTAGCTTTTTATTTTGAGATGCGTCGTCGAATGTCCACTTTGGGCATGCTGCAAATTTCGACCATGAATTATGCATGGCTTAGATTGGCGGCCCAGGCGTTTCCCTAACACATATACAAACTCCATGATCCCCGCAAGATTCCCAATTCATTTCACACCGCGGGCATCCATAAACAAAAGATCACGATATCAACTCAAATAAGAAGTGCAATGTTGAAAGCTTGCCCCATGACGGCATAGTTGGGCTAGTATCCAACTTACAACTTGCAAGCATAACAACTCAACATAAGAGACCACAATGTCAAAAAAATTAAGAACAAGAAAAAGTAAAGTGTGCCTTCCGGTTCGTGAGAGCTTTACTGACCAATTTTTGCATAACACTGGTAAGAGTTTAATTTGAAGAGTAGATAAAAGCAAGTCAAATTTACTTGGAATAGCAAATTGCTAGTAGGTATGTATGGTGGACACTTTGGAAAACTTGGTTTTTAGGAGTTGGATGCACGAGTAGAGCTCATACTCAGTACAAGGCGAGGGCTAGCAAAAGACTGGGAGCGACCAACTAAGAGAGCAATAATGGCCATAATCATGCAAAGCGACAAAGCGACATTAAAAGAAGCATAAGATGGCATCAAAAGTCAAAAACTAGATGATCATAGAGGCTATTGGCGACTTTGTAAGAGTCTAACATTTGTGAGCATGCGCCAAGTCAACCCAAATAAAGCATCAAGGAGAAAACCAAAATAATGCTTCCAAATAATTAAAACAACGCATGATTTTTTCAAAGGCTCATTAAGCAATCTCAGTTATTTGAGACAAGTCATGCTACAGCAAAACCACTAAGCATACTATCAAAAAGACATCAAGCATGACATGAAAAAGCCTAAGCCGCAGTCTACACAAGCTCCTTCTTGTACCACTTTTTTGCATAAAACTTTTTCTCTTTTCCAACACCATTCAAACTTTTTATAAGCACCTCTTTTGATGAAAACCAATAAAGATCAGAGGAAAAAATACACCTTGATGAAAATATATGACAAGGTCTAAACGCAAATCAAGGCAAAAACGAAAATCAAAAGCAGTAGCAGAAAAAGAAGAACACTCGTTGAAACGATAAGAGTGAAAAACAGAGTGTTTTTGGCAAATAAAAAGCAAAGCAACTTCTCCAAAAGAAATTTGTTGGGGTCCAACCATTTATTGCAGCAAACAAAACTAAACTAACTAAGAAAACTAAAACAACTGACGCTCCAAGAAAAACACATAGTGCATGAAGCAATAAAAATATAGTGTTTTGAAAGGTGACCTGATTTTTGCCGATGAAGAAGGGGTGCCTCGGGGGCATCCCCAAGCTTTGACGCTTGTACTTCTTGGATATTTCTTGGGGTGATGCATGGGCATCCCCAAGATTGAGCTTTTGTCCATTCTTCAACTCATCTCATCATTCTCCAATCCCTACACTTGAAAACTTCCTTCATATAAAACTAAACACAAATCTATTAGCAACATTAGTGTAGGCATAACATATAATCAACCTCCTTTGCTTCAGGTTTCAACCCAAAACCACCACATATAAAGCATATACTACTGTAGCAACTTCCCCAAAAGTTTTGTGATCAAAAGAACTCCAAAGAAAGCGATAAAGCGGCAAAAACGAATAGTGGCAGAAATCTGTCAAAACAGAACAGCTGACAAAGGTCGAATTTTTGAGGGGTTTTCTGTTGCTCAAATCAAAAAGTGTTCAACTAATGAAAGTTTGGATATAACCTGGGGCATATGCACAAGAAATCGAATGTCCAAAAGATATACAGAGAATTTTCACGAATTTTTACGGTGCAGCACCGAAAACAATTTCAGGACAGCAACATCCCCAAATCTTTACCTCACTCAAATTAGAGGCTTCTCTTGGCACAACAATGAAATAAAAAGGATAAGGAGAGGTCATTACAGTAGTAATGACTTCCAAGACTCAAATAAAAGAAATAGTACTGAAAATAAAACATTGGGTTATCTCCCAAGAGTGCTTTTCTTTAACGCCTTTGAGCTAGGCGCAGAAAATTGCGAATCAAGTAATTTGAGAAGGTGCTCACGTAAGAAATATGAATGGAAGGCAAAAAGAGCATCAAGGAGCAAATATAAGACACATTTAATTCTAACCCATTTCCTATGTATAGGTATCTTGTAAGAAAATAAATCAAAGAAGCACATAGTCACAAGTATGGGTAGATAAAACACGAGCAACTTCAGAACTTTCAATATAAAGAGAGGTATTTTAGTAACATGAGAATTCCAACAACCATATTTTCCTCTTTCATAATAATTTTCAGTAGCATCATGAACAAACTCGACAATATAAGTATCACATTCATCCTCCTTTTTTAAGCATGGAGGGCTATCAAATAAGGTATTAGTTAAAGAGTTACTCTTATTGGGAGGTAGACATGGGTAGCTCCATTCTTCCTCCTCTTGATCATCACTCTCCTCCTCTTTTTCATCCAATGAGCTTCCAGTTTCAGCAATTTCTTCTTCCATAGGCTCCTTCAAGGCACCAGTCTCTTCCGTTGGAGAGCATCTATTAAGATATTTAAGAATATATCCATTTTCTTCCTTGTAATTATCAAAGCAAAATGTAAGTATATTATAAACCTCATATTTATAAGGTGCATCATCAATATTTTCAAGCAAATAAGCAAGTTCGAATGCACCCTTCCAAGCGATAAATTCCTCAATTTGTTCCACATCATAAAAGTCATAATTTCCATTAATATAAGAAGATATGGTAACATCATCATTATACTCACATTGAAAAGGGAGGTGTTTATACCTCCTACAGCAACAAGATCTATCAAAGCAATAAGTAACATTATAAGTAGAGCACACATTTCTAGCAATGATATACAATCTATTGATTTGTTCCCATAAGTGTTTCCCTTTTTGTGACAAGCGGTGTTCCTCATAATAATTTTGCTGCTCTTCCGTGAACCCACCTTGCCAAAAAGATTTAGTTTCAAAGAAACCAACCATTGATAGAAAGCATGATAAAGCAAGACAAGTAAAAACAACTACAAAGGATTCTAATTTTTTTGGGTTTTTGATATAAAACGAGGCAAGTAAAAATAAAGTAAACCAAAACAATGAAACAAAGTAAAGGATGTGCGTGCGAAAAACTCCCCTTGCAGAGGTCTTCCACTTCTTCCCCGGCAACGGCGCCAGAAAAGGGCTTGATGCCTGGCGTGTAGTTGATGATTATTATGGCCAGGCAGTTGGGAAACTCCAAGCGGAAAGTATGATAAGCACAGCGGCAAGTCTTTTCCCTCAGTAGGAAACCAAGGTATGTCGGTCAGGAGAAGAGCAGACAAACAACTGAAGGTGATGCTGCTAGCTTGCGACAGCTCAGGACAATTTATAGGGCACCTCGTCCAAGCTTTGCTTTGCTAGCTGCAACGCGGAACCTGCACACACACAACCAAATACTTTGTTCCCAACTTGCGATGAGGTTGTCAATCTCACCGGTTTGCTTGAAACAAAGGGTATGAGCGTATCGAGTAGAAAACAATAGAAGTATGCGAGTAAAGTAAACAGTGTGAGTAAAGTAAACAGGTGATAGCAATATGATGGAAATAGGACCGGGGTCCACAGTTCACTAGTGGTGTCTCTCCATAGATAAATAACACATGCTGGGTAAACAAATTACAGTTGGGCAATTGATAGAATAAAGATAAGCGTGATATGTCAAGAAGATCACTATGCGATTTACTCTGGGCATTACAACAAAATACATAGACCGCCATCCAACTGCATCTATGATTAATAATCCACTCGCGGGGATATCATCCGAACACCCCATGAGTATTAAGTTGCGAACAACAGATAATTGCATTAAGCAATGTGTGTAATGTAAACAAAGCATATGCCCTCGAGCATATGAATGTTGTTTTCTCCCTAGTAGCAACAGCACATCTACAACCTTAGAGGTTTCTGTCACTCCCCCAGATTAAATAGAGGCATGAACCCACTATCGAGCATAAATACCCCCTCTTGGAGTCACTAGCAACTACTCGGCCAATATATCTACTAACAACGGAGAGCATGCAAGATCATAAACAACATAGAGATAACATAAGATATATTTCAGTATAGCAACTCAATCATAACACCAATATTCATCGGATCCCAACAAACCAAACATGTAGAATTAAATAACGGTGATCTCAATCATGTAGGGCAGCCCATGAGATCTAAACATGAAGCACATGGTGGAGAGGACAACCATCTACCTACTGCTATGGACCCATAGTCCAAGGTAGACTACTCACTCATCGCTCCGGAGGCAAGCATGGCGATGAAAAAGACCTCCGGTGGCGATTCCCCTCTCCGGCAGGGTGCCAGGAAGAGCTTCTGGACCCTCCCGATCTTGGGTCGATGACGGCGGCGGATCGCGATGTGTTTCTGGAAAATTGATCGGGTACTTAGGTTTTTCCCGTCGGGGGGTCTTTATAGGCGAAGGGGCATCGTCAGAAGTGGACCGAGGCGACCTCACACATAGGGGGCGCGACCAGGGGCTGGGCCGCGCCACCCTGGTGTGTGGGGCCCTCGTGGCCCCACTCCGTCTCCTCTTCGGATCTCTGGAAGCTTCCGGGAAAAATAAGACTTCAGGAACTTGTTTCGTCCAATTCCGAGAATATTTCCTGTGTAGCTTTTCTGAAACACAAAAACAGCACAAAACAGGGAACTGGCACTGTGGCGACTTGTTAATAGGTTAGTTCCGGAAAATGCATAAAAGTGCCACGAAGTGTAACAAAACATTAGGCAAATGGTGTAAAAACAAGCATGGAGCATCAAAAATTATGGATACGTTGGAGACGTATCAGTGATGACGATGGCGACGATCTCCCCTCTCCGGGAAGGAATTTCCCTGGCAGATTTCTGCCTGCCAGAAAGCTTTTCTCTCTCTGGTGTTTTCCACCCCGCAGAGGCGGCGGTGTCTATCTCTGAGCCCCCCCTTGACTTAGGTTTTCGGGGAAGATGAAATACGCGAAGGGGCGATGGCAGAAGTGGGTCTGGGTGGCCTCACCACAGGGCGGCGTGGCCAGGGGCTGGGCCGCGCCCCCTGGTGGTGAGGCTGCCCTGTAGCCCCACTCGCCTCCTCCTTCTGCCTACTTCAGTCTTCTGGTAAAATATAATTTCCTGGTATTTTTCTGGAATTTCCTGATCTTCCGAAATATTGTGTCTTGATGGTCCTTTTTCCAGCAGAATCCTGACTCCGGCAGCAAATCCTCCAATGATCATCAAACATGTAAAAACTGAGGAAACAATATAAGTATCATCTCTAAATGTGAAATATATCAATGAATAACAGCAAATTATGATACAAAATAGTGATGCAAAATGGACGTATCACTGCCTGGCGCGTCCGACCCAGCGCCGGCCCAGCTGCAGCGCACGGCTTAAGCCTGGCCCAGCGGGAGCGCGGCCTGCTGCGAGCGGGGTTCCTGGCGCATGCGGCTGGCCCAGCCAGCCGGCCTATGCAACCCCGCCACTTTTTTTCACTTTGCTTTTTTTTTCTTTCTTTAGTAGTTTGTTTAGACGGAGCTACTAAATAGGTCCATTAGCAAAACTTTCTATGGACTACTTTTTAGTCCTATTTATTTCCAATAAATAAATATATGTATTAACATTTATTAATTCAATTAATCAATAAATCATTAATACTCTTCCCGGAACAATTCTGTAAATCTCTCAAACAGTTTCCATAAATCCCAAAACTACCCTAGCGTCGATGAGCGTTAAGTGTGTGACCCTACGGGTTCGAGAATATGTGGACATGATCGACATCAATAATCAATAGCGGGATCTGGAAATCCATATTGACTCCCACATATTCAACGAGATCATTATTGGTGAACCACGATGTTAGGATTTAAATAATCCCGTATACGAAATCCTTTGTCTCGCGATATTTTACTTGCCCGAGATTCGATCATCGGCATCACCATACCTAGTTCAATCTCGTTCGCAGCAAGTACTCTTTACTCGTTCCGCAATCCAATATCACCCTGTGATTAAACTCATTAATCACGTGTTTGCAAACGGTGTATGACATTGATTACCGAGTGGGCCCAGAGTATATCTCTCCGACATAGGAGGGACAAATCCCATCTCGATACATGCACCCAACAAGTACTTTTTGATTACCTGAGAGACACCTTTATGATCACCCTCTCATAGGATGACGTTTGATGACCTCAAAGCTCTCTTCCGGTACCAGGGAGTGGTATTATCTCATGGTCTAAGGAATAGGATATTGACATAGGAAAAGCTACGCAATTGTGAACACAATGACACGATCTAATTGATGTGCTTATATTGGGTCTGTCCATCACATCATTCTACTAATGACATGACCTCATTATTAATCGACAACTCATGTCTATGGCTAGGAAACCTTAACCATCATTAATCAATGCGCTAGTCTAGTAGAGGCATACTAGGGACACGGTGTTGTTCATAAACCACACAAGTATTAATGTTTCCGCTTAATACAATTCTAGAATATAATATAAACATTATTATGAACAAGAAATATGATAATAACAATATTATTATTGCCTCTAGGGCATATTTCCTTCAGTCTCCCACTTGCACTAGAGTCAATAATCTAGTCATACTTGCGCCTTCAACACCTATGGCATTTCGGTATTATTCATACGCTTTGCACGTGGTAAACCTTATCAACGGGTCTGACATTTTCAGGTCCGTTTGTATTTGCATATCTTTTGCATCATCACGCATTACTCAACTTATATGAAATGGCATCGTATAAACTTGGTCTTCTGGTGAGACCTTTGTTTCTTGGCCGAGACTATGTTGTCACTATTGTCATACAATAGAACTATATACTACTAGCACACTTGGAACTACACCTAGTTCTCTTGCCGCTTCTAAAGCGATTATATACTTAGCCCTCGTTGCAGTGTCCGCCACAATGTTAACATTGAAACTCATCCAAGTCATCATGGAACTTTCTTCCATCTTATTGTGCCACCTTATAACTCAAAACAAATAGCCTAAAATTGAGATAAAATTTTATCTGTACATGTGACAAAGCCAATGTAACACATTGCAATGAACCATTCGTCACTTCTGCATACAGAACATATTCTTAGTTCTTCAAAAGTACATAAGAATATCTTTACTATTGTCCAACGATCATCATATGAATGCTCGTAACCTTTAGAGCATCGGACATATCTGGATATATATATATCATGGTGTACAAGATTGATAAAGTCATTCTTGTGGTTTCACTCATCGAGTGTCAAAACACTTGATTCTTGCTCCAACCTCTTCCATGCAACAAGAACCGCTCTTATTGTTTCCATATTGAACAAATTCAATATTCCATCTATGTACTCTAGCAAAACTATATTAGTGCCTTGATACGTCTCCAACGTATCTATAATTTTTGATGCTCCATGCTTGTTTTTACACCATTTGCCTAATGTTTCGTTACACTTCGTGGCACTTTTATGCATTTTCCGGAACTAACCTATTAACAAGTCGCCACAGTGCCAGTTCCCTGTTTTCTGCTGTTTTTGTGTTTTAGAAGTGATACACAGGAAATATTCTCGGAATTGGACGAAACAAGTTCCTGAAGTCTTATTTTACCCGGAAGCTTCCAGAGATCCGAAGGAGAGTAGGAGGGAGGCCACCAGGGCCCCACACGTAGGGCTGGCGCGGCCAGGGCCTGGGCTGCGCCACCCTGGCGTGAGGCCACCTGGCCCCTCCTCTGACATCGCCCCTTCGCCTATAAAGACCCCCCGATGGAAAAAACCTAAGTACCCGATCACTTTTCCAGAACACATCGTGATCCACTGCCGCCGTCGACCTGAAGATCGGGAGGGTCCAGAAGCTCTTCCCGGCACCCTGCCGGAGAGGGGAATCGCCACCGGAGGTCTTCTTCATCGCCATGCTTGCCTCCGGAGCGATGAGTGAGTAGTCTACCTTGGACCATGGGTCCATAGCAGTAGCTAGATGGTTGTCTTCTCCACCATGTGCTTCATGTTTAGATCTCATGAGCTGCCCTACATGATTGAGATCACCGTTATGTAATTCTACATGTTTGGTTTGTTGGGATCCGATGAATATTGGTGTTTATGATTGAGTTGTTGTACTGAATATTATCTTATGTTATCTCTATGTTGTTTATGATCTTGCATGCTCTCCGTTGTTAGTAGCTATCTTGGCCGAGTAGTTGCTAGTGACTCCAAGAGGGGGTATTTATGCTCGATAGTGGGTTCATGCCTCTATTTAACCTGGGGGAGTGACATAAACCTCTAAGGTTGTAGATGTGCTGTTGCTACTAGGGAGAAAACAACATTCATATGCTCAAGGGCATATGCTTTGTTTACATTACACACTTTGCTTAATGCAATTATCCGTTGTTCGCAACTTAATACTCATGGGGTGTTCGGACGATATCCCCGGAGTGGATTATTAGTCATAGATGCAGTTGGATGGCGGTCTATGTATTTTGTTGTAATGCCCAGAGTAAATCTCATAGTGATCTTCTTGACATATCACGTTTATCTTTATTCTATCAATTGCCCAACTGTAATTTGTTTACCCAGCATGTGTTATTTATCTTGTGGAGAGACACCACTAGTGAACTGTGGACCCCGGTCCTATTTCCATCATATTGCTATCACCTGTTTACTTTACTCGCATACTCTATTGTTTTCCACTCGATACGCTCATAACCTTTGTTTCAAACAAACCGGTGAGATTGACAACCTCATCGCAAGTTGGGAACGAAGTACTTGGTTGTGTTGTGTGCAGGTTCCGCATTGCAGCTAGCAAGCAAAGCTTGGACGAGGTGCCATATATAGGTTATCTGAAGCTGTCGCAAACTAGCAAGCATCACCTTCAGTCGTTTGTCTCTCCTATCCAAGAACGATTAAACCTTGGTTTCTTAACTGAGGGAAAACTAGCTGCTATACTCATCATACCTTCCTCTTGGGGTTCCCAACGGGCTGGTTATTCACCACGCACAAGGACCGTCTGCTACGCGTCAACTTGGCACCAGCAGCCTCTTTTCTGGCGCCGTTGCCGGGGAGGAAGTAGAAGACTTCTGCGAGGGGAGTTTTCGCACGCACATCCTTTACTTTGTTATTGCTTTGCTTTACTTTATTTATTTTACCTGCATCATTTTATATCAAAAACCCAAAAAAATTAGAATCCTTGGTAGCTGTTTGTATTTGTTTGCTTTTAGTTTTGTTAAAATGAGTAATCCTGAAGTAGAAGTTCGTAGTTTTAAGCAACAAGGGGGAGAAAGTTTAAAAGATGCTTGGTATCATATTAACAATGCTCATCATAGGTGTACCAAAAAGCACTCTACCACGATCCTCCTTAGAAATTTTTATGTTGGTATATCTAGTTGGAATAGGTATGTTCTCGATACTCTTACAGGAGGTAATTTTCTGGGTACTCCCGCTGGAGAAGCATGCATTATAATTGAAAGTTTAGTGGGAATACCACCTATTCATGTTGCTAAAACCGAGACCACCTTGGAGGAGGTGGTAGAAAGGCTCAGCTCTTTAGAGAAAAGTTTGCCAAGTATCCTAGAAAATGCTAGCCGAGTTAGTGAATTAATAGAAAACATCAGTAAGAGAATTACCGTTTTAGAGGCTAGCACTACTCTTGATAATCAAAACTTAAGGATTGGTAAACTAGAGGATTCCATGGAAACTCTTAGCTTAATCTTCTCTTAAATTTAAGAAAGAGAAAGTGTTTGTTGGAAAAGAGCAAAAATTTATGTATGTTCCCAAGGTTTCTGCGCTTAAATCTCAACATGTTCTTAAAATTGGTAAGACTCTTAGTTCCACTAAGGGTGACTTGCAGGTTGAATCGTCTTCGGGAACCTTCAAAAAGCCTACTGAGGTAACTAGCACTTCATCTATTGATATTACTTGATTCACAATTTTCTGCGCCTAGCTCAAAGGCGTTAAAGAAAAGCACTCTTGGGAGATAACCCAATGTTTTTATTTTCAGTACTTTTTCTTTTATTTGAGTCTTGGAAGTCATTACTACTGTAATGACCGCTCCTTATCTTGTTTAATTTGTTTTTGTGCCAAGAGAAGCCTCTAATTCGAGTGAGGTAAAGATTTGGGGATGTTGTTGTCCTGAAACTGTTTTCGGTGCTGCACCGTAAAAATTCGTATAAATTCTCTGTATATCTTTTGGACCTGAAATTTCTTTTGCATATGCCCCAGGTTATATCCAAACTTTTGTTAGTTGAATACTTTTTGATTTGAGCAACAGAAAACTCCTCAAAAATTCGACCTTTGTCAGCTGTTCTGTTTTGACAGATTTCTGCCAATATTTGTGTTTGCCACTTTATCGCTTTCTTTTGAGTTCTTTTGATCACAGAACTTTTGGAGAAGTTGATACAGTAGTATTTGCTCTATATGTGGTGGTTTTGAGTTGAAACCTGAAGCAAAAAGAGATTGATTATATGTTATGCCTACACTAATGTTGCTAATAGAATTGTGTTTAGTTTTGTATGAAGGAAGTTTTCAAGTGTAGGGATTGGAGAATGATGAGATGAGTTGAAGAATGGACAAAAGCTCAAGCTTGGGGATTCCCATGCATCACCCCAAGAAATATCCAAGAAGTACAAGCGTCAAAGCTTGGGGATGCCCCCGAGGCACCCCTTCTTCATCGGCAAAAATCAGGTCACCTTTCAAAACACTATATTTTTATTGCTTCATGCACTATGTGTTTTTCTTGGAGCGTCAGTTGTTTTAGTTTTCCTAGTTAGTTTAGTTTGTTTGTTTTATGCAATAAATGGTTGTACCCCAACAAATTTCTTTTGGAGGAGATGTACTCGTTTTCATTTGCCAAGAACACTTCGTTTTCATGCTTACAATTTCACCGGGTGTTCTTCTTTTTCTGCTACTGCTACTGCTTTTGGTTTTCGTTTTCGCCTTGATTTGCGTTCAGACCTTATCATATCTTTTCATCAAGGTGTATTTTTGCCTCTGATCTTTATTGGTTTTCATCAAAAGAGGTGTCTTAAAAATATTCAAATGGTGTTGGAAAAGAGAAAAAGCTTTGTGCAAAATAGTGGTACAAGAAGGAGCTTGTGTAGACTGCGGCTTAGGCTTTTTCATGTCATGCTTGATGTCTTTTTGATAGTATGCTTAGTGGTTTTGCTGTAGCATGACTTGTCTCAAATAACTGAGATTGCTTAATGAGCCTTTGAAAAAATCATGCGTTGTTTTTATTGTATGGAAGCATTATTTTGGTTATCTCCTTGATGCTTTATTTGGGTTGACTTGGCGCATGCTCACACATGTTAGACTCTTACAAAGTCGCCAATAGCCTCTATGATCATTTAGTTTTTGACTTTTGATGCCATCTTATGCTTCTTTTAATGTCGCTTTGTCGCTTTGCATGATTATGGCCATTATTGCTCTCTTAGTTGGTCGCTCCCAGTCTTTTGCTAGCTCTCGCCTTGTACTGAGTATGAGCTCTACTCGTGCATCCAACTCCTAAAAGCCAAAGTTTTCCAAAGTGTCCACCATACATACCTACTAGCAATTTGCTATTCCAAGTAAATTTGACTTGCTTTTATTTTCTCTTCAAATTAAACTCTTACCAGTGTTATGCGAAATTCGGTCAGTAAAGCTCTCACGAACCGGAAGGCACACTTTACTTTTTCCTGTTCTTAAAAATTTGACATTGTGGTCTCTTATGTTGAGTTGTTATGCTTGCAAGTTGTAAGTTGGAGACTAGCCCAGCCATGCAGTCATGGGCAAGCTTTCAACATTGCACTTCTTATTTGAGTTGATATCGTGATCTTTTGTTTATGGATGCCCGCGGTGTGAAATGAATTGGGAATCTTGTGGGGATCATGGAGTTTGTATATGTGTTAGGGAAACGCCGGGCCGCTAATCTAAGCCATGCATAATTCATGGTGGAAATTTTCAGCATACCCATGGTGAACATTCGACGACACATCTCACAATAAAAAGCTAAACAAATGGCAAATAAAAGAGATGTCGAGGTGTTCATTGTCTGCTTGTCCAATCATTTTGGTGTGGGCTTGTTCCATGTCATCGGGCACGGAGGTACCCCATTGGCGGTTCTCAATGATATGCATATACTTGCAATGACAAGAGCCTTGCTTGGGACTCTAAGTAAAGTAGCATGAGGTTTGGGTACTCGTATTCACGGGGCACAAGGTTTTCAACTTATGATTTGTCAAGCATATGCATCATAATTGTTCTCGCATTAACTTTAACCATTCAAGATGCTTATGATGGGGGCAATGAGAGCTCAAAGCCGGTAAGTACCATAATTTTTGAAGGTTATAAAACTTGCAATCACTGCTTCCCTCTGCGAAGGGCCTTTCTTCTATTTTTATGTTGAGTCACCACCTTCTATCTTTATGCACCATTAAGAGAGCATAGTTGTCATTCTTAGTGTAATATGCATTGTCCCAAAGTTCATTGATTGATTCATATTGTTGGTTTCACTTGTTCTTAAATTATTTGTATCTAGTCGCCCTTTTAAACTTGAAGGTGTCCTATGCATTTATGTTTTGCTCTCTATGAAGGACAAGCTGAAAACCATTTGTATGTTTTTCCTTATGATTTGAACACACGTTTGACTTTCATTGTTTCATTTTCATGATCTTTTGTTTGTGTTCATTTGCATGTTTACAACATGGTTGCTAAGTTCTTATTGTCAAGATTATATCTTCATGCCCATGTTTTAAGTTCTTATGATCCCAGCTCACAAATGTTTACATATATGATCAAGATTGTGTAGGTGCATGTCACCTCAAAAATTATTCTTTTGTTATCACTTACCTACTCGAGGACGAGCAGGAGTTAAGCTTGGGGATGCTTGATACGTCTCCAACGTATCTATAATTTTTGATGCTCCATGCTTGTTTTTACACCATTTGCCTAATGTTTCGTTACACTTCGTGGCACTTTTATGCATTTTCCGGAACTAACCTATTAACAAGTCGCCACAGTGCCAGTTCCCTGTTTTCTGCTGTTTTTGTGTTTTAGAAGTGATACACAGGAAATATTCTCGGAATTGGATGAAACAAGTTCCTGAAGTCTTATTTTACCCGGAAGCTTCCAGAGATCCGAAGGAGAGTAGGAGGGAGGCCACCAGGGCCCCACACGCAGGGCTGGTGCGGCCAGGTCCTGGGCCGCGCCACCCTGGCATGAGGCCACCTGGCCCCTCCTCTGACATCGCCCCTTCGCCTATAAAGACCCCCCGATGGAAAAAAACTAAGTACCCGATCACTTTTCCAGAACACATCGCGATCCGCCGCCGTCGTCGACCCGAAGATCGGGAGGGTCCAGAAGCTCTTCCCGGCACCCTGCCAAAGAGGGGAATCGCCACCGGAGGTCTTCTTCATCGCCATGCTTGCCTCCGGAGCGATGAGTGAGTAGTCTACCTTGGACCATGGGTCCATAGCAGTAGATAGATGGTTGTCTTCTCCACCATGTGCTTCATGTTTAGATCTCATGAGCTGCCCTACATGATTGAGATCACCGTTATGTAATTCTACATGTTTGGTTTGTTGGGATCCGATGAATATTGGTGTTTATGATTGAGTTGCTGTACTAAATATTATCTTATGTTATCTCTATGTTGTTTATGATCTTGCATGCTCTCCGTTGTTAGTAGCTATCTTGGCCGAGTAGTTGCTAGTGACTCCAAGAGGGGGTATTTATGCTCGATAGTGGGTTCATGCCTCTATTTAACCTGGGGGAGTGACAGAAACCTCTAAGGTTGTAGATGTGTTGTTGCTACTAGGGAGAAAACAACATTCATATGATCAAGGGCATATGCTTTGTTTACATTACACACTTTGCTTAATGCAATTATCTGTTGTTCGCAACTTAATACTCATTGGGTGTTCGGACGATATCCCCGTGAGTGGATTATTAGTCATAGATGCAGTTGGATGGCGGTCTATGTATTTTGTTGTAATGCCCAGAGTAAATCTCATAGTGATCTTCTTGACATATCACGTTTATCTTTATTCTATCAATTGCCCAACTGTAATTTGTTTACCCAGCATGTGTTATTTATCTTATGGAGAGACACCACTAGTGAACTGTGGACCCCGGTCCTATTTCCATCATATTGCTATCACCTGTTTACTTTACTCGCATACTCTATTGTTTTCCACTCGATATGCTCATAACCTTTGTTTCAAACAAACCAGTGAGATTGACAACCTCATCGCAAGTTGGGAACGAAGTACTTGGTTGTGTTGTGTGCAGGTTCCGCGTTGCAGCTAGCAAGCAAAGCTTGGACGAGGCGCCATATATAAGTTGTCCGAAGCTGTCGCAAACTAGCAAGCATCACCTTCAGTCGTTTGTCTCTCCTCTCCAAGAACGATTAAACCTTGGTTTCTTAACTGAGGGAAAACTAGCTGCTATACTCATCATACCTTCCTCTTGGGGTTCCCAACGGGCTGGTTATTCACCACGCACAAGGACCGTCTGCTACGCGTCAACTTGGCACCAGCATGCCTCAATCTATCTGCATAGACATTGATGCTTAATATTCTGGTTTTACCTAAGTCTTTCATCAGAAATCCAATTTTAATGAAATCTTAACAATATCAAGAAAAAAACATAATTTCCAATGACCGATATGTCGTCTACATAAAGTATTGGAAATATGTCTCAGCGCTCCCACTTACTTTCTTGTAAATATAAGCATCTTCAAATATCTTGATGAAATTAAACTCTTTAATATTTTCATCATTGAAGATTCCAACTTCGCTATGCTTACTTCTACCATATAAGTTTGCATACATATCTAGCAACCTTTGAATCAACAAAACCCATTGGGTCATGTCTGGTACACGTCCTTGGTGTGCATTCCGGTAGAGGAACATTGTTTTCATTTATTCAACTATCATATCTCAATATGTAATTGTTGCTAGAATAATACATATGACGAAGTCAGGGCCCATCACCGCTTCTTTGTATATTGTTGGTTACTATTATCCAATAATATCTCATCCTTAAATCTTGCTATTTGATTACGACCAACTTGGTTAAATAGGAACTTCGATGTCGTGACTACAACACATTGTAGACGCGTGAGCCATGAATGCAGTTGCCGCTTCCAGAACATTTTCCGGTGTTGCGCTACTCTGATCATCTTGCTCAGGTTCAATAACCTCATCAAGTTCTATTTTCCTCCCACTTAAACCTTTCGCGAGAAAACTCCTTCATAAGAAATTCACCTTTTAGCGACAATCACTATGTGCTTGGGTTCATAGTAGAAGGAATACCCATCGACATTCTTTGGGATAACCTACAAAGACTTACTAATCCGATTTAGGTTGTAAACATTTTACACATATGCCTTGCATACCAAAATTCAAGAAAAGACAATTATAACTCGTACAGTGTCATTTCAGCGGATTATGATGGCACTCTATTCAGTGAAAAGCGATAGTCTCTAAAGCATAATCCACAAATTATAATGGCAGTTTATTTATTTCATCATTGATCTAACCATGTCAAACAAGGTTTGATTACATCCATCGAAAACTTCATACTCATATGGTGTTTTATCACGATGCAAGTTTGTGAAACAATTCACTTAACACTTAGATGTTTGCTAAACTTGTAACTCAAATATGCTCTATTATGATCCAATCATAAATACTTGGATTTTCTTATTACAATAATTTCCACTTCATAAATTGAACAGTTTCAATCATTTCATACTTCTATCTCATCAAGTAGATATACCATGCATCTATTCGAGTCCTTGATGAAATAGAAAATATACCATGCTTGACTTCACATCATGGACTACATACATCAATATGTACGACTTCCATTTAGTTAGTCGCTTGTTCTGTCCATGACCCATGAACGGAGTTTAATCATCCTTAGGAAAAGTCTCACAAGCGTCAATCAATTCAAAATCAAATGACTCAAAAGTCTATCAATATAGAATTTCTTTCATGTTTTGTTTCCAATATGACTTAAACTGCGGTGTCATATATAAGTGAAATTCGTTTTGTCTTGCGACATTTAGCATCAGTGTTATAAATGTCTATTTTACCAACAAGATAATAATAATCTATCCATCAATTATGGAAGACGGTAATAACATGAACAACGATTGTTCTCATAATACTAGAACAAGATAACAATTATTTAGTTCATAATAAATCTTCAAGGCTAGGTTTGATGCCGACGGAAACACAATAACACTTTTATTTGTTTCTCGATGCGCATTATTACCACATTCTTTTGTTGGTTATTTAAGCAACTGTAGTTCTTGTATTGTGTTGCTTTGTATGATATTTTATACCAACAATCTAGTATCCAATACCCAAGAATTACATTGTTAACGAGCAAAGAAATACATCTATAACATGTATATCGTTTATATACCCGAGCTGGACAATTCCAGTCTTTTCCTTTTCTACCAAATACTTTTGCAGATCCTATTTAGCGTTTCCTCTCCTTTTAGAAGAATCCATCAACATCAATAGTGGCGTCAATCATTTGACACATAGTCCAAAGGATTTTAGTCAAATACTAATAGCCTTGGACTTTGCACATTTGAGGTGGATCACCATCATCATATAATTTGTGTTTTTCTAGATTCCATTCTTTAGCATTCTTTTGGTATAGCAAAACAATTTAGTCGATACCTTTTCATTCATCCTATCATGACAACTTTCATGATGTAACTACTATAGCTCATAAGGACGAATGCAAGTATAATATTAGTTTCCCAAACTTTTGGGTGATCGGGATGCCTAGCGTCTTCAATCTTCGCATATATTCATACAATATGAGCATATGTTCTCTTACTAAATTATACTTAATCATTTTGCAAACAATCAAAAGTTTTAGACATCAAATATCTTTTAACTCATGTTTGTTTCTGAAACAATTCTTTTAGCTCGATGATCACTTTGATTCTCAAACAATTTTGAAGATCAATTTCTCATGAAGGCAAATGTATGATCTTTAGATACTAAACTTGAATCGTTGCTCTTTGATTAATACAACTTATTAAATCGTATGGAGCAAGCGAGGTTTGCTAAAGTTTGCAATAGGACTTAATCTTTGATCTTGACATTTTAACTAAACGGCACTAGTCCGTAAAGTGATTATCCAGAATTCTATAGTTTCATTAACTCAATTAAACTAAGTGTCGGTGGAAAACGGTTGCCAAAGACTACAACGACTTATGCAAATACACTAAGATTTAGTTCATGATAATTAGTTCAAGTTAATCAAATTACTAATGAACTCCCACTAAATTTAACATCCCTCGAAGTTGTTTAGTGAAGCATGATCCAAATTCACCACACCAAGACCGATCATCACGTGAATGATGTAGCTTTAATGGTGAACATCAACATGTTGATCATATCATCCATATGACTCATGCTTGACCTTTCGGTCCATGTGTTCCGAGGCCATGTCTGTACATGCTAGGCTCGTCAAGTTTAACCCAAGTATTTTCGTATGTGTAAATCTGGCTTACACCCGTTGTATGTGAACGTAGAGTTTATAGCACCCGATCATCATGTGATGCTTCAAAACGACGATCTTTCGCAACGGCGCATACGAGGGGAGAACACATTTTATCTTAAAATTCTGTGTGAGGGATCATCTTATAATGCTACCGTCGCGATCAAAGCAAAATAAGATGCATAAAGGATAAACATCACATGCATATACAATATGTGACATGGTATAGCCAATCTTCGCGCATTGATCTCCATCTCGTGCGCACCGGCATGATCTCCATCACTCCACCATGATTGTCTCCACCACGAATAGCAACTACGACTATTGCTAACTACTTAGCGATAAAGTAAAGCTATTACATGGCGTATAAGAAGTTGACATGCAGGTCATACACAATTATAAAGACAACCATATGGCTCCTGCCGGTTGTGAACTCATCGACATGCAAGTCATGAAACATTACAAAACATGATCATCGCATACATCACATATATCATACGCATCACATCTTGTGGCAATACCATATCACAAATACTCCCTGCAAAAACAAGTTAGACACCTCTAAATTGTTGATTGCAAGTTTTACGTGGCTTATGGGAGCTACGCATAAGAACAGTTCTTACCTACGCAAAGCCACAACGGTGATATTATGGTTGCTAACATCCGTTGTAAATCCCATGACTACTATAGTGAGAGAAACTAGCATCCACCAGCGGCATGTGTGGAACAAGCCACATGTCAAGTGCGGAGCCGGTCTCGCGAACGAGGTCGCATAAAGTTGGCTTGGACCGCTTCGATCTCACTATACCACGCCATAAGAAATACACAACATAGAGGTTTGCAACAGAAAATATCAACGCCCGCAACAAGATGGTTGCGTTTTACTCGTGTAAAACATCTACGCATAGATCTCGCTCTGATACCACTGAAGGGTTTCGCAGCATAGAAAACAAAAAAAATTCCTACGAAGACGAATAGAAACAAGCCAAGATCTGATCTACGAGATGCAAAACAATGAGAGAGAGAGATTAGATCTACATACCCTTGTAGATCGCATAGCGGAAACGTTCAGATGAACGTGGTCGGCGTAGTCGTACTAGCGTCTCCTCCTCGCGATCCGATCCGATCCAAGCGCCACAACGGGCGGCGCCTCCGAGCATTGCACACGTACAGCGCAGCGACTCCTCCTCCTCCTCGGTCCAGCAAGGTGCGGTGGAGTGGTAGATGGGATCAGCAGCACGATGGCGTGATGCTTATGGTGGAGAGTATCTGCGGGCAGGGCTTCGCCTACACGCTGATACGTCTCCAACGTATCCATAATTTTTGATGCTCCATGCTTGTTTTTACACCATTTGCTTAGTGTTTCGTTACACTTCGTGGCATTTTTATGCATTTTCTGGAACTAACCTATTAACGAGATGCCACAGTGCCCGTTCCCTATTTTCTGATGTTTTTGTGTTTCAGAAAAGTTACACGGGGAATATTCTTGGAATTGGACGAAACAAAAGCCAGACGTCCAGATATTTACCGAAACTTCCAGAGAACCGAAGAGGAGACGGAGAGGAGCCACTGGTGGGCCACACCACCAGGGGGCGCGGCCTAGGGCTGGCCCGCGCCCCCCTGTGGTGAGCCCCACTAGGTCCACTTCTGACGACGCCCCTTCGCCTATAAAGACCCCCCGATGGGAAAAACCTAAACTCCCGATCACTTTTCCAGAATACATCGCGATCCGCCGCCACCGTCGACCCGAGATCGGGAGGGTCCAGAAGCTCTTCCCGGCACCCTGCCGGAGAGGGGAATCGCCACCGGAGGTCTTCTTCATCGCCATGCTTGCCTCCGGCGCGATGACTGAGTAGTCTACCTTGGACTATGGGTCCATAGCAGTAGCTAGTTGGTTGTCTTCTTCACCATGTGCTTCATGTTTAGATCTCGTGAGCTGCTTTACATGATCGAGATCACCGTTATGTAATTCTACATATTGTGTTTGTTGGGATCCGATGAATATTGGTGTTATGATTGAGTTGATGTGCTGAATATTATCTTATGTTATCTCTATGTTGTTTATGATCTTGCATGCTCTCCATTGTTAGTAGCTATCTTGGCCGAGTAGTTGCTAGTAACTCCAAGAGGGGGTATTTATGCTCGATAGTGGGTTCATGCCTCTATTTAATCTGGGGGAGTGACATAAACCTCTAAGGTTGTAGATGTGTTGTTGCCATTAGGGAGAAAACAACATTCATATGCTCAAGGGCATATGCTTTGTTTACATTACACACTTTGCTTAATGCAGTTATCTGTTGTTCGCAACTTAATACTTGTGGAGTTCTCGGATTGATTCGCCACAAGTGGATTATTAGTCATAGATGCAGTTGGATGGCGGTCTATGTATCTTGTTGTAATGCCCAGAGTAAATCTCATAGTGATCCTCTCGACATGCACGTTGTCTTTATTCTATCAATTGCCCAACTGTAATTTGTTTACCCAGCATGTGTTATTTTATCTTATGGAGAGACACCACTAGTGAACTGTGGACCCCGGTCCTATTTCCTTTATATTGCTATCACCGGTCAAAACAAAACATTGGGTTATCTCCCAAGAGTGCTTTTCTTAGTAAGTAAATAGTGCGAGTAAAGTAAACAGGTGATAGCAATATGATGGAAATAGGACCGGGATCCACAGTTCACTAGTGGTGTCTCTCCATAAGATAAATAACACATGCTGGGTAAACAAATTACAGTTGGGCAATTGATAGAATAAAGATAACGTGATATGTCAAGAAGATCACTATGCGATTTACTCTGGGCATTACAACAAAATACATAGACCGCCATCCAACTGCATCTATGACTAATAATCCACTTGTGGCGAATCAATCCGAGAACTCCACAAGTATTAAGTTGCGAACAACAGATAATTGCATTAAGCAAAGTGTGTAATGTAAACAAAGCATATGCCCTTGAGCATATGAATGTTGTTTTCTCCCTAGTAGCAACAACACATCTATAACCTTAGAGGTTTCTGTCACTCCCCCAGGTTAAATAGAGGCATGAACCCACTATCGAGCATAAATACCCCCTCTTGGAGTCACTAGCAACTACTCGGCCAAGATAGCTACTAACAACGGAGAGCATGCAAGATCATAAACAACATAGAGATAACATAAGATATATTTCAGTATAGCAACTCAATCATAACACCAATATTCATCGGATCCCAACAAACCAAACATGTAGAATTACATAACGGTGATCTCAATCATGTAGGGCAGCTCATGAGATCTAAACATGAAGCACATGGTGGAGAGGACAACCATCTAGCTACTGCTATGGACCCATAGTCCAAGGTAGACTACTCACTCATCGCTCCGGAGGCAAGCATGGCAATGAAGAAGACCTCCGGTGGCGATTCCCCTCTCTGGCAGGGTGCCGGGAAGAGCTTCTAGACCCTCCCGATCTTCGGGTCGACAGCGGCGGCGGATCGCGATGTGTTCTGGAAAATTGATCCGGTCCTTAGGTTTTTTCCGTCGGGGGATCTTTATAGGCGAAGGGGCATCGTCAAGAGTGGACCGAGGCGGTCTCACACGTAGGGGGCGCGGCCAGGGCCTGGGCCGCGCCGCCCTGTTGTGTGGCCACCTCGTGGCCCCACTCCGTCTCCTCTTCGGATCTCTGGAAGCTTCCGGGAAAAATAAGACTTCAGGAACTTGTTTCGTCCAATTCCGAGAATATTTCCTGTGTATCACTTCTGAAACACAAAAACAACAGAAAACAGGGAGCTGGCACTGTGGCGACTTGTTAATAGGTTAGTTCCGGAAAATGCATAAAAGTGCCACGAAGTGTAACGAAACAGTAGGCAAATGGTGTAAAAACAAGCATGGAGCATCAAAAATTATAGATACGTTGGAGACGTATCAAGCATCCCCAAGCTTAACTCCTGCTCGTCCTCGAGTAGGTAAGTGATAACAAAAGAATAATTTTTGAGGTGACATGCACCTACACAATCTTGATCATATATGTAAGCATTTGTGAGCTGGGATCATAAGAACTTAAAACATGGGCATGAAGATATAATCTTGACAATAAGAACTTAGCAACCATGTTGTAAACATGAAAATGAACACTAACAAAAGATCATGAAAATGAAACAATGAAAGTCAAACATGTGTTCAAATCATAAGGAAAAACATACAAATGGTTTTCAGCTTGTCCTTCATAGAGAGCAAAACATAAATGTATAGGACACCTTCAAGTTTAAGAGGGCGACTAGATACAAATAATTTGAGAACAAGTGAAACCAACAATATGAATCAATCAATGAAAACTTTGGGACAATGCACATTATACTAAGAATGACAACTTTGGTCTCTTATGGTGCATATAGAAAGAAGGTGGTGACTCAACATAAAAGTAAAAGAAAGGCCTTCGCAGAGGGAAGCAGTGATTGCAAGTTTTATAACCTTCAAAAATTATGGTACTTACCGGCTTTGAGCTCTCATTGCCCCCATCATAAGCATCTTGAATGGTTAAAGTTAATGCGAGAACAATTATAATGCATATGCTTGACAAATCATAAGTCGAAAACCTCGTGTCCCGTGAATACGAGTACCCAAACCTCAGGCTACTCAACTTAGAGTCCCAAGCAAGGCTCTTGTCATTGTAAGTATATATGTATCATCGAAAACCGCCAACGGGGTACCTCCGTGCCCGATGACATGGAACAAGCCCACATCAAAATGACAGGACAAGCAGACAATGAACACCTCGACATCTCTTTTATTTGCCATTTGCTTAGCTTTTTATTGTGAGATGCGTCGTCGAATGTCCACCATGGGTATGCTGCAAATTTCCACCATGAATTATGCATGGCTTAGATTGGCGGCCCAGGCGTTTCCCTAACACATATACAAACTCCATGATCCCCACAAGATTCCCAATTCATTTCACACCGCGGACATCCATAAACAAAAGATCACGATATCAACTCAAATAAGAAGTGCAATGTTGAAAGCTTGCTCCATGACAGCATGGTTGGGCTAGTATCCAACTTACAACTTGCAAGCATCACAACTCAACATAAAAGACCACAATGTCAAATTTTTAAGAACAGGAAAAAGTAAAGTGTGCCTTCCGGTTCGTGAGAGCTTTACTGACCAATTTTCGCATAACACTGGTAAGAGTTTAATATGAAGAGAAGATAAAAGCAAGTCAAATTTACTTGGAATAGCAAATTGCTAGTAGGTATGTATGGTGGACACAATGGAAAACTTTAGCTTTTAGGAGTTGGATGCACGAGTAGAGCTCATACTCAGTACAAGGCGAGGGCTAGCAAAAGACTGGGAGCGACCAACTAAGAGAGCAATAATGGCCATAATCATGCAAAGCGACAAAGCAACATTAAAAGAAGCATAAGATAGCATCAAAAGTCAAAAAATAAATGATCATAAAGGCTATTGGCGACTTTGTAAGAGTCTAACATGTGTGAGCATGCGCCAAGTCAACCCAAATAAAGCATCAAGGAGAAAACCAAAATAATGCTTCCAAACGATAAAAAACAACGCATGATTTTTTTTCAAAGGCTCTTTAAGCAATCTCAGTTATTTGAGACAATTCATGCTACAGCAAAACCACTAAGCATACTATCAAAAAGACATCAAGCACGACATGAAAAAGCCTAAGCCGCAGTCTACACAAGCTCCTTCTTGTACCACTTTTTTGCACAAAGCTTTTTCTCTTTTCCAACACCATTTGAAATTTTTGAAGACACCTGTTTTGATGAAAACCAATAAAGATCAGAGGCAAAAATACACCTTGATGAAAAGATATGACAAGGTCTGAATGCAAATCAAGGCGAAAATGAAAACCAAAAGCAGTAGCAGAAAAAGAAGAACACTCGGTGAAATTGTAAGAATGAAAAACTGAGTGTTCTTGGCAAATGAAAACGAGTACATCTCCTCCAAAAGAAATTTGTTGGGGTCCAACCATTTATTGCAGCAAACAAACTAAACTAACTAAGAAAACTAAAACAACTGACACTCCAAGAAAAACACATAGTGCATGAAGCAATAAAAATATAGTGTTTTGAAAGGTGACCTGATTTTTGCCGATGAAGAAGGGGTGCCTCGGGGGCATCCCCAAGCTTTGATGCTTGTACTTCTTGGATATTTCTTGGGGTGATGCATGGCCATCCCCAAGCTTGAGCTTTTGTCCATTCTTCAACTCATCTCATCATTCTCCAATCCCTACACTTGAAAACTTCCTTCATACAAAACTAAACACAAATCTATTAGCAACATTAGTGCAAGCATAACATATAATCAACCTCTTTTTGCTTCAGGTTTCAACCCAAAACCACCACATATATAGCATATAATACTGTAGCAACTTCCCCAAAAGTTCCGTGATCAAAAGAACTCAAAAGAAAGCGATAAAGCGGCAAACACAAATATTGGCAGAAATCTGTCAAAACAGAACAGCTGACAAAGGTCGAATTTTTTAGGGGTTTTCTGTTGCTCAAATCAAAAAGTGTTCAACTAACTAAAGTTTGTATATAACCTGGGGCATATGCACAAGAAATCGCAGGTCCAAAAGATATACAGAGAATTTATACGAATTTTTATGGTGCAGCACCGAAAACAGTTTCAGGACAGCAACATCCCCAAATCTTTACCTCACTCGAATTAGAGGCTTCTCTTGGCACAACAATGAAATAAACAAGATAAGGAGCGGTTATTACAGTAGTAATGACTTCCAAGACTCAAATAAAAGAAAAAGTACTGAAAATAAAGCATTAGGTTATCTCCCAAGAGTGTTTTTCTTTAACGCCTTTGAGCTAGGCGCAGAAAATTGCGAATCAAGTAATAATGAAAGGGGGATCAGGATCCACTATAGGAATAAAGAAATGAATACTATCCAATTGAGGTTTTGAGTACCCCTTGTAGTCACGCTTTGGTGCACTATTTTCATCAAAAAGATTTTCAGGACAAATCCAACTAAAATTAGTTACCAAGGCATTATGAATTCCTACGAGTTTACAAGGTATTGGCATTCTAGAATCTTCGTTGGGTGTACCAACAATTTCAACAGGCGAGCCAAGCTTATTAAACTTCTTAAAAACTTTCCTAGCCTCAATTGTAACATCTCTAAATTCTATGCGCAAAGTTTCTAAGATAAAAGCTTTCTTTTCGGGATCCTCAATTTCATGAAGCTTAAGGAACATGTATTGCATAAAAGGATTAAGGCTAGCAAACCTAGCTTCTAACATGTGAACTAAATAAGCAGAAGCAACTTCATAACTAGGAGCTATCTCAACCAAAGATTTTTCCTCAACTTCCTTATGCATACTAATGTGATTAAAGAACTCCTCAATGTTATCTTTCCCAATAATTGAACCACTACCTACTGAGAGGTCCTCCAGAACGTACTTAGGGAACAGCATGATGAACTAAAAGTAAAGGAATAACAACTACCAAGGATTCTAATTTTTTGGATTTTTGATATAAAACGATGCAGGTAAAAATAAAGTAAAGCAAAACAATAAAACAAAGTAAAGGATGTGTGTGCGAAAAACTCCCCTTGCAGAGGTCTTCCACTCTTCCCCGGCAACGGCGCCAGAAAATTTACTTGCTGGTGCCAAGTTGACGTGGGAAAGTATAGTTGATGTGGGAGCTTCTTCTTCTTCAATCCCCGGCAACGGCGCCAGAAAATTTGTTGCTTGTTGCGTGGTGAATGACCAGCCCGTTGGGAACCCCAAGAGGAAGGTGTGATGAATATAGCAGCAAGATTTTCCCTCAGTTAAGAAACCAAGGTTTATCGTTCAGGAGAAGAACGGACAATACGACTGAAGGGGATGCGGACTGGCTTAATAACACTCCAACAAGGGCGCCGTTTAACGATACTTGTTGACTCATCTTCGGCCAGTAGCAACGTGGAACCTGCACACAACACAACCAAATACTTTGTTCACAACTTGCGATGAGGTTGTCAATCTCACCGGTTTGCTTGAAACAAAGGGTATGAGCGTATCGAGTGGAAAACAGTAGAAGTATGCGAGTAAAGTAAACAGTGCGAGTAAAGTAAATAGGTGATAGCAATATGATGGAAATAGGACCGGGATCCACAGTTCACTAGTGGTGTCTCTCCATAAGATAAATAACACATGCTGGGTAAACAAATTACAGTTGGGCAATTGATAGAATAAAGATAACGTGATATGTCAAGAAGATCACTATGCGATTTACTCTGGGCATTATAACAAAATACATAGACCGCCATCCAACTGCATCTATGACTAATAATCCACTTGTGGCGAATCAATCCGAGAACTCCACAAGTATTAAGTTGCGAACAACAGATAATTGCATTAAGCAAAGTGTGTAATGTAAACAAAGCATATTCCCTTGAGCATATGAATGTTGTTTTCTCCCTAGTAGCAACAGCACATCTATAACCTTAGAGGTTTCTGTCACTCCCCAGGTTAAATAGAGGCATGAACCCACTATCGAGCATAAATACCCCCTCTTGGAGTCACTAGCAACTACTCGGCCAAGATAGCTACTAACAACGGAGAGCATGCAAGATCATAAACAACATAGAGATAACATAAGATATATTTCAGTATAGCAACTCAATCATAACACCAATATTCATCGGATCCCAACAAACCAAACATGTAGAATTACATAACGGTGATCTCAATCATGTAGGGCAGCTCATGAGATCTAAACATGAAGCACATGGTGGAGAGGACAACCATCTAGCTACTGCTATGGACCCATAGTCCAAGGTAGACTACTCACTCATCGCTCCGGAGGCAAGCATGGCAATGAAGAAGACCTCCGGTGGCGATTCCCCTCTCTGGCAGGGTGCTGGGAAGAGCTTCTGGACCCTCCCGATCTTCGGGTCGACGGCGGCGGTGGATCGTGATGTGTTCTGGAAAATTGATCCGATCCTTAGGTTTTTTTCGTCGGGGGGTCTTTATAGGCGAAGGGGCATCGTCAGGAGTGGACCGAGGCGGTCTCACACATAGGGGGCATGACCAGGGCCTGGGCCGCGCCGCCCTGGTGTGTGGCCACCTCGTGGCCCCACTCCGTCTCCTCTTCGGATCTCTGGAAGCTTCCGGGAAAAATAAGACTTTAGGAACTTGTTTCGTCCAATTCCGAGAATATTTCCTGTGTATCACTTTTGAAACACAAAAACAGCAGAAAATAGGGAACTGGCACTGTGGCGACTTGTTAATAGGTTAGTTCCAGAAAATGCAGAAAAGTGCCACGAAGTGTAACGAAACAGTAGGCAAATGGTGTAAAAACAAGCATGGAGCATCAAAAATTATAGATACGTTGGAGACGTATCAGTGGGCACCCGATGGAATCGGTTAGCCATGGTTTGAGAAAGGAAAAAAGGTGGGGAGGAGTGCCAAAGCTTTATAAAAGAGCACCAATGTGCCAATTTTTCAAAGAACTCAGAACCGCTCTCACTTGTTTATTATGGAAGATAGTAAGACCCCATTGCCAGTCGTTGACATGAAACAACCACCTCTCAAAACCCAATTTTTATCTCTATTTTACAAATGAAAAGCTCTAGCACATGTTTAATCACTGCTTCCCTCCGCAAAGGGCCTTTCTTTTACTTTTATGTTGAGTCTCCACCTTCTACCTTTATGCACCATCTAAGAGAGCATAGTTGTCATTCTGAGTATAATATGCATTGTCCCAAAGTTTTCATTGATTGATTCATGATGTTGGTTTCACTTGTTCTTAAATTATTTGTATCTAGTCGCCCTCTTAAACTTAAAGGTGTCCTATGCATTTATGTTTTGCTCTCTCATGAAGGACAAGCTGAAAACCATTTGTATGTTTTTCCTTATGATTTGAACACACGTTTAACTTTCATTGTTTCATTTTCATGATCTTTCATTTGTGTTCATTTTCATGTTATAACATGGTTGCTAAGTTTCTTCTATCAAGATTATATCTTTCATGCCCATGTTTTAAGTTCTTTTGATCCCAGCGCACAACACTTACATAGATGATCAAGATTGTGTAGGTGCATGTCACCTCAAAAATTATTCTTTTGTTATCAATTACCTACTCGAGAACGAGCAGGAGTTAAGCTTGGGGATGCTGATACGTCTCCAACGTATCCATAATTTTTGATGCTCCATGCTTGTTTTTACACCATTTGCTTAGTGTTTCGTTACACTTCGTGGCATTTTTATGCATTTTCCAGAACTAACCTATTAACGAGATGCCACAGTGCCAGTTCCCTGTTTTCTGCTGTTTTTGTGTTTTAGAAAAGTTACACAGGGAATATTCTCGGAATTGGACAAAACAAAAGCCAGATGTCCAGATATTTACCGAAGCTTCCAGAGAACCGAAGAGGAGATGGAGAGGAGCCACTGGTGGGCCACACCACCAGGGGCGCGGCCTAGGGCTGGCCCGCGCCCCCCTGTGGTGAGCCCCACCAGGTCCACTTATGACGACGCCCCTTCGCCTATAAAGACCCCCCGACGGGAAAAACCTAAACACCCGATCACTTTTCCAGAATACATTGCGATCCGCCGCCGCCGTCGACCCGAGATCGGGAGGGTCCAGAAGCTCTTCCTGGCACCCTACTGGAGAGGGGAATCGCCACCGGAGGTCTTCTTCATCGCCATGCTTGCCTCCAGCGCGATGAGTGAGTAGTCTACCTTGGACTATGGGTCCATAGCAGTAGCTAGTTGGTTGTCTTCTCCACCATGTGCTTCATGTTTAGATCTCGTGAGCTGCTTTACATGATCGAGATCACCGTTATGTAATTCTACATGTTGTGTTTGTTGGGATCCGATGAATATTGGTGTTATGATTGAGTTGATGTGCTGAATATTATCTTATGTTATCTCTATGTTGTTTATGATCTTGCATGCTCTCCGTTGTTAGTAGCTATCTTGGCCGAGTAGTTGCTAGTAACTCCAAGAGGGGGTATTTATGCTCGATAGTGGGTTCATGCCTCTATTTAATCTGGGGGAGTGATAGAAACCTCTAAGGTTGTAGATGTGTTGTTGCCATTAGGGAGAAAACAACATTCATATGCTCAAGGGCATATACTTTGTTTACATTACACACTTTGCTCAATGCAGTTATCTGTTGTTCACAACTTAATACTTGTGGAGTTCTCGGATTGATTCGCCACAAGTGGATTATTAGTCATAGATGCAGTTGGATGGCGGTCTATGTATCTTGTTGTAATGCCCAGAGTAAATCTCATAGTGATCCTCTCGACATGCACGTTGTCTTTATTCTATCAATTGCCCAACTGTAATTTATTTACCCAGCATGTGTTATTTTATCTTATGGAGAGACACCACTAGTGAACTGTGGACCCCGGTCCTATTTCCTTTATATTGCTATCACCTGTTTACTTTACTCGCATATACTATTGCTTTCCACTCGATATGCTCATACCCTTTGTTTCAAGCAAACCAGTGAGATTGACAACCTCATCGTAAGTTGGGAACAAAGTATTTGGTTGTGTTGTGTGCAGGTTCCACGTTGCCGCTCGCAAAGCAAAGCTTGGACGAGGCGCCCTATAAATTGTCCGAAGCTGTTGCGAAGCTAGCAAGCATCACCTTCTGGAGTATTGGCTTTTTCCTACTGGATTGATAACCTTGGTTTCATAACTGAGGGAAAACTTGCTGCTATATTTATCAAACCTTCTCTTGGGGTTTCCAACTGGCCGGTCATTTACTTCATCAACTACACACCAACAAGTTTTCTGGCACCATCATCACCACGCCATCACACGCGCGAGGTGGAAGAAGATAGGTAGAAAAACTAGTCAAAACTAGAGCAAAAGAGGCTTCAAATTGCTGTTGCGGCGGCTGAACAAAATTAGGTCAAAACCTACTTTGTGTGCCGGCCTCCTTGCAGCTTTTATAGGCGCCTTGACGTGACCCTCACGCAAGATCTGGCCGCTGGCCTCGATCTCATCGATGCCTGGAGCGAGCCACGCTCACAGCGACCAAGCAGCCCGAGGCACCCCCAGCGGTGCTGGAAAGAACGGTCCAGGCGACCGATCGATCCAGCGATCGAGCTGGCGGCTTGATCGCTCCTCGCTCGAGCGAAGGCTTGGCCTCATGCGGGAGCCAAGGGCGCGCGGCCCGGCCCAGCCGAAGCCATCGGCCTTCCAGCTGCCTGGCGCGTCCGACCCAGCGCCGGCCCAGCTGCAGCGCACGGCCTAAGGCCGGCCCAGCGGGAGCGCGGCCTGCTGCGAGCGGGGTTCCTGGCGCATGCGGCTGGCCCAGCCAGCCGGCCTATGCAACCCCGCCACCTTTTTTTTCTTTTCTCTTTGCCTTTTTTTTCTTTCTTTAGTAGTTTGTTTAGACGGAGCTACTAAATAGGTCCATTAGCAAAACTTTCTATGGACTACTTTTTAGTCCTATTTATTTCCAATAAATAAATATATGTATTAACATTTATTAATTCAATTAATCAATAAATCATTAATACTCTTCCCGGAACAATTCCGTAACTCTTTCAAACAGTTTCCATAAATCCCAAAACTACCCTAGCATCGATGAGCGTGAAGTGTGTGACCCTACGGGTTCGAGAATATGTGGACATGATCGACATCAATAATCAATAGCGGGATCTGGAAATCCATATTGACTCCCACATATTCAACGAGATCATTATTGGTGAACCACGATGTCAGGATTCAAATAATCCCATATACGAATTCCTTTGTCTCGCAATATTTTACTTGCCCGAGATTCGATCATCGGCATCACCATACCTAGTTCAATCTCGTTCGCAGCAAGTACTCTTTACTCGTTCCGCAATCCAATATCACCCTGTGATTAAACTCATTAATCACATGTTTGCAAACAGTGTATGACATTGATTACCGAGTGGGCCCAGAGTATATCTCTCCGACATAGGAGGGACAAATCCCATCTCGATACATGCAACCCAACAAGTACTTTCCGATTACCTGAGAGACACCTTTATAATCACCCTCTCATAAGATGACGTTTGATGACCTCAAAGCTCTCTTCCGGTATCAGGGAGTGGCATTATCTCATGGTCTAAGGAATAGGATACTGACATAGGAAAAGCTACGCAATTGTGAACACAATGACATGATCTAATTGTTGTGCTTATATTGGGTCTGTCCATCACATCATTCTACTAATGACATGACCTCATTATTAATCGACAACTCATGTCTATGGCTAGGAAACCTTAACCATCATTAGTCAATGAGCTAGTCTAGTAGAGGCATACTAGGGACACGGTGTTGTTCATAAACCACACAAGTATTAATGTTTCCGCTTAATACAATTCTAGCATGGAATATAAACATTATCATGAACAAGAAATATGATAATAACAATATTATTATTGCCTTTAGGGCATATTTCCTTCAAAAGATGTGCATCGCTTCTCTGATTGAGGCACACTTTCTGAATAATAAGCCTACCAAACAAGGTACACTAGAGGTACATCACCCTAGTTATAAATTTTATCAAGATGTTTTAACACAAGACTGTTTTGGAGCATACCCCCTTTGTCCCTAGGCTTATAGAGCATTTCACATGCAGCTAAAGACTGTTTTGCAGCATTAACATTGTCTCTCCAAGATCCCAACAATTACTTCCATATCCCTCTTTCCATGGAAGCCCCGTTTGAATCAGATCTTCTCTAGGAACTCTAAATGAGGCGGATGTGGACCAAAATGAACTTGACATCTGGTCATTTGTGTAGGGATCAGACTCTTACAATACACGATATTTATATCAGCATTTCTTCATATATATTGTACCACCTGCACACTTGCCGGCTATTTGGAAAAGCAAAAATATGAAAAAGCATTGAGTGTTTGCTTGGTTACTCTTCGTTGACAGATTAAGCACACATGATATTCTTAGGAGGAGGAATTTTAACATCAGCAATATTTATTCCTGCAGTCTAAGTCAGCATGCGCTCGAGACTCGTAACCATCTGTTCTTCAACTGCCTATTTAGTAAATCAGTCTGGGAAACTTTCGGAATTCAATGGAATACGGCTAGCAACATCATGGATATGATTGAGGAGGCTAAAACTATATGGAGCGGGCCACTTGTCGTGGAGGTTTTGATCCTTAGCGCTTGGAATATATGGAAAGGTTCATAAAAAAAATTGAAAACATCCAACCAAGCAAAGAATCTTAGAGATGACA
The DNA here is from genome assembly GCA_007115705.1 of Dactylis glomerata. NCBI lineage: Eukaryota > Viridiplantae > Streptophyta > Magnoliopsida > Poales > Poaceae > Dactylis > Dactylis glomerata. The sequence continues at coordinate 2,346,249 of QXEO01001691.1, read as the reverse complement.
TCCAGTTGAGGACCTCTCGTCTCTCCTGCTGTAATTCCTCAAAAAATTTGTCTCTCCATATGCATTATCTCAAAAATTTGTCCATGCTTAAGGATACCAAGAGGAATCTCCAAAGAGCACAAGAAGAAGATGAACATTAAGGACAAAGCGGAGTCCACAAGTTGCAATCTAGCACCCTGAGAAAGGAAGCAAGATATCAAAGTCGATCTCCTATCCAGTCTAGTCACTAGATCCTGAATTCTAGGCTTAGTAGTCCCCAAAGACAGCCCCGAGTGCGTGAAGAGCAAGGAAGCAATCAGTATACCAAAAGTAGAGGTCAATTGATTGATCGTATCTCAAGGCACATTAATGGGCACCATACTAGATTTTTTATAATTAACTTTCAATCTTGTGGACAAGGAAAATTTACGTAACACATTCTTAAAGGCAATGAATTGATCTATATCAGCATCCAACGTCAACAATGTATCATCAGCATATTAAATAATAGGAAAGTCAGGGTCATTGATCTCTATGGGCTGAGAAATTTTGCTTTCCTAAGAAGATCATTGCCAATATATAGTAGCAGATATGAACCAAGAACATAGAGGATGGGGGATATTGGATCACCTTGCCTGACCCCTCTCTTACAGAAGAATTGCTTTCGAGGCACCCCATTAAGCAGAATGGAAAATGTTCCAAAAAATAATATACTTTGAACCTATCCTAGAGTTTTCTCATCAAAACCATTCTGTCTCGTGACTTAAAGAATGGTGTCATGCTCAATGGAACCAAAAACCTTCGCATAGTCCAATTCAAGAATAGCAATTGGTATTTTGGATGCATGACACTAATAGATATTCAAGTGTCCAAGCAATGTTCTATTCTTTAAAATGCCATACGTATTCTTTGTCGACGCAACTCCAAATCTTCTGCTGAAATCTGTTGGCCAATAATATGGTTAAAAATTTGAGGCACACGTTTGTGAGAGAAATACTTCTATATTCATTTACCATCTCTTGGTTGAGCTTTGGGAACGAGGGGGATCTAATCACCATTGATATTCTGCAAATTCAAAGAACCTGCATGAAACTCTACATCAAAATCAAAAAATATCATATTTTACCATAGGCCAGCATTTTTTCGGGAAGATGCCATTGAAACCATTAGGCCCTGGTGCTTTATTAGGAGGCATTTTCTAAATTACCATATCCATTTCTTCCTATAAGAAACGCGTGGATATTTCCTCCAACCCATCAACCTTTTTAAGCAATCTGAATATATCAAAGTTTATACTTATTCCATCTGAAAGGCCAGACCAGTATTTATAGCTTGTTGACAACATACCTGCCATTTCTTCATGATATGTAATTTTCTCCCATCATCACTCAACACAGGGATATAATTCCATCTATATTTCTGTGTGGCCATAGCATGACAAAATTTGGTATTGTCCTCTCCCAATTTCATCTATCTTACTAAGCTTTACTGTTTGCTTAGAATTAAATTCAGTAACAAAAGGAGGCCTATGTTCCTCCAAAGAGTCAAGCAAGAAAATAACCTTGTTGCAGTATTGAATGTTAACTTGAGGTTTGACAAACCCAGATGCCATCTTTTAGAGCATGTCTCAGTAGCTTAAATTTATCTACAAAGCACAACATAGTTGTACTTCTTCTTTGACTATTTCTCCCATGCATATTTGACACACTCCATGAAACCAGGATGCTCAACCCAAATATTATAAAATCAAAAAATATTGGCCTTAGGAATTATAGTGTCAGTACTCACCGCACAAGGGACATGGTCAGATGATCTATTTGCCAGGGGCAGAACAACATTATTTGGATAAATAGATATCCAATTAGCACTAGTGAAAAATTAGCTTCGATAGAGGTTGTGATTGCATATTTGACCACGTAATTTTCTACGTTTTAAAGGAAGCTCCAATAAACCCAGATGGCCAATAATTTCATTAAAATGAAACATGTCATTAATGTCAAACCCACGCTTATTTCTATTTTCTTTGGACCTGATAAAGTTGAAGTCACCTAATAACAAATAGTTACTGACAACTGGAACTTGCAAATTATAAAGCCAACTAGCAAACTTATCTCTCATCTCTCCTTGGCAAGGCTGATGCATGCAAATTTCATGCATGAACTTTACAGTTTATTTATGCGTATTCCAACATATTAAGATGTTATTAGATGTTATAATCATGTTTTGCATTGATTTATGGGGATTTTTCCTTGATCCCCCTTATTTTGGTTATAACTCTGCAGGACAGAAAAATCCTATTTTGCGTATTTTGATGTTTCAGGAATCTTCCCAAACTCAAATTGACCTGGAATTTTTCTGGCGTTAATATTTTATCATGAGAACCATCTGGAGCACAAGAAGTCAATTAGGAAGGCCACGAGGCTCAAATGGGCACTGATGGTGCGGGCCCCCAGCCAGGCTGCGCCACCTGACCTCATTTGGTCCTTAGACCTCTGATGCCATCTGTCTTCATCTCAGATTGATCAGCTTGACCTAAAAATGCCTATATAAAGACCCCCCGAGGCGTTCCCTCGAGGAGGAGGCAGAGAAACATGAAACCATGAAACAGTGGCTATTCTAGCAAAGATTGGAGGGAAAATGTTGCCCGAGTCGCCCCCGATCGCTTCTCCAACCTCTCCGACATCACAACACCACCACCATCATGAAGTGGGAGTAGTCCACCTCTAGATTATGGGTTTGTAGCAGTAGCTTGTTCTGTTTCTCTCTTATGCTATGATGTTTAGCTGCCATATGAGCTGCCCAATATGATTATGGTGCATATTATGTAATTCCTATGTGGTGGATCTTTATTTTATTGGATGATCTATGAGATGTGATATGTTATTATATTCTTGATGTATGAGTAGATGCATATTGTTACCCCATTATTTACTACTTGTTCTGATCCAACATATATCCGAGAGCACGAGAGAGGGATGTTGTGTGTTAGATGGAGTAACTAGGTAGTAATAGTGAATTGTGATAGAATTCATGGTCTGCTATGGTGTTTGCCAATTCCATGGTTACCTCACTAGGGATAAAAAGAATGCATATGCTATAATTTTTAGTTACAGTTGAGAATTTCAAGTGACATTCATAGATAAATTGTTCTATTGTAATATGTCCAAGCGGTAGTATATTTGTTGTTCACCATCATGTCAAAGTACCTAAGGCTATACTCTATTAATTCTTAATACTAGATTCTTGAAATTTATTCCTTTCTAGTGGAGTATATATAAGTAAGATGTGTAGTATCATCAGGACGTGATGCACATATGTAATCCTGGGCATGATTTGGTTTTGAACTGCCCAAACCGTCAGCCCAACACGCACCAAACCAGATCAACGGTTTATGCTGGGTTTGTCCTAATAAACCGACCAAACCAGAATAAAAATTCCTCAGCTGGTTTGGGACTGGACTGGACCAGCTAAACCGACAAACCGTCCTCCGCGGCTCTGCCACGGGCAGCCAGCCATGGCAGACGTCCGCCACGGGAACCCGCAAGGGAGGCAGCAAGGCCTCTCCTCAGGTACGAATGCCTCGACGCGGTTGAGCAGCGCCGCCCGCCCCTCGCTACGGCTGAGCCCGACGCCGGCGGGGCCAGGGCGACGACGGCGAGACGGAGTGGCCGAGGCAACGACGGCGAGCTGGCTGCCGGCGTCGCGGGTGGCAAGCAGCACTGCAGCCTTGGGCGTCGGATCCTGCGCGCGGTGTCGCCGCGGTGGTGGCTGGTGCGGCTCCGTGACGTGAACGCCATGCTCCGGCTCGCGTCTTCCGCCGCCGTCGGCTATGGCTCAACGCCCTACTGCGCCGGCGCTGAGCCTTTCGTGTCTTCCACCGCTGCCGATTATGTCTATGTGCCCTAATCTGCCGCTACCACGCCGGGGTAGTGTGAGCCGCCGAACGACGGCGGTGGCGGCGGCATGGGCTACCACTGATCATGAGCAAGCAGATGGTGGGCTTGTTCCTGTCGGTGTGTGTGAAGATGGAACTGGTGGAGCACGAAGATCAACTAACACTCGTTGTCGCGTCAACACTTAGTGGCTCCAAGCTCTGAGAACGGTGAACGGCGGCACCAGATCGCCGTCTCGCAGCTCTGCGTCGCCGACAGCTGCGTCGTCTACCACGCGCCGAGTAGCGCCTCGAGCTGAACAAAGTACATAGTACACCGAGACATCAGCTATATCATCTCGATCGCTGGCAGGGGTGGACCCAAATAGAGCTGAGTGGGGCCTAGGCCCCCACTCAAATTTTCGAATTTATGTATTATTTGTTCATATTTGAGACCAAAAAATTCAAATTGTGCAAAGTTTGGTCAAATAATGCCCCCACTCACTTGATTTGCCCCCACTCATAAGTTTCTCTCGGTCCGCCACTGGTCGCTGGTCGCCGTCCTCCGCCAACGCTGTGAGAAAGTAGGCGATGTGTCAACGTTCCAGCCCCACATGCGCGTGGGAAAGATGTATTTGCTGAAGTTGCTGTGTGCCGGTGCCAAACCGCTTAGCCCGACTAACCAGACCACACCAACCCGTAAATCACCTCTCATTTAAACAGCTTGAAACCAAACCAATCCACTCAAAACTGGTAGCAGCGGGTTGGTTTGAGGAACCGGCTGAAACCGTGTTAAACCGTACATGCCCAGGCTTACCCATATGAATATTATCATGTAACATAATAAAATCATGTCGATGTTTCGATCATCTATCATGTGCTTAATGCCGCCACAACTTTATGAGAGAGTAGACAAGTGAATCCATGAACCCGCTCCAATTTTAATCATAAGAAACATCTTACCAACGCTTGCATGTGTATTTTAGTTTTCATCTTTAATTAAATTTGAAAAATACAAAAAACATATTTACTTTCTTGCAATCATATCAAAAACCCATAAACATCTTTACCTTATCATTTTAGTTGCATAATAGCTTTAGTTTACTTTACCGCATCATATTTATTTTATTGCATTTGTTATTTATTTTTACATACATTTAACACCTTGTGCTTGACAACCACTCGGTGTAGTTGGGGACACAAGACAAAGCAAGGAGATTATTTTGCAGGTTGCCTGACGAGAATGAAGAAAGCTTTTTCGACTGTTCCCCGAGAGTTTGATATAAACCCTGAGTTTCCTCGTGGGGAAAATTTACTCTTGCTACAACACTCTGCACTTAGATTTCCAACGAAGTGGCACGTTGCTTAGTGTCATCAAAGGCCCATAAACTGTGTCCAACTTTCCCCTTTGTGACATGATGTGAACTTTATGGAAATATCAAACCTATGAATCTTTATCAAATTGCTAGAGAAAATAGAAGACTTCCAAAGAACCAAAATCCCTCTAAAGGCTCCCTTAGAGGGAGACTAGACAAAACAGTCAAATCTTTTGCGACAAAATTTCCTGGTTAGTCTATGGTCAATATGTTCACATGTAGTATCTTGAATGCAAACAATAGAGAACTGGTTTTCTTCATATATTTTTATCTCAAAGCTCTCTGGTGCTTGTCAGAATTAAGCACTCTGAAGTTCTAACAAAGCTTCTAGTTTGTTGCCAGACACATTATGAATAATTATGGTAAAGAGTACCAGAAATAGTGGTAAACATAAGGCCCACTAATAGACAAAATATCATCACAATCAAACATATAACATATACTCCCTTCGTCCTCAAATAAGTGTACATCTAGCTTTTAAAATTTATTCATAAAAGAGTGTACTTTTCTCTTTTCAATGCATATTTAAGTAGTAAAAAGTGTTTCTCTCTCATTACACGGGAATCAAGTCCAATAACATTTTCTCATTTTCCTATATACACTTGGCTCATTGGTGGTAAAAAAAATTAAAGAGGAGAGAGATGGTGATTAACACCTTCCCGATGCAAAAGCTTAATTTTCTTGAAAACACCGAACGTGCACTCTTTTATGGACGGAGGGAGTATGATGAAAGTAATAATAACCAGACTTCCACTGATATTGTTGAACACATAAAAGATACCAACTCCAAAACATAGGGACAAATTGACAGCTAAGACATGTCCATGAACAACTAAAACATGATATTGAGCATTAATATAGGAGTGCTCTCCTACTTTGGCTAACATGATATTATTTATCACTCGGAAAACAGACTTGCTCTTCTTGGCCTTAGGAGGATCTTTAAGCTTCTCCTTTCGACAACAGCTCTGGCTCAATGCCCAAGACAACAACAGCATTCTGCATCACATGAAGTGGAATTTCAGGAATGTTTGTCTCATGTGTATCTTCACCCCTGTCATCAACTGACTTTGTTGGAGCCTTCTTCACCAAATTTGTTTTCTTTTGGGCCTAGAAATAATGTCTTACATTGGCACTGGCATGAATTTATCTCTCTTGGTGCGGCTACGGGTGCTTCGACGGTAGGTTGTGTCTACCATGGCAACTGGAACATCAAATTTCTTAGCCCTACTCTTTCTGTTATTTGATGTTGAAACAATTAATAGGAGATGCAAAAAAACATATGTGGAGGTGTGGAGCCAACATTTGTTCCTCAAAGATATTACCATCAAAACACAAAGCTTTAGCAAACTGTCTTTTCCTTGGAGATATAATAGTCTTGGGCCTAATAGAAGCATTGACAGAGATAAATGGGAACATACTCTAAATCAAAAGCAGCTGGCTAGAGTATTTAAATAGTAACACATACTGAATCAACCATAAAGTTCTACACCTAGCTAGGCCCATAGAAAACATGTCTGGCACAATTCTTGCTAGCGGCCTTTCACATTGCATTGAAGAGGAAGAGCAGGCTCAAAGACAGTATGCACCAGCTCAATATGAATAACATGGTTAACACAACATCATGTTTATAGGCACAATGGCATTAATATTGCACACGTGTTGCTCTACTACCATGTCATGAGGAAGGATTCAAAACAATGGAGTCATTGATGAATTCTTCTACTTGATGCTCTTCATTCTCTTGGGCCTCGTCTTGCATATTTTTCTAGTTGCCTTTTGCTGGTTTGCTGGTTGTGCAGAGGAGCATTGTTCCTTCCAAGTCATTTCATTTCTACCAAATAAAATAAAATAAGGGGGTGTCAAATGAGATTTAAAGTATCTTGTTTTGATATGATAAAACAGATAAATTTTAAAACTGTGGAGCAAACAAGTTGTTAGCCGTCAGATTTTGAAAGTGACGGTGGATGACAACTACCATCAAATCTCGCTACCACGTGGTGACTTTCCATTGTGCGGCTCTATAAGATGATGCATGCTATTATCTTCCTTTCTTTCTCTAAGACCATCTTCGAGTTGTCTGATACTACCTTTATCATAGTGTACCACACAAATTTGGCCTATCTTGCCAAGGTTGGGCCAAGAAAGTGTTTTCATACTTTTATATTGATATATATAAAGCCCTAATGGCACAAAGTAAATACTCCCTGCAATCTATAATAAGTGTTGACCGATTTAATATAACTTAGCGTAAATTATTAAAATTATACTAAATCACCTACACTTTTTATGGATTACAAATTGTGACCAGATTCGCCTCGTTTGGCCCAACCACAAAAATCAAACATTTTCAGACACCGGTTCGTTTGCCTCGTTTGCCACCGAAAATATCTCTTCGTTTACGCTTTCCTGGGCCCATTTTGCAGGGACAACGGCTAGAGGATTCGGAACCACAAAACCTATATTGGTGAATACCCTCCTCTCATGCTCAGCTGCCAAAAGCAACCCCCACACTGTCGCACGCCTCAGAACAACCCGCCGCCGCCGCCGCCGCCGCTTAATAAAGATGAAAGCTATTGCAAGCGGCGGAGAGTGGTGGTGGAACCTCCCGTCTATCCGCCGAAAGAACGACTCGCGCCGCCGCGGCCGCCGCAACCAAGACGCTCGCGGCCGCCGCCGCGGACCCCCGCGGGAGCCGCTCTCGTCGTCGTCGGAATCCGTCGGCCAAAGCAGTGGCTGGCCCCTTGAATTCCCATTCAAGCAGGCCGTTACCGCCGCCTGTCTCACCCTCGCCGGCGACACAATTGCGCAGGTCCACCGCCGCATCGTCGACAGCCGAAGCCGCGGTCCGGAACCTGACACCAAGGTTACTCCTCTGTTCTACATGTCATTTCCCTTTTAAAACCGTACTCAAAATTGAATTCATATGAATTTGATGAACATTATAACCACCGAGTTCAGTAATTGTTCCATCAAATCAAACCTGAAGCAGTGGCTGGCTTGCTGCTACACTTCAGATGTAGGCCAAACCGTAAGGTCCATATCTGCAGTTTGTCTAGAGTAAGCATAATCCTGCACCACCGTGCCACACTTAGCTAAATCACAATGCACTTCCATGATGTGATCTTGGGTGTTTTGATACGTTTAAGCTAAATTATTGGCTTGCTCTGAAGGCCTGGATGTAACTCTTGAACATAGCCAGCTCCCCATTATCATTGATTCAGATGTGCGCAGCTAGTGTCGGTGATCCAAGATACCTCACGGGATAGTTAGGGTTAGTCACTGTCTTGCCCATTTTGGCAAGGACAGAGCATAGAACTTTATTTTTGTTCGGTTCAGATCCTGATGCCTTTCTTTGGGAGCTTGAGTTGGAACAGCTTATAAGCCCTATTGCTCAATAAAGATCTGGTTTTACCCGCACAAAAAAATTGACAGTTTATGTTGTGAATTCTGACGCCTGCTGAGGTCTTCCTTACAGGCTCTCGTACCAGACATATTACTGAACCATGATTTGCTCCGTTCGCTTCGTATAGCTTCTTATGGATTCCTTCTTTATGGGCCGGGCTCATATGCATGGTATCAGTTCCTCGATCAGTCTATGCCAAAGCAAACATTGGCGAATCTGTCCACTAAGGTGCGGTTTGCATCCCCCATGTAACCTAATGCATCGGACTGTTCTTTCCACATTAATACATCATCTCTGTTTATGATCTTGTCATTCCAGGTCGTACTGAACCAGATTGTTCTTGGTCCTTGTGTTATTGCTGTAATTTTCGCTTGGAACAACTTATGGTTAGGAAAATTGTCAGAATTGCCATCTAAATATCAGAATGATGCCCTTCCCACCCTTCTGAATGGTAATTCTGCTTGAACGTATTCTTAATGCTGTACTTGAAGAAGAAACTGATGTTATGGTATGTTTGCTTTATTCTGATATTGCAGGGTTTAAATTTTGGATTCCAGTATCAATTGTTAACTTTGGGTACAGTCCCTTATCTTCTGCCTTTACTTTCAATTCTAAGCTCAGAATTTTCAATATTAGTCTAAATTGTGTATTCAGTTTCTAGTTTAGTTAGTACTTTACTTCATATAAGAACCTGGTCTTTATACTGATTTTCGATTTGTATACCAGGATGATTCCTTTGCCTGCTCGTGTTGGCTTCATGTCCTCTTGTTCCATTTTTTGGAACTTTTACTTGTCGACCACAATGAACAAATGAATTTCTAGCCCTCATCTTCAGGTTAGTTTTGCTGCAACTCAGATTTTCCGGTGATTAACTGCTCTTGTTAGGTGTGGGTACATTAACTTTTGATAAACTCAGATAGTCATAGCTGTAACTTAAGAAGTTATTATGCATTGTCGCCTTAAAGGAAAATATGCATCTGTTGCCATGAACAGCCAGGCACACAGAATTACACATATTGTTGATTTCTTTATGTGCCAATTTAACATAACGTGGGAGAGGCTATGTGCCAGCCTCATTGACATGTTATGTGTTTCTAGAGCAATTTTGTATTGCTCTCATGTCCTCTTGTTCCATTTTTTTTGGAAATTTATATTGCCGACCACAATTACAGTTTTTGTTGCAACTCGAAATCTCAGATGATTAGCTTCTCTAGTCTAGGCGCAGATGATTTTGTCTATAACTTATGGAATCATGCATTGCTACCGTAAAAATCCTGCATTTGTTGCCATCAACTGAACTTCTGTTGGCTGCCAGGCACAGCGTTTCTGTTGCTTTCTATATGTGAAACTTCCTGCCAAACTTTCTGGTGGTGGTTATCCGCATCTCCTCCTCTGCCCTCCTCACGAACCAGATATATTAGCCTTTTTTCACAACGAAGACAAGTCAAGGAACAAATCTTGCTTTCCAAGACGAAACTTGACTTAGAATTGATAAGATTATGTTTTAAAAAATTCACGATTACCAAGAAAATCTGCATGCATGCTAATTAATGTTAGTTTTAGTTTTCGGTTACTGTCTTTTTTTTTGCTTGAACATTAATGTTTACCTTCTCAGCCCAATACTGTATTCCTTTTTGGTTTAAGTTTTAACATCACCATGTAGACCACAACAAGTAAGGACTTGTTAGTTTTTTCTTTAAAATTTATTGGCGTTTTTCAATTGATTCGATCAAGGGAATATTAAAGAAAATGAAATGGTTCAAAATAATCATATTTCTTTTCGAGAAACACCAACAAGTTAATGATGGGTGAAATCATGGTAATTAACTGATGATCATCAATGAACTAATCATGGATGTACAACCAGCCACCCAGGTTATTTGGGTTCTTATTATTTAAAAAAAAAACACGTTGCAGGGCTTCCCCTACCGCATTCCTTTCAAAAAAAAATGAACTAATGATCAATCAAGGTATAGAGAGAATTGTTTATGATTTCGTTCCCTATGGAGGGAAATATTGAGAAAAACAAGTGATTTTGTTGCAACGTGGTCAAACATCACACAAGCCCATTGCCCTCAACATAGACATTCGCAAAATGGAAAAGCAAGTTAACAATGCATGCATATGTAATTTAGTTATTATCCCGTAGTAAGGCATTGGTATAATCTAGTGTCGTGGTTCTTACGACACGTATGCCATGAGGGGTACCTCAAGGCGATAGAAAGAGGGGATAGGCGATCTGGTGCCCGGGACGGTGATAGACAGGGATTACCCAGGTTCACGTCCCCGCGGTAGAGGATCGCTACATCCTGCTACAACTCACTATAATGGCACAATGTGTACAGATTACAATGATGGTGTTGGTCGCTATGCGATCTGCTATGTCTTAGCTATTCTAGCTATCTCATGGCCTCAAGGGCTCCTCCACGCCGGCTTATAAAGGCGCCTGGCGTGGGCATCACGGTGGTTCCGGGGCGGATACAATATGGAGTCCTAGACTAAGTCCTATGCGTGTACTACAAGGCAACCTGCCATGGGCCTGTCTTTGGATCCGCTATAAGCTCCTGCGTCCAGTAATCCACCATGGTATGACAGCATTGAATCTGCCATAAGCTCCTGCCGTCTGGGAATCTGCCATGACATGGATGCGTCTGGGAATCTGCCATGGCATGGCAGCGTGGAATCTGCCATGGCATGGCAGCCTTCAATCCGCCATACCACCAGCAACTAGGCCGCCCGGTTGGCTATCCGCCATACCACCAGCAACTAGGCCGCCTGGTTGGCTATCCGCCATACCACCTCCATGGGCCACCCTGGTTTGCTGGTATGAGACTACGTCACTGGTATACCCGTTTGGTATATCCACAACAGTAGCCCCCGGAGTTCTTTGAGATCTTCTCTTCTGTCTTCAATGCTTGATGGGCTTTTTATCTTCGTCTTCATCTTCGTCTTCATCTTCGTCTTCAAGATAGTCGCGTGAAAGATCTCGTAGAGCTCCCAAAGAATAAATTTTATCCGCCTAGAATTTTAGGCGGACCAGTGACGTCTCATACTTGCAGGGCAATTCTCCAGATACATGCTGGTATGCTACTGCGAACGAATCCAAGGCGGATAACTAGTATTTTTTCCGAGCTCAAGGAACGTTCTTTCCAGTATAAGATGTTGCCTCGAGGCTTACCAAACAGTGAGCGCAAAATTATCGTACTGCTTATGTTTTTGAACTTCGATGCTTTTACACCATGTGTAGCCCCCGAGCGCCATGGCGGGTTCTCATAGAGAATCCATCAGGGTGCTCTTAGAGAAACTACTTAGAATATTTAGCCTGTAGCCCCCGAGCACCGCTATGCAATTTTCCTAGCGGTGCTCTCAGAAGACTTATGATTTTTTGCTAGCTGTAGCCCCCGAGCGTTATGGCGGATTTCTATCCGGCATAGGGCTCTAAGAGAACTACGTAGTTAAAATGCGATGAGTAGCCCCCGAGCGTTATGGCGGATTTTTATCCGGCGCAATGCTCTAAGAGAACTTCACAAAATTTAGCATCGGTGTAGCCCGCGAGTGTCAAGGTGGAATTTACTTGAAAATCCGGCTTGATGCTCTTAGAGAACTTCACCAGTTATCAGATCAACATACTATGGTCGCAGCCCCCGGGCAGCCAGCTCCAAGGCGGCCAACTCCAAGGTGACATCAAGGCAACCTACTCCATGGCGGTCCCAAGGCATCCTTCTCCATGGCGGACTGCTCCGAGGTGGCCTCTCCATGGCGGACTCAAGGTGGTCTGCTCCATGGCGGGCTGCTCCAAGGTGTCCGCTCCATGGCAGATTTCAGCTGCCATCGAAGGTGACCGCTCCATGGCAGATTTGAGCTGCCATCAAAGGTGACTGCTCCATGGCAGATTGGTGCTGCTGTCGATGGTGTCCGCTCCATGGCAGATTTAGGCTGCCATCAAAGGCGGCCGCTGCATGGCAGATTTGGGCTGCCATCAAAGGTAGCCCCCAGGTATTTGAGCTAAATGGCTCGAAAACACCTCAGATCGGGCACCAGCAAAGCGTCCAAGCGTCATATGTACCTGTGACATGAAAACAAAACACAATTGTATTAAATCGTTCTTGTGTTCAACGAACAAATGCAAGGCTGGTAAAACACGACCATTGAACAGATGTTTTAAAGCTGAAACTATGCAGCAGTTGAACAATATAAAACTGTCAAGGCGGAAAAAACTCGACTATCTTGAACAGTTCATGTGCATTAATATATTTTAAGCAAGTGCTGGTTTATCCGTTCTTCCGGTTTATATGCTTGACTTTTCGTGAGATGGCAAACTTTTGCACGAACAATCCGCCAAGGCGATAGCGCTTAATAGCAGCCGTCCAAAACCTTGGAAACGGATGGCGGCTTTAAAGTGCCAAAATGTCACTACTCGGGAATCCACATATAAAACATCAGAAAACGTGTAGGCCAGAAAACTTAAGCTAACGCCGGATGGCGGATTTTTGCATGATACCGGCGCCTTTAGAGGCAAGCCAGTGAAAATTTTACTCACGAGCGCAAGGCAAATCGTGGAAAAGTTATGATCAAAACGAAAGCGGTAAAAGACTCATAATATGAGTGAACCAAATGCTTTATCTCATGATCATAAACAAATATTAAATATAAAATATAAAAAGGGACTTAGCTGTTTAAACAAAGTCGATGAGGTTAGAGAGATCCGCGATGAAGTAGTGCGCGATGGCGGCAAAGCCGGCTATGGCGGAGAGCAATCCGTAGCAGCGACGAAGCCAATGATAGCAGATACAAAATTATCCGCACACGAGGCGAAGCCATCCACGATGAAGTAAGAATAATCTATGGTGGCGGCGAAGCCAGCGACACCGTGCAGATATATAGACGTGACAGATGTAACAACGTAGCAGAACCGAGGTAATATCCGTCGTGCTCCGTACGCCATCCGTCGTGCGTCATCCGCCATCCGTCGTGCGTCGTCCAACATCTGCCATCAGCCGTGCGCCGTCCGCCATGCTTGATGATCATCGGTGGTCAAAAAAATCATGCATGCATGTACTTGACACACTTGCCGCGGCGGCGAAGCCAGCGACGCCAAGCGGATGGCAGATCGACAATCGGATATGATCGGCGCCGCCTCGAACACAAGGAATCAAGACGATCCGTCAGTGTGAGGGCTGTTACGTCGAGATCCCGATTGCCTAGCCTGGGGCGGTAATGAACTTTCCGCCGATATGTTGCAGATGAAAGCGATCCGATCCGACCGCCGCCGAAGACGGTGAGAAATCCGCCCGGATCGATTCCAGACGCCCTCGCCCCACGGTGGGCGCCAACTGTCGTGGTTCTTACGACACGTATGCCATGAGGGGTACCTCAAGGCGATAGAAAGAGGGGATAGGCGATCTGGTGCCCGGGACGGTGATAGACAGGGATTACCCAGGTTCACGTCCCCGCGGTGGAGGATCGCTACATCCTGCTACAACTCACTATAATGGCACAATGTGTACAGATTACAATGATGGTGTTGGTCGCTATGCGATCTGCTATGTCTTAGCTATTCTAGCTATCTCATGGCCTCAAGGGCTCCTCCACGCCGGCTTATAAAGGCGCCTAGCGTGGGCATCACGGTGGTTCCGGGACGGATACAATATGGAGTCCTAGACTAAGTCCTATGCGTGTACTACAAGACAACCTGTCATGGGCCTGTCTTTGGATCCGCTATAAGCTCCTGCGTCCAGTAATCCACCATGGTATGACAGCATTGAATCTGCCATAAGCTCCTGCCGTCTGGGAATCTGCCATGGCATGGATGCGTCTGGTAATCTGCCATGGCATGGCAGCGTGGAATCTGCCATGGTATGGCAGCCTTCAATCCGCCATACCACCAGCAACTAGGCCGCCCGGTTGGCTATCCGACATACCACCAGCAACTAGGCCGCCTGGTTGGCTATCCGCCATACCACCTCTATGGGCCACCCTGGTTTGCTGGTATGAGACTACGTCACTGGTATACCCGTTTGGTATATCCACAACAGTAGCCCCCGGAGTTCTTTGAGATCTTCTCTTCTGTCTTCAATGCTTGATGGGCTTTTTATCTTCGTCTTCATCTTCGTCTTCAAGATAGTCGCGTGAAAGATCTCGTAGAGCTCCCAAAGAATAAATTTTATCCGCCTAGAATTTTAGGCGGACCAGTGACGTCTCATACTTGCAGGGCAATTCTCCAGATACATGCTGGTATGCTACTGCGAACGAATCCAAGGCGGATAACTAGTATTTTTTCCGAGCTCAAGGAACGTTCTTTCCAGTATAAGATGTTGCCTCGAGGCTTACCAAACAGTGAGCGCAAAATTATCGCACTGCTTGTGTTTTTGAACTTCGATGCTTTTACACCATGTGTAGCCCCCGAGCGCCATGGCGGGTTCTCATAGAGAATCCATCAGGGTGCTCTTAGAGAAACTACTTAGAATATTTAGCCTGTAGCCCTCGAGCACCGCTATGCAATTTTCCTAGCGGTGCTCTCAGAAGACTTATGATTTTTTGCTAGCTGTAGCCCCCGAGCGTTATGGCGGATTTCTATCCGGCATAGGGCTCTAAGAGAACTACGTAGTTAAAATGCGATGAGTAGCCCCCGAGCGTTATGGCGGATTTTTATCCGGCGCAATGCTCTAAGAGAACTTCACAAAATTTAGCATCGGTGTAGCCCGCGAGTGTCAAGGTGGAATTTACTTGAAAATCCGGCTTGATGCTCTTAGAGAACTTCACCAGTTATCAGATCAACATACTATGGTCGCAGCCCCCGGGCAGCCAGCTCCAAGGCGGCCAACTCCAAGGTGACATCAAGGCAACCTACTCCATGGCGGTCCCAAGGCATCCTTCTCCATGGCGGACTGCTCCGAGGTGGCCTCTCCATGGCGGACTCAAGGTGGTCTGCTCCATGGCGGGCTGCTCCAAGGTGTCCGCTCCATGGCAGATTTCAGCTGCCATCGAAGGTGACCGCTCCATGGCAGATTTGAGCTGCCATCAAAGGTGACTGCTCCATGGCAGATTGGTGCTGCTGTCGATGGTGTCCGCTCCATGGCAGATTTAGGCTGCCATCAAAGGCGGCCGCTGCATGGCAGATTTGGGCTGCCATCAAAGGTAGCCCCCGGGTATTTGAGCTAAATGGCTCGAAAACACCTCAGATCGGGCACCAGCAAAGCGTCCAAGCGTCATATGTACCTGTGACATGAAAATAAAACACAATTGTATTAAATCGTTCTTGTGTTCAACGAACAAATGCAAGGCGGGTAAAACACGGCCATTGAACAGATGTTTTAAAGCTGAAACTATGCAGCAGTTGAACAATATAAAACTGTCAAGGCGGAAAAAACTCGACTATCTTGAACAGTTCATGTGCATTAATATATTTTAAGCAAGTGCTGGTTTATCCGTTCTTCCGGTTTATATGCTTGACTTTTCGTGAGATGGCAAACTTTTGCACGAACAATCCGCCAAGGCGATAGCGCTTAATAGCAGCCGTCCAAAACCTTGGAAACGGATGGCGGCTTTAAAGTGCCAAAATGTCACTACTCGGGAATCCACATATAAAACATCAGAAAACGTGTAGGCCAGAAAACTTAAGCTAACGCCGGATGGCGGATTTTTGCATGATACCGGCGCCTTTAGAGGCAAGCCAGTGAAAATTTTACTCACGAGCGCAAGGCAAATCGTGGAAAAGTTATGATCAAAACGAAAGCGGTAAAAGACTCATAATATGAGTGAACCAAATGCTTTATCTCATGATCATAAACAAATATTAAATATAAAATATAAAAAGGGACTTAGCTGTTTAAACAAAGTCGATGAGGTTAGAGAGATCCGCGATGAAGTAGTGCGCGATGGCGGCAAAGCCGGCTATGGCGGAGAGCAATCCGTAGCAGCGACGAAGCCAACGATAGCAGATACAAAATTATCCGCACACGAGGCGAAGCCATCCACGATGAAGTAAGAATAATCTACGGTGGCGGCGAAGCCAGCGACACCGTGCAGATATATAGACGTGGCAGATGTAACAACGTAGCAGAACCGAGGTAATATCCGTCGTGCTCCGTACGCCATCCGTCGTGCGTCATCCGCCATCTGTCGTGCGTCGTCCAACATCTGCCATCAGCCGTGCGCCGTCCGCCATGCTTGATGATCATCGGTGGTCAAAAAAATCATGCATGCATGTACTTGACACACTTGCCGCAAAATCCATGCATGTTTTATGTGAAAGTAGTACTAGCTGCGCCCTAGACTTTGATTTGATCTCACGTTATCTAGATGCCTGGTAACATGCATGGCGGAAGTGGCATGGCAGAAATCAGCTAACTTGCACAACATAATTTTGGCTGATGCTCTCTAACACGCCCGATCAGATCTTGGCATGGATGGCAGTATTGTTCATGGCGGACTCAAAGTTGTAGCCAGCGACAAAGTATTCTGCCATAGCGGCGAAGCTGATGACGGTGTCGCGATGAAGTGGTCCGCGATGACGGCATAGCCGTCCGTGACGGAGTCAAAGATGAACTTATCGGCGGCAAAGCTATACGAGCCAGCGACGATGAACTTATCGGCAGCAAAGTTATACTAGCCAGCGTCGATATAAGATGACACAGTCCGGGACAGCCACGATGCGAGCTATGGCGGAGCCGTACCCGGCTGCGACAACAAAATTAGTCCGCGACGGCGGCAAAGCCAGTCATAACAAAATAGGGGTTATCCGCGGCGGCGGCGAAGCCAGCGACGCCAAGCGGATGGCAGATCGACAATCGGATACGATCGGCGCCGCCTCGAACACAAGGAATCAAGACGATCCGTCAGTGTGAGGGCTGTTACGTCGAGATCCCGATTGCCTAGCCTGGGGTGGTAATGAACTTTCCGCCGATATGTTGTAGATGAAAGCGATCCGATCCGACCGCCGCCGAAGACGGTGAGAAATCCGCCCGGATCGATTCCAGACGCCCTCGCCCCACGGTGGGCGCCAACTGTCGTGGTTCTTACGACACGTATGCCATGAGGGGTACCTCAAGGCGATAGAAAGAGGGGATAGGCGATCTGGTGCCCGGGACGGTGATAGACAGGGATTACCCAGGTTCACGTCCCCGCGGTGGAGGATCGCTACATCCTGCTACAACTCACTATAATGGCACAATGTGTACAGATTACAATGATGGTGTTGGTCGCTATGCGATCTGCTATGTCTTAGCTATTCTAGCTATCTCATGGCCTCAAGGGCTCCTCCACGCCGGCTTATAAAGGCGCCTGGCGTGGGCATCACGGTGGTTCCGGGACGGATACAATATGGAGTCCTAGACTAAGTCCTATGCGTGTACTACAAGGCAACCTGTCATGGGCCTGTCTTTGGATCCGCTATAAGCTCCTGCGTCCAGTAATCCACCATGGTATGACAGCATTGAATCTGCCATAAGCTCCTGCCGTCTGGGAATCTGCCATGGCATGGATGCGTCTGGGAATCTGCCATGGCATGGCAGCGTGGAATCTGCCATGGTATGGCAGCCTTCAATCCGCCATACCACCAGCAACTAGGCCGCCCGGTTGGCTATCCGCCATACCACCGGCAACTAGGCCGCCTGGTTGGCTATCCGCCATACCACCTCCATGGGCCACCCTGGTTTGCTGGTATGAGACTACGTCACTAGTATACCCGTTTGGTATATCCAGAACATCTAGCTTGACATAACGTGTGATAGGCTGTGTGCCAACCTTATTGTCTGCCCAGCTTATTGTTTAGAACCATTCAACTGTGACAGAGAAGGATCTCAAAGGGGCCTGTTTCGGCAAAGCGCAAGAGTTATATATGGCTCCATAACAAAAAAAATCTGCTCGTCTTTTCAGATTCACTCAACTGCAACAGAGGGGTTTTTGAAGGAGTTCGTTTCAACTTATATGTGACGATAGTGGTGCCTTGGGCAATTCTGGCGGTGGTTTCTTCAGTTGACAGACATTGGTGCAGAAGATTCATTAGCAGCATGTGTACGGTTGATGGAGAAATTACAGTTTTATCTAAACATACATGAGCATGCAACCCTAATTTGGCAGGGGAAGTGTTGTAATCTACTCCGTGGATCACATGTATGAGTTTTACTTCTATGACAAAGACATTGGTGCACACCTCGTGTTGCAAGTGTAATTTTCCAAAAGAAACATGAATTATGTTTTGTTAATGTGCACTTGCAAAGTCAAGTTCTATACAAAGAAGATTGAAGCAGGTTCCACCATCAATAATAATTACTCCCTCCGACCCATATTACTTTTCGCTAATACGGATGTATCTACCACTAAAATGTGTCTAGATACATTCATATTAGCGAAGAGTATTATGGGTTGGAGGGAGTATTAATATTATATTGATTATTTGTTTTGTGATTGACATTATCCTTACATAACATGATGGCATTATTCATGCACGCACACCAGCCATGTTCAAGCAAATTTTTTTAGCTCAGAGCACAGTATGGACTATGCCGACCAATATTTCCTTTATTATTGAGGCCTCCAGTACATACTTTGTTGCCCTCCAAAAAGAATTACAAAGCATATTTAACAAAAAAGAAATTGCTATGTCATTTCTATCATTCTTTTACATACCAAACAATATACAGATTAGAGAACCTAAAAACTGACACAGCTACAGACTACAAGGTACATAGTGAATAAATTGTGGATGCTAAATTATCTGCTTGTAAAACTACTGACTTCTGGACTTCTAGTTCTATCTCGGAGATTTTGTGGAAATGCATCTTCCACATAAAATAAGCCGTGATACAGCTTGTGACCTTCCTCCAGTCCTGACCTTAAACGATGAGAGCTGTGGAAACATGATAGGATTAGCATTGACAGATACACATGTCCTACCTAGAGAAACATTAGAACAAAAATTGTAATTTAAACAGGGTTCACAAAATCTGAAGCTAATTGGTAACACATAAACAGTGTGCGAACAACACGTTGTGCTCTAGTATCCAGTGCTAGTGCTCACTTGAAAATCTCCAGCCCATTCCAAACACATACAAAATCCCACGAGAATGCAAGAGGAAAATTCTATCTTACAAGGTAATAGTTCCTCCTTTTGGCACAACGTGGATGTTACTTCTTTTCAATTTCATTAGATTTCGTCATAAAATTATTGTCTCCATAGAAGGTTTATATTCTTTAAGGTATGAGTGTATGACCAAAGGAGAGCACCATATCCAGCTAGCCAAAAGGTCAGCTCAAAAGGGTGCACTTATATGTTTCAGGTTATACAGATTCATCATCTGTTGCAGAAAGTACTGACTTCAGTAACACAGTTTTCAACAAAACTCGAACATGAAGATTACCTTCCGTCTAGTCTTTGAAGTTCTCCAACAAAGTATACTCCTCGATCTAGGCTCTAATCTCCTGTGCACAAATAATATCACAATTAAACACCGTACTCTGAGCAGTGAGCAGTGAGCAGTACAGATCTAAAGCTGAACTGGCAAAATGAATGTAAACATAGTAAGTTTGACTGGTATGCTATGTTGTTACGAAAACGATTTCTTAATTCTTTATGGAGTCACAGTTTCCTCTGGTTTAGAGTATTGATTACTCTTGGGATATATTACCATTTCTGTACAAAATTTTCTTGAAGGAGCACGCAAGAACTTTGCGAATCCTAAAAGACATTGTCATTTGATATTATTGGTTTTCATAACACAATGGAGTACAAGAGTTGTCAGGAAATGGCATGTATTAATCTCTTACCTAAGTGCTACTCCTATATTTTAGGTTATTTGAGCAGGATAAATTGATCATAGGACCATGTTACTTACAAATTCTCTTGTTCCAGCTTTTCTGCAATTGACAAAGCTTTTCGTCTAGACCAGCCTCCTTGAGAACAAGCCTCTGCCTTACCAATAACATGAGCAAGTGATACCTTTCCTTTCACTATGCTGTTCTGTCTACGCTGTTTATTTCCATTTCTTCCTCCTTGATTAATCACACCCTCTTGGTTTGGTGACGACAAAGCTTCTTCCCATATATTATCCTTCTTTCTTTCATTTATATCAAGAACACCCTTATCAGTTTCAGCATGACGATGCATGTGAGAAGGACCGACTTCAATGATCTCGCCTTCTGTCAATATATGGGGATCAGATTGCATCCATCTGGTCTTACTAGATCTAGATCCCTTCACAGGTCTGTCTTTCTTAAGTCTCCTGATAAGGTTTTTTTCACCTCCAGAAGAAAGCGGACTATGTTTGGCGGAGTCATTCTCCGGGTAAGCAAACATAGATGGATCATGACCTGCTCTCGCATCATTTTTTGATTCATATCGGATTTCAAGTATTATAGCAGAATGAAGAACAGACTCAAATGCCTGTAAAATTTGTCCCCTGAAGTTTTCAGCTTTGGACTTATTTACACGTGAACTGAATATCAGTTGCACTGTGGGTGCTGTAACAAAAAAAGAAACTGATGTTAAGAAATGATCTGGTAGAAAAACAGGCAAACAAGGCATCACAAAAAATATACTGGGCAAAGACCATACAAGTGTATCAATTGAGTTTTGTCAAATCTCTGTCATAACCACTTAACTGCTGTTAAAAGAAGTTCAGATCAACATGTTTGTGCAAGAAAATAATAATTCAACATAGCACAACTACAAGTTGGGAGGCAGTGGTTTGGGCAGGCACAGGCGGACCCATTGGTCCATGTCCATCCTAGTCATTTGGTTGACAGAAATTCATTCATTTGTATATAAGTTAGACACCCAATTGACATGAAACTGAATCTTTGAATGAGGGTCCAATGGGCTGACCTACTTCCATGATCCCATCCCTAATTACAAGATGGTGAGGTTATCAGCTAAGCTATGATTTCTTTCATAGACTGCTACTTCCCCATGTACGCTTTATGACTTCCAAGAAAATTGTAAGGTTTACCTATATTCGTAAGGATTTAATCAACCAGAGAACAAAGTTGTATACCTTGTTTAGAGAAAATATTATAGTTACTTAGCCTAGGTGCAAGTTACCATGAGCAACAATGTGCCAAGAATTACGTCAGTAACTGATGCTCATATATAAAAGCATTTGATACATATCCTATTGTCTGATATCTTGTCAACACAAAAGAAAAAAAGCCCTCAGGTAAAAGCTGCTCAACAATTTATGACATGATGTAGATCAGCCAAAGAATCAAACGGATGTCATGAGACTTTGAATCTTACCAGTGCCTAGGCTGACGGATCTTAGCTTTCCTTCTTTGGCCATCATTTTTCTCAACGTATCTGACTGAATACTCTCAAGTGTAGCTTGCCAGATCATCTCATTTTCAGTTTTGTTATGTTTAGATCGCTCATTCCCTTTGCCAACACTGGCTAACAAACCATTGCGATTTGATGCATGTTCACTGGTTCTCTTTTCCCCATAAGAAGTGCTTGCTACATTACCATTATTCTCAATAGCTGAGTGCCATGCTACATCCTTATCAGGAAAGGAACCAGGCAATGCACCGCGGTTGAAACTTGAGCTTGTTGATGAACTTGGCAGCATATACTGCTTCTCAGGAGCAAGCTGAAGCAGAGCAGCTGTAAGCCATGTTGTCTTGTCATTAGAAACCCTCAACTGTTTTTCAGCTTCCGACAGTGTTTTCAAGGCCTGGCGTAGTTTTTCCATATCGTTTTTTGACACTGAAATTAATAATACCAGAACAGTACATTATGTGGCTGCAAAAATATGACTGTAAGGGAACAGAGAGGAAAAGCAGGTCAACCAGATGAGTTACTTCTTACTCTTAGCAGAGATAGACAGGATAAAAACATAAATGTATATTAGTTTAGAACTATCCATGGTTCAAACTTAGTTGCTTACAGGTTGGACGTTTGAAGAACTTTCTTCGTAGTCTTTCTCTTGCAAATGTGTAAGAACCAGCCAGGATGTCTGTAATTATTGTGGCAAGCTGAGACATCAGTGCCAAAGGCTCAACCCCGGTTTCTGTAATGTCCCGTAATGTCTTCACTGTGTTCACAGTATCAGCAGATAGTGCCAAATCAAGCAGATCAACCAGCTTATCATCAGATACCAAACCAACCTGTGACATAAACAAGCCGCTAAGTTGTTTACTGTTGCCAAACAAGAAACACAAACAAGCATGGACTGAAAATAAATTATAATTATGACAAGGCTTTAAATGAATGACTTCCTAAGTTGAATTCTTGGCAATAGACTTGAAACCACATTTCAGCAGAGAATCAAGAAAATTAATAAATTCATATCAAAGAGGTGCTCCCTCTGTTTCTAAAAGTCAAACACTGCAGAGTACTACAGTTTGACCAAGTTTATAGAAACAACCATCAACAACTACAATACTATACAGATATAATATGAAAATATATTTCATGATGTATGATATAAGATTTGGTAATTAGATGTAAATCACCGACACTTGTTTCCGATTAGAGGAAGTACCAGTTTTTTCTATAGACATGTAGCCTGTACAGATTGTTCCAATTATGTGCTATTTCAATTATATGGATCAGCTGAAGTTACCACACTTAACTTCTTGAGAGATTACAGGATTAAACAAAACTAGCAATGCCCCACGAAATCCTTACTTCTACTTGATATCTTCTATTAGAACCAGAAGGAAACTAGGAACTGAATCTACATTATATAGTTTGATTTCTCAAGATAAAAATGTTGATGATATATTGATGTTTGCGAGATATCTTACGAGTTCTTGGACAAGAGACAGAGAAATCCTCTGCCCCAGCAGACTGAGTTGATCAAGAGTCATCTCCGCATCTCTCAACGATCCATCTGAACGGGATGCAATCAACCTCATTGCATCCCTATCGACATCTAAGCTTTCGCTGGTGGAAATCCACTGCAATGTGTTGACGATCTCACACTCCTTCAGCTTGGGGAAGAAGAACTTCTGACATCTCGACAGGATGATATGAGGAAGGTCGAGGTCGGGACCGACAAGGATAAACACCACACGGCGGGGCGCCCGGTCAATCACCTTCGAGATGATGCTCCAAGTGTCTGCTGGCAGCGTGTCGCAGTCATCAAATATAAACACCCTGTAGTGTGACGGCGCCGGCGAAAGCATGACATCGTCGAGGACGTCGACGATTCCGTCCATGTCGATGTTGCCCACGGGCCCGATCTCCATGACGCTCCTGCTCTTGCCAACGTTGTGCGCGACGCAGGAGCTGCACGCGTCGCAGGGCCGCGGGTGCTCGGCGGAGCGGCAGTTGAGCGCCTTGGCGAAGACCCGCGCGCACGACGTCTTCCCCGTGCCGTGCGGCCCGTAGAAGACGTACACCAGCCCGACCTTCCTCCGCAGCACGGCGTTGGAGAGCGCCTGCACCACCAGGCTCTGCCCCACCACGTCCTTGAACGTCCTCGGCGCGAACTTCTGCGTCAGGCTCCGGTGCCGGCCGCGGCTCGGGTGAGAGCCCCGCGAGTCCTTCCCGGACCGCGCCGACGAGAGGAGGTCGGAGCCCGTCTCGCTGCTCTGGTTGGAGAATATCCCGAGCTCCCCGGAGTAGCTCCCAGCCCTGCCGTTGCGCGCGCCGGAGGTGGGCGCGTCGACGAGCAGAGGCAGCGCGTCGGAGTCGGAGCTGGCCGAGGAAGCCAGCCTCTCGGACTTCACCGGGAAAAGGGAGCGCGGGCCGCCGAGGTGCGCGCGGGAGGCCGCTTCAGACTCGCGCCCCGCCGCCGCCGCCGCCTTGGGGTCGGAGAGGCCGCAGGAGAGGCTCCGGCCGGCCAAGTCGAGGATGGACTTGCCGCGGTGGTGGAGGCGCGACCAGTTCCACGGAATGCCGCAGACGTTCCGCGAGTCCTCCTGCGGCGCGCCGCCGCGGAAGAGGTACTTGTTGCCGCAGACGGCCTCCTGGGAGCTGGAGTTGGCGGAGAGCGCGGCGGCGGCGGCTGCGCGATCTAGGGCCGCCTTGCTGTTACTGGTGGCGGTGGTGGGGGCGCGGCGGCCGGTCCCGCGCTTGAAGCGGCGGCGGGGGCGCCTGGCGGCTGGCTTGGGGTGGGGGTTCTCGGCGAGCTGGTCGAGGAGCGTCTTGAGCGCCGTGGCGCTGCGGCGGGACTTGGCGGGGAGACCGTGGGCGTCGCCGTCGTCGGAGTCGGTGTAGGGGTCTGGGTCGGCAGCCACCTTGGAGGAGGACTCGACGGAGCGGCGCGTGGAGGGGTCCCGGAGCGAGCGCGAGCGCTGGAGGGCGAGGAGGTCGCGCATCAGCGCCGCCGACGTGACGGACGCCGCGGGGCTCCGCCTCCGCCCCGACGACGACGCGGGCGCGGCGGCCCCGTGCGCGTGGTGGTGGCGCAGGTGGATGCAGTTGGTTAGGTGCGCGTGGCCGCGGAGGTGGCCGCCGCCCCCCGCGGCGGTGCCACGGTCAGGGACTGGCATTGCGACACCACGTACGGGCGGCGGCGCTGGGATTGAGGTGCGGGAATTTCGCTGAATCCCACGCCCTCGCGCTAGGAAGCCATCTGGGCGTCGTCGTGTGTGACTGCGAGTGATAATGGCGGTGTATGGTTTGGAGATTTCGCCTTTTCGGTTGGAGGCTGCAGGATTTCACGGGAAGGAGAGGGGGGAACAGCTTGGGAGTGGGTGGGGATGGCTAGTGAGTAGTGAGGCAGGCCTAGTGGCGGATTCTCGTGCCGGGTGTGGCGACTCGCGGTGCTTTCGGAGATCGCGCCCGCGTCGCCGGGGCAGGAGGGGAGCACGGCCACCGCACGAGATCTCCCACACCCACGGGGGGGAATGGATTGGCCTCGGTTCGGCTCGGCGGCTCGGCGCCTCGGGGCGTGGGCGACCGCCGGCCGCCGTGGCGTCTGTTTGGGATGACAGTACCGAGACCCGGTTTGCCAGAAGCGGTTTGGGTATTTGCGTTCTAGTAGTGATTAAACGTATCATCAGATCAAATCAGATACGGAGTACACCCTCTATACCGAATTATTGGACAAATGTGTATTTTAAGACAAATTTTAATCATTAATTTTAGTCAAGAAAATATAAAATATTTGACATAAAAATTATACCATTCGAAAGTTCTTTTGAATATGAATCCAATGGTATAATTTTTATATAATATATCTTATATTTTCTTGATTAAAATTAAAGGTCAAAGTTTATCTCGAAGTACGTAATTGCCCTATAATTCGGCATGGAGGGAGTACATTATGTTAGAAACAGATATTAGTGATCGGAGGAAGTATTGTTATTGTTATACCTTTTACACATGTGATTCATATTACTTGTTACAGAATTAGTATAAATTTGTACTTAGCAACAAATAATATGGATCAAGGGAGTCCCATATTTTTTGGCAGGGTCAATGTGGATTATATCGAATTGCAAATATGAGCAGATTTGAAGCAGACTCGAATCGGAAGCGGATAATTAAACAAATACACACATACAATTAGAAGTTTGTTTCTTTATTTAAAATTGTGACCAGAAAACATGTAACACTAGACTATATATAGACAAATCCACAACTCCCTCGGTTCACTACTATGAGATCTTTTAGATTTTTAAAAAATGCATGGATCTATTCGTGTTTTAGTGTATATATATATATAGGTTCACTCATTTTGAACTGGACATCCAGTATCTAGTTGGCATTGAAATATCAAAAGGATCTTATAAAAGTGAACAGATAAAGTACTTGTTTGTACAACATAATGTGCTTACACACCATCATGATTACCCAAGGTCAATTCGACAAATTAACACAAATTAATAGTATGCCATAATAATAGTGTAAATATGCCATATTGGGAAGATGGACTGACTTGGTTGCGAATTCAAAAGATTTTTATAAAAGTGCATGCCATATCACAAAAATATTGCGGTTGCGAATTTGGAGGGGAAAATATCTGTACCATCTACATCTCTATCGTGGTCGCACTTAACACTTAGTGGTGATTGTATGAGGCTACAACCTACAAGAACCGTGCTTGTTTTTCTTTGTGTGGGTGTGGTAGTAGTATATTCCATCTCTGCTTGTTTTTCGTTGTGATTTGCTATCTAAACTGCTCTCCCGACGTGATCGGAGCACGTCAGGTTTTATGCATGGTTGTTGGTTGCTCATTTTACATTGCACGCGTTGGCCTGGCCACCCAAGTTGGCATTGCTGAGCCAACGGATGGCTGAAAGAAGACGAGAGAGGCACCGATTTCGCGTGGGGTCAGTGACAGACAGTGAGTAATCACGCTGGGGAGTGGAGCCAGTCCGTCCATCAGGTGAAATGTCGATCGCAATGATTCCCGTGAGGCGGGAGGACGACCAGTACATCATTGGAAAACGACGGGGAGCAGGGAGGAACCCACTCCCCAGTGGTGCAGGGAGTTGGAATAGCACCGCACGTGTCCGGTAAATGCATTTGGAGCCTGAGGTATTTTTTTCCTTTTGAAAATTAGAAAATAATATTTTATTTTTAAAATTTAAGAGATATATCTGTTTATATTTTTTTTGAACAGATATCTGTTTATATGTAATGATGTATACTTTTAGAGTGTAATATCTCAGTTTAAAATACCTCATATTATGGGTTACACACAGCAAAATCTTAGGGAAGATGGCAGGGGGAAATAGGTCAATTTTTTTTTGTAGCCTAGAATATAAAGTAGTTCATATCGAGATTTTACACATTTATAGTATTTATCATTGTCCGTAGTTTTATTTCGGATTTTTTTGTAGCCTAGAACATAAAGTAGTGCATATCAAGATATACTCTTTTGCAGTCTCAGGTGTGCAGATAGCAACGCTCGCAAACGTCTGCAGATCAATCGAACGGGACGGGAAGATTCGTCTGTTCCCTGCTCTGCGCCAGGCATGGAGGCGCTAAAAGCGAGGAGCCCGTGCCATCTTTTTCTGTCTTGCTGCAATGTTGCTGATCTCGTACACTTCCAGAATCAAAACCGAGCCATGCCATCATTCCACCCTTGCGGTAGCAAAATAAGTGAAAAGAAAAGATAATATGTTCCGATCTTCGCTGACATGTGAAGCCGCACCGTGCAGGAGTTCAGTCTGGCCCTAAATTGATGACAACTCCAGTAGGCAGCACTTCGTCACAGGTGCAGAGAAAACACGAGTGTACTGCACGGACCATCACCTGCCGCAGATTCAAAATTTAAAAAGCTTTTGGGGTCACTCGATTTCCTGATGGCGACACCCCTCCATAGAATCCTAACTACCACCCTACACTATATAATTAAGCCCAGCCCTGTACTATGCAAAAAATGAATCCCCATTCGCTCTAACCAAAGTCGCAGGCAGAGGCATATCTAATTATCTATCTACCAGCCTACCTACATTTCGATTAGTATACGGCAGTGCTAAATCTATGACGCTATGATTAGAGGTTGGCAATGGCAGCACACTAACATAATCTGCATAGTATGGATAAGTTGTGGGCTACCATAAACAACATACAGTAGGCAGAATCCTGCCTAATCCTAGCTTTTGCCTAAACTAGCAGTTTCAGCCGCGACTTGGGAACCAGGGCTCCAATCAGACGACGCTCGATTCCCCGTCGCGTGCTTTCCGGCCGAACCCCGACGCACATGCACATCGGCCGGGCTAAAAGTAGCTTTCTCCTGACCAAGCTTTTTATTCCTCCTGCCTACCCTTTTGCCTTCCTACCCGACTTGGCGTACCCTACTCTCTGCAGCTCGCCATAAGCTGACAATGGGGTATGTGTGTGCATGCAGTGTGCTGCAAATTGAAATGGTCATGGCGCGATCCGTGGGGCACCCATGCCGTTTTACCTGGCCATTGTTGCTAATATCAGCGTGTTTCGAATGTGCGTCTAGTAATATCTACAAGTAATACTTGAGGAATCTATTGTTACTCTGCAGATCTTAAGATATTTCTTTTTTTGACCCGCATGTGGGTCAGATCTTAAGATATTTCCTTATACAAGTATCTGACCATTTTGTCTGACGAGGGAAAACTCGGGTCACGAAAGGAAAGGGATGTCATATGAGTAATCACAAACGGGCTAAGCCCACTTTAACACGTCAAATCACTCGTCTTTCTGAATCTCCGAGAGTGGACCCAGTCCAATTCGTATTTTTCATTAGAAAAAACGGCGCTCTAACTTTTTTTTAGACAACCAGCTAGACTTCATTGAATGATAATAATGTTTATAGGAATTTCAGCCGAATAAGGCATGCCCAACCACAAGTGGCGGCCTGCGTCTATATTAAGAACATATTTAGCTAGGTTATGAGCCTCGAAGTTGCTTGATCTCCCTTCGAAGTTCAAACTCAATGCTGCTCTTAGCAAACTGATTTCTCCCAAGCTGTGATCTCCTGAATGCACTCCCATACTTGCCAAACTTCCCTCCTTAATATCGTCCACCACCTGCTTACAGTTAGAGGCCACATAGAATCAGGAAAGCCCCAAATCAACGGCAAGGGCAAGTGCTCCTCGGCAAGCCAAAGACTCAAGTATTGCCGGGCCAGTGATGCCAGGTAGAATCAACGCTGAAGCTCCCAGACACACCCCTTGCTCATTGCGGCAGACAGCGACAGCTACCCCCTTTTCGAAGACTTTGACACGGTTGCATCGACGTTGATCTTTGGGACAGGATGCGGCGGAGGGATCCAACGGGCGTTTGTTGCGGCGCGAGGAATAGCTGCAGGTGCTCCGGTTCTTGGCTTCGATAAGACTTTCAGTTCAGATAAGAAGGAATTTATGAAACCATGAGTTGACAGCGGACTTTGGTAGATTTCCTCGTGAATGGCCTTTCTCCTCGCTGTCCAGATTGCCCACAGTGTGACTGTTAACTCGATGAACTAATCGTGAGGTAGCATTTTGAGCATATGAAGTAATCAGTTCCAGGCGTGTGACTCCCCACATGCATGCATATGTTCAACCATTGAGTTGTCAGAGAAGGTCCAAATGTTGTTGGCCATGTTACACACTAGGAGCAAGTGTTTCCATGAGTATGATCATCCACATAGGCCACATATGCTAGATCGTGACATATTTCGATGTGCCAATACATCAGCTGTAGGCAGAGATTGCTAAGCAAGTCTCCAGAGAAAGACCCTTATCTTAGACGGCACCGAAGTTTTCCAAAGAGAACTCCGTGCCTTTGAATCGGCTTCAGTATTGGAGGAACGCGGGTTTCCCTCAAAATAATTCTCCCTATTACCTTTTTATACTGGACATCATGCGATAAGCTAATTTGATAGTAAATTGTCCTTTACGATCGAAGCTCCATGCCCAAAAGTCAGATTGCCTCCTCATGCAAAGGGGAATACAGAGAATGATAACAACATCCATTAGGAGGAAGCAAGCATGAACCAGGTCTTTTTCCAAGTGGTCGTTGTTTCGTCTATTAGATCAGCTGTGGAGGGTTTATCATTCTCGAGACTAATGGTTTCATCATAAAATCGCGGGTAACCAATTGTCTGTGCAAATATGAGTCGATCGTCCATCCCCAAATATCCTGATCAGACCTAGACGAGAATATCCCTGCCATTAAGGATTGATCGCCATATCTGCGAGGGATGACTCCCAAGTTCAGCATTAAGAATTGAAACCATTTGGGTAATAGACTGCCTCAAGAATTCTAGCACTCAAGGAGTTTGGTTCAGTGAGCATTCCTCATGATTGGCGTGCAAGCAAACAAAGGTTGAGAAGCTCAAGGTCTCTGAAACCAAGACCACCAAGGTGTTTTGGTAGAGTCATAACCTTCCATGAGACTCAGCACGGCTTCCTCTTACCCTCTTTACCCCCCCCCCCCCCCCCCCCCCCAGTTGATATATTCACATAATCCTCGAGGTAATCTAAAGCATGCCATTGAATAGACGGGAATGGCCTGAGCCATAGATTTGATTGGAACCTCCTTACCGCCAGCCGAAAGAATTTTTCCTAGCCAGCCTTTCACCTTGCTCTAAGAAATTTGAAAGTGCCTCCAACTAACCAGCTCCACTGCCACGAACTACAGCCTGGTCCTTCGCGCTACATGAGCCCAAAAGATCGAGATCGTCATGTGATCCATGGCGAGAAAAACCGTGTGAGCCCTGCTCAGATCTCGGATCCACCCTACGCACTCATGGAATCCTAGACAAATCGCTCGAAGTCGTGGTCCTACGTGCTACTCTGGCGGATCACACTTCCAAATTTTAGCAAGTTTTCTTGGCCTTTTCCAGCTATAATCATCCGCGTGCACGCAAACCTGTTTTTAATTTCCCCAACTGCAAAGTGCAAAGGGAGTTTCTGTCTACAAGAAATTGAAGATGAAATTGAAAGTGTGAAACACAGCCATCACCGTGCATTCATTGGCTGCACAGACCCGGAAGAAGCATCTGCCCGAGACGTACAGTTAGTAAATGTCAAGCTGTCGGTACAGCCGTACGTGCCATTATGGTGAGAGAGAGATCCAATGATTCAGGTCTTTGCACGACCATCTGTTTAATGTGAACAACTGACACGCAACGACAACACTAGGAGCCAAATGACAGACATGACTGGGGTGTAGTGTAGATTGTACGTAGCATGATTTTTTAGAAAATTAAAAAACTGCATTTCAACGTCTCAAAAAGATCTGAAATTGAATCTCGATGTACACAATATTGTGTTCTACCAACGTGAAAATTTTCAAGTCAAAATTTACCTAATATTTTGAGTCTATGCAAAAAATTGATAAAATCTAACATATATAGTACTACCTGCGTCCTGAAATGTAAAACTTTTTAGAAAGCTAATTAAGTTTTTTTGAAGGCTTATATTTTAGAACGAGGTAATAGTGAATAGTGCAGATTTTCAAAACCTCAAAACCTGACAGATTTATCATTTTCGTGCAGCCCCAAAAATGAACTATTTCAAGTTAAAATTTGGCACGTTGATAGTGCACAACCTTATCTACATCTAGATATTTTGCAGATTTTTTTAAATCTTCAAAATGCCGATATCAATTTTTCAACAAACATGTAGCTCGTCCTACAAAAAGCCACTCGTTTAGTTTTCAACGCTTCTATCCGTTACACATTCCATCAGTTATTACTTCATGAACTGCTTAGCTGGCTTAGCTCATTAAAAGCAAAACTGACATGCGTCCCGAAATTCCCCATACATCTAAGGATGTGTTCAGTTCCAGAACGAGGGGGAATGGAATGGAATGGTTCCGTTCCGAGGTCACGGGATGGTTCCGACCCCGTGTTCGGTTCGGAAAAGAACGAGGAACGGAACGGTTCTATCCCTGTGTTCGGTTTTGGAATGGGATGAGAATGGAATGGAATGGAAGGAGAATGGAATTATTCTAAACTCGATTATTTATTTCCTAAATTGGATTAATTATTACTAAACTTAATTAATTATTGCTAAACTTGATTAATTATTCCTAATCTTGATTAATTATTTCTAATCTTAATTCATTATTGCTAAACATGATTAATTATAGCCTAATCTTGATTAATTATTGCTAAACTTGATTAATTATAGCTAACTTGATTAGCCTAATCTCCATTCCACCTCGTCCGGCCGATTTGGGCGGACGTGTGCATTCCGCATCTCTGGCGAATATTCCCTTTCGTGGAACGAGACCATTCCATTCTATTCCGGAACCGAACACGAGAACGGCTCCTAGGAACGGAACCGTCCCATTCCATTCCCTCATATTCCAGAACCGAACACACCCTAAATCAGCGCCAACTCATATGGAATAGAGGGAGTATGATTTTTTGTAGGTGCACCAGCTATAATAGGTATGTTTTATACACTTCGATCCATAATAAGTGTCATTGATTTAGGGAGTTGGAAATATCAATCTTTGCTTAAAAGTGCTTTGTTTGTTTGGCACCAAAAAATTATGATTTTTTGTATGCTTTCTAGGTTGTAATGAACCTATTTTTCATCCAAGAATTATAAAATGTGCCAACAAAAGCTATAGTATTATGTAAGCATTAATGAAGAACTGGTGGAATGCTAGACCTAAAAGAGGTGGAAATTGCAAAAAGTTCATTGAACTGGTGATTATTTTTTGGAGATGAAGGTCCAAAACAACTTAGACCGGGATTATGCTAAGACTGCTTTTGTTCCTCGGTGTGAAACGGATTATGACAATCCCATATTCTCGACCAACTTTTGTCTATTTTACGTTTTTGTTCATGGCTAATTTTGTAAAGCAGATTATGAAATAAGTACATCACGGTTCGTCAACAACCGCTAACTGAAGCTACTCCATTGGAGTTTCGAGCAAGCAACGACTAATGTCACTGAACAAATGAGATTTACATAATTTACACGAATTTCTTCATGGTCCATGCCTTCATCCCTCCCGGATCAAATTACTTGGCTCACTCAAAACATACTTCGGTAGTTCGTATTTGGCACCTGCAGCAGAGTTTTAAGGCATTGATTTGGCTCTCAAAGCATGGACCGTGGAGAAGAGAAGATACAGAAGATACAAGCAAGATGTTTTTACCTCTTTCATCGTAGCAAAGTGTCATGTCAGAATTTGTGAGGATGATGCCAGCACTGTCCACTATGGTCTGTGCAAGAGATAATTCAGCTTCCGCGGCAGCTCGAAGTGCATCCCAAATCTCTGATGAAAACACAAGGCAGTTTTTAATGCAAAGCTAATGTTTCTTCAACTAGTTGGTTGTAAACAATTATGTTAGTGATGCGCTATCGTAAGAAAACAAACATGTATTTCATGAATATGATAAGACAACAGTTCAAGATGCAACAGACCAACCCTTAGCTGAACCAAACAAGTACTGCCTCCATTCATAAATACATCATCCTAGAAAGTGTGCAGTCAAGCTTGTGTAACTTTGACTATTGAATTATTAAAACTATTCACATTAGAAGGTGAAAATTAAATTTTATATTTGTCATGAAAAGTACTTCCATACCATAATATTTTCCTTATTATATACCAAGATAAAACTATAATAATAATGGTCAAAGGTGTATGTTATGGACAGAGAGACTATAAAATATGCACTGATAAGTGCGGTCGTCACAATGACAAACAAGCGGAATGTCCTAGTATGGGGAGATCTGTATCAATAAAATCAATAAAACATGACAACTTCTGTTCTGCAATCCCTTCATAGATCATCTTTTGTTTGCTCCTCAAACACTAGAAGTGGTCGCGTCAGATGTAACTGAAACAGTGGACTAAACTTCCAAAACAACAAAATAAAAACCATAAATGTGCATGTACTTCAAAAGTTTAACGTAACAAACTGCATACAACTTTAGTGAAGGTAAGGTCAAAACTTAGCTATGCTTCTTCTGAGGGAAAAGTGCTGGTCTAGCAAGCAGTATAAATTCATTGCAGATAAATGTTCACAGTACAACAATGGGAGTTGGGGACTACCTTTCTGTCCACCGTAGTGAGGAGTAGTGTCCCAGAATTCCTCACGCATCTGTTTGAGCTGTGCTGGTGTTATTGCTTCAGTGTGCTTCCAAGGCTTTGGCTTT
Organism: Dactylis glomerata; assembly: GCA_007115705.1. Classification (NCBI taxonomy): domain Eukaryota; kingdom Viridiplantae; phylum Streptophyta; class Magnoliopsida; order Poales; family Poaceae; genus Dactylis; species Dactylis glomerata. Next base: position 2,312,141 of record QXEO01001691.1, on the reverse strand, counting down.
TTAAGCTTCTTACGGTTATCTGAGATCAACAGAATGTGTTAAGCGTCAGTAACTAAATATATCAAAATACAGTAACAGGATATCACTGTAAATAAGCAATGCATTGACCTTATAACTGAGTAAGGCTGCACATTATGCTAAACACCTCAGAAGTACGCGACGTAACAAAAGCACATAATTCAGCTTGGAAGAACTGCTAGCAGTTCTTCTCAACAAACCTGCTGCTCTATAAGCCTATTTTATTAATGACTTAAGGCTCTTCATTTGCTGAACCGGGCAATATAAATGTTATCTTTACCGCCTTGAATATAAATGTCTTGCTGAATATTTGGAATTCATGTAACTAATACTAAGGATGCGACCAGGATCAGGCAAAAAGATTAAATCATGCAATTTTTCACAACTATTAGAAAAGTTGTGTTAAGCGAGTTTAGTATCAGGGAAGAAAAAGCAAGTGCTCAGGGAAGAGTGGTCTCACTCCCATTATAACCAAGCTAATGGACTGACACTGATGTTAAAGCAATTTGCTTAGTCAAAAGCTCGGAACTAATATTTCCTACTACTGAACCCCAACAAGAAACTTTCTTTCCTGCTTCAAAAGGAATAAACTATCATTTCAATAGGTCTTTTGTCATGTCACATCTTTGTCCTAGTGAAGAATAAACCTTCAGTCCAATCGCCTTCCTTGATACTCATATCTTTTTCTCCCCACTATAGCTTTCATCTTGCAGTGCAGCTGAGAACATATCAATCATCAATTGCCTTTTCATAGTACACATATCCTCTTCTCACCAAAATTTGTATCACCGATATGTTTATCATGGTGAATTGATGATACTAACAACAGTTTTTGTTCCAAGAATTTGCTTTATTTGTGCAAACTGCCAATATATCAAGTAGAAGGATCACATATCATGGTACAGTATTCCACAAGCAGCTCTAAGCCCCCTCTCTGCTACCCACGCAGCTGAATTATTGCAGCATGACCCATCATCAATCCCACCCCAGATCACGGTTCCGGGAGCCAAATTGCCCGAGATCTTAAACCATAACTGACTACTAAGAAAACTTAACAGAATCGAGAAAGGGAGGGTAAGAAGAAGAGACCATCAGATGTAGGGGTGGATCCGGCGCAGCCCATGGCGACGGCCGATCAGACGATCATCGGCGGCGTCACTTCCGAGAAGCTTCTGCAAGGGGAGGTGCCCCTCGCGTCTGGACTGCAGGGGCGATGCGGGAGAGGGCGGTGGACTGAAAACAGAATGCGGAGGAGTGGGGGATGAACGTGTCAGGAACTCAGGATGTGGCTATGCTAGCCAACAAAAACCGGTGCGGGTGTAGCTGGCATCGATGCGCTGGTGTTATTTTTCTTCTTCTTTTGAAAAGAACTTTTTGCAAAACCGGCGGATGCACTCCGAGGTGGTAACAGCAACCTACATATCTCAGAAACTCACCTTTAGTTTAAAGGATCCTCTAGCAGAAGAAAAAAAATCAGCTTCCAATTATTCAGAACCGTCAAACTTCCAAATTCGCTCGCAATTATGCTCTAGCAAAAGGACAAGACGCTTTCCGCCCTAAAATTTTTTGAGAGAGAAGAACTCAGATTCATGCTTGTAGGTTACATCATTAACTATATCTAGATTTATTTTTATAAATTTTAAAGATTTAAAATGTGTTTTTTAATTTTTTTAAAAACGGAGAGATCACTCGAGCCCATGAGCCAAAATAGGGCAGCCCGGACCCAACCCACCTGTCAACGCCACTTTTGTTACAAATATAAAAAGGTAAGGATGCGCGACTGGACCACCTTCGCGATGAGCTACTAAATGGTATATGGCTTTGTCTGGGTTTATGGGATAAGAGTAAGCACAGTAAAAAACTTTCCGTTTATATTCAGCTCTTTATGTATTCTCCTTCTGAAGAGGATACTCCTTATCACTTAGGGATAAGTAAAAAAAAAAAGCAGACAATGTCCAAAAGCACATGCGGACCAAGACAACGAACAACAAAAATAGCCCAATAAGACCCAAGATCCGTATAAGGCCGCTTCTGGGCAGGATACTCTGGCAAATCCTATTTACCGCCCGCATGCGTGCTGCAATGCGTCGTGCCCGCGGCCGAGGCGAGATGGCCGCGGCCCGTTAGCGCTGGTGGGCGATTTTTCTTTTTCTTCTCTTTTTTTTGGTTATCCGATCGTTTATGTTGTCTTTTTTTACTGATTCTTTTTGGGATTTCCTTGATACCTTCGGTTCTCTAGTTTTGCTGGGTAGCTTTTTGAAAAAAATTCAAACATAAAATGTATTCAACTTTGAATTCATAATTCCAACTTTGTTCAAATTTGAAGTTTGTTTAAACTAGAAATTTGTTCAAATTCAAAATTTGTTCAAATTCGAATTTTTTTGAAAAAAATATTTTTTTATATTTGAGGTTTGTTCAAACTCAAAATTTGTTTGAATTAGAAATTTGTTCACATTTCAAATTTTTGTTCGTATTCAAAATGTGTTCAAACTCAAAATTTGTTCAGATTCAAAAGGTGTTCAAATTCAAAATTGTTTTAAATTCAAAATTTGTTCAAGTTCAAAAAAAATCAAATTCGAAATTGTTAAAGTTTGAAAAAATCAAATTTGAAATTAGAAATTGTTCAAATTTTATAAAAGAAAAGTAGAAAAGAAAAAAAGAAGGAAGCGCCACTGGGTCAGCCCAACATGGGCTCTTCCGTGGGCGGTGCTTCCTTCGCTCCCGCACTGAAGCGGGGCATAGGCGCCCCTAGATAGTCTAGCTCCTCTATCAAGACTGTTGGGTCGACTCATGGACCCTCACCGGGAACATACTGTACAATCAAGACGTGTGTTACTCACTGAATCACCATTCCATCCTTATCAGCACTATCATGCAATTAGGGGGGGGGGAGACAGTTTCCCACTAAGCATTTATTGTATCCCCATTCCTATATGAAGCATAGTCAAGAGCCCCCTCGGGGTAAACTGTACTAGGTCACAAAGATCACATGCATCTGCATGCTCATCTGAGCCTCCCTATAATCGTTATCTTAAATACAGATCAAACAGCGAGGAGTAGGGTTTTACTTCGTAGAAAGGGTTTGAACCTAGTACATCGTAGTGTCATCATGTCCCAATATACTTCAAGCAGCCCGCCTCACACTTTTCATCATTCTTAACCATCCTCGAGGGGGAAATCCACTGTGGGGCATCCTACACCTAGAGTATGGCTTGACATGTCTGATAGCAACACCATCGATGACTTCATTTTACTTCGGGACAAGCATTCCGCTTCGGTGCCCTCGATTTCATCACGAACAACTAAGGTGAGCTGATCCTCCATCACCCAAGGTTGGCTCAACGTGTTTTGAAGAAAAACATTCTGCATTATCAGTTCTCTGACAAACACTATTGCTAATCTATAATGGCATATGATTGTATCCTTCTTCCAGTTGGAAGTTGGTTCTAGATATGAATCTAGCTATTGCTAGTTCTGGGTAGCTAACAAAAACATATAGTCTTAAACTCTAGAAATTTAGAAACAACTTGGTTTTTAATGGCCAAGGATGGTCGGATGTTAAATGAGTAGAGGCTAATTCTTGTTTCAATGAAACTTTGAGGCTGATCTTCAATGATCATATGCTGGAAAAGTGGAAATGATAGATAAGTTCTACCAACACATTGTCAAGTAGTTGCAGGTGTTGATGTTGCGGGGAAATGGTTGGTAGATGCAAGTGTTAGTTCATCTGTACCAAATAAAATTGCAGTATCAGCTCACATGGGTGCGAGTAGTGCTAGAGTTACATAATATATCACTAGGGTGTCTACCGGCGCCAAAAGAGTAAAAACATATTTTTAGAGATGCACATGTGGTGAAAAGTTGTTGGTATGGAAAGAAAAGGTTCTACCCGGTATCCAGTGCAACCTCATGGCTCCATGTAGATCCGCCACTGTGTTGGTATGGTGGTTTTTGTTGCTGATCATGGAAGGTGTGTCGAAGACCTCCCCCTATCCTCCACTCCTTATTCCAAGAAACTAGTGAGAGCGAGTACCTTGACTATTCCCACATCAATATTATATTTACTCTTTGAACCCACCTATACTCTTAAGATGGTCAACGTCTGATGTGCCAGTGTAGTTTATAATTTCTATCGGTGACCTCACTCAAGTTTCATTGTATGGAATCGAATCGGGCATATATGTATGTTGCTCTTAAAGAATCATCATGATGTATATATAAATTTATATGAAAATAGGAACATCTCTGCATACAAAACATAAGAATTTTTCATAGAATACATTCCATATTATGTACATAAAGGAAAATGCTTATAATACATAGTGTAAATCTGGAAAGTATTAAGAAACAAGAAAGGGAAAGGGAAAACAATAAATTGAATGAGTCTGGTACCAATTGTTTATTTCCCCTTATCTTTCTTTGTCTACATTTTTTTAGTATTTTTTTTGACCTTCAACTTAGTAAACCGATTTTTTAAATGAATAGAATTTCACAATGGAATATCCAAGTGAATATTACTGACATGACACTGAAATCATGTTTTTGACATGGCATATTTGTGAGTGTTACTTCACTCGGAAGCCAAAAGTACAAAATATTTAGAATTGAAGAGCAACATTATCGGGCTCAGAGTTATTTTTAGGAACATATAGGGTTCAGAGTTCAGGGGGTCAAATTTACGATGATCCGGTAGTAGAGGGTTTAAGAAATTATATCCTCTCTCTCTCTTCTATTATTTTGCCTTTGTTTTCTCCAATTATGTGGATTTATGTCCCCTAACTTTAAGGATTTATTTGAGACGCATGATTCTCCCAGACAGGCCCAATTCGATTTCAGACAGAAATCATGAAATTAGCACATGAAAAGCTACTTTTTTTCCACAAAGTTTGTGCTGCCATTTAATTCCAACGACAAAGACACCTTGAATCCAAAGGAAGAAGCACTTGACAGTACGATTACACGTTGAACTGAACTTCCAATCCTTCTCAAAAGCTGACGGAAATGATCTTTCTGATAGCGAAACAGCGATGCAACAGCAACGCCCTGAAGAGAGTGGAGAGTGGACACGCTTCACTGGATCGGGCCACTCGGCGGATCACTCCTGCTTTCCGGAGGCAAGGAAGGGGCAGGATTGCGGCTGCGGGTCAGCACCCGATGCCGACAGAGTAGCCGCTTCCTTGAGCCTCCCGGCGAGCGCCGCCGCATCCCCGTCTTCCTCCTCCTTGGCACCCTTTATAAGCCCGGCGAGAAGCTCCCCTGGGTCGTAGAACACCTCCACGTCCTCCGCCCGCAGCTGCTCATCCACCTGCGCACAGTCGACAGCCCAATCAGTTTCAGCGAGTGCATGCCAAGATCAGGTCAGAAGGATATGTTGCGCACCTTGAGGACGGCGACGCCGGAGAACTCGACCTTGTCGCCGGTGGGGGCGTGGCCCTTGTAAGGGCCCTCCATGTGTCCCCAGTGGCGGAACTTGAACGCGATCACCGGCGGGCCGGAGTACACCTTGACGACCTCCCAGGCGAACCCGCGCGGGAAGGCGGAGCGGAACAGGTCGTGGGAGGACTCGAAGGTCTCGGCGGCGGCGTCGTACGCGCCGGTGACCGAAAGCATCGGGCCGGCGAGCAGCGCGTTGTAGCTGCCCACGGCGAGCGTCTCCTCCCCGGTGAGGGCGCGCCCGCCGTTCACGGACAGGGTGAACTTCCCGGGGCTGACCGACTTGAAGTCCCCGAGGCGGGCCTTGTGCGACAGCTCCATCTCCCAGGTCTTGATCGCGTTCTGCACCGTCTCCTCCAGCGACCCCTTCGGCCATTCCTGCGCGCAAGGAGACAGATCAAGGACGAACATGGAGTCATGGATGCGTGTGATGCATGCAGATGCAGAGCGACCTCAATTAAAAAAGGAACCGATTGCCATCAGCATGCACACGACAAATTAAGAGCATGGCGGGCATGATTCACGGATGCATGATTCATGGGACGCGCGTGGGCTTGGTGGGCGTGAAGATCGAAGATCGAAGGAGTACCTGCGTCCTCCCGGACTCGAAGAGGCTGTTCACGGCGTCGTACGTCGGCGGCGCGCCGTGCCGCCACACGGTGTTCTTCTCGCCCTCGCCGGCCAGGTGAGATCTGTACCTGTCGCCGCCGGAGGAATCTCCTGCTGGTGCCGCCATCGTCGCCGTCGGACGCGCACGCCGAAACGCTGGGCGCTGACGGCGTGGAGTGCTGTGGCCTGCGGGCTGTCTACTTACTCTCGCTGCTGAATGCGATTATGCGATGGATAGGTGGGGGTTTATAAAGGTACATGGGGAATTTGCCCTGTTTAAACCAGATCACAGCTCACCCAATCTAGATGCTCCACGTATGGCGGTCGACCCTACCAACCACGCCATTGTTAGTTGTTACCTGCAGCAAACCTTGGTTTTCCTTGCAAAGTTTTCCTTGCGGTGGTAAAAGAGCTTCCACTCTGAAAACTCTACCTTTGACTCCTCTGTTGTTACTCTTGTGTTTTTTTACTCCTCGTTGATCTGATCAAGAACATTCTTTTCATTTTCCTTTTTGACGAACAGCCATCAGCGGGGTCTACTACGGGCCACGGGCGATGATTGTGGAGAGTGCCGTAGGTTGTCTCACTTGCTCCCGTTGAATGTGCCGTTTTTTTTGGCAAGAGGGAAATATGACGTGTGTGCTGGCGGTCCTGGCGCATTGATATCTTCTTTATCACTGTATACTCCCTCTGTTCCGGTTTAAAGGGCCTACGCGTATCCCTAGGTTGTCAATTTAAGCAACATAATACAAAAAATATATTACAAAAAATATATCATTATAAACTTTGAATCTTCTAGTTTCTAATGGTATAATTTTATGTTATATAATTTATATTTTATTGGTCAAATTGGCAACCTAGGTATACGCGTAGGCCCTTTAAACCGGAATGGAGGTAGTAAAAATAAATACAGTATAATTTTTCTTTTTTAGAATATATTAAATACAGTGTAATGGATTCATTTTTATTTTGAGGAATTGTAATGGATTCATTTGAAGTGTTTGTGGTTTCATGGGCCAGTTATGGGTCTTTGGCTCTTTGCTATTTTAGGTTTACCACCCAAGGGCAACTCCACCACCGCAACCCAAACAGATCGACCTTATTTATGCGCGTCAACAGAGTGACACCTAAAAAATGGCTCAGCGGCGTGACGCAAATGGACATCGCCATTTTCAGAACAAAATTGGGGAGGAAATGTGGTCGGGCGGACACGCCTCGGACCGCGTCTACCCTCCCATGTCCCGCAAATAAGTGGCACAAAAAACTAGGGTGGCTGCATCTACTCCTCGCTGTCCTTTGCCCCGCCATGGCTGGAGAGATTGATCTCGTCATCCTTCTGTGTAGCCCTTTCTCAGCGCACCGCCCTGCCCTTGAGCACCCCCGCCGGCGCCGCTCTGTTTGGTCACTGCGACGCTAGAGCCTAGCCATCAAGAGGCAAGCCCTGTACACCCTAAGCTTCGCAACACGTTTTGGTGTTGCAGCTCGACCTCATCCTTCATCCTCCACTCCACCAACCAGTTCTTGGCATCCATCTCCGCCTGTTGGTGTCGGTTTTGCCTCGCCGCTACCGCCGCTCTACGCGCCTAGCGTTCTATCTCAGCTGAGGAGATGTGTGTCACGCTTGGCGGTCGCACCTGGTGAGGCAAGGATCTCTGTGAAGGCCTATTGTTAGCAGCCATGAGCTGCCAGACAGTCGGGTATCCATTGAATATCCACATGGCAAAACCTCTGCCCGTGCCCACCCCGTGAGTTGGCGGATATCCGTCCCATGGAATCTGTGGGTGTAGCCAACCCTCCATACCCTTACCCGGTGGGCCAGATATGCATGGATACCTGATCCATGGATAAAATTTCCATCCTTAGGTTGAATGCACCACGAGTGGGGGTTTTGAAGACATAAACTTCTGCATCCAAAGTATACAAGGTTGTTCATCTCTCGGATGTGATTTTTTCGCAAAGAAAACAAAAATTCAAACATGGTGCCCTAGTTTACATTTTTGTCGGGCATAGACCTATTTGGTTCAAACAAATTGCATATAAATTGTAATACAAAATTTCCTATATAGTTATAAATTATCGAAATGATTAAGTTTGTCCACTTTACATGAAATGCTTAATGAATATTTCTATTTAGCCCAACCTTATACGTTTCTTTTTTCTTTGTTTTAAACTAGCTTGGTGGCCCTAGAAAGTCAAAGTCATCATCTTTTTTTGATTTTTCACAGGAGGGGAGAACTCCCCACCTGAATTATATTTCAAAAAGGATCGACCACACGGGCCCTTTACAATCAGCAGCATTCACATTTTACACAAAGGTAGGAGGGTTGCCGAGGCAACAGAGCCAGGAGTCGGCATCTTGTCTAGCCAGGATGGGAACGCGCGCCCGCCAGACTTGCGCGTCGTCTCGGCAGTTCTTCAGCAGCAGCGCAAGGCACGACTGCTGCTCTCGGAATGCAACGGCGTTGCGGTGCTTCCAAAGGTTCCAGCAACAGAGTAGCATGAAGGTGGGGGCTGTCGACGCGGAGACGGCGAGGGGTGCGTCGTAGGCATGCAGACAGCGCACATCAGCGCCGGGATGGTGCCTACCGCACACTAAAGTCATCATCTTTAGTGTGTTCTGAGTGTTAAATATTTATTTGTTTTGTTAACTCTTATTACTTCTTCAGGAAAATGCACAACTTTTAGACATCGTTACATTCCAACTAAATGTGTAACTCTGACATTTATGAATATGATTATACCGCCAAGAAATGACACTAGAGGAGTATGGAACATTTTTACAAAAAACCTAGTGATACTGACTTTTTCTTTTTCTTCTCAATAGCATGCCTATATAGTAAGGCTGCTATCCTAACTGACATGTGCTAGCCAGCGTAGGTGCGCAACTCTACCCCTACGATCCTCGCTATCTCGTTAAACTTTTCATCGTCGTCACTATTCGCAAGCCAATAGCACCGTCGCCGCCAACCCCACCGGCCCTGCCATTTGACAAATCCTAGGTTTAACCAATCCACAGCAATGTGCGCCTGGCGTCTAAGCACCGCCTGTGCAGATAGGCATATGTTAGCCTCATTAAGAAATCTGATCTGACAGCACAATATCATATGCGCCGGCGGCTAAGCACCATTAAGAATCAATAAGATCCTATGACCATCCTCAGGCAGGCAAAAACTTTTGGACGTCGCTGAAGTTGAGCGCATCATCCGGTAAAAAGAATGCACCAATCGTACCACTCTCTGTGACCGTCGCTGAACGTATTGCAATTGTGTCTGTACTTTGTGTAGCACTCTGTTGCTGTATTCATTCAGGCCAAAAAAAATGTTGTGTTTTGGGGCAAGTACACATAGCACGGTGCTTCAGGTAACGACGAGGCATGGGCACGGGTTTGTCTGAATTTCGTCGTAGGCGGCGCCGATGATGCGATTCGACCCCAAGCATTGATTGCTTGGTTGGGAGTTGTACACGAGTACACTGCATGTACAACGTATAAAACGCCGTCCTCGTCAGGTGCTACGTACGCAGTGGCAGCGATATAGCAAATACAATGTCGACAGCAAGATATCTTCGTCTCCTACAGAAGATAAGTTTGAGATAGCAATAGACAGCTGCGTTGGCAATCCCATATCCAAGTCCAACAGCAGGAGCAATAGCGAATTTTCAGTTTTCAACTTTGGAACAGTGTCGAGGATAACGACGATGTTCTCTTAATCCAGAATGACGACTCATGGAAGTGGGAAGAAGCAAAGTGGTCGATCTTACCTCGTAATTAACCAAGCTGCCGCTCGGGCCAACAAAAAATGGAACGATATTGGATTCCATACATACACCCAGATTTAAATTTCTGATGCGAGGTACAAATGTCTACCTATGGTTTTACACGTTAAATGGCAGCAAGAAGATAAGGCTTCTGGCCTTTCCACTATGCACAAACAATACAAATGAGACATGATAAAGTACGGAAAAAAAAACCACATATTTAGCGCGGCATAAACTCATACAACGCGTCTTCAGAGGATCAGATCTCTCCCTTTCTCCACTGTGAAACTTGTACAACCTGCTAGATGAGTAGACCAAAAAAACAGTTTGTGATAGCAACAAGAAACGTGTGAACCTGCAATTTCTTGGTTTACAATTACAAGCTACAGCGAAACTTGCTGCTAGAATGGAAAAAACGAAGATAAAAGGTTGTTAAATAAAGTCAACAAGCTTGGACAAATGTCTCACACTGTCTCATGAAAAAGTTACCGCAGTCCAAGTCGTAGGGAAGCAAGAGGGTGTACCTTAAAAAGAAGACAAAAGGGTGTTACATAAAGTCTACAAGCTTATGTAAGAATTAGCAAAATGTCACACATCATCTCATAAATTATTTAGCGGAGTCCAACACTTTGGGAAGCAAGAGGATGTACCATTTGGATAATATCTATTACAATCACTTCGCCTATGTCAGCGGTGAAGACAGAACAAGAAGCCAAGTCATAGAAGTGAAGCAGGAATAAGGAACATAAACTTATTGAATAAGGATAGCTATTGAAATTTAAAAAATCTACTTGGGCATCTTTAATCAAAAGGACAATAAACTTGTTGAATAAGGAACATAAAATTGTTGTATTTGCAAAAAAAGGAATAATGCAGAATTTCAAATCAACAGTTATTTAACAGAGTCTTCAGGAGAGGTAATGAAATTAAGAGAACCTACCCAGATGGAGAATTTGAAACTATGTGCTCAAGGAGCTGTGTTACGATTCTGCCAGTAAATTATGTACAATTTGTGTGATTCCACATGACCCAGTTGCAAACAGCATATATCAGAATATATTTGCACGAAAAAACCAGGGAAGCATAAAAGCAATCAGTAAGCAAGCTAGTATGAAGTTACAAAACGGCTGCCGCCTCCAGCAAGTACTTTCCCTCTCTACAGTTGTTGTGGTGTTCGCCATTGTCCGTCCATGCCAGTCCTCCATGAATCTTTTCACTTCCAACCCAGTAACATTTTTGGCATCTGAACCACAAATTTCACAGCGCCTGTGTAGTATTACAATTTCACAACCTTAGTCACTTGATTTAATTTCCAGAGAACACGCGACAAATTGATATGAGATTGTCAAAGCATGATTGTTTATAAAACAACAGGGAACCTGGTAGTTGGCTAATAGCTGAATGAAATTTATGCTAACTAAATTAGAGAGAATATTGGTTGATTTCACCCAAGCAAAGGGCAAAAGGCAATTGCTGTATCTCATAATAATATCTAATTATTGTCCAACGCCAATGGAAAGCCACTCACATGTCGAGAGTGACACAAAGGCAATAGTCATGAAACACCAACCCACAAAGGGATGAAAAGCGCAAACCCAGCAAGCATCCAGAAGGAACGAATTTAATTCTTTGCCTCATCCAGGATAATAATCCTTTCAAGATAACAAGGGATGCCCTTAGATGTTTTTTTCTCTCAAGATTATGCCCTTAGGTATTCAAAGCTTTCTATAACAAGGTAGTTCCTTCAGGACCATTTCCTTTGCCTTCAGATATTCAGATAACCACATGTACTACATTTGCCCTCAAGCCCATCAAACCTGAATCGTTGCAAACAGCAACGACAGAGAAGCTTTAGCTATGGTGGCAGTAACATCGCTACATTCTTAGTTGCATAGCAACTTTGCCTAATTGGGTAATAGGGACAATTATTATTGTGGCAGTATGAACTCTGATGCAGAAATTGCTATAAATTATGACCCTAGAGCCACTCAGAAAATTCTCTTCAGCTATTTTTCCGACTGCTAGTCTGCTGGCTAATGCAGAAATCATTGCCATTAATCAAATGGCAAGTCCAAGGAGGCAGGAGGATGGCTCGGTGCCCGTACGCTTTTGCCCCGCGCACCATTTTAAGCGCCGGTTGCAGCATCTGTTGGTGTATCAATTTACGCCTCCCGCGCGCTAAACTAGTTACTTTTTTGGATACAGCGCCGGTTACAGCGGAGATGCTCTAACATGCATTTGGACAGCAATTCATACTAGAGTACTATACAAGTCTACAATGGAAACAAGGCAGCAGCACTGATGCAGCAAAGGAGGATAGGACGGTATACCTATCGCCCTTGATCCGAAACCATGCCTCGGCGCATTGGCGGTGCGCGTCGCCGAGCTCCTCCTTGCAGCCGCAGCCGAGGCGGATCACCTCCGCCCCGGGCACCGTCGCAGGCCCGTCGCCGCCATCGGGGCTGAGGTGGCAGATCCGGCACGCCACGCCGTGGGCCGCGGCCCCCGCGTCGACGTCGATGACCACCGACTCGGCCTTCCCCATTTCCGCAGCGCCGACCGCGATCGGCTGCGAGGCTACGGCCGCCGCGGGCGCGACGGCTGCGTCTCGCCGCTTCCCTCGTGGGTCTGGCCGGGGTGAGCCGGTCCGTCGCAGCTGCCCCTGGGAGGTATACGGTACGGCTAGGCTAACGGGTGGCCGGGGCCCGGGTGGGAGAGCGATGGCGACGGGAGGCGGTATAAGAGAGGCTGCGTGCGGCGACGGATTGGCCTGAGTTCGCTCCGGTCCCTATACTCGAGAAGAAGCTTGGGCGAGCCATCAGGCCGGCGGAGACGACGGGCGCGTGGCATACTCTCACCGTCTCACGGTCTATCTGCCGGCTTGGCACGGCCGCACGGGTACAGTGGCCCGCAATACGACAGTGTCAGTCCGTCCCGTAATAGGAGATGGGAGGACATGTACAGTTGTACACTGGCGCGCTGATTTTTCTTTTCTTCTGTTTTGAGTGGAATCAAGAGACAAGCCAGAGACAATGACAAATGATTGAATCGGTTCTTTATTGATGATTGATATAGGGTATATATACAATCTGAAGAGGTGGTTCCCTGGAGGCGTCGTTCCGGATCGATGGCGTCGATACGGCAGTTCCACGATCGATGGTCGTGGGAGTGTCCAGGAGAAAACCGTCGGGTGCGGGATGGCAGTTCCCAGGAGTGGGAACGCTCCCCTAATTAAGTGGAGATTTTCCTTTATTATCTGAGGATAATTATTCTTAACACTCCCCCTAATCACCGCTTAATTGTACAAGTACTCATCATCTTAATTAAATCTCCTCAAAAACCCTGTGGGAAAAATGTGAGGAGTATGATAGGATATGCTGTTAAAACTCCTTCAAACCCAGTGGGAAAATAAGGAGAAAATGATACAGCATATTATGATTATTGCCTCTGTTAACTCAATATGAAATAGATTCATAGAATATAGAGGTCAATAAATATGTCGTGTATACTTTCCTAAAAACGCCGATGGGGAAAAGGGATAGTATGACATATGATCTTATGTTGATATTACCTCATTAAAAACCTTAATGAGAACCTGTAAAGTAAACTCATCAAGGGAAAAAGAGTATAATATGATGCTTTGAACAGGAACAGTTCAGGAAGATACTCCCCCTGATTCTTGCAAATCTCGAAGCCGTCGCATACCAATTCCATGAATGTATTTCTGAAATGTTGAAGTTGGTAGAGACTTCGTGAATAGGTCAGCGAGGTTATTGCATGATTTGACTTGCAAGATGTTTATTTCCCCAGTCTTTTGGAGCTCATGAGGATAAAACAATTTAGGGGCAATATGCTTAGTGATATTGCTCTTGATGTACCATGTTTGCATCTACGCAACACAAGCTGCATTATCTTCATAGATAATGGTAGGTGATTCGATAGAATCAATGCCACATGACTGTTGTATGTGGTTTATCATTCTACGAAGCCACACGCATTCGCGTGATGCCTCATATAATGCGATGATTTCAGAATGATTGGTAGAAGTTGCAATCAGAGTCTGTTTCGAAGACTTCCATGATATGGCAGTTCCACCATGAAGGAACACAAAGCCGGTTTGTGATCTGGCATTATGGGGATCAGATAAATAGCCAGCATCGGTGTATCCAATCATATCAGAGTCCAGATTTCTCTGAAACTAAAATAATAGGCCAAGATCCTTTGTGCCCTGGAGATATCGGAAGATATTCTTGACCCCCGACCAATGGCGTTTGGTGGGAGCTGCGCTGTGTCTAGCAAGTAGATTCACTGCAAATGCGAGGTCAGGTCTCGTACAGTTTGCAAGATACATGAGCGCTCCAATGGCACTGAGATATGGAACCTCGGGTCCCAACAACTCTTCTCCATCATCCCTTGGCCTGAACGGATCTTTCTCTACGTCTAGAGAACGAACCACCATGGGAGTCTTAGATGGATAGGATTTGTCCATATTGAATTTCTCCAATATTTTCTGGATATAGGCAGCTTGGTGTACCATTATTCCTGAGGGAAGGTGCTCAAGTTGAAGACCCAAGCAAAATTTGGTTTGACCCAAATCCTTCATCTCAAATTCTGTCTTTAGATGATTGCGTGCTTCATCAATATCTTATGTGTTACCAATGATGTTCAGATCATCGACGTACACTGAAATGATGCAAAATCCAGATGAGGACTTCTTGATGAAGACACATGGGCAGTCATTACTGTTGGAGTAACCCTTCTGAAGAAGGAACTCACTAAGTCGGTTGTACCACATCCGTCCCGACTGTTTCAAGCCGTACAGAGACTTGTTCAGTTTTACACAATATATGTTGCGTTTTGTGCTTGCATCCGGGACAGAGATTCCGTCAGGAACCTTCATGTATATGTCCGAATCTAGTGACCCATAAAGATATGCGGTCACGACGTCCATCAACTGCATGGATAGACGATTTTGCACTGCCAAAGATATTAGATATCAGAAAGTGATACCACTCATTACTGGAGAATATGTCTCATTGAAATCAATGCCGGGTCTCTGCGTGAAACCCTGTGCTACGAGCCTCGCTTTGTATCTCACCACCTCATTGTTCTCATTCCGTTTCCGGAGGAAAACCCATTTGAATCCCACGGGGAAAACTTTGGGAGGTGTTGGTATTGCTTCTGTGAATACCTTCCTTTTATTAAGCGAAGCAAGTTCTGCTTGTATTGCTTCCTTCCATTTAGGCCAGTCGGAGCGTTTTTCACACTCAACGATAGTCCTTGGATCATGATCATGGAGAAGGGTATCAGCAATTGCAGCAGAAAAATAAGTGTCGACAATCGTAGACTTACGGTTGAATGATTCTCTAGAATCGATATAGTTGGTGGATATCTCATGCACCCTTGATGACTCTTCATGATTTCCCAATACACGTGAGTCCAGGTGTTCCGATGTCCCAGCCAGTGTGTGCACACTGGAGCTGGGTTGTGGAGGTTGCCCTTCCACTGGGTGTATACTACCCATAAGGTGTTTGTCAACGTTGAGCTGACTTGCATTTACTGATTTAGAGGATTTTCTCCTCTCTCTCCTTTGTTGCTTGCGAGAAGCAGGATCCGGGTCAGAGGCCGTACTACTCCCCCTCTTTTTAGGATCAGGGAGTTGAGTGGTTTTTATTGGTACCTCCACTCTTTCGGGCGCGTTTCTGGCCGGTTTCCAGGATTTTGTTACACCTTTTAAATCAGTAAACGAATCTGGCAGATTATTTGCAAGATGTTGCAAATTTATGATTTTCTGAACTTGAAGTTCGATCTCTTGGGTACGTGGATCCGAGGCTGAAATGGCGATAGCATTCCAATCAATTTCCGGGCATTCTTTCTGGTACTTGAAATCTCCCCCTAATGCCGAAAAATGTTCCTCGTCAAAGATACAATCAGCGTGACGGGCTGTGAATAGATCCCCTGTAAGGGGTTCTAGGTACTTGATAATCGACGGCGATTTGTACCCCACATAGATCCCCAGTTTTCTATGTGGACCCATAGATGTCCGCTAGGGTGGTGAGATCGGGACGTACGTAGCACATCCGAACTTACGCAGATGGGAAATACTGGGAGGATTTCCACGTACCAATTGCAGAGGGGAAGTACTGTGATATGCAGTAGGTCGCAATTGGATTAGGTCAGCAGCGTGTAAGACTGCGTGACCCCAACACGAGCTTGGCAAGCTGCAATTCATTAACAAAGGTCTTGCAATGAGTTTGATTCTCTTGATTAGAGATTCAGCCAAACCATTTTGAGTATGGACGTATGGAACAAAGTGCTGAACTTCAATCCCCAGGGCCATACAATAGTCATTGAAGGCACGTGAAGAGAATTCTGCAGCATTGTCCATGCGAATTGATTTAATTTGACTTTCTGGAAAATGGGCGTGTAACTTAATTACTTCCCTCATTATCTTGGCAAATGCATGGTTTCGTGTGGATAGAAGACACACATGTGACCATCGTGTAGATGCGTCAATCAAAACCATGAAATACCTAAACGGTCCAGATAATGGTTGGATAGGACCACAAATATCACCTTGAATGCGTTCAAGGAACTGAAGTGGTTCAGCTTGTATTTTGAGGTGCGAAGGCCTCAAAATTAGCTTTCCTGTGGCGCACGATGTGCACACAAAGTCTGATGACTGAGGAAATTTTGACTCATGCAAATTATGACCAATGGAATTGCTAGTAATTTTCCTCATCATCCCGATGCCGGGATGGCCTAGGCGATCATGCCAGGTTTGGAATGCATCAACATTCTGGAAAATTACCTTATAAGCAACATGATATACGGGCTTGATGTACGTATAGTACAATCCAGACGACAGAGAAGAAATTTTTTCAAGTACTTGCTTGCCATATCCATAATCCTTTGTGAAGAGTAGATACTCCTCTTTGTTGTCCTCATGGGTTTCAATGTGAAAGCCATTTTTACGGATATCTCGATAACTGATCAAGGTACGTGAAGAATCGGGATACAGTAAGGCATCCTCAATGGTCACTTGTGTACCATTTGGGAGGGTAAATATGGCACGTCCAGTACCAACAATTATCGTATCGCGTTCAGCGATAGTCAAAATATCTCCATTCAACTTTTTCAGAGTCTGAAAATACTTCAACTCCCTCAGTATAGAGTTTGTGGTCGCACTGTCCACAAGGCATAATTCCTCTTCCATCGGATTGTTCCCGTAGTGAGCTATATATAAAAATGAAGAATTTTCAGTAAGAAAACCTTATTTAAATATATAGAATACAATCTTATTATATCAAAGTGCTGATACAATATATATGACAACAATACTTATGTTCTATTACAATATCACACATGGACATAAATGCATAAAACGATCACTAAGGAGATTGTGGGACTATCTAGTCGAAGTCTCCAAACATGTCCATTGAGGCGTACTCAACCATCATGTTCTTCGTGCCCATAGGGTCCTGTGACTTCTGGAGGGTCATAGTGCTGCTAGGTTCCGAAGGAACGTCTTGCGAGCAACCAGCTCCATCGGTGTCATTCGGATGAAGATTGAAGTTGGCTTCAAACCTTTTCCCTTGAGGTCCTTTGCGTCCTTGGGATTGCTGGTAGAGAATGGCCAGATGCTTAGGGGTCTTGCACTTGTTGGTAGGATGCGTGTAGCACCCACACCTATCACAAAGCTTGGTTTTTTCAAACTTGGGCTTTGCGGTGCTTTTCCCACGGTCCGAGTTTCTAGGCTTTTTGTTCCGCTTGCGCTTTCGCGTACCATTGAACTTTGATGATTTGCCTTTGGAAGCACCATCAAAATTACGTCCATTTGCAACATTCATATGAACTTTGGGAAGAGGTTGGGAACCAACCGGGCGCTGAGAGCCGTTCTTAACAAGCAGCTCATCATGCTTTTCAGCCTGAAGTAAGATATGAATGAGGTCAGAATAGACTTGGTAGTCGCGAGCACGGTATTGCTGCTGAAGGAGCCTTTCAGATGGGAGCATAGTAGACAAAGTCTTTTCTATCTTTTCCGCATCAGTAGGTTCCTTCCCGCAAAAGCGCAATTTAGAACTTATCTTATGAACCTCATGATTGTACTCTCCAATAGACCTGAAGTCTTGGAGTCGAAGATGGGTCCAATCATGTAGTGCTTCGGGCAAGACAATTGCCTTCTGCTGTTCATACCTTGTTTTGAGGGCCTGAAACAAAGTAAATGGGGATTCCTTCTCCAAATACTCGGACTTAAGATCTTGATGAATATGGTGCCTTATGATGTATAAGGCAGAATATTTCTGCTCATCTCTTAGTGGCGTGACTCCATCCGGGAGGGGATCCTCTGGATTCTGGATTGCGCGCACTAATCCACGGGATGCAAGAGCGATCTTGATGTCCATGGCCCAAGTAGGGTAGTTGCGGCCATCGAGCTCGAGTGGATCGAACTCTTTTCCAGCCATCGGTTACCTACATGGGTAAACCAGAGATTATTAATTTACGCATGGTAAATCAAAAACCATCATGGTTATGTTGTAATGAACAATGCAAAATTAATGATATTCAAGATGTGAGCTTGAAAATCACTAGTGTGGGCTTCAAGTTGTTAAACATGACACATTGTAGATACTCCCCAAAAGAATTTCGGGGTCCATCTCTCAGCACTAGAGAGTATAATCTGATAAAATCAGTAGATACTCATGTTTCTAGTACCTTATGTCATGATTTAAGTAAAATGTATGGGAGATCACTTTGATGAGTAATCTCGGTGGCGGAGATAATCTGCAATGCATGCAGTAGATCCGTGCGCTACCTTTGATCCCAAACATCAACTTGAAGTAGTCACTTAGAATTTTGCATATCAACTCGTGCTCGTATTAAGCCGAAGGCTCAATTAAGACGATGAATTGATTTTATTTGCAAGAATTTGAAAAACCCAATGCAAATATTAGATGCAATTAATCTCAACATGTGGATAACATGGAAATATGTACATTACATCACAAAGTGCTGGAATACATATTGTACTCTACAGATCTATAGTACTGAAGATTAAATACTGCAATAAAACAGGTCTAAAATAGATTATGCTGCTAGAACTACTGTTAATCAGGCTAAAAAAATGAAATAGAAAAATAAAAGCTTTTTTATTTCAGCTGAGAATTCAGCCCACAGGCCCAGCAAGAGGAAGCAGGGAAGGGCCGGCCTGATCCAACCCCTGGCGAGAGGACAAGGCGCAGCGGGGGGGCGGTCGGGCGTCGTTGACCCCGACACCACGCCCACCTCGGCCGTCCCCATCCATGGCACTGCTCCTCCTGCCAAGATGCGGCCGCCTCCACCCTCCTGCTGCCGCCGGCGGTGCCTCAACGGAATGAAGCCGAAGACCCCGGCGCTCCTCCGTTCTCCTCCTCAGAAGAAGAACCTCCAGGGAGGTGCGTCCCTGGCACCACGCCGTTGGAGTGCCCGTTGGGGCGAAACCTCGCCGAGCTCCACTCCCCTGGCCGATGGCCGGCGCGGCTGGCCACCAGGACGGCGCGCGGCTCGACGAACCGGAAGCGGCCAGGAGGGGGCAGAGCGGCGGCTGCGGAGCTACCCGCTCCGTTGCCGAGGACGTCGCCGGCCGAGGTCACCGGCGCGTGCAGGCGCGGCTCCGGTCCGGCTCTCGACGGCTCATGCGCCAGAGTCGGAGAAGGGAGGTCCAGGGACCCCGCTGGCGAGGTCGCTGCAGGCGCCACGGGCGCGGCCTCCTCGATGTGGATGCCGTGCAGGAGTCTTGGGCAAGCCCAGCCATGCACAGGGCAAGGCAGGGGCGGAGGAGGGACGGCCAGGTCCGGGTCGTCGATGATCATGTCGTCGCCGGCCGGTACCATCTCCTCATCAGCGTGCAGAAGAGGCGCTGCTGGACCAGCGAGTATCCACGCCGGTAGGGGCTGTACCTCCGGCATCGCTGGCGGAGTTGGGGGGTTGGCCTGGGTGCCTGATGGCCCAGCGCCATCACCACCACCGCCACCATCGCGACGAGGTCGCGGGCCTTGGCGACGGCCGCGGCGGACAGCGAAGCTCCGCATGTAGCGGCCGTAGCGGTAGCTGTCGTTGCGGTGGAAGTGGCGGCCTCGACCATTGCGGTGGAAGTGGCGGCGCTGCCCATCGCGGTGGTAGCGGCGGAGGCCACCAGCATCACGCCGGCGACGCGCGTTGAGACGGAGGCGACGGTTTTCCTGGCGAAGAAGGTGAAGAAGAAAGCCTCGGTAAGTCCTTGCCATCGTTCTTACCTTTCTTCTTCTCTGATTCTTCTTGCTCCGGCGATCGCCGGAATTGCTCTCGGGCAGAGCGTGCTGATAACGTGTTTTGAGTGGAATCGAGAGACAAGCCAGAGACAATGACAAATGATTGAATCGGTTCTTTATTGATGATTGATACAGGGTATATATACAATCTGAAGAGGTGGTTCCCTGGAGGCGTCGTTCCGGATCGATGGCGTCGATACGGCAGTTCCACGATCGATGTCGTGGGAGTGTCCAGGAGAAAACCGTCGGGTGCGGGATGGCAGTTCCCAGGAGTGGGAACGCTCCCCTAATTAAGTGGAGATTTTCCTTTATTATCTGAGGATAATTATTCTTAACATCTTCCACAAAAAACGGGCTAAAACGGTCCTCAAGAAACAGAAATCAAAAGAACAAAATGAAAAAAAAAAGATTTTTAGAATTAAGTTAGAGGTCAGTCAAAGTCAAGAGTCGTCTAACTGCATGGTGATACGTTCATCAGTTCATGTCGAGAGTTGCATAGGTTGTAACTAAGATTTTTCCGGTTACGGGTGAACCTTTGTTGAAAACTGAGAAAAATTACATAGACCGTTTAATTTGCGTCATTCTTTATGACAACCTAGGTGTTTATCTTGTGGAAATTAAGTTTATTCTCAGTCAACTAAGTTCTAGTTGATCCCAAAACAAAAACAAATTAGTCACTTTGTTCCTAAATATACAATTTTTAAACTTCCAAAACATTGTATATTTAGAAACAGGGATACTAGGAGGAACTTTTGACTTTTTTTCTTTAGGCGCCTAAAGAAGCGACTCTGCATTGGGCGCCTCCAATGGCCAATGTGCAATCATGCCACGAGAGTGAAATAAGAATATAACATATCACACGATACCAGTATCTCCAAGTGTATATATCCTAGTCTTGTCATGCCACTCCCTCCGATCAAAAATAAGTATCGATGATTTTGTACTAACTTAGAATAAAATTTGTAATAAAATCACTAACACTTATTTCCAATCGGAGAGAGTAAATGATTTGTCACTTGGTTAACTATTGGTACGATATAAGTCAAAAATCAAAGAGGAGTTTATAGTGGGAAGTGAGTTGGTGAAGAGAATGATGCAGCAAATCTTCAGTAGAGCCAGGGGTTGATTTATTGCCTTTATCCGGAACGTTTATGTTTGGGCGTTGCTAGAGGGCGGCAAGTACGTTGGACGTTTGTTGGGTTTAAATTTCTGTTGTTACTTACTGTTTTTGCTGTGAGACATGTTTGCATCGACATTGATTCATCTTGGTAGATGCTGGTTTGGAAACATGTAATACAGTATGAAACACTGTAGAATTGTGTGCTTTATTAATAAGAACATACAAATGCATAATCCTTTCATCAGGGTAAGTGATACATGGCCTGTAGACTCTTAACGGCAATCGGGGAAACCCAAAATCAGAACAAGCAGAAAGGAACAGTACTCATGCAGGGAGCAAAATACAACATCGAATCGATCAAATATGCGCGCATCCTTGCGGGGGAACATCGCTACACGGGGGAGAGGAGCTGGACGAGGCTGGGACGGGGCTCGGACCTCATGCCGACGAGGATGACGAGCGGGATGAAGCCGTAGTGGGCGACCACCTTCGCGTTCTTCATCGCCCAGGTGCTCCACTCACGCGCCAGCCGCGCCGCGCTCGCCGCCGCCGACTCCGTCGCGTCCGCTGGGGCCTTCCCCTTCTCCGCTGCCACCGATGCCATGGCCGTCGTCAGACGCGTAGCCCAGAGGTGGATGATTTGGAAATTTCCGCGTGTGCGATGGGAGGGGATGAGGCTGAAATTTCAGGATGTGGTGAGACTGAGCTCGTTAGGTGAGGGGTTCGTTGCACATTAATCAGTACTCTACTATTTTTGCGCAGAGGGTTTAGTTTGCAAAGAGGTGTAGAGGTGTAGACCCTATCTGCGAAATAAAAAACTAATACTCCGTCCATCTTAAAATAAAAATAAGTATGGGACTCGATTTTTTAAAATACGAATGTATCTATATATTGAAATACATCTAGGTATATTCGTACCTAGAAAAAGCTAAGCACTTATTTTAGAACAGAGGGAGTACAAGCACGAGAGAAGGAAAAGGTGCGGACGTGGCCCTTCCACCTCAATCCGCCGCATGATGGGACTCTCCACTTGCCACTACTACAAAAACAGCTATAGATAGCATAGGTAGCACAGCTACCCATAGCGTATTACATATGTGGTGCGCTACAGGTATTTACCTGTAGCGCACCTGTGCCCATTCGCTGCGGGTATATGACTTACCCGCAGCGCACCACATATTTAGTGCGCTATGGGTAATGGTAGGCCTGGAGGGGATGCCCTCCCCCAACTTACCCGTAGCACATATGTCTGCATGCGCTACGGGTAGTAAGTTGGGCGGGAACAAAATTCAATTTTTTTTTAAATTTTAGACTTACCCATAGCGCACCACCCAGTGCGCTACGGGTATGCATATATGGTGCGCTATGGGTAAATTTTCAAATTTTGAAAATTTTACTACGGGTAAGTTTCCTGCCAAATTTTTTGAATCGGAGGGAAAATTTTCAAACATTTTTGAATCGGCGGCAAAATTTTCAAAATTTGAAAATTTACCCGTAGCGCACCACATAGCCCATGCGCTACGGGTAAGTTTCCTGCCAAATTTTTTGAATCGGCGGAAAAAATTTCAAATATTTTTGAATCGGCGGCAAAATTTTCAAAATTTGAAAATTTACCCGTAGCGCACCACATAACCCATACGCTACGGGTAAGTTTCCAAAAAAAAATTCACCCGCAACCCCCCCCCCCCTCCCCGAATCGCCTTTTTAGTTTTCCAGAAAATAAAAGAAAATGATAAAAGATTTGAAAAAAATTCAAAAAATGAGACTTAGTTATGTTATGTGATCTAGTAAGTAGAAAAATAGTAAATATGAATTTTGATGTTTTTTACAAAAAAAATTATGTCTCGGTAAAACGGCCATAACTTTTGTATACGAAGTCGGATTAAAAAGTTTTTTATATGAAAAAGTATCTACACGAAAAGTTACATACGAATTTAACTTTTAGAATCTCAAAATTCCAAAGAGAAAATATACTTTTTATCACTTTTATATTTTCAAATTTTCATTTTCATTTTATTTTTAGATTAAACTTTATATTGGATTAAACTTTTAGATTAGTTATATACACACATATATGCAGACATGCACACATATACACACATATACGCACACATACACACACATATATGCACATATACACACATGTATATACACACATATATATACATATACATATACACACACATACACACATATACACATATACATACATGCACACATAGGCCTTAAGAGGATTGATATGATAGTAATATCAATAAAAACTTGGGTAGGTTAGGGATAGCTTATGCAAATGGAATGGAGAAGTTAAGCATGCTCAGTCCGGAGTAGTCCTAGGATGGGTGACCTAGCGGGAAGTCAAGAAATTTGGTGTGATTTGAAAATATTTCTCATATGATAAAATCCTCAAAAAATTAAAATACAATAGTTTTCTCACATTATTTCGATTTTTATAATTTTTAGAATTTTTTTATCTTAATTTTTTTTTGAATTTTTTGAATTTTCAAATCTTACCCGTAGCGCATAGACCAGATTATCCGCAGCGCATGGGCCCGTAACGCACCAGCCATGCGCTGCGGGTAATCTGGTACCAGTGGCATGGTACCCGCAGCGCACCCATAATGCGCTACGGGTAACCATTTTTGGTGCGCCGCGGGTAGCCGTTTTTCTAGTAGTGGGCCGGTCACGCTAGAGGGGAGGGAGGAAAGAGAGAAGCGGAGAGATTATGGTATGGCTACTTGGAAACACTGGGTCTTGCATAACTCAACAATAAGCACATATTGTTCATTGGTATATATTTTTTTAGTGTCCTAGTTAGATTTCTCAGCTTGTTTGCTTCAGCTAATGTAAAAGAGCCTATCATGCTTCCTTGTGGCTTCTTCCTTTTCTCCTATTTTGAATAAAAAGGAACATCTGATATCACCCAACATGTGTATGTTATTCAGGAATACATCATCATTGTTTTGAAATTTTAGACAAAGAAACAGTTGTAGCATTATCCTTAAAATGAAAATCACCAGGAGCATCCAACTCCAACTTTAGTAATTTTCCAACCTCCATCCCTCTCTTAGCATGTAAATCTAGCTTTCAATCCAAGAACCGATCATTTGAATGAAATTAGTATCCAGGCTAACGTGCAAATGTGGCCTAGAAGTTTATAGAACATTGCATTCTCTTTTGTTGACTATGTTATTTGGAAGACATGTGGATGTGCCACCCCATTTTTTTGATACATTTCGATCTCCTGACTAGTGGGGTAGTGCGGGAAGATTAGGTTCCCCCCGTAACTATTTCAATATTTATTCTGCAGATGACTATACAGAAATCAAAATCCCGATCTTCCAACTTGGAAAAAGTGTTCATAATATATGTAGCAACGCGGATTTTATGCCTATGGGGGTAGCTGTGCATAGTGTACCATCCGTTGGATGTAAAGACCACATGCACTCTATATACTAGATTAGGTGATCCATCTTCTGGCTAGTGGTAACGCCGTTTATGAGAAGCAGCCGGCTACTATAATGACACATCCTATCCAAACTACGTGGTTGTTGTATTCTTCATTGTATAATGGCACAAACCTAACCACATCTACATAGTTGTGGTGCCCTGCATTGTTAACATACGATGTATTGCAGCTATACAAGTGCAAAAGTTATGCATGCGATGATAACCACAACTACGCACTATTGTTGCAAAAACTTTTTGATCATTTATGGAGCCGTGTATTCACATTTATGAAAGCCCTGAATGCAAAACTAGCACTTCTAGTTTAGGTGGTTCGTTCCCGCCATTTGAGTTGGTGCTCGTATATCCGGTTTGTTTTGAGTATGATTGATCTAGTAAAAGCAAAAATTATTAGTCTAAGAGTATTTTCAGAATTTTTTAGTAAATGTAAATGGTTATTTGTAAGTTGCTATGAGTGAGTATCTTTGCCTTTTTCTTAATTGTTGACATGACGCTAGATACATGTGTCTTCCCATCATCTGTAGCTTTAGCGATGTCAGCTGCCCACATTTCCGCAACACGATCATACACCTTCTTTTCCTGCCATGTATTTATGGTTAGAGGTGGAAATGCATAATTAACCAAGTAGATGGTGGTGGACTATAATTTTTTTTGTATTGAAAATGGACAAAAACACATACCGGTTTGAACACTAGATCAATGTGTGTTGCAATGACACTCAGGTGGTGGTGTGTAATATCGTTAAAATTAGTTATTGGCTTGCACGCGAAGCATTCAATTTCTGGGCGTTGCCCCTGTACCTTTGGCCGGCCAACCACCATTGCATAAGCACCATCTCTGCATGTGTGTACTTGAGTTGTAAAATCTAGTAGAATTTTTTTGTTGGTAAACTGAAAATGGACTAAAAAGTTTAAAAAAATGTAAGGGTAAACCAAATAAATTCATTACCTGACTCCATCTAGTTCCGCGCTTCCGTAAGTAAAACTAGCACTTCTAGTTTAGGTGGTTCGTTCCTGCCATTTCATGGTCCTAACCACATCTACGTAGTTGTGCATGAGATGATAACTGATGCTCCTAGTTGATGTGGGAGCTTGGCAGTCTTTGTGCGTGGTGAGTAACCAGCCCGTTGGGAACCCCAAGAGGAAGGTGTGATGAGTATAGCAGCTGGGTTTCCCTCAGTTAAGAAACCAAGGTATGTCGATCTTGGAGAGGAGAGACAAACGACTGAAGGTGATGCTTGCTAGCTTGCGACAGCTTCGGACAATTTATATAAGGCGCCTCGTCCAAGCTTTGCTTGCTAGCTGCAACACGGAACCTGCACACAACACAACCAAGTACTTCGTTCCCAACTTGCGATGAGGTTGTCAATCTCACCGGTTTGCTTGAAACAAAGGTTATGAGCGTATCGAGTGGAAAACAATAGAGTATGCGAGTAAAGTAAACAGTGCGAGTAGAGTAAACAGGTGATAGCAATATGATAGAAATAAGACCGGGATCCACAGTTCACTAGTGGTTTCTCTCCATAAGATAAATAACATATGCTGGGTAAACAAATTACAGTTGGGCAATTGATAGAATAAAGATAAACATGATATGTCAAGAAGATCACTATGAGATTTACTCTGGGTATTACAACAAAATACATAGACCGCCATCCAACTGCATCTATGACTAATAATCCACTTGTGGCGAATCAATCCGAGAACTCCACAAGTATTAAGTTGCGAACAACAGATAATTGCATTAAGCAAAGTGTGTAATGTAAACAAAGCATATGCCCTTGAGCATATGAATGTTGTTTTCTCCCTAGTAGCAACAACACATCTACAACCTTAGAGGTTTCTGTCACTCCCCCAGGTTAAATAGAGGCATGAACCCACTATCGAGCATAAATACCCCCTCTTGGAGTCACTAGCAACTACTCGGCCAAGATAGCTACTAACAACGGAGAGCATGCAAGATCATAAACAACATAGAGATAACAAAAGATAATATTTAGTACAGCAACTTAATCATAAACACCAATATTCATCGGATCCTAACAAACCAAACATGTAGAATTACATAACGGTGATCTCAATCATGTAGGGCAGCTCATGAGATCTAAACATGAAGCACATGGTGGAGAAGACAACCATCTAGCTACTGCTATGGACCCATAGTCCAAGGTAGACTACTCACTCATCGCTCCGGAGGCAAGCATGACGATGAAGAAGACCTCCGGTGGCGATTCCCCTTTCCGGCAGGGTGCCGGGAAGAGCTTCTGGACCCTCCCAATCTTCGGGTCGACGGCGGCGCCGAATCGCGATGTGTTCTGGAAAAGTGATTGGGTACTTAGGTTTTTTCCGTCAGGGGGTCTTTATAGGCGAAGGGGCGATGTCAGAGGAGGGGCCAGGCCCCCTCACACCATGGCGGCGCGGCCAGGCCCCTGGCCACGTGAGCCTGACATGTGGGGCCCTGGTGGCCCCCCTCCTACTCTCCTTCGGATCTCTCGAAGCTTCCAGGTAAAATAAGACTTCAGGAACTTGTTTTGTCCAATTCCGAGAATATTTCATGTGTATCACTTCTGAAACACAAAAACAGCAGAAAACAGGGAACTGGCACTGTGGCAACTCGTTAATAGGTTAGTTCCGGAAAATGCATAAAAGTGCCACGAAGTGTAACAAAACATTAGGCAAATGGTGTAAAAACAAGCATGGAGCCTCAAAAATTATAGATACGTTGGAGACGTATCAAGCATCCCCAAGCTTAACTCCTGCTCGTCCTCGAGTAGGTAAGTGATAACAAAAGAATAATTTTTGAGGTGACATGCACCTACACAATCTTGATCATATATGTAAGCATTTGTGAGCTGGGATCATAAGAACTTAAAACATGGGCATGAAGATATAATCTTGACAATAAGAACTTAGCAACCATGTTGTAAACATGCAAATGAACACAAACAAAAGATCATGAAAATGAAACAATGAAAGTCAAACGTGTGTTCAAATCATAAGGAAAAACATACAGATGGTTTTCAGCTTGTCCTTCAAAGAGAGCAAAACATAAATGCATAGGACACCTTCAAGTTTAAGAGGGCGACTAGATACAAATAATTTGAGAATAAGTGAAACCAACAATATGAATCAATCAATGAACTTTGGGACAATGCATATTACACTAAGAATGACAACTATGCTCTCTTAATGGTGCATAAAGATAGAAGGTGGTGACTCAACATAAAAGTAGAAGAAAGGCCCTTCGCAGAGGGAAGCAGTGATTGCAAGTTTTATAACCTTCAAAAATTATGGTACTTACCGGCTTTGAGCTCTCATTGCCCCCATTATAAGCATCTTGAATGGTTAAAGTTAATGCGAGAACAAATATGATGCATATGCTTGACAAATCATAAGTTGAAAACCTCGTGCCCCATGAATACGAGTACCCAAACCTCATGCTACTTTACTTAGAGTCCCAAGCAAGGCTCTTGTCATTGTAAATTTATGCATATCATTGAGAACCGTCAATGGGGTACCTCCGTGCCCGATGACATGGAACAAGCCCACACCAAAATGACAGGACAAGCAGACAATGAACACCTCGACATATCTTTTATTTGCCTTTTGTTTAGCTTTTTATTGTGAGATGCGTCGTCGAAGGTTCACCATGGGTATGCTGCAAATTTCCACCATGAATTATGCATGGCTTAGATTAGCGGCCCGGCGTTTCCCTAACACATATACAAACTCCATGATCCCCATAAGATTCCCAATTCATTTCACACCGCGGGCATCCATAAACAAAAGATCACGATATCAACTCAAATAAGAAGTGCAATGTTGAAAGCTTGCCTGATACGTCTCAAACGTATCTATAATTTTTGATGCTCCATGCTTGTTTTTACACCATTTGCCTATTGTTTCGTTACACTTAGTGGCATTTTTATGCATTTTCCGGAACTAACCTATTAACGAAGTGCCACAGTGCCAGTTCCCTGTTTTCTTCTGTTTTTGTGTTTCAGAGTGATACACAGGAAATATTCTCAAAATTGGACGAAACAAGTTCCTGAAGTCTTATTTTACCCGGAAGCTTCCAGAGATCCGAAGAGAAGTAGGAGGGGGGCTACCAGGGCCCCACACACAGGGGCGGCGCGGCCAGGCCCTGGCCCGCGCCACCCCCGTGTGAGGGCGCCTGGCCCCTCCTCTGACAACGTCCCTTCGCCTATAAAGACCCCCCGACGAGAAAAACCTAAGTACCCGATCAGTTTTCCAGAACACATCACGATCCGCCGCCGCCGTCGACCCGAAGATCGGGAGGGTCCAGAAGCTCTTCCCGGCACCCTGCCAGAGAGGGGAATCGCCACCGGACGTCTTCTTCATCGCCATGCTTGCCTCCGGAGCGATGAGTGAGTAGTCTACCTTGGACTATGGGTCCATAGCAGTAGCTAGATGGTTGTCTTCTCCACTATGTGCTTCATGTTTAGATCTCATGAGCTGCCTTACATGATTGAGATCACCGTTATGTAATTCTACATGTTTGGTTTGTTGGGATCCGATGAATATTGGTGTTTATGATTAAGTTGCTGTACTGAATTATATCTTTTGTTATCTCTATGTTGTTTATGATCTTGCATGCTCTCCGTTGTTAGTAGCTATCTTGGCCGAGTAGTTGCTAGTGACTCCAAGAGGGGGTATTTATGCTCGATAGTGGGTTCATGCCTCTATTTCACCTGGGGGAGTGACAGAAACCTCTAAGGTGGTAGATGTGCTGTTGCTACTAGGGAGAAAACAACATTCATATGCTCAAGGGCATATGCTTTGTTTACATTACACACTTTGCTTAATGCAATTATCTGTTGTTCGCAACTTAATACTTCTAGGGTGTTCGGATTGATATCCCCGGGGGTGGATTATTAGTCATAGATGCAGTTGGATGGCGGTCTATGTATTTTGTTGTAATGCCCAGAGTAAATCTCATAGTGATCTTCTTGACATATCACGTTTATCTTTATTCTATCAATTGCCCAACTGTAATTTGTTTACCCAGCATGTGTTATTTTATCTATGGAGAGACACCACTAGTGAACTGTGGACCCCGGTCCTATTTACATCATATTGCTATCACCTGTTTACTTTACTCGCACTGTTTACTTTACTCGCATACTATATTGTTTTCCACTCGATACGCTCATAACCTTTGTTTCAAGCAAACCGGTGAGATTGACAACCTCATCGCAAGTTGGGGACAAAGTATTTGTTTGTGTTGTGTGCAGGTTCCGCGTTGCTACTGGCCGAAGACGAGTCAACAAGTATCGTTAAACGACGCCCTTGTTGGAGTGTTACTAAGCCAGTCCGCATCACCTTCAGCCGTCATTGTCTCTCTTCTCCTGTTCGATAAACCTTGGTTTCTTAAACTGAGGGAAAACTTGCTGCTACACTCATCATACCTTCCTCTTGGGGTTCCCAACGGGCTGGTTATTCACCACGCACAAGGACAGTCTGCTCCCACGTCAACTATACACCACCACACGTAGCAGCCACTTTTCTGGCGCCGTTGCCGGGGAAGAGAGAAGACTTCTGCGAGGGGAGTTCTTCACACACACATTCTTTACTTTGTTATTGTTTTGCTTTACTTTATTTATTTTACCTGCATTGTTTTTTTTAATAAAAAACCCAAAAAAATTAGAATCCTTGGTAGTTGTTTTTACTTGTTTACTTTCGTTTTGCTGAAATGGCCAATCCTGAAAACACCAAGTTGTGTGACTTTACTAGCACAAACAATAGTGATTTTATCTGCACTCCTATTGCACCATCTATTCCTGCTGCAAACTTTTATGAGATTAAGCCTGCTTTGTTGAACCTTGTTATGAAAGAGCAATTTTCTGGTGCTAGTACTGAAGATGCTGCAGCTCATCTCAACAATTTTGTTGAGCTATGTGAGATGCAGAAATATAAGGATGTTGATAGTGATATTATTAAGCTCAAGCTGTTTCCTTTTTCTTTGAGAGGAAAAGCTAAAGATTGGTTGCTGTCTTTGACTAAGAATAGTATTGATTCATGGGCTAAGTGTAAGGATGCTTTTATTGGTAGATACTATCCTCCTGCTAAGATTATATCGTTGCGTAGCAATATTATGAAGTTTACTCAGTTTGATAATGAACATGTTGCTCAAGCTTGGGAAAGAATGAAATCTATGATAAAGAATTGCCTCACTCATGGACTAACTACTTGGATGATTATCCAAAAAAATTATGCAGGACTGAATTTTTCTTCAAGGAACCTACTTGATTCAGCTGCTGGAGACACTTTTATGTCCCTTACCTTGGGCGCCGCATCAAAGCTACTCGACAACATGATGGTAAATTATTCTGAATGGCACACCGAGAGAGCTCCACAAGGTAAGAAGGTAAATTCTGTTGAGGAAACCTCTTCCTTGAATGATAAGATTGATACCATTATGGCTATGCTTGCTAATGATAGGACTCATGTTGATCCTAATAATGTTCCTTTAGCCTCTCTGGTTGCTCAAGAAGAGCATGTTGATGTGAATTTCATTAGAAACAATAATTTTAACAACAATGCTTATAGGAACAATTTTGCTAGTAACAATTATAGGCCGTATCCTTCTACCAATGGTAATGGTTATGGTAACTCTTATGGTAATTCCTACAACAACACTAGGGCCGCGCCCTCCGAGCTTGAGGTAATGCTCAAGGACTTCATCGGTAAGCAAACTGCTTTTAATAAGTCTGTTGAGGAAAAGTTAGGCAAAATTGATACTCTTGCTTCTAAAGTTGATAGCCTTGCTCATGATGTTGAACTTCTGAAATTAAAAGTGTTTCCTAATGATGTGAAAGAGAATAATGTTTTTGCTACCGCTAATGCTATCCAAGTTAGAATTGATGAAAATATTAGATTGTTAGCGGAATTGCATGCCAGGTGGGAAAGAGAAGATGAGATGGCTAGAGAGATGAAGGTATGTACTATTACTACCTCTAATGATGTTGCTCCTACTGGTAGCAATCCTCTTACTTTGATTGGTGTAGAGAAAACTCCCGCTCCTTGTGTTAAAAAGCCTAAAACTGCCAAAACTTTTTCTCAAAAGAGTGCTGAAATTTTTCGGAGTGTGGAAGATGATAGCTCTACTTCTTTTAATGATTTTGATGTTGATGGCTGCAATATATCTGAAGTAATTTTGTTCTTGCAAAAGCTTGCTTTGACTCCCAATGCTAGTTCTTTAAATATTGCTTTTACTAAGCATATTACCAATGCTCTTATAAAGATTAGGGATGAAAAGTTGAAGCAAAAAGCTTCTGTTCCCAAGAAGTTAGAAGATGGTTGGGAACCCATCATTGATATGCATGTTAATGGTTATGATTGCCATGCTTTATGTGATCTAGGTGCTAGTATTTCTATCATGCCTAGAAAGATTTATGACATGCTTGATTTACCACCGCTTGAAAAGTGTTATTTTGATGTTCCTATTGCTGATGTTGCTAAGAAGAAACCTTTGGGAAGAATTAATGATGTTCTTATTGTGGTTAACAATAACCTTGTTCCTGTTGATTTTCTTGTTATGGACGTTGAATGCCATGCTTCATGTCCTATTATTTTGGGAAGACCCTTTCTTCGAACTGTAGGTGCTATCATTGATATGAGGGAAGGCACTATCAAATATCAATTCCCACTTAAGAAAGGTATGGAACACTTCCCTAGGAAAAGAAAGAAATTTCTTTTTGACTCTATTCTTAGAGCAAATTATGAGCTTGATGCTTCATCTGATATTACTTGATTCGCAATTTTCTGCGCCTAGCTCAAAGGCGTTAAAGAAAAGCACTCTTGGGAGATAACCCAATGTTTTCTTTTCAATACTTTTTCTTTTATTTGTGTCTTGGAAGTCATTACTACTGTAATGACCGCTCCTTATCTTGTTTATTTCGTTTTGTGCCAAGAGAAGCCTCTAATTCGAGTGAGGTAAAGATCTGGGGATGTTGCTGTCCTGAAACTGTTTTCGGTGCTGCACCGCAAAAATTCGTATAAATTATCTGTATATCTTTTGGACCTGCGATTTCTTGTGCATATGCCCCAGGTTATATACAAACTTTTGTTAGTTGAACACTTTTTGATTTGAGCAACAGAAAACCCCTCAAAAATTCGCCCTTTGTCAGCTGTTCAGTTTTGACAGATTTCTGCCAATATTTGTGTTTGCCACTTTATCGCTTTCTTTTCAGTTCTTTTGATCACAGAACTTTTTAGGAGGTTGATACAGTAGTATTTGCTATATATGTGGTGGTTTTGAGTTGAAACCTGAAGCAAAAAGAGGTTGATTATATGTTATGCTTGCACTAATGTTACTAATAGAATTGTGTTTAGTTTTGTATGAAGGAAGTTTTCAAGTGTAGGGATTGGAGAATGATGAGATGAGTTGAAGAATGGACAAAAGCTCAAGCTTGGGGATTCCCATGCATCACCCCAAGAAATATCCAAGAAGTACAAGCGTCAAAGCTTGGGGATGCCCCCGAGGCACCCCTTCTTCATCGGCAAAAATCAGGTCACCTTTCAAAACACTATATTTTTATTGCTTCATGCACTATGTGTTTTTCTTGGAGCGTCAGTTGTTTTAGTTTTCTTAGTTTGTTTGTTTGCTGCAATAAATGGTTGGACCCTAACAAATTTTCTTTTGGAGAAGTTGATTGTTTTCATTTGCCAAGAACGCTCAGTTTTTCACTCTTATCGTTCATCGATGCGTTCTTCTTTTTCTGCTACTGCTTTTGGTTTTCGTTTTCGCCTTGATTTGCGTTCAGACCTTGTCATATATTTTCATCAAGGTGTATTTTTTCCTCTGATCTTTATTAGTTTTCATCAGAATAGGTGTCTTTAAAAATTTCAAATGGTGTTGGAAAAGAGAAAAAGCTTTGTGCAAAATAGTGGTACAAGAAGGAGCTTGTGTAGACTGCGGCTTAGGCTTTTTCATGTCATGCTTGATGTCTTTTTGATAGTATGCTTAGTGGTTTTGCTGTAGCATGACTTGTCTCAAATAACTGAGATTGCTTAATGAGCCTTTGAAAAAATCATGCGTTGTTTTTATTGTATGGAAGCATTATTTTGGTTTTCTCCTTGATGCTTTATTTGGGTTGACTTGGCGCATGCTCACACATGTTAGACTCTTACAAAGTCGCCAATAGCCTTCATGATCATTTAGTTTTTGACTTTTGATGCCATCTTATGCTTCTTTTAATGTCGCTTTGTCGCTTTGCATGATTATGGCCATTATTGCTCTCTTAGTTGGTCGCTCCCAGTCTTTTGCTAGCCCTCGCCTTGTACTGAGTATGAGCTCTACTCGTGCATCCAACTCCTAAAAGCCAAAGTTTTCCATAGTGTCCACCATACATACCTACTAGCAATTTGCTATTCCAAGTAAATTTGACTTGCTTTTATTTTCTCTTCAAATTAAACTCTTACCAGTGTTATGTGAAATTCGGTCAGTAAAGCTCTCACGAACCGGAAGGCACACTTTACTTTTTCCTGTTCTTAAAAATTTGACATTGTGGTCTCTTATGTTGAGTTGTTATGCTTGCAAGTTGTAAGTTGGATTCTAGCCCAGCCATGCTGTCATGGGGCAAGCTTTCAACATTGCACTTCTTATTTGAGTTGATATCGTGATCTTTTGTTTATGGATGCCCGCGGTGTGAAATGAATTGGGAATCTTGTAGGGATCATGGAGTTTGTATATGTGTTAGGGAAACGCCGGGCCGCCAATCTAAGCCATGCATAATTCATGGTGGAAATTTGCAGCATACCCATGGTGAACATTCGACGACGCATCTCATAATAAAAAGCTAAACAATATAGCAAATAAAAGAGATGTCGAGGTGTTCATTGTCTGCTTGTCCTGTCATTTTGGTGTGGGCTTGTTCCATGTCATCGGGCACGGAGGTACCCCATTGACGGTTCTCAATGATATGCATATACTTACAATGACAAGAGCCTTGCTTGGGACTCTAAGTAAAGTAGCATGAGGTTTGGGTACTCGTATTCACGGGGCACGAGGTTTTCAACTTATGATTTGTCAAGCATATGCATCATAATTGTTCTCGCATTAACTTTAACCATTCAAGATGCTTATGATGGGGGCAATGAGAGCTCAAAGCCGGTAAGTACCATAATTTTTGAAGGTTATAAAACTTGCAATCACTGCTTCCCTCTGCGAAGGGCCTTTCTTTTACTTTTATGTTGAGTCACCACCTTCTTTCTTTATGCACCATTAAGAGAGCATAGTTGTCATTCTTAGTGTGATATGCATTGTCCCAAAGTTCATTGATTGATTCATATTGTTGGTTTCACTTGTTCTTAAATTATTTGTATCTAGTCGCCCTCTTAAACTTGAAGGTGTCCTATGCATTTATGTTTTGCTCTCTTTGAAGGACAAGCTGAAAACCTTTTGTATGTTTTTCCTTATGATTTGAACACACGTTTGACTTTCATTGTTTCATTATCATGATCTTTTGTTTGTGTTCATTTGCATGTTTACAACATGGTTGCTAAGTTCTTATTGTCATGATTATATCTTCATGCCCATGTTTTAAGTTCTATTGATCCCAGCTCACCAATGCTTACATATACGATCAAGATTGTGTAGGTGCATGTCACCTCAAAAATTATTCTTTTGTTATCACTTACCTACTCGAGGACGAGCAGGAGTTAAGCTTGGGGATGCTTGATACGTCTCAAACGTATCTATAATTTTTGATGCTCCATGCTTGTTTTTACACCATTTGCCTATTGTTTCGTTACACTTAGTGGCATTTTTATGCATTTTCCGGAACTAACCTATTAACGAAGTGCCACAATGCCAGTTCCCTGTTTTCTGTTGTTTTTGTGTTTCAGAGTGATACACGGGAAATATTCTCGGAATTGGACGAAACAAGTTCCTGAAGTCTTATTTTACCCGGAAGCTTCCAGAGATCCGAAGAGAAGTAGGAGGGGGGCCACCAGGGCCCCACACATAGGGGCGGCGCGGCCAGGCCCTGGCCCGCGCCACCCCCGTGTGAGGGCGCCTGGTCCCTCCTCTGACAACGTCCCTTCGCCTATAAAGACCCCCCGACGAGAAAAACCTAAGTACCCGATCAGTTTTTCAGAACACATCGCGATCCGCCGCCGCCGTCGACCCGAAGATCGGGAGGGTCCAGAAGCTCTTCCCGGCACCCTGCCGGCGAGGGGAATCGCCACCGGAGGTCTTCTTCATCGCCATGCTTGCCTCCGGAGCGATGAGTGAGTAGTCTACCTTGGACTATGGGTCCATAGCAGTAGCTAGATGGTTGTATTCTCCACTATGTGCTTCATGTTTAGATCTCATGAGCTGCCTTACATGATTGAGATCACCGTTATGTAATTCTACATGTTTGGTTTGTTGGGATCCGATGAATATTGGTGTTTATGATTAAGTTGCTGTACTGAATTATATCTTTTGTTATCTCTATGTTGTTTATGATCTTGCATGCTCTCCGTTGTTAGTAGCTATCTTGGCCGAGTAGTTGCTAGTGACTCCAAGAGGGGGTATTTATGCTCGATAGTGGGTTCATGCCTCTATTTCACCTGGGGGAGTGACAGAAACCTCTAAGGTGGTAGATGTGCTGTTGCTACTAGGGAGAAAACAACATTCATATGCTCAAGGGCATATGCTTTGTTTACATTACACACTTTGCTTAATGCAATTATCTGTTGTTCGCAACTTAATACTTCTAGGGTGTTCGGATTGATATCCCCGGGGGTGGATTATTAGTCATAGATGCAGTTGGATGGCGGTCTATGTATTTTGTTGTAATGCCCAGAGTAAATCTCATAGTGATCTTCTTGACATATCACGTTTATCTTTATTCTATCAATTGCCCAACTGTAATTTGTTTACCCAGCATGTGTTATTTTATCTATGGAGAGACACCACTAGTGAACTGTGGACCCCGGTCCTATTTACATCATATTGCTATCACCTGTTTACTTTACTCGCACTGTTTACTTTACTCGCATGCTATATTGTTTTCCACTCGATACGCTCATAACCTTTATTTCAAGCAAACCGGTGAGATTGACAACCTCATCGCAAGTTGGGGACAAAGTATTTGTTTGTGTTGTGTGCAGGTTCCGCGTTGCTACTGGCCGAAGACGAGTCAACAAGTATCGTTAAACGGCGCCCTTGTTGGAGTGCTACTAAGCCAGTCTGCATCACCTTCAGCCGTCATTGTCTCTCTTCTCCTGTTCGATAAACCTTGGTTTCTTAAACTGAGGGAAAACTTGCTGCTACACTCATCATACCTTCCTCTTGGGGTTCCCAACGGGCTGGTTATTCACCACGCACAAGGACAGTCTGCTCCCACGTCAACTATACACCACCACACGTAGCATTGCCCATGACTGCATGGTTGGGCTAGTCTCCAACTTACAACTTGCAAGCATAACAACTCAACATAAGAGACCACAATGTCAAATTTTTAAGAACAGGAAAAAGTAAAGTGTGCCTTCCGGTTCGTGAGAGCTTTACTGACCGAATTTCGCATAACACTGGTAAGAGTTTAATTTGAAGAGAAAATAAAAGCAAGTCAAATTTACTTGGAATAGCAAATTGCTAGTAGGTATGTATGGTGGACACTTTGGAAAACTTTGGCTTTTAGGAGTTGGATGCACGAGTAGAGCTCATACTCAGTACAAGGCGAGGGCTAGCAAAAGACTGGGAGCGACCAACTAAGAGAGCAATAATGGCCATAATCATGCAAAGCGACAAAGCGATATTAAAAGAAGCATAAGATGGCATCAAAAGTCAAAAACTAAATGATCATAGAGGCTATTGGCGACTTTGTAAGAGTCTAACATGTGTGAGCATGCGCCAAGTCAACCCAAATAAAGCATCAAGGAGAAAACCAAAATAATGCTTCCATACAATAAAAATAACGCATGATTTTTTTTCAAAGGCTCATTAAGCAATCTCAGTTATTTGAGACAAGTCATGCTACAGCAAAACCACTAAGCACACTATCAAAAATAAATCAAGCATGACATGAAAAAGCCTAAGCCGCAGTCTACACAAGCTCCTTCTTGTACCACTATTTTGCACAAAGCTTTTTCTCTTTTCCAACACCATTTGAAATTTTTAAAGACACCTCTTTTGATGAAAACCAATAAAGATCAGAGGCAAAAATACACCTTGATGAAAAGATATGACAAGGTCTAAACGCAAATCAAGGCGAAAACGAAAACCAAAAGCAGCAGCAGAAAAAGAAGAACACTCGGTGAAATTGTAAGAATGAAAAACGGAGTGTTCTTGGCAAATGAAAAGCAAGGCAACTTCTCCAAAGGAAATTTGTTGGGGTCCAACCATTTATTGCAGCAAACAAACAAACTAAACTAACTAAGAAAACTAAAACAACTGACGCTCTAAGAAAACACATAGTGCATGAAGCAATAAAAATATAGCGTCTTGAAAGGTGACCTGATTTTTGCCGATGAAGAAGGGGTGCCTCGGGGGCATCCCCAAGCTTTGACGCTTGTACTTCTTGGATATTTCTTGGGGTAATGCATGGGCATCCCCAAGCTTGAGCTTTTATCCATTCTTCAACTCATCTCATAATTCTCCAATCCCTACAATTGAAAACTTCCTTCATACAAAACTAAACACAATTCTATTAGTAACATTAGTGCAAGCATAACATATAATCAACCTCTTTTTGCTTCAGGTTTCAACTAAAAACCACCACATATATAGCAAATACTACTGTATCAACCTCCTAAAAAGTTCTGTGATCAAAAGAACTGAAAAGAAAGCGATAAAGTGGCAAACACAAATATTGGCAGAAATCTGTCAAAACTGAACAGCTGACAAAGGGCGAATTTTTGAGGGGTTTTCTGTTGCTCAAATCAAAAAGTGTTCAACTAACAAAAGTTTGTATATAACCTGGGGCATATGCACAAGAAATCGCAGGTCCAAAAGATATACAGATAATTTATACGAATTTTTGCGGTGCAGCACCGAAAACAGTTTCAGGACAGCAACATCCCCAGATCTTTACCTCACTCGAATTAGAGGCTTCTCTTGGCACAAAAACGAAATAAACAAGATAAGGAGCGGTCATTACAGTAGTAATGACTTCCAAGACTCAAATAAAAGAAAAAGTACTGAAAATAAAAACATTGGGTTATCTCCCAAGAGTGCTTTTCTTTAACGCCTTTGAGCTAGGCGCAGAAAATTGCGAATCAAGTAATATCAATAGGTGAAGTGCTAGTTACCTTAGTAGGCTCTTTGAAGGTTCCCGAAGATGATTCAACCTGCAAGTCACCCTTAGTGGAACTAAGAGTCTTACCAATTTTAAGAACATGTTGAGATTTAAGCGCAGAAACCTTGGGAACATACATAAATTTTTGCTCTTTTCCAACAAACACTTTCTCTTTCTTAAATTTAAGAGAAGATTAAGCTAAGAGTTTCCATAGACTCCTCTAGTTTACCAATCCTTAAATTTTGATTATCAAGAGTAGTGCTAGCCTCTAAAACGGTAATCCTCTTACCAATGTTTTCTACTAGTTCACTAACTCAGCTAGCATTTTCTAGGATACTTGGCAAACTTTTCTCTAAAGAGCTGAGCTTTTCTACCACCTCCTCCAAGGTGGTCTCGGTTTTAGCAACATGAATAGGTGGTATTCCCACTAAACGTTCAATTATAGTGCATGCTTCTCCAGCGGGAGTACCCAGAAAATTACCTTCTGTAAGAGTATCGAGAACATACCTATTCCAACTAGATATACCAACATAAAAATTTCTAAGGAGGATCGTGGTAGAGTGCTTTTTGGTACACCTATGATGAGCATTGTTAATACGATACCAAGCATCTTTTAAACTTTCTCCCCCTTGTTGCTTAAAACTACGAACTTCTACTTCAGGATTACTCATTTTAGCAAAACGAAAGTAAACAAATAAAAATAACTACCAAGGATTCTAATTTTTTTGGGTTTTTGATATAAAACGATGCAGGTAAAATAAATAAAGTAAAGCAAAACAATAAAACAAAGTAAAGGATGTGCGTGCAAAAACTTCCCTCGCAGAAGTCTTCTACTTCCTCCCCGGCAACGGCGCCAGAAAAACAGCTGATGCTCCTAGTTGATGTGGGAGCTTGGCAGTCCTTGTGCGTGGTGAGTAACCAGCCCGTTGGGAACCCCAAGAGGAAGGTGTGATGAGTATAGCAGCTGGTTTTCCCTCAGTTAAGAAACCAAGGTATGTCGATCTTGGAGAGGAGAGACAAACGACTGAAGGTGATGCTTGCTAGCTTGCGACAGCTTCGGACAATTTATATAAGGCGCCTCGTCCAAGCTTTGCTTGCTAGCTACAACGCGGAACCTGCACACAACACAAACAAGTACTTCGTTCCCAACTTGCGATGAGGTTGTCAATCTCACCGGTTTGCTTGAAACAAAGGTTATGAGCGTATTGAGTGGAAAACAATAGAGTATGCGAGTAAAGTAAACAGTGCGAGTAGAGTAAATAGGTGATAGCAATATGATGGAAATAGGACCGGGATCCACAGTTCACTAGTGGTGTCTCTCCATAAGATAAATAACACATGCTGGGTAAACAAATTACAGTTGGGCAATTGATAGAATAAAGATAAACGTGATATGTCAAGAAGATCACTATGAGATTTACTCTGGGCATTACAACAAAATACATAGACCGCCATCCAACTGCATCTATGACTAATAATCCACTTGTGGCGAATCAATCCGAGAACTCCACAAGTATTAAGTTGCGAACAACAGATAATTGCATTAAGCAAAGTGTGTAATGTAAACAAAGCATATGCCCTTGAGCATATGAATGTTGTTTTCTCCCTAGTAGCAACAGCACATCTACAACCTTAGAGGTTTCTGTCACTCCCCCAGGTTAAATAGAGGCATGAACCCACTATCGAGCATAAATACCCCCTCTTGGAGTCACTAGCAACTACTCGGCCAAGATAGCTACTAACAACGGAGAGCATGCAAGATCATAAACAACATAGAGATAACAAAAGATAATATTCAGTACATCAACTTAATCATAAACACCAATATTCATCGGATCCCAACAAACCAAACATGTAGAATTACATAACGGTGATCTCAATCATGTAGGGCAGCTCATGAGATCTAAACATGAAGCACATGGTGGAGAAGACAACCATCTACCTACTGAAAGGACATAGATGTCGCCTAGAGGGGGGGGTGAATAGGCGATATTAAATTTTACGAATGGCTTGAACAAAAGCGGAATTAAACTAGCGTTTATTTTGTCAAGCACACAAAACCTAAATAAACTAGGCTCACCTATGTGCACCAACAACTTATGCTAAGCAATACAAGTAACAAGGTGATAGCAAGATATATGACTTCAAGCACGAAGGCTATCACAATGTAAAGTGCATAAGTAAAGATCTCGGGTATAGAAATAACCGAGGCACGCGGAGACGAAGATGTATTCCCGAGTTCCTCCCTTAAAAGGGAGTACGTCTCGTTGGAGGGGTGTGGTATCGCCACAAAGGCCTAACCAACGCCACAAAGGCCTCACCCTATTCTCCGGTGTGAGCTTGTGCCACAAAGGCCTAGCTCACTCTTCCACTAAGGGGTTCCTCAAGGCGGAACCAGGCCTTTACACAAAGCTTGGGGCACGCATCCACAACTTAATTGGAGGCTCCCAAGAATAGCCACAAAGGCACCACAAAGCCACAAAGCCGTCTAGGGTTCCAAGAACCCAAGAGAATAAGCTCACAAACTTTTACTTACTCGAATCTCCGGGGAGAACTCAAACCGATGCAACTTATGCAATGGCAAGAGCACACAAGGTGCTCAAATCCTTCTCACTCAAATCCTACCAAAGCAACTAATGCTATGGAGAGATATGAGAGGAAGAACAAATGGAGGAAAACCACACAAGTCTCCAAGATCTAGATCCCAAGATGTTCCCCTCACTTAGAGGAGAGATTGATTGGTGGAGTTGTAGATCTAGATCTTCTCTTTCAAATCCCTCAACAAGATTCAAGAAATATGGGAGGGATAGAGAGTAATTGCAAGCTCTTGAAGGTCAAAACAATGGAGGAGAGAGAGACAAGCAACCAGCCCCAAGGAGGAAGAAGGGGAGGGGTATTTATACCCCCTCCCATAAAAATGACCGTTACAGCGTCCCAGGCCGGATTATCCGCCCCCCTGGCCAGAATATCCGCCCCCCTTACTGGGTGACGCGCCCAAAAGTCCTTAGCAGAAATTCCGAAATGAAATCTTCGAGGGGGGGGGGGGGGCGGATTATCCGCCCCCCTGGCCGGAA
Source organism: Dactylis glomerata (assembly GCA_007115705.1). NCBI lineage: Eukaryota > Viridiplantae > Streptophyta > Magnoliopsida > Poales > Poaceae > Dactylis > Dactylis glomerata. The sequence goes on along the minus strand of QXEO01001691.1, from coordinate 2,270,132 downwards.
TTTCCGGCCCCGTATCTGGGTGACGCCGAGCAGAAAATGCAATACGAAAACGGTGATAACTTTTTCATCTGGACTCCCTCAATAACATTTAAAACGCAACCATTTGCAAGAGATCATAGAGAAGAAATTAAGCTTACACTTGCATCAAACAAATGGTTGAGCAACAAGCAAGGGACAATATATTAAAAGGCTCAACCAAAGGAATGTGTGATAGGAATGACAAAGAATATTATAAGACTAACACAATGATAAGCATAGAGCATCCACATAGTCTTCAATGAATGATATTGCTTAGCATTCCATCCCAACACATAAGGTTCAAATAAGATATCAAATAATGAGATATCATCTCTCATGTGTATAAGTTTCTAAGTAGACAATATCACAAAGATAATTATCACAAAGAAACATGTACACACAAAATAGATACTAAGAATAGAACATGATATCCAAAATGAAGTCATGCAATATACCAATGAGATTTTTGCTTTTAAAGCATGGCCTAAGGCACAATTTATCTTATTGTATATTGATGAACTTCAACCACAAACATGTCAAAGACATCGCAAATATCAACAAGGGAAAGAAGATAGTTGTGATTCTTTGATAAAAGCAACAAGTATCAAAATGAGGGATACCAAACGGAAGAAATAAATTTGCAATTTCATCAATATTGCACATGTGAGCTTATTGAGGAATTGATATGCAAAAAGATTGCTAAGTTGACATATATGGGATAGGAGAATCATGAGCATGATTTTTATATGTTCCCAATAATATGTCCTCATCTCAACTTGCTCACATTTGCAATAAAGAGGTTTCATTAAAATCCTTGCAAGAACCACATGATTTTCAAATAAAGATATCCATGCCAAGAAACAACCTACACAAGGTTGGACGCGAGAAAAGTATGCATAAAACGATACTTGTTACCGAGATATTAATGGTAGGATGTAGTAGATAGGAGTTCTTCAATAATCCTAGCTTGCCTCAAATTATCATTTAGTCACCACTTCATCCTTATTATTGAGACAAACACCAATATATCTCCATGTACCTAAAACAAAGTTCAAGTACAAGATGGTCCCCAAACTCATTGGGTCCAAAGTAGTTAGAAACTACAACATACAGGACAAACTCCACATAAATATGTGCATATATATATGAATTTTAATTTTATGCACATCTTAGCCGATTTAGGATTTGATGGAGATTCTCCTATATATTTGAACAAAGAAAGCAAAAGCATGCCATACAATATATATTTAGTAAATATGCATGCACAAGACTTTCAAGAGCCAAAGGAGATACAATTTGGACAAAACACCAAGAAGGAAAAGCGAGCACACAAAATTGTGAAGCTACAAAAGGTTGTTCAAATTATATCAAAGAATGAAATCAACACAAGATTGACTCCAAAGTTCAACTAGTGAACCAAGCAAAAGCCAATGAGCATAAAGCATAACTAAAATACACATGCTCAAAGACATATCTCATTTTAAGAGTAAGAAATAAATAATAAGGACTGAGATCACCAACTCCCAAAGAGAGCAAGGTTCAAACAAACAAACCAAACTCTCCACACTTTTTATGATGGCACACTAAGTACCAAAAAGAAAAGATTTGTCTTCCAACAAAAAACCAATACCAATTGAAATAAGCACAAAGAGTGTGTTATAACAAATATAGGAGAGCTCCCCCAAGATTAGTGCATTATTTATGATTTTGCATTTGAATACAAAATTCACACAAGTGGGATCATCACATCTACCTACATATAAATAACACAAAACAAGTTCAACGAAATCAAATGGAATAACAAGAGTCACGGAAGACAATGGAAGCTAAACAAATACATTTTTGGCTAGAGATAAGGCAATTAAAAGCAATAGCCAATGTAAAGATGATCAATATACATGTGCCACATGATATATTACCAATTGTCCAAGAACAAGAGGTATTTGGATTTATTTCTCGGTGGTAGTTTACATATAAATCCAAGATCATCTTCACAAAAAAGAAGCATACGGATAAGGATAAGAATTAATCACCATGCTAAAGAAGATATTCTTGATAGACTCAAATAGTTAAACAATCACGCAAAGCAATATTTAAGATAACTTGAAGCAAATGGTTTTCCAACTTTGATGTAGCATTCCACATTTTAGGAAAAAACCCTATCAAGAAAGTATCTCACAAACAAGATCCAAAACAAGAGCAATAAAACAATTTGGCAAATTGGAATTTGTTTGAGAAAAACATGCCACATAGAAGCAAGATAATTTACAATATCAACACTATGTGACACAACCTCAAATATACACATTATATTGGTTTGTAGTATGCACAAAGCATATTACTCCCCCATAATGTGATAAAACATTTATTTTTCACAAGAGGCAAATAAAATCCAACAAGATGATTAATGGACATTATAGAATTTGAATTTCTCATGAGAATGACATACCACATAGAGACTAGATAATCTTTAAATATCAACACTAAGTGGTATTCCTCATGTACACACATTTTTAGGATTGTGAAGTGCAAAGCATATCACTCCCCCAAAATGGGATGGTCCAGTAATCTCTCATAAGAGCCAAGTAAGATAAAACGAGATGCAATAGGCTCAACAAGAACAACCGTATATGGTGTGCAACCCAATATGCACATAATTAATTACTCAAAATTAAAGCAAGTAGGTAGCACAACATATACAAACACATGGGAGGTACAAAACCCAACACATGCAAAGGGGCGAGTAACTTTCAAGGTAGATAAGTTGAATACATGTTATCGCAAGGAGGGACATTGGATATATGATAGAACAAGATAATATAAATGACTTGACTTGAGAAAATATAATTGATGAAGATCCCTTAATTCTTCATGATATAGCCAAGTCTCCAATGCCCTCCAACAACACCTATTGTTCAAGTAATGGCTTGTTGGTCCCCAACCAAGTTGGGTCCTAAGAAGTTAGAAACAATAGATTTGGCAACCCAAATAGTTCTTTTCTTGACACCACTTTGAGTACCAACAAATTTGGCAAACACATTGCCAACCTTATCCTTGCAAAGTGAATAAACATCTTCAATTATGATAGGGTTAGATGAGTTACCACTAGTGCATGAAGAAGATAGGTGACCCTTCTCATGGCATATGTAGCAAGTTCTCTTCTTCACCTTCTTCTCACTTGATTTCTCCACAAGGGGAGCATTAGCTTGATTTTTCTTGGGAAGTGACCTTTCTTCAACTCGAGGTTGAGCATGGGCTTGAACTTGAGGCCGCTTCCCTTGTTGCTTCTCACTAAGTGCCTTTTTCTTCAAAGGGCAAGATCTAACATGGTGCCCTTCAATTTTGCACTTGAAGCAAACAATCTTGGCCAAATTCTTGATTTGTTCTTGGCCCTTCTTCTTCTTGTATATTTTGGACTTCTTCTTGTTGTTAGAGATAAATCCAAGTCCACTCTTGTCATTGGGGGATTGTTGCACACTCAAGATCTTGTTGAGTGTGGACTTCCCTTCATGACGTTTTTCCAAGTCTTTCTTCAATGAAGTAACTTGGGCCTTGAGCTCTTTGATTTCCTCTACATGGTTAGTGACAACACAAGTACTAGTGGAAGTAGAGGCTACATTGTTAGAGCAACAAGGCAAGGAGGGTAATTCATCACTAGATGTAGCAATAGTATGAGTGGATGAATTACTAGGACTAGCACATGTCAATATAGCATTTTGAGAAATAGTGCTAGTGTCCACATGAGGCTCACAAGATGTTACCTTTGTAGATATAGCCTCATGAGCTAACTTTAGGTGAGCATGGGACACTAGAAGATCCTCATTAGAGCTAGATAGCTTTTCATGACTTTCTTCCAATTTCCCATACTTTCTAGTTAGCAACTCAAGTTGAGCCCTTAGCTCAACATTCTCCTTCAAAATAGATGCTTCACAAGAAGTAGAGTTAGTAGAACATGCATCATTATCATTACCAATAGGAGAAGACAACTTGGCAAGAGCGAGGTCACGTTCTTTAGTGAGTTTAGAAATTATTTCATTACATGACTCCTCAAAGGATTCAAGCTTCTCCTCAAGAGAAACCCGGAGCTCTTGCTCTTCTTCAAGAGAATTTTCTAAGGAGCCAATATCATTAGCATACTCTCTTTCGAGCCTACATTTTTCTTCAATGATTTTTTGGCTCTTAATAGCACCAGACACAAGTTTAACAAGAAGGGAGCGAACCTTCATATCATTGGGAAGAGCATTATAGATAATCTCACCTTCCCTTCTTATGCTATCCTCCTCTTCATATATATTTTCATCCTCTTGATCATCATTATCCTCATCCACATCAACACAAGAGGTATTGGGTTCCAAAGTAGGGGATACCTTTGAACCCCTAGCCATAAGGCATAGGTGGGTGACATGAGATGATAATGATGAATTACTTGAAGCTCCATTCAAGATCTTGTCTTGACCCATAGAATCTTCGGTTTCCTCTACATTGTTAGACACACAACAACTAGAGGAAATAGAAGCATTTATATTATTGCAACTAGACAAAGAAAGCATATCATCATGAGATTTATTCAAGAAACTTATACATGATATGCAAGGACTATCAACACAAGTATGTAAAGCATTTATGGGGCTACAAGTGTTTAAGTCCAAAGACGAAGTATTGCAATGAGATAGAGACGAAGGATCATCAAAAGTAAGTATGTTATCACCATTGCAAGTTTCATCACCACTCACCATATCATTACCTTGTGTCTTGCCACACTTTGGTGAAGTGGATGAAAGTTCATCACGGCCAGAAGTGGAAGGAATACAATCATCCTCAATAATCTTGGACACACCATATTTTTCTTGAAGCTTTGTCCATATCTCATGAGCGCTCCAAAAAGGCGTGATGGAGAAGGTAACTACATCGCTCAAAGCATTAACAATCACATGAGTAGCTTGAGCATTGAGATACAAGTTTTTCTCATCCTCTAAAGATAAATTTTGAGTATCCTTTGGAGGAGAAAAACCCACATCTACAATTCGCTCCATAGATGGGTCCATGACCCAAAAATAATTAAGCATGTGAATTTTCCAAGTATCATAATTTGTGCCATAAAATATAGAAGTGTTATTGTGCACTAATCCCCTAGCCGACATCTTTGCTCTCAAGGCGGTGAAGCCTAAAATGAGAGACCAGGCTCTGATACCAATTGAAAGGACACAAATGCCACCTAGAGGGGGGGGGGTGAATAGGCGATATTAAATTTTACGAATGGCTTGAACAAAAGCGGAATTAAACTAGCGTTTATTTTGTCAAGCACACAAAACCTAAATAAACTAGGCTCACCTATGTGCACCAACAACTTATGCTAAGCAATACAAGTAACAAGGTGATAGCAAGATATATGACTTCAAGCACGAAGGCTATCACAATGTAAAGTGCATAAGTAAAGAGCTCGGGTATAGAAATAACCGAGGCACGCGGAGACGAAGATGTATTCCCGAGTTCCTCCCTTAAAAGGGAGTACGTCTCGTTGGAGGGGTGTGGTATCGCCACAAAGGCCTAACCAACGCCACAAAGGCCTCACCCTATTCTCCGATGTGAGCTTGTGCCACAAAGGCCTAGCTCACTCTTCCACTAAGGGGTTCCTTAAGGCGGAACCGGGCCTTTACACAAAGCTTGGGGCACGCATCCACAACTTAATTGGAGGCTCCCAAGAATAGCCACAAAGGCACCACAAAGCCACAAAGCCATCTAGGGTTCCAAGAACCTAAGAGAATAAGCTCACAAACTTTCACTTACTCGAATCTCCGGGGAGAACTCAAACCGATGCAACTTATGCAATGGCAAGAGCACACAAGGTGCTCAAATCCTTCTCACTCAAATCCTACCAAAGCAACTAATGCTATGGAGAGATATGAGAGGAAGAACAAATGGAGGAAAACCACACAAGTCTCCAAGATCTAGATCCCAAGATGTTCCCCTCACTTAGAGGAAAGATTGATTGGTGGAGTTGTAGATCTAGATCTTCTCTTTCAAATCCCTCAACAAGATTCAAGAAATATGGGAGGGATAGAGAGTAATTGCAAGCTCTTGAAGGTCAAAACAATGGAGGAGAGAGAGACAAGCAACCAGCCCCAAGGAGGAAGAAGGGGAGGGGTATTTATACCCCCTCCCATAAAAATGACCGTTACAACATCCCAGGCCGGATTATCCGCCCCCCTGGCCGGAATATCCGCCCCCCTTACTGGGTGACGCGCCCAAAAGTCCTTAGCAAAAATTCCGAAACGAAATCTTCGAGGGGGGGGGGGGCGGATTATCCGCCCCCCTGGCCGGAATTTCCGGCCCCGTATCTGGGTGACGCTGAGCAAAAAATGCAATACGAAAACGGTGATAACTTTTTCATCCGGACTCTGTTTTTGATGATCTTGGGCTCGTTGGAATCACCACAACGAGCTCTACCACTTCATCCATAGAAACATCATAGTCCAACAAGGAGGATGAAACCAAATAATGAAAGCTTTAAACTCTCTTCGAAGACAAACCGGTAAAACCTCCAAACATCAAAAACGCAATAAGAGTTTCATACGAAATCCGTTTTTGATGAGCTAGAGCTTGTCATGGAAATAACCACAAGCTCTAGAACCTCACATGGATAAAACCCAAATGAGAACCAAGAAAGATGATGCCAAGTATGCAAAGGTTTGAGCTCTCTTCGAACGATACAATTAAGTTACTCACTCGAGAGCCCCTCTTGATAGTACGGCTACCGATCCTATAACCCGGTCTCACAAATAACACCATGAGACCGGTAAGAAAGAAACCCTAACACTATCATACCTTTGCCTTGAGCATTCCACTTGAGGTGGATAAAGACGATTTTGATCTTCTCAAGTTGGACCACCTTTCTTGATTGAGCTTGCTTGGTGAAGTCTTGCGGATTGCTCCCCCATACTCTACTATGGAAGCGACTCTCTTTAAGCATATCTTCACATATCCATGATCACAATATAGATGGCAAGCTTCAAGCATATGTTCTCTTCTAGTTGCTCATCTTGAACTTGCGCTTTGACTTGATCAATCCTCGAATCAATTCTTCTTTCTCCATAATGATGGTGTCTTGAGGATACACATGAAAGCTCACTCAATCTTATTCTTCAAGACACACTTGATATAAGCTCAAATCCCTTAAGACCAATCTTTGGATCACTCCTTGAATAACACCTTGGTCAACACATAATCTTCTTCTTACAACCTTGACTCCAACAAATGGTTCAAGCATTGTCTATGGACAAGTCCTACACATATAACTCAATGCAACCATTAGTCCATAGGGATTATCATTAATTACCAAAACCACACATGGGGCTCGATATGATCTTTCAGCTACTGCTATGGACCCATAGTCCAAGGTAGACTACTCACTCATCGCTCCGGAGGCAAGCATGGCGATGAAGAAGACCTCCGGTGGTGATTCCCCTCTCCGGCAGGGTGCCGGGAAGAGCTTCTAGACCCTCTCGATCTTCGGGTCGACGACGGCGGCGAATCGCGATGTGTTCTGGAAAAGTGATCGGGTACTTAGGTTTTTTTTCGTCGGGGGGTCTTTATAGGCGAAGGGGCGATGTCAGAGGAGGGGCCAGGCCCCCTCACACCATGGCGGCGCGGCCAGGCCCCTGGCCGCGCGAGCCTGGCGTGTGGGGCCCTGGTGGCCCCCCTCCTACTCTCCTTCGGATCTCTGGAAGCTTCCGGGTAAAATAAGACTTCAGGAACTTGTTTCGTCCAATTCCGAGAATATTTCCTGTGTATCACTTCTGAAACACAAAAACAACAGAAAACAGGGAACTGACACTGTGGCAACTCGTTAATAGGTTAGTTCCAGAAAATGCATAAAAGTGCCATGAAGTGTAACGAAACATTAGGCAAATGGTGTAAAAACAAGCATAGAGCATCAAAAATTATAGATACGTTGGAGACGTATCAATAACCACAACTACGCACTATTGTTGTAAAAACTTTTTGATCATTTATGGAGCCGCGTATTTGACATTTATGAAAGCCCTGTATGCAAAACTAGCACTTCTAGTTTAGGTGGTTCGTTCCCGCCATTTCATGGTCCTAACAACATCTACGTAGTTGTGGTGAGACAAATAATTAAACCACTCAAGGTAGACAGCCACAACTAGCGCATGTACTGCTAGTGTGCAAGTGACATAAAATGACCACTACCACAACTTAATTAAACCACCCAAGGTAGACAATCACAACTAGTGCATGTGCTGCTATTGAGTTTGGCACGTAATAAAAGCTAAAACAGAATTTATTGCGGTTGTTGTAGCATGGGAAGTTTAGGTGAAAAGCATAGGGCAGATTGTGCTCTCGGATGGACGGAAAGCATAAACGGATCCTTGTAACTTTCGTTAAACAATAAGCTTCCTATGCTCCCTATATCATAAATGAATGGTTGGATGCCTATGCACAACTATCCCTGTGCATAGCTGGCTATTTTGCATATATGTAACATTGTTGATGTTAACGTTGTTATGCTTGCCATTACATAGGGTCGACTTTGAAACAACCTGAAAGTCATTTTATGTTTGCAATTGTGTGCTTTTTGCTAGAACCCGAGCCGTTTACCTCCACTGATTTTCTTCCATAACTTTAGAGTATTCTTCCTTAGGTCATCCAACCCCTACCGAGTATATATCGGTATGTTCTTCTATGTCTAGCATCGTGCTTTACCTGCAAGTAGTTCTTTTGACATCTTCAATTACTTCCTTAAGTTGTTTCTTATTCCATTTTGTAGTTTTGTGATTTATTAACTTTGACTTCCCTATTCTAGGCAGTTAATGATACGGTGTTAAACTATCGAAGGATCCACTTTGTAATTTGTTGTGAAATCTTGATCAATGCAGAAAGTTTTTCAAGTGTATTGTTATATCACCCGATCTCCGTTGAGAAGTGAATTGTATTATTAAGTTTTGTTTGCTCACTTTCTACCCTATTTATGGGATTTCTCTCAATTATTTTGCTTTATTGACCAATATATGTGTTGTTGCACGTGTGAAATGTCTTAACATAAGGGGCATGCCTCACTTCTAAACAAAATGGCTTTAGGGTTTGTATTGAAACCTGGAAACAACCTACAATATTGTTATCAATTAGAGAGCATGATATTAATGTGTCCACCCTAGGTTTTGATTTGAAGCGACGTGCTCGCCATTTTTGTTGAGTTTAACTTGTGCGGCATGTTATCATTTAAATCGAAACATCATTTGTTTTGAATTTGCATTAGTATAACAATGCACCTTTTTGAGGCACACCTGATCTACAATGGATTATTAATCCCAGTATTGCTACTAGTAAAGAAATAAATGTATCTAAATTATATTGAAATGAGCAGGGCTCTATTTGTTTTTTACTTCTGAAATACTATAGCATATGCAAGATGAGGAGGTGGTACTTCAAAAAAAATCATGTGCTCTTAATTTCCTTTGCGACACATTCAAAATTCTTACAAAATCGTTCATCCAAACCTTGAAATTAAAGGAAACAACTGGACAACGATGACCGTCTCACTCCATTGTACAATCTAGCTCCATTGTACAATCTAGCTCCATTGTCTCATCAGTATCCTCCATGTTGGTGCCCCGACCAGCTCTACGACAACATACTTCCTCAACTCAAGGTTTCTCCCAAGTCAAACTTCTTTAACTTTGATCGGATTTAGAAAAAATGTGTCAATATGACCGATATTGAAACTACATTGTATGAAAGTATATTGTATGACGATTCTAATAAAAACTAAATTACCATTCCAGGTGCTAATACATTTTTAATAAACTTGGTCAAATTTAAAGTTTTTTATTTATAAAACTAGAAGTTCAATTGTTGAATGAAAATAATATATTATCCGAGTGCTCAACATGTAGATTCTCAAATTTATTCTCTTCCCCTCTTTTGCCATCTTCCTCCTTTTCGCCAATGTGTAACTGTTTGTTTGCCAAGAGTAAAACATAAATTTAATTGGCGCAATCACACGAGCTGTGCCAATTAATTTGGTCCGGATGGAGTATGAAAATTCGAATTACCAATCGGACGGCTATTGCATATGGTAAGATAATTCCTTTTCCGGTCCCACCCAATCCACTCCCCCTAGCATTTTTCCATTCCACTCTGCTCCGTGCGTCCCCAAACACGCCGCACACTTCTCACCGCCTCCAAACCCCCTGACCGCCGGCGGCGGCTATGCTTCTCTACCATCGAATCCTCCCCCGCCTCCTCAACCTCGCCCTCACCCTCCCCGCCAGACCCGCCTCTCAACTCCTCCTCCGCCCCTCTCGCTTCCCACCCCGCCGCCCCTTCCCGCCTCGCTCCGCCGCGCTCTCTCAGCTCGCGCCGCCCCCAGAAACCGCAGACTACTCCGACGCCGAGGAGCCCGAAGACCACCCCGATGCCGAAGAGCCCCTGGAGGATGTGCAGGTGAAGCTCCCCCTCGACCGGCTCTTCCTGCCGCCGGGGGCAAAAGTGACCCCGGGGGACGAGGAGGGCGTGACCGCGCGGGTCCTCAAGGGCTCCAACATCGTGCTGGGCACGTACGCGCGGGGCGACGCGCAGGTGGTTAACGCGGATTTCGTGAAGAGCAGCGTGCGGCCCGACGACTGCCCCAAGGACGGGCGGCCCGAGTTCGCGCTCGTCGGCCGCTCCAACGTCGGCAAGTCGTCGCTGCTCAACTCCCTTGTCCGCCGCAAGCGCCTCGCGCTCACCTCCAAGAAGCCCGGTAGGTCGCGCTTCATTGTTTTTTGTTGCCTCAGTATATGCTGCAAATGTATTGCTATCGGGGTTTAGGGTTTAGTGGCTGAGATATGACCTCTGTTCATTTTTGAAGGAGGGGATGATTACCTAGTTGATGCACTGGCTTTGCCAGTACTTCTGGTTGAATCAGGCTATATTCTGGGTTTTGAGTGTCGAATTTGTGTTCATAGGAGGTAGTACCTTAATACGGTGTCTTTGCCAGTACTTCTAGATCTGGTAGAATCGGGCTATTCTGGGGGTTGATGCCCAATTGTGTTCATAAGAGGTATACCTTTCACGGGATGTGATTTGCTTTACTCTGGATTTTCTGGATTTTGGTGTTTAGCTCTAAAGCTGCAGCTCATGCGTTTGGATCCTACATTAGGTTATTCAATGCCATTCATACATAGAAATGTTGATTGTTCTTTCTCATACATGATTTTTGTAAATGGTCATGCATACTATGACACAGTCATCTGGCTATACATGCTTATTGCTGTAATGTTGCACTTTCAGAAGGTACTGTGGTCTTTGAGGTTTGTTTCATTGGCCACATGTTTAACTTCTAATAGCTTAACTGTCGATCCAAGTGCACTCTGAGACTGGACTAGTGAAAAGACCATGAAACTGTGCTGTATAAGTTCTATATCATTTTTTGTTTTGCCCAACAGTCAAGAGTTAACATACCATGTAAGAAACTACAATTGTCTACTTTTTGTAACAATAATGTTACTGAATTCACATGGAGTTGTGCAGTCTAGCATCAATATTTTCTCTATAAATACGTATGTTAGGATTTTTGTTACTCTTTACACTTTGCAGATATGCTGCAGTTAGAATTTTTTAGGAATACAACTCTTACTGATTTCATTAATTTTCTTATTGTTTTATCATTGCAGGCAAGACCCAGTGTATCAATCATTTTATAATAAATGACAGCTGGTACCTTGTTGACTTGCCTGGTTATGGGTACACTGCTGCTCTTAACCCACTTTACGTTCAGCTTTTTTATATTTCTAAATAATTCTTAACCATGTAAATGAACATATTCAAAATGTTTGGGCATTTAACTTCACGTCTTTTTGCTTGCCATGAAACTTAATGATATATCTTCCTAATTAGCATGCCTGCATCAATTTTGATGTTACAAATCTGTGGGAATTAAAGCGGGAGAATAACATGTTTATTTCCCACTACATGCAAATATTATATTATTGAAATTGATAGATCAGCTTAAATCGACTCTTAAATAGTGAATCTAGCTATCGTTTTTGAAGTGTCAGCCTCCTTTTAGTTAATGCCTTATTGGATGCCTATTTTTACTTTACTGCCTACCAACAAAGAGTTCCTTACTGAAGAAATTCTATGCTGCATAGGTAGTATTTCATTAACTCACCAAAGGATGGACACTAGCATACATTTTAGATTATAGCAAACAACTTGTGTAATTAACAGTGCTGCAGTGCAGGGAACTATTCCTTTTTACTTGAACATTCAAAAGAAAACATGGTTCAGTAAAAAATGATAATTATATACCATCTTGACGTTGTCCATTTGACATAGAAAGCAATAAGATGTTTTACTAACATGAATACTTCAAAGCTTCACACTGGAAAGTACAACCAGATGTTTAAGCTCCCTGATAGAAGATAGCAAACGTCTGAGATTCTGGTCAAATGAAGCATATTATCCATCACAATTTTGTCTTCTCCACCTTTAAACAAAGATCTGCACATTACACTTGTTTTGTGAACAATCTTAGAAAGGACAAAATGGAAGCTACATTGCATGTCCATAGTACGTGCCAGGGGCTGCAGGAAGAAAAAAAAATGATTTGATTAAATCAAGTTTACACTTTTAGTGAAAGCTGGATACTTAAACCTGGAGTTCTAGACTCTGTAATAAACATGATTATGGTGACCAAATTGTTGCCAATCATTTCAAAATCTAGTTGATATGTTGGAGTTTAGAATAATGTCCACACCATGAGTATTGACCGTGACATGTGTACCCAATATTTTGATTAATTTCAATTGAGTTACTGAATGATGTTTCATATATGCCAAAAAACTACTAGGCCTTGTGTGTTTCTCTGAACCTGCTATATGTTAGTTGATGATCAATATACGTGTGCTTATTCAAACGCACCACAAATGGTGAATGGATTCATGACAGTAGTTAACACAACTGAATTAATAGAAGCTTTATTGTTTTTGTGAAATATTATGTCTTCTGGTTTTAACTAGAGCCTCTATCGAACAGATATGCTTCAGCGCCGCAGGAAGCTCGTAAAGATTGGGACGAATTTACTAGAAATTACTTCCTCAGCAGGGATAATTTGGTCTCAGTTTTTCTCCTTATAGATGCAAGTATTCCTGCTAAGAAGATTGATCTTGACTATGCTAGTTGGCTTGGGCAAAACAAGGTAATCCATCTTTCCCAAACAACTAAATCTTTATATGAAGTAACTACATGTTCAATTCTTCTTTCATGATTTTAGGAGTAGGAGTAATTCAAGTTCTTAACAACAGAAAAATGTTTTATTAATAATGTGTAAAAGTTTCTTTCATGATTTTAGGAGGAGGAGTAATTCAAGTTCATCTTAACAACATAATCTTTTTTATTAATAATGTGTAAAAGCAGGATAAAGTACGCCATGATTCTAGCAGGGGACTGAAGTTTCTTTACTAGTTTTTTGGCAAACAATAGAGAGACTCCTAATTGTAAAGTCTTCTTAGCTATCTACACCTTTTGCCGATTGGACTATCGATGATGTTAGTCGATCATGCTACACGAATTAACATGAAATTTGTCAATCTGTTTACCCATCACATTGAAAGATGCCTTTCTGTAAACATGATTTGTTTTTCTTCTTGTTCCGATGAAACCAATACAATGCTATATTAGACTTAAATTGGCTAACAGTCAATAGTTTCCCTATGGAGTGCAAGTCAAAACGCACGTAATATATCACTGCCATAAGGAGCCTCGGGATTTGACGACCCGATCTTCAAGTAACCAGATATCTTTTCTGTTCAAATTACAGTCTGATCAGGAGATGCACCTGATAGATTAGCAGTAGGAGTCGTGCCAGAATAAAAGATGCACCTAGTTGGTAACTTGGCAGTCCATGCTAACTTAGTGCTTGTTTCCAGTTGTTCAGTACGGACTGGGTCATGTCCTCCTATATAATGGGAGATAGCTTGTATTAGGGAGTTTCAATCAATTACTCCCTCAGATCGGAAATAATTGTCGGTGACTTAGTACAAACTTTATACTAACTTAGTACAAACTTTATATTAACTTAGTACAAAATCACCGACACTTATTTCTGATCAGAGGGAGTAGTATACCAGAGCAAAGGGAGGTTACCCTCGGACCAATCCTTACCCCCTACCTCTCCCTGTGCCACGGCACAACAATCACCGAGGGGACTACATGCCCCCCTGGCGCCTCACAACTACACCTGCCAGAGCCTGGGTTGTGCAGCCTTTTCTTAATAATAATTTGCATAAAGATTTGCTAAGGTCATCCAAGAGGTAGTCCTTACTGTGGGGCGGGGTATATCAGAAGAACGAATCACATCCATTTTAGGAAAATGCAGGAGCATTTGTTCATTCTTTTGGTGGGCCACTTCTTTGAGCCTGTTATGTTTTCCCTTTCACTTTCGGTCTGTTTGAGCTGGTTTGTTTGGGCCTTGCGCTGTTTCTCTAGCTAATATGTCGATGGTTTTACTTTGGGTTTAAACTACTACAAACTTGAAATATACTTATGATGTGCTTGTCCTAGGCCAATTCATTTGAGCATTTTGTTCTACTTCTTCGCCCTCAACTTGCAATTTCAGCAGCATCATAGCATTATAGGTGATCCTAAGAATACTTTCCTTTTTCTTGCTTTGTCCTTCACGCTATGTGATACAGTGATAACATAATCTGAAAATCAGTTACCTATGGAGTGTGGGCCACCATATGAAAACATCATGAAACTATAAAAGAGCACCCAGCATCAAGCCTTTTCAATAAGGCCACAGATAAACTAAGTAGTAATGTGTTCTGTGAATACGATAAATGCAGCTCATACATAAATCAGTCTTCTTTAGACATGCAAAAACCTCATGAAGGTGAAGTAGATCAAATGAACAGTTGAAACCTGCAAATAATGATCTGACAAAGTTAGTCACTATAGTGTGTTTGGTGAAACATGAAGCAATGGTTAGTGAGAGTTTACTCCAAGTTGTATAGGATATTTCTGAAAAAGTGAATAGAATGAAATCTTTGTATGATGGCCACCGATAAACTAGCACATGAAGTAATGTTGGTAGAGACTACGGTTCTACCAGGTCTCGGGCGTAGATTATAGGGATGGAAGTGAGGGCGGTGAGGCTGGAGGCGCAGTCGCCGGCGGCTGGGCGCCGTCACTGCGAGAGGGAGGAGGCGGCGGCTAGGGCAGGGTGCGGCTAGGGCTTGGGGCTCCTGTCTCCTGAGGGAGACGACAATAGTATATGTTTATTGTCTGATTATAATCGAAGGGGTACATGTGTTTAAATTGGAGGACAGCTCCTCTAAACCCTAGATAACTTGGGCTAAGCCCCTAATTCGGCCCACTATTGGGCCTCTTCCGTGCATACTGGAGCCTGACCATAACATCTCTCCCCGCCTTCTCAAACAGCTCGTCCTCGAGCTGAACATCTGGAAACTGCTGGCGGAAATCGTCGAGCTTCTCCCAAGTCGCCTCTTCCTCGGGCAGACCGGCCCACTGCACCAAGACATGCCACACGCCGCGACGCTGCTGCGCCTGCATCACCTTCGCCACCTTCGCGGGGGCTGGCAGAAGTCGGCCATCCGAAGTAGGAGGAAGGGCCGGGATCGCCGCAGGAGGGTCCCCTCGGTAGGCCTTCAGTAAACCGACATGGAAGACGTCGTGGAGGCGAGAACCAGCTGGCAGCTCAAGGCGGTATGCGAGTGTGCCAACACGCTCCAGCACACGAAAGGGACCGGCATAGCGGGGTCCCAATTTGCGCTTGGAGCGCGGGTCCAGGGACTGCGTGGTCCTGTGAAGGAGGCGCAGCCACACCCAATCGCCCACCGCCGCCTCGCGATGATGAGCATCATAGTACTTCCTGGCCAGCTGCTGTGCTTGGAGAAGACGCTGGCGCGCCTCAGCCAGGATCTCGTCGCGGGTGCGGAGTAAGTCGCCCGCCGTCTCGGACCGAGCCGTGCCAGGCTCATAAGGAAGCATCGGCGGAGGTGGGCGCCCGTCGACCACCTCGAAAGGCGAGGCATGCAGGGCAGAGTGATATGAGGAGTTGTAGCAGTACTCCGCCCATGCCAACCAGTCCACCCAAGCTCGTGGACGATCACCTGTAACACAGCGCAAATACATGGCGATCACCTTATTGACCACCTCGGATTGGCCATCCGTCTAAGGGTGGAATGCCGTGCTCATGCGGAGCTTTACGCCCGCCAGCCGAAAGAGATCCCGCCAGACGTGACCCGTGAACACAGGATCACGGTCGCTGACGATGGACGAAGGAAACCCGTGGAGGCGGACGATGCCGTCGAAGAAGGCCCGGGCCACGGACGCGGCTGTATAGGGGTGACCGAGGGCGATGAAGTGCGCGTACTTGGAGAAGCGGTCAACCACCGTGAGGATGACGGACTTGCCGCCCACCTTGGGAAGGCCCTCGATGAAGTCCATGGAGATATCAGCCCACACCTGTGAGGGCACATCCAGCGGCTGTAGCATACCCGCGGATCGCAGCGTCTCCATCTTGTTCCGCTGGCACGTCACGCATGACCGCACCCAGTCACGGACTAGCGCGCCATCACCGGGAATGTAGAAATCAGCACGAAGGCGATGGAGGGTCTTCTGCACGCCCTCGTGTCCTGCAAAGTGCGCCAGGGACAAGACCTGGTGGCGCAGGTCACCATGGGCGGGCACAAAAAGGCGGCGCCCGTGTAGAAGCAACCCATTGTCTAGGCGCCAGGGCGCCCCCAGCTCGCCGGTGTCAAGGCGCCCGCGGAGCGCCTGTGCGTCCGCGGCAGTAGAAGTCGCCCGGCGAATGTCGTCGATGAAGGTGAAGGACGGCCCGGAGCGGATGCACAGGACAGTGCCTGTCGTGGCAACGTCGTCCGCGACATCCTCAGTGTCGCGGCGGGACAGGGCGTCGGCGACCGTGTTGAGGCGGCTTGGGCGGTACTCGACGGTGAAGTCGAAGCCGAAGAGCTTGCTGATCCACTGGTGCTGCGGGACGGTGGAGAGGCGCTGGTCCAGCAAGAACTTGAAGCTGTAGTGGTCCGTGCGCACACGGAACGACCGACCCCAAAGGTAAGGTCGCCAGTGGCGCACCGCCTGGACCAGCCCGATAAGCTCGCGCTCGTATGCCGCGAGCTTGTGATGGCGAGTGGCGAAGGGGCGGCTGAAGAAGGCCAGCGGTCCCTCGCCCTGGTGGAGGACGGCGCCGAAGCCGATGCCGGAGGCATCGCATTCCACCACGAACGGCATGTCGAAATCCGGCATCTGGAGGACGGGTCCCGTCGTGAGCGCCCGCTGGAGAGCCGCGAACGCCGTAGTCGCCTCCTCGTCCCAGGAGAAGGCGTCGCGTCAAAGGAGGCGCGTCAGTGGCGCGGCGATGAGGCCGAAGTCCCGGATGTACTTCCGTAGTAGCCGGCGAGGCCCAAGAAGCCGCGGATAGCCCGCGGTGACTGCGGGGTCGGCCACGTGGCGACGGCGGCGACCTTGTCCGCGTCCATCGCGACACCGTCCGTCGAGATGACGTGCCCCAGGTATGCGACGGAGGTCGTGCCGAACGAGCACTTCGAGCGCTTGAGGTGGAGACGATGCGCTCGAAGCTCGTTGAAGATGATGGCCACGTGCTGCAGGTATGTCATCAAAGAAAACAAGCACAAAGCGGCGCAAGTATGGGCTGAGCACATCGTTCATCAGGGCCTGGAAGGTTGCCGACGCGTTGGAGAGGCCGAACGACATCACCAGGAACTCAAAGTGGCCATGGTGAGTACGGAACGCCGTCTTCTCGATGTCGTCCGGGTGCATGCGCACCTGATGATAGCCCGAACGCAGGTCGAGCTTGGTGAAGAAGCGCGCTCCGTGTAGCTTGTCCAAGAGCTCATCCACGACGGGGATGGGGAACTTGTCCTTGGACGTCATGGCATTGAGGGCACGGTAGTCGATGCAGAAGCGCCATGTGTCGTCGGCCTTGCGCACAAGGAGCACCGGGGCGGAGAGCGGCGATGTCGAAATCCGGATGATGCCCTGCGCGAGCATGACCGCTACCTGGTGCTCGAGCTCGTCCTTCTGCAGCTGGGGGTACCGGTACGGGCGCACGGCGACAGGCGCCGTGTCCGGCAGCAGGTGGATGCGGTGGTCACAGGGCCGCGCGGGTGGGAGGCCCTATGGCTCGTCGAAGATGTCGTTGTGCTGCTGCAGGAGGTCGGCCAGGAGAGGATGCGCCTCGTCAAGTGCGGCCGCCATCAACTGGAGCTGCGGGGTCGCGGCGCCGGAGCCGCCGATGCCCGTCCACTGAACGCGACGGCCGCCCTCGGGCCAGAAGATGAGGGACAGCACGTCGAGGTCCCAAAGGATGGGGCCTAGTGTGGATAGGAAGTCGACGCCGAGGATGAAGTCGTAGCAGCCCAGGTCGATGCCGATGCAATCGATGGAGAAGGGCTCGTCGCCGATGAGGACGGGAACCTGGCAAGCAAGGCGGTCCCCATTGGCGACGGTGACGCTGAACTTCTCCGCGCCCGCCGGCTGGAGGGCGAGGCGGCGCATGGCGTCCCTGGACAGGAAGTTGTGCGTCGAGCCCGTGTCCACGAGCGCGGTGAGACGCTCCCCGTGGATTGTCACCGGAAGCAGCATCGTCTTCGCCGTCTTGATGCCCGCCATGGCATGAAGGGAGACGACGAAGGCGGTTGCATCGACCGGCCCGTAGGTCGTGACGCCGGCCTCGGAAAGTGTGGTGGCGTCGAGCTCTGCGGTGAGGGCCTCCACCTCCGCGTCGTCGACGGTCTCCAAGTAGAACAGGTGGGCGCACGTATGACCCGGCGCGTATGGCTCGTCGCAGTTGACGCACAGGCCCTTGCGGCGCCGCTCGAGCTGCTCGGCTGACGTCAAGCGCCGGAAGGTACGTGTCGGCGCGGGGGCGGCTGCAGCGGCCGGCAGGGCGGGGCGCGGCGGGGTGGCGGTCGCCGGTGCAGGGCGGGTCGGGGGGCGCGCGCCGCGGCCCGGGAACGCCTGCTGCATGGCGTTGGCGCGCTGCTCGTACGCGCGCGCGTAGTACATGGCCGACTGCAGGTCCTGGGGGTCGCGCATCTCGACGTCGACGCGGATGTGGTCGGGGAGACCGCCGACGAAGTGCTCGGCGCGCTGGCGAGCCGTGACGCCAGGCGCATGGCAGGCCAACGTCTGGAAGCGGTCGGCGAAGTCCTGCACCGAGGTGGTGAAGGGGAGGCGACCGAGCTCGACCAGGCGGCTCCCACGTATGGGGGGGGGGGGGGCGAACCGGAGGAGGCACAGGTCGCGAAAGCGCTCCCACGGAGGCATCCCGCCCTCGTCCTGCTCGAGGGCGTAGTACCACGTCTGTGCGGCGCCACGGAGGTGGTAGGAGGCGATCCACGTGCGGTCGGACGCCATGGTCCACTGCCCCCTGAAAAACTGGTCGCACTGATTGAGCCAGTTCAGGGGGTCGACGGTGCCGTCGTAGGTGGCGAACTCCAGCTTGGTGAAGCGAGGCGGCTGCTGCACGTGCGGCGAGGCCGTGTAGGCGCCCTCGTGGCGGGAGGAGAGTACTGCGGCACCATGGAGCTCCCGGCGGATGGGTCAGTATACCCGCCGAACCCCCCGAAGGTGGTGGCGGGCGGCTGCAGCACCGTCGGCTGTGGCGGCGCCGTCGTGTAGGTCGGTGGGTCGATCCACGTCGGCAGCGGGGACGGCGACGACGGGAACCTGATCTGGGTGATCGGGAGTCCCTTGGGCGCGACGGTGGACGGTGGTGGTGGCGCGAAGGGCGCAGCCGGCGGGGGCGGTGGCGGCGGTGGCGCGTAGGGAGCCTGGAGGAAGGTCCGGAGGTTCGAGACCGCCAGGGTGAGGTCGCGGATTGCTGACGACATCTTTGCCGGAGAGAGGACGGGGGCCGCGTCGGCCGCCATGGCCGCGGTGCCCGAGGCGGGCGGACCCGAGGTGGCCGGCGGCGGCGGCTGCTGCGAGGTGGCGGTGGCCGCGCCGGTGGAGTCGGCGGCGGTGGTGGGGAGGCCTGAAGAACTCATCGAACCAGAGCAATCTGATACCGAATTGGTAGAGACACGGTTCTACCAGGTCTCGGGCGTAGATTATAGGGATGGAAGTGAGGGCGGTGAGGCTGGAGGCGCAGTCGCCGGCGGCTGGGCGCCGTCGCTGCGAGAGGGAGGAGGCGGCGGCTAGGGCTTGGGGCGACAACAACATATGTTTATTGTCTGATTATAATCGAAGGGGTACATGTGTTTAAATAGGAGGACAACTCCTCTAAACCCTAGATAACTTGGGCTAAGCCCCTAATTCGGCCCACTATTGGGCCTCTTCCGTGCATACTGGAGCCCGACCATAACAAATGTCTTCTCTGGATACAATAAATGCCGCACATACTCCCTCCGTCCGTTTTTACCCTGTGTTCTATTTTCGGAATTACCCTGCGTTTTGGAGTAGTTTACCGATTTATTCCTGTTTTGCCCTCCCACGCCATCGTTCGTCCCCCTCGCACTAATAACGGGCCCGCCAGGAGCGCAAGGGTCTTCTCGAGAAGGTTGGCAACGACGAGGCAACCGTGGCTGAGCACCACGCCTCCATCCACGATAAGGAGCAGCTCGAGGTGGATTGCCTGGTAGTCGTAAGAGAGAAGCGCGGGGTGGAGAACCTGGCCACCGAGCCGAGCGTGGTGGAGCGCCGTACCGGCGAGCGCGCATGGTGGAGCGTTTTCCCGCCGAGACCAACGCCGATGGGCCGCGCATCACGCCCTCATCACAGCTCGTCCTCGCTCTCCCGCCTGCCTGCGTCCATCCACCACGCCGCCTCCTACCCAGCTAGCAGCTGACAGCGGCCAGCACTCTGGCACATCTCCTTCCGTGCACCAGCAGGTAGCAACACCACGCGCGCGCATGCATTCATCCAATCCGTCCACCTGCTTGAGCTGCTTGCTAGGTAGCACGTGCACGGCCGAGACGCGCGTGGTCAAGCGCCGGCCCGCCGAGACACGCGTGGTGGAGCATAGGAGGAGAGAGGGATCAGTGTCCACGGCTGAGTACCAGTTTATAGAGGGGACTAGAGGAGCAAAATTCAAACTGAACAATGGCGCTCGGAAGTGGCGCTCAAAGCTTAACAAATTTTGCAGCACTAGAGGGCAGAGGCCTCACAAGTTTTCCCGCGAGATTAGTGTGTGTGCAAAAAAATCTTTCCCGCGGGAGATGAGAGACTCGCGTACGAAGAAGCGAGTGGACGGCAAAGTGTATTCATTAGCGCTAGAGGCGAGGGGTTGATCGACAACTGAGCCAGTGCATGCGGCTGCTGCTAATTAATCCTGCATAGATTCTCTGTCTAGGCGTGGGACTATGCAGGGCTATTTTAGGTATTCTAGTACAGAAATTAGCCTCTCCAAGCCTCTCCTTGGTATCTGTGATGCACCCAAAACGCAGGGTAAAAACGGACGGAGGGAGTACATAAATCTGTCTTCTTGAGACACGCAAAAACCTCATGCAGGTGAAGTAATGTCCATCTTTCAAGAGTAGGTTTCCATCAAGTAGTCTTTGTATTTCTTTCCATCTTTCAAGAGTAGGTTTCCATCAAGTAGGTGAAGAGCTCTGAGTCTACTTCAGTTAATTCTACGGATAAATGCCAAATATGACCACCCGTTCATATCATTGTGAAGATAAATATCTATAAGCCCCTAACAAGTTTCTTCTTCGGAGGTACTGGCAGAAGCGTTGCATTTTTTCGATGAAAGAAGCGTTGCCTTTCTCCTTAGAAAAATTAAAGTTGCCTTTCTCCTTAGAAAAATTAAAGTTGCCTTTCTCCTTAGAAGAATTAGAGTTGCTGGTTAACTAGGGAAAACCAGGCCTCTAACAAGTTTCTGAGTGTAATATCAATAAAATGTTTGTTATTTGGTAAAGTTGCATTTTTTAAGACAATGAAAGTTTTTATTACCCTGGCCTCTGCATCATAGATGCATGCAGCCCAACTTATTACATTGTTTATTACAAGTCACAAACCGTTGGCCAAAAAAAAAAGAGTAGACCAAAAGACATAAAAACAAGACAAAAAATAGAGCGTGACATGCCACACATGACCGCTCTAGATACTGAGCCACTGAGGAGCCTATCACTAGCACGCTGTCCAAACCAGGACATAAACTCCGTGGTAACAACGCTCATAACCGCAACCAACTGGTAAATAATAGTAACACCTGCATACAAGATTGAACTTTCTTGTTGTCAAAGACAACATTATTTCTGCATAGCCAGATAGACAAAAAACGCTGCACTCCAACCAAGAAGCGGTCTTAACGACTTATCTACTCTCCGCAGCCATGACCCAAAAATATGTGAAACACTACAAGGTGGAGTAATATTAGAAGTACATAGGGCGCCATGCAGTAAGTGACAAATGACAATCGAAAAAAGGTGTTGGATAGTTTCTTAGTCATAACCAACATGGTCTTCTATTTTTGTTTCTAGATAGTGTCCATATATCTGTCACAAATCTGCCGAGTGCAGCTTGATTGCGTACTCCCTATCTCGTTACCGGGAGTTAAAACTTGTCACTACAAAAGTACAAAATGAAAGTTCTGGCTAACTCAAGTCCGACAACATGGTAGTAGTATCTTTAACTTTTGCGATGAACATGGTAGACTCTTTTTTTCGAGGAAGCGGCAGGAGCCCGCCTTTTCATTTAGATGAAAAAGATGTAATTCGTACAGGGTGGTGGCTTGTTTTTGAAGGGGTTATGTCTAAAACCTATAAGTTTCAGAAAAAAAGATTTTCTCTAGCTAACAGCAACACTTGGCTGGCTGCCTCCAGGCCATGTCGCACTGCTTGATATCCCTAGAGCTAGCTCGGCCACCTCAAAATGAGTCAGACGAGTGCTGCGACTTCGCTCCTTGTATAGAAGCCTTCCACTGCGGCATCACCTTCTCTCTTTGGGAAGTTATCATTCTGTCCCAGCATTGGAACGTTGTAGTATCTTAACAAATACTCTGTAACGATATAGACCTGGAGGCTGGAGCTAGTTCTCGTTCCATTCTTTGTGTAGTACTGCTACTGCAGTGTCCCCACTTAACCACCACCCTTTGCAACAAAGCCTGAGCTTGTCCTACCAGTCAATAAAGATCAGTAGAGTTCGTTAAGCTCTTCTGTCCTTTTATTGGTGCCTCAGCACCCCACTACCATTATTTGCCCTTTTGCAAGTTTCGAGCATCCTCTTGTTTGTTGCAATTCAGTGCAAAACACTCCTCTTTGGACAAAGGACCTATGTTTGCGTCATTGCATATGTCCTGAGGACATCCATTTACATATTCCTTGTTTTCGTACATACAGTAATGGAGTGCCCTTCTGTATAGGCAATAACAAGCAAGATCCAGTGAAAGGATTATTGTCCTCCATATTTATTTCCTGTTGTATTGATGTCTAAATCTGGTTAACGATGTCCGACTGTTACTAATAGATGTGTTCTGTACCTTGCAATGTATAATAAAATTACTAGTACTACATGAAATATGCATTATTGTTACTCAAGACATGTGAGAAATTTGATAGCTAGTTAATGTTCAACTTTTGTTAATGAAGCTGGGGATGAATCCCCTTTGATAAAAAAATCTAGTTAATGCTCAGTTTCGATGTTCTTATGTTCTAATTCGATGCTCATCTTTTCAGGTCCCTATGACACTGGTGTTCACGAAATGCGACAAACGCAAGAAGAAGAAAAATGGTGGCAAAAGACCAGAAGAAAACGTGGAAGCTTTCCAGAACCTGATTCGTGAATATTTTGAGGCAGCACCTCCCTGGATAATGACGAGCAGCGTAACCAACCAGGGCAGAGACGAGATACTTCTGCACATGTCTCAGCTCAGAAACTATTGGCGCAAGCACTAAAATGAATAACAACAATAGGAATGTAGCAACAGCAAACTGGATGCGAGCGGCAACCCTGTTATGGTTGATGAATCGGCACCTTTTGCAATCAGGATTTCATCAACCAATTTTGCCTTTTGAGCTGTTGATTGTCCCAATTGCCCTCGTGCATGATTACTCAATCAGCAGACTGGGACTACAGACAAGCCGCTGAAATCAACCACCTTCTGTTTTCTATTTGTATAACCGTACAATCTCAACGTTTTCTCCTTGTAATTTTCTGAATATATATAAGATTGTGCAATCTGTAGATTTATAAAGAATTCCCGTGTCAGCTAACCATCATTGGGAATCTAAACATTTTAGTTTATTATTAGCTCCCTTGTACCCTGCATCACACAAATGGCAGGAGATACATGCACCCCACTTGTTGACTAGTCAATCATTTCCGTGGTGTACAGGGTGCAGTGAAAGTGAGCATTATTGGGCTGTATTGTACAGTCGTTCCTTTTCATCCAGGAGTCAATTATATTAAGAATAGATACAGAGCTGCTAGTACCACAATCCTGCCTGGAGACACAGAACATTGGTCAGATAATTGCAGGTTGTGGTTGCACTGTAACGTGCGCTTATCCTGAGGGAGGTCCTGATACTCATGGTTTGTTAGGCTTAAACTAGCCAGCCTACCTGTCATCAGTTTTGTATTAGCAGTTGTACCAACACCGGTTTGTTTGTCTTTATAAGGTCAAATCGTTAAAAGCTGTGCGCCGTCTACGCGATAGGTTTATAGATACTTGTAGCCAGGCCAAAGGAACAGCTCAGCTGGGTTCACACAGCTGGAGGGCGTAAACAACTCACTGAACGCGTGCTTATTGGCAGTGAGGGACATGGATTTAAGGAGAATTAACAGCGTGTACAGCCTGCCTATACGCGGTTGTTTGCGTATGCTGATTGCAACTGTAAAAGTATACAGGTACAGAGGTACTAGTACCAGTACCTGTATGTACTTACTGGCGGCACTGTAGCGGTGGTGTACAGGCTGCAGCAAAGTTGGGCCGCGGTCAAATCTGTGGCGTGACATGGCCGGCCTGTTGCTGCGCAGTGAAACTGGGCGCGGCTGCAGCCTTGGCGCTGGACGCACAGAGAATGTATGCCAAATCGCCAACAAGTGTATACCTCATTCGTTCTCTTTTCGTTTACTCTTTAAAGTTTTTGTGTCTTGAACCTATGTACTGCAGCTCAAACTGCAGTATTTTTCAGGACCAGCTGCAAATGAGTTTGCATTGCAAGCTAATCGGTCCGTTCCCGTGCGCTGCTCACGAGCCAAACTCCTCCCCCATTTTTTCTCCACGCGCCACACCGAGAAAGGATGCAGAAGACGACGCTGGCAAAGGACCATTAGGCCAATCTTATCAGCCAGCTAAATCCAGGGTAAAATTGGGATCCAAGACGCAGCCACCAGCCAGCGGTAGCTAGCTTGATGGCGCAGCGTCGCGCGTAAACCAACCGTCTCGGGCCACTACGTTACGTGGCGGCTGTCCACGACCATGTCCCCCACCTTGGCCTTGGCGGTTCTGTTCCGAGCTCGCGTCGCGGTTAAAACCCCCCTCTGCGCGGGAGGCCTCATTAGCCCGGCACGACTGCGATTGCAGACCAACTCCTCCACTCGATCCCTCTCATCTCCCGCCCCCGCGCAAACCGCACCTCGCGCGCGCTCTATCCACGATTCCACGCACGCACGCACCAAGTCGCCTGAGCCATGGACGGCTCCGGCAATGGCCGCAAGAAGCTGAAGCACCGGCTCGCGGCCATCCTGTCCGTCTTCTGCAGGCGCTCGGGCGGCAGGAAGCGCCGCGACGAGGAGGCGGCGCCGCCCCCGCTGGCATTGCCCTCCTACTCCCGCGTAGGAGCGGCGGGGGGCGGCAAGAAGGCCGTCGTCGGGGGGCAGCACGACCGCCGCCTCTCCGTCTCGGCGCGGCGCACCGTCCCGCTGATCCGCATCACCATCGACTGCGCCGGCCGCCGCTCCGTCGACGCCGCGGACCCGTCCCTCCTCGCCCCGCTCGACGCCGACGCCAAGAAGCCCTACGAGACCAGCGAGTGGGAGGGCCGCAAGTGCCCGCCCTCCTCGCCCTTCCCCCTCGCGCCGCTCCCTCCCCTGCCGCGCTGGAAGGAGCGGTCCAGCGGCAGCACCACCCGCAGCAGGCACTCGACGCACTCGTCGCGCAGGCTCCTCAGCAGCTCGTCCTCCGACGACGAGTACGACGACGAGGACTCGCGGAACCTCTTCTCCTCGCGGAGCTTCTCCTCCGACTCCTCCGACTTCTACAACTGCAGCTCGCGCAAGAGCACCAGGACGCACGCGCGCGCCTCCGTGTCCGGCCCCTGCCGCGCGCCGCCCGCCGGCGGCCCGCGCCGGGGCGCGTCGCAGAGCTGCAGGTACAGCTTCGAGCTGCCGCGCGGGTCCACGGCGTCGGCGGCCACGGACGGCGGGTTCGCGGTGGTGAAGCGCTCGGCGGACCCGTACGAGGACTTCCGCAGGTCCATGGAGGAGATGATCGCCGAGCGCGGCGACGGCCTCGGAGGGGAGCAGGACGCGGAGGGCCTGCTGGAGACGTACCTCGTGCTCAACTCGCCCCGGCATTACCCCGCGATCCTCGCGGCGTTCGCCGACGTGCGGGAGACGCTCTGCCCCTGAGAGCTCGTCGATGACACGATCGGCGCTGGTGTGGCGTGATGTTGATAGGATTAACATTGTCGAGCGAGATTGATGGCACAGGATCGAGTTGGACATGTGCTTGTGTTTGTGCGCTTGCGTGCATTGTCTCCGTCGTTCATTCATTGCTGAATCTCTGCTCTCTGACTTCTGCTAAATTGGGTGTTGTTCTGGACTCTGTAGTTCTGTTAGTGGTATTGGTACTGTACCTTAGTTTGTTGATGTTAACCTGTCACCTGTGGGCTTCCTAGGATTGTTGTTTGAAGGGCACAGTCGTGCTTCGTGTGAATATGTGATATATTTTTGAAGTAGAAATGCAGAGCACTTATCTTTCTGTCTTTGGTTGATTCAACTCTCAAATGAAAAGAACCAATTTCGTGTCAACATTTGACTCGGGGATTTGCTTAGCTGAACTAGCGTACGCACTCATCTTCACAACGGAATTTGACTTGGAAATTTGCTTAATAGTAAGTAGTATCTCCTTTCCTTCGTCGAACTAGCTTAGCTGACAAACAAAACTCTGATTAATACAGTTTGTGCGACGCAGGGTCATAGGTGCATGTGGGTTCAGTTTGAACCCAATAGTCTAACACGGTTCAGAATATGCCCCGTGCTCACTCATTCTGACTTGACTCTGCTCGTAATTGCAGTAGAATAACGAACAAAATCAGGTCAGGGGAAGGAGTACGCAGCCGGCAAACAGAGGAGAAGTGCCAAACTGGCAACGTCCTCTCGATCCCATTGCAATCAAAACACGCAGGCGGCGTATGTCGCTCGCATTGCCGGATTTATAATGCGCAAACGGAAGACTTCCCCGTGGGGAAGACGAGGACGTGTTCCTGGTTTGTACCCCTCTGCCTGGGTATAGATAGAACTAGGAGTTGGAGCAGCCATGTGCGCGCGGGTTGGCGCGGTTGGTGACCACATTCGGAGTGGTAGGAACGGTTGGGGTGGGCGCCGGCGAACCGCACCAACCAGATGCCACACATGGCACGGCCACGTACTAGGCGATTCCGACGTGAGGTCGACTCGTGCGTCCGTGGAACGGGTCACGTACGCCGGGCCGTCGCCGTCGGCCGCGCCGGCGCGACGATCCTGTCGCCGGCACCGGCGGTGGTGGGAGTCAGGCGGACGGCGTACCTGTGAATGTGATGCGGCTGGACGCATCCGCTACTTGCATCGCATGCTAGTGTAGTCTAGCCGTATCTTGATATGCATCGATCGGGGCTTTTCCGCGCAACGTGACGGCACCGCAGCGAGAGGCCCCGTCCGTCCTGACGACGTGACGGCGTCGTCAGGAGCTGTGCAGAATGTCGCCAGTTCGTCGCGTCTTGTCGCGGGAGCTAGCTAATCAGTGCCACTGCGCCGGCGTGGTGCGGCGTTTGTAAAATGCACGAATGTGTGGTTAAGAGCATCTCCACGGGCGGCGGCCCAAAACCACTCTCAAAATATGGCTGGCATGTTAATTGGGCTCGGAGGTTAAAATAGGGCTGCACCTGCGCCTCTAAAATCAAGCTGGCACGTCATCAAGCCTAAAAAATAGCACTACCTCCACCGACGGCGATGCCGCGCAAAGGTGTCAGCGGTAGTGGCGGCTTCGCCCGGCCGACAAACTTCACCGAGGCGGAGGCGCGGGTTCTCTGGGAGAACGCGATCCTCGTCCCGCTGGCGTTGCACTTGCCGCACGGGTGAAACATGTCGGCGACGGGCTACGCCGTCCCTCCGATACCGAAGGGCGCGGAGCTCGATGCCCTCATCAGTCGGCGCTGGCAGATGCTCCTGATCCACGAGCAGGAGCGACAGGAGGAGCTCGCGGAGTTTGCCGCCCCCCATGACGGCCGGTACACCGTCGTCGGCCGGCGCATCTGGTGGCAGAACCGGGACATCGACGAGGTGCTCCGGGAGCACGAGTACGTACCGCCGCCGGCGCGCCGCCCCTTTACCAGCGCGCGCTCTGCGCCGACACAGGCGATGTCGCGAAGCTCGTCCTCGGACGGGCGTTCCGCGGCGCGTTCTGCGGCGTGCTCCGCGTCCTACCCACCACCAGTGCGCAGCACCGGCATCGTCATCCGGGATGCCGGTGGGTCTTCATCGGCACCTCCCCGCCACGAGAAGAAGGAGGAGCCGGAGGAGGAGGAGTGGGAGCAGATCCTGCCGGAGCTCCTCGAGGAGACCCGACCATGGTGGGTCACGGACCGGGAGATGCTGGCGAAGCTCTCCCGCCACCCCGACGATCCGGAAGACGCGCCCGGCCTGTCACTCGCCGTCGCACACTCGCTGGCCGGGATCGGAGGAGCGGCAGGAGGGGCGCCGGCGGCCAGCCGGTCTTCGACATCAGCGATAGCGACGAGGACGTAAAGCCGGACGTGAAGATGGAGGACGGCGGCGCCGGCAGCAGCTCTGGAGGGCGTCGCCGTGGCGGCCGTTAGGGTTAGGGTTTTAGAAAAATTTGTAAACCTGCGCAAGTTTGCGCCAAATTCAATAAAAATCCGCAAATTTTTATAATTTATTTAAATTCATATTTTTTGAGAGCGACGTTTTGAGGCCGCCGGTGAAAATGTCTGACCCTAAAATTTTATGAGGATCTGCCGGCGCCCCAAAACGGCCCAGCCGGCGTCCCGCCGGCCACTATTTCGAGGGAGCCGTGGAGATGTTCCGTGGCGTCGATCGGCTGCCGCAGCCCAACCGTCGTGTATGAACCAGCTGAAGATCAGATCAGATCGACCGCTGCGCGTGGCAGCTCTTGCAGGTAGCTCCTCAGGTGCGTGCACTGCAGCACTCGGCATCTCCAACGCTTCGGACCTGTTTGTTTGAGGCCACGCCGCCTTCAAAATACTTGACGTATTTTTTTCCAAAATTTAGGACCAATATTTAAAAAATCTACAGTTTAAATTTAAGTAAAAATTTAAAACCCCAAAAGATTCCAAATGTAGCTACAATTAAAGGTAAATCTTCATCTCCCATATCTGGTCATCCTACAAGGTCTGCTCTGTGTGAAAATGGAATGCTAACATTGTACACCTTATTTTTGGTACCTGGTTCACAAAAAACACACATTTTGCACTCCTTTTGCAATAATACAATGATTTTTTTTATGAAATATAGTTGGAAACTCTATGTGACAATATTTTTTGTCAAGATAAGATACATATCTATGCAAAAATTTGGGGTGATTAAAATGGTAATCTGGATAGAAAGCCAAGTTAAGTCATAAATGCTAGCATTCTCTGTGAAGATTTTAAAAAGCTACCACATAGCAAGTTTAATATTTTTCATGGGAAATAACTCACACTAATAGCTTCATGCGCAAGTTTTCCATTTTTTCAATTTGGCCAAAACTTTGACGAGTGTCTTCCAAACACTCAGCAAAGTTTTATATTTGTCGAGCTCTCCTTGTTTGCCGAATGTAACACTCGGTAAAGTTCCTTACTTGCTGAGTATATTTTTTTATTTGCTGAGTGTATCACTTTGCAAAATTTATGTTTACTGAGTATTAATTTTGCAGAGTATTGTCTACAAAAAAACTCGGCAAAGGTCTTGGTCAAGATACACTCGGCAAGCAACTACATACTAATTGGCAAAGCTGAGTTTTCCAGTAATGTTTATTTTATTGTTTTCTTAGTTCTCCTAGTTCTTTCGCGGATTATGAAGATTCACATTTCCGGCTCGGACCATACCGCATTATTAATCGACTCTGGTGAACAAGCTCACCTAGACAACAAGGCTCAATTTTCTTTTGAACTATCTTGGTTACGAGTTCATGAGTTAATTGCGGTAGAGTGGGAAGCAGATACAAAGGGGAATAGCCCTATTGATATTTGTCAGAACAAGATTCGTCACCTTCGGCGGTTTCTCAAGTGCTGTGCAAAAAATAGAAGTGGGGTTTATAAAAAAATAAAAAGAGAGGTTAATGATCTTAATAGATGAGTTAGACATCAAGGCTGAATCTTCTCTGTTAGGATAAGAAATGCGAATGATTGTCTATGTAAGCTTAGAAGAGAGGAGGAACCTAAGTGGGCACAAAGAGCAAAAGGTAAGCACGTGCAAGAAGGAGGAAATAATACAAAGTATTTCCACCTTATTGCTAATGAAAAACATAGAAAATACAAAATCTATCAGCTGAGCAAGAGGAAGGGACAATAGTAGACGAGGAAAACCTAAAGGTTTACATATATAACAGAGGATTATAAAAGGTTATTTGGGTATCCGGTAAAAAAATTGTTTTTCAATGAGAGAGGATAAAATTGTAGATATTCCGCAAGTGTCTCCACAAGAGAATAGTATACTTACAGCTGACTTCACGAAGGAGGAAGTGTTTGAAGCTATTTCTCAAATGGAACATAATAAAGTTCTTGGGCTAGACGGGTTTTCAGCGCGAGTTTTATCAGTGTTTTGGGGGGTGATCAAGAAAGACCTAATGACCATGTTTGTACAATTGCAAAGAGGCAACTTTGGAGTGATAACCTTGCTGACCAGAAATGAAAATGCAGTACAAATTCAGCAATATAGGCCAATTTGCCTTCTCAATGTGAGTTTTAATATATATTTTTGACGAAGGTAGGTACGAATAGAGTAACTGGTGTTGCTCCTAAGGTCATTAAACCCACATAAACTTCTTTTATGCCAGAGCGATATATACTCGAAGGAGTAGTTGTCCTTCATGAGACTATTCATGAACTTCATTGAAAGAAAATAAATGGTGTTTCGTTCAAAATGGATTTTGAAAAGGCCTACAATAAGGTCAAATGGTCTTTTCTGCAGTAGAAGTTGCGAATGAAAGGTTTCTCAAGCGAATGGTGTAATGTTGTCCTTGTCAGACAATTTATTTAGGAGGATCAGTTGGAATAAGGGTTAATGACAACATTGGACATAATTTCCAGACTAGAAAAGCGCTTTGACAAGGTGATCCCCTATCTCTGTTGCTTTTTGATATTGTCACCGATATGGTGGCTATCCTTATTGCGAGGGCAAAGGAGGATGGTCGAATTGGAGGGCTCGTTCCTCATCTCGTTGAGAGGCATGTTGATTCTCCAATATGCGGATAATACTATTCTTTTCATGGAACATAACTTAGAGAAAGCGGTGAACATGAAACTGATTCTTAGTGACGAGGGTTAACTCGGCAAATGTCCTAGATGAAGGACTTAGGATTGGGGAAGAGGGCGTCAGATGAACTCAAAGGTAAAGATCAGACAAACAAGGCGAGGTTTGATGTGTGTCAAGAATAAGCGTAGTACTCAATTGGCTCAATCTCAATCTGTCCCTGCCCGGCTTTATATAGGTGGTCAGGCCTCGAGGATCCGGTCAGGTTCAATACAAATTGCAATGTCTGTATACGATGTCATCTCGTATTTCGACTACATCTATGCTTGGGCCTATCTAACGGGCCCTAGGGATACCAAGATAATGGGTCTTACAACTAGAATTGTAGATTCGGGTTGAATCTCAAATCTTCATATCTTTGACTTCTTCTCTTTCTCTATTTTCATCAAACAATTTATATCGTTTATTTCTCAGGGGAATTTTGGTTAAGAAGCCTGGTGCTTCTGACGGATCAGGAGACCAGTTAACTGCCTAAGCAGAAACTTGCTACCTACTTTGAACTCAAGCCCTCGGACTTGAATCCGGTACCTAGTGTAACCCAATATTTTGCCGCATTTAGGACTTACAAAGACAGGATTCCAGTATTTCTCAGGGTACCTGGTGGCGCGGTGATGAATGGTGCCAGAAAATGCCTTGTTGCATTTGATGGCGTGTAGTTGATGAAGTAGATGACCGGCCAGTTGGAAACCCCAAGAGAAGGTTTGATGAATATAGCAGCAAGTTTTCCCTCAGTTATGAAACCAAGGTTATCAATCCAGTAGGAAAAAGC
The DNA here is from genome assembly GCA_007115705.1 of Dactylis glomerata. Classification (NCBI taxonomy): domain Eukaryota; kingdom Viridiplantae; phylum Streptophyta; class Magnoliopsida; order Poales; family Poaceae; genus Dactylis; species Dactylis glomerata. Next base: position 2,237,638 of record QXEO01001691.1, on the reverse strand, counting down.
TAATACTCCAGAAGGTGATGCCCGCTAGCTTCGCGACAGCTCCGGACAATTTATAGGGCGCCTCGTCCAAGCTTTGCTTTGCGAGTGGCAACGTGGAACCTGCACACAACACAACCAAATACTTTGTTCCCAACTTACGATGAGGTTGTCAATCTCACCGGTTTGCTTGAAACAAAGGGTATGAGCGTATCGAGTGGAAAGTAATAGTAGTTTGCGAGTAAAGTAAATAGTGCGAGTAAAGTAAACAGGTGATAGCAATATAATGGAAATAGGACCGGGGTCCACAGTTCACTAGTGGTGTCTCTCCATAAGATAAAATAACACATGCTGGGTAAACAAATTACAGTTGGACAATTGATAGAATAAAGACAACGTGCATATGTCGAGAGGATCACTATGAGATTTACTCTCGGCATTACAACAAGATACATAGACCGCCATCCAACTGCATCTATGACTAATAATCCACTTGTGGCGAATCAATCCGAGAACTCCACAAGTATTAAGTTGCGAACAACAGATAACTGCATTAAGCAAAGTGTGTAATGTAAACAAAGCATATGCCCTTGAGCATATGAATGTTGTTTTCTCCCTAGTGGCAACAGCACATCTACAACCTTAGAGGTTTCTGTCACTCCCCCAGATTAAATAGAGGCATGAACCCAACTATCGAGCATAAATACCCCCTCTTGGAGTCACTAGTATCTACTCGGCCAAGATAGCTACTAACAACGGAGAGCATGCAAGATCATAAACAACATAGAGATAACATAAGATAATATTCAGCACATCAACTCAATCATAACATCAATATTCATCGGATCCCAACAAACACAACATATAGAATTACATAACGGTGATCTCGATCATGTAAGACAGCTCACGAGATCTAAACATGAAGCACATGGTGGAGAAGACAACCAACTAGCTACTGCTATGGACCCATAGTCCAAGGTAGACTACTCACTCATCGCGCCAGAGGCAAGCATGGCGATGAAGAAGACCTTCGGTGGTGATTCCCCTCTCCGGCAGGGTGCCGGGAAGAGCTTCTGGACCCTCCCGATCTCGGGTCGACGGCGGAGGCGGATCGCGATGTATTCTGGAAAAGTGATCGGGTATTTAGGTTTTTCCCATCGGGGGGTCTTTATAGGCGAAGGGGCAGCGTCAGAAGTGGACCGAGGCGGCCACACACATAGGGGGCGCGGCCTAGCCCTGGGTCGCGCCGCCCTGTTGTGTGGGCCCCTAGTGGCCCCACTCTGTCTCCTCTTCGGTTCTCTGGAAGCTTCGGTGAATTTCTGGATGTTTGGCTTTTGTTTCGTCCAATTCTGAGAATATTTCCTATGTAACTTTTCTGAAACATAAAATTAGCAGAAAACAGGGAACTGGCACTGTGGCATCTCGTTAATAGGCTAGTTCCGGAAAATGCATAAAAACACCACGAAGTGTAACGAAACACTAAGCAAATGGTGTAAAAACAAGCATGGAGCATCAAAAATTATAGATACGTTAGAGACGTATCAGCATCCCCAAGCTTAACTCCTTCTCGTCCTCGAGTAGGTTTAGTGATAACAAAAGAAATAATTTTTGAGGTGACATGGACCTACACAATCTTGATCATCTATGTAAGCGTTGTGTGCTGGGATCAAAAGAACTTAAAACATGGGCATGAAAGACATAATCTTGATAGAAGAAACTTAGCAACCATGTTATAACATGAGAAAGAACACAAATGAAAGATCATGAAAATGAAACAATGAAAATCAAACGTATGTTCAAATCATATGGAAAAACATACAAATGGTATTCAGCTTGTCCTTCATGAGAGAGCAAAACATAAATGCATAGGACACCTTCAAGTTTAAGAGGGCGACTAGATACAAATGATTTAAGAACAAGTGAAACCAACATCATGAATCAATCAATGAAAACTTTGGGACAATGCACATTATACTCAGAATGACAACTATGCTCTCTTAGACGGTGCATAAAGGTAGAAGGTGGAGACTCAACATAAAAAGTAAAAGAAAGGCCCTTCGCGGAGGGAAGTAGTGATTAAACATGTGCTAGAGCTTTTCATTTGTAAAACAGAGATAAAAAATGGGTTTTGAGAGGTGGTTGTTTCATGTCAACGACTGGCAATGGGGTCTTACTATCTTCCATAATAAACAAGTGAGAGCGGTTCCGAGTTCTTTGAAAATTTGGCACATTGGTGCTCTTTTATAAAGCTTTGGCACTCCTCCCCACCTTTTTTCCTTTCTCAAACCATGGCTAACCGATTCCATCGGGTGCCCACCAACATTCACATACTATGGAGGAGTGCCTTTTTTCTTTTTTAGAATTAGATTGCAATGGTCTGACCAGCTCTCATGCAAAATTAATGATGAGCAGATGAAGCTGCCTAGTCGAGGGGTACTTAATTTAATATGGAAGATAGCAATTCCGACCACTACATCCCCATGAGCTAAAAACAGTGGCACAAAATGAGAAGTAGTTGAAAGTTTTGAAAGGTAGCACATGAAAATTTACTTGGAATGGCTTACAAATACCATGCATAGGAATTTATAGTGGACACAATGGCAAACTTGGTTTTTAGGAGTTGGATGCACGAGTAGAGCTCATACTCAGTACAAAATGAGGGCTAGCAAAAGACTGGGAGCGACCAACTAAGAGAGCAATAACGGCCATAATCATGCATAGCGACAAAGCAACATTAAAAGAAGCATAAGATGGCATCAAAATTCAAAAACTAAATGATCATAGAGGCTTATGGCGACTTTGTATGAGTCTAACATGTGTGAGCATGAGCCAAGTCAACCCAAATAAAACATCAAAGGAGAAAACCAAAATAATGTTTCCAAATAATTAAAACAACGCATGATTTTTTCAAAGGCTCATTAAGCCATCTCAGTCATTTGAGACAAGTCATGCTACAGCAAAAATCACTAAGCATACTATCAAAAAGACATCAAGCACGACATGCAAAAGCCTAGGCCGCAGTCTACACAAGCTCCTTTTTGTACCACTTTTTTGCATAAAGCTTTTTCTCTTTTCCAACACCATTCAAACTTTTTTGAAACAACTCTTTTGATGAAAACCAACATGGATCGGAGGTCAAAATACACCTTGATAAAAAGATATAACAAGATCTAAACACAAATCAAGGCAAAAATCGAAAGCTAAACGCAGTTCTAGAAAAAGAGAACACTCGTTGAAACGATAAGAGTGAAAAATGGAGTGTTCTTGGCAAATGAAAAGCAGGGCAACTTCTCCAAAAGGAATTTGTTGGGGTCCAACCATTTATTACAGCAAACAAAACTAAACAAAACTGAAAACTAAAAACAACTGACGCTCCAAGAAAAACGCATAATGCATGAAGCAATAAAAATATAGTGTGTTGAAAGGTGACCTGATTTTTGCTGATGAAGAAGGGGTGCCTCGGGGGCATCCCCAAGCTTTGACGCTTGTACTTCTTGGATATTTCTTGGGGTGCGTGGGCATCCCCAATCTTGAGCTTTTGTCCATTCTCCAACTCATCTCATCATTCTCCAATCCCTACACTTGAAAACTTCCTTCATACAAAACTAAACACAATTCTATTAGCAACATTAGTGTAAGCATAACATTGAATCAACCCTTTTTGCTTCAGGTTTCAACTCGAAACCACCACATATAAAGCGTATACTACTGTAGCAACTTCCCCAAAAGTTCTGTGATCAAAAGAACTAAAAAAAAGCGATAAAGCGGCAAACACAAATATTGGCAGAAATCTGTCAAAACAGAACAACTGACAAATGTCGAATTTTTAGAGGCTTTTCTGTTGCTCAAATCAAAAAGTGTATAACTAATGAAAGTTTGGATATAACCTGGGGCATATGCACAAGAAATCGCAGGTCCAAAAGATATTCTGTGAATTTTCACAAATTTTTACGGTGCAGCACCGAAAACAGTTTCAGGACAGCAACATCCCCAAATCTTACCTCACTCAAATTAGAGGCTTCTCTTGGCACAAAAACAAAATAAAAAGGATAATGAGAGGTTATTACAGTAGTAATAACTTCCAAGACTCAAATAAAAGAAAAATAACTGGAAGTAAAAACATTGGGTTATCTCCCAAGAGTGCTTTTCTTTAACGCCTTTGAGCTAGGCGCAGAAAGTGCGAATCAAGTAATATCAAGTGATGAGGCATCAAGCTCATAATTTGCTCTAAGAATAGAGTCAAAAAGTAATTTATTTCTGTTTCTAGGGAAGTGTTACATACCTTTCTTGAGTGGGAATTGATATTTGATGGTGCCTTCCCTCATATCAATGATGGCACCTACAGTTCGAAGAAAGGGTCTTCCCAAAATAATAGGACATGAAGCATTGCATTCAACATCCATGACAAGAAAATCAACGGGAACAAGGTTATTTTTAACCATAATAAGAACATTATTAATCCTTCCCAAAGGTTTCTTCTTAGCAACATCAGCAATATGAACATCATAATAACACTTTTCAAGCGGTGGTAAATCAAACATGTCATAAATTTTTCTAGGCATAATAGAAATACTAGCACCTAGATCACATAAAGCATGGGAATCAAAACCATTAACATGCATATCAATGATGGGTTCCCAACCATCTTCTAACTTCTTGAGAATAGAAGCTTTTTGCTTCAACTTTTCATCCCTAATTTTCATGAGAGCATTGGCAATATGCTTAGTAAAAGCAACATTTATAGGACTAGCATTAGGAGTCAAAGCAAGATTTTGCAAGAACAAAATAACTTTAGATATATTGCAGCCATCAACATCAAAATCATTAAAGTAAATAGAGCTATCATCTCCTACACTCCGAAAAATTTCAGCACTCTTTTGAGAAAAAGTTTTAGCAGTTTTAGGCTTTTTAACACTAGGAGTGGGAGTTTTCTCTACACCAATCAAAGTAAGAGGATTGCTAGCATTTGGAACAACATCATTAGAGGTAGTAATGGTACATACCTTCATCTTTCTAGCCATCTCATCTTCTCTTTCCCACCTAGCATGCAATTCTGCTAGCATCCTAACATTTTCATCAATTCTAACTTGGATAGCCTTAGCAGTGGCAAAATGATTGTTCTCCTTCACATCATTAGGCAACACTTTTAATTTCAGAAGTTCAACATCATGAGCAAGGCTATCAACTTTAGAAGCAAGAATATTAATTTTGCCTAACTTTTCCTCAACAGACTTGTTAAAAGCATTTTGCTTACCGATGAAGTCCTTGAGCATTACCTCAAGCTCGGAGGGCGCGGCCCTAGCGTTGTTGGAGGAATTACCATAAGAATTACCATAACCATTACCATTGGTAGAAGGATACGGCCTATAATTGTTACTACTAAAATTGTTCCTATAAGCATTGTTGTTGAAATTATTATTTCTAATGAAGTTTACATCAACATGCTCTTCTTGAGCAACCAAAGAGGCCAAAGGAACATTATTAGGATCTACATGAGTCCTATCATTAGAAAGCATAAGCATAATAGCATCAATCTTATCACTCAAGGAAGAGGTTTCCTCAACAGAATTTACCTTCTTACCTTGTGGAGCTCTCTCGGTGTGCCATTCAGAGTAATTTACCATCATATTGTCGAGAAGCTTTGTTGCGGCACCCAAGGTAAGGGACATAAAAGTGCCTCTAGCAGCTGAATCCAATAGATTCCTTGAAGAAAAATTCAGTCCTGCATAAAAAGTTTGGACAATCATCCAAGTAGTCAGTCCATGAGTGGGATAATTCTTTATCATAGATTTCATTCTTTCCCAAGCTTGAGCAACATGTTCATTATCAAATTGGCTAAACTTCATAATATTGCTACGCAAAGCTATAATCTTAGCAGGAGGATAGTATCTACCAATAAAAGCATCCTTACATTTAGCCCAAGAATCAATACTATTTTTAGGCAAAGACAGCAACCAATCCTTAGCTTTTCCTCTCAAAGAAAAAGGAAACAACTTAAGCTTAATAATATCACTCTCTACATCCTTATATTTCTGCATCTCACATAGCTCAACAAAATTATTGAGATGAGCTGCAGCATCATCAGTACTAGCACCGGAAAATTGCTCTTTCATAACAAGGTTCAACAAAGCAGGTTTAATCTCATAAAAATCAGCAGCAGGAGCAGGTGGCACAATAGGAGTGCAGATAAAATCACTATTATTAGTGCTAGTAAAATCACACAACTTGGTGTTCTCATGAGTAGCCATTCTAGCAAAGCTAAAAGCAGACAAGTAAAAACAACTATAATGAAACTAATTTTTTGTGTGTTTTTGATAAAACGATGCAAGTAAAAATAAAGTAAAGCAAAACTTAAAATAAAGTAAAGGATGTGCGTGCGAAACTCCCCTTGGAGAAGTCTTCTTTTTCCCCGACAACGGCGCCAAAAAACTTGTTGGTGGCGCGGTGATGAATGGTGCCAAAAAATGTCTTGTTGCGTTTGATGACGTGTAGTTGATGAAGTAGATGACCGGCCAGTTGGAAACCCCAAGAGAAGGTTTGATGAATATAGCAGCAAGTTTTCCCTCAGTTATGAAACCAAGGTTATCAATCTAGTAGGAAAAAGCTAATACTCCAGAAGGTGATGCCCGCTAGCTTCGCGACAGCTCTGGACAATTTATAGGGCGCCTCGTCCAAGCTTTGCTTTGCGAGCGGCAACGTGGAACCTGCACACAACACAACCAAATACTTTGTTCCCAACTTACGATGAGGTTATCAATCTCACCGGTTTGCTTTAAACAAAGGGTATGAGCGTATCGAGTGGAAAGTAATAGTAGTTTGTGAGTAAAGTAAACAGTGCGAGTAAAGTAAACAGGTGATAGCAATATAATGGAAATAGGACTGGGGTCCACAGTTCACTAGTGGTGTCTCTCCATAAGATAAAATAACACATGCTGGGTAAACAAATTACAGTTGGGCAATTGATAGAATAAAGACAACATGCATATGTCGAGAGGTTCACTATGAGATTTACTCTGGGCATTACAACAAGATACATAGACCGCCATCCAACTGCATCTATGACTAATAATGCACTTGTGGCGAATCAATCCGAGAACTCCACAAGTATTAAGTTGCGAACAACAGATAACTGCATTAAGCAAAGTGTGTAATGTAAACAAAGCATATGCCCTTGAGCATATGAATGTTGTTTTCTCCCTAGTGGCAACAACACATCTACAACCTTAGAGGTTTTTGTCACTCTCCCAGATTAAATAGAGGCATGAACCCAACTATCGAGTATAAATACCCCCTCTTGGAGTCACTAGTATCTACTCGGCCAAGATAGCTACTAACAACGGAGAGCATGCAAGATCATAAACAACATAGAGATAACATAAGATAATATTCAGCACATCAACTCAATCATAACACCAATATTCATCGGATCCCAACATATATAACATGTAGAATTACATAACGGTGATCTCGATCATGTAAGGCAGCTCACGAGATCTAAACATGAAGCACATGGTGGAGAAGACAACCAACTAGCAACTGCTATGGACCCATAGTCCAAGGTAGACTACTCACTCATCGCGCCGGAGGCAAGCATGGCGATGAAGAAGACCTCTGGTGGTGATTCCCCTCTCCGGCAGGGTGCCGGGAAGAGTGATACGTTGCAAACGTATCTATAATTTTTGATGCTTCATGCTTGTTTTACACAAATTGCTATATGTTTTGTCTACACTTTGTGACACTTTTATGATTTATTTGGACTAACCTACTAATAGTTGCAAAAGTGTACAATATTTTTGTTTTACACTTTGATGTGTAGGAATTACCAAGAATACAAGTGGAAACCTTGTTGGAGTCAAATTGAGACTTTTCAGAAATCTGTGCCGGAAATTTTTTCGAAGATGGTCACGTTACGGGTCGAAAACGGCATCAAACGGAAAACTCTTTAATTACAAACTTGTAGGGAATTTCACGGCGAACGTTCTGAACATAAAATTCACCTGATTCCGAGTCCGGACAATCAAGCTAAGCCCACTGCATTGCGGCCCAAGATGGGGAGACGGGAATCCGAGAGACTATATAAAGGGAGGAACCCTAGCTCGTGGGGGACACCTCCTCCCATGAATTTGTAGCCACCAAAGCCATGTTTTCGCGTCCCCCATGGATCCCATCTCCATGGGGGAGGGCTCCCATGAAGCCATGAAGGAAGGGGGCTAAGGGACGGTGCTCCCCATGATGCCGGCGGCGGGGGAGTCCCCCGCGCCGCCGCCGGCACCGCCGTCGCCGTCCGTGCCCCTCGCTGCTCATCTCCGCCATCTTCACCGCTATCTCCATCACCAACTCCTCCTATTATGCAGTGGTTCATCCTCCCACACACCTCTGTACCGTCCTATGTAAACATGGTGTTTGATGCTATAATATTTAGCCTATGATCTATGTCATGTTTGCATAGTTTATTTGTTCTTAGATTGATTTGTTGAATGTCTTTGGTTCATTAGAGTTGTATGTTGATATGGTACTGTCCTTTGGTGTCCATTATATTTATGCACGTATGGATTAAACATCTTAGGGTTAGTAGTATATGCAAAAGGAAGGGGGTAGTTCTGCCGGAGTGACAGAAACCTGAGGACGCAAACCGGAACGTTGCACGTATGGGAGTAAGAGGACCATTAACTTAAGGCTATGGTTGGGGAAACCTTAATGCATTGTTAGTATTTGCGGATGCTTGCTAACAATCCAATCATATAGTACTTGTATTTCCAAGTAGTGAAGTGCTTGTATATTTAGCCTCTCCCACATAGAAAACTGCATCGAAGACAATGAACCCGATTTATTCGCTAATTGAACTTGGACAAAGCCACCACTATTACCACCACTTTTCCACACTCATGGTACTGTTAGTTTATGGTTACTTAGTATATTTTATTGTTGCAGTACTAACAATTACTTTCTTGTATTTATTATCTTGCAAAGCTATCTCTCATACCCGTATTGTTGCTCTAGTTTTATTTCCTAGATAATGCAAACGTTTAGTGTGCGTAGAGTTGTGTCATTGGTTGATAGAACTTGAGAGAACATTTATCCTACCTTTAGCTTCTCGTTGGGTTCGACACTCTTACTTATCGAAAAGGCTACACACGATCCCCTATACTTGTGGTATATCAAGACCTTTTCTGGCGCCGTTGCCGGGGAGCAATAGCGTGTGGGTGAATATTCTTGTGTGCACTTGTTTGCTTTATCTCTAAATAGTTTTTACTTCCAGTTTTAAGTTGTTCTCTATCTTAGTATGGATAGGGAATGCGAATTACAAAAAAAATTAGTTGTACTTGTTACCTAAAAACGTTTTCAAAAAGGAAAGTGATTGGAAAGATGAGTAATGGTTAAGTGGGGGTCGACCTTGAACACTTGTGTTCATGCCTATGAAATCAAAACAAATCTTTCCATGGAAGCTTTTCAGTTAAAAACTTATACATATTGTGTATATTGTATATATTGTCAATATTCCTCTGTACCATAAAAGTAAAGTGATAATTGTAGTTCCTAGTTACTTGGAAGTTGATAGTTTTGCTTTGCTGTCCAAAAACAGATTTTCTGTGCTTCACCGTATAAAATGTTTAAAATCACCAGAACGTGATATTGACCTGAAATTTCTTGAGTGCAAAGTAATGCTTATTATCTTTCTTTCATTAGACTAACTTTTTCTGATTTTAGTTACGTAGCTGTCTCAAAAAATTCATTTTTCACCGACTGTTCTATTTAGACAGATTTCTATGCTTCACTATAAAAAATCGTGAAAAATCTCAGAATAGTATTTTGATCTGAAATTTTTTGTGCATAAATCTTAGATTATGATCTGTCTTTCTTTAGTTTGGATTTTTTCAATTTGAGCTACCTAACTATCTCGTTGAGTGTCATCTTTACAGACTGTTTAGTTTTAACAGATTTCTTAGTTTATTCAATATTGTACTTGGTGTTATTAGTTTCATAAGTTTTTTGACGGACGACGGAAATCATGAGTACCTTAGTATATATAGTGGCTAATGTTGAGTTTAGATTCTGAAACTTGTCAATGCTTGAACATGAGTGGATTTTACTTAATGAGTACTAACCCTACTAATGAGTTTTGTGAAGTTTTATGTGGATGTAGCTTATAAGTTCTAATCAATATGGTGATATGAGATGAACAAGAAGACACAAGAGCTCAAGCTTGGGGATGTTTAGGTGCATCCCAAGAACATGTCCAAGAAGATACAATCATCTAAGCTCGGGGATGCTCGAGTCATCCCCCTATTCATGAACTAACATGAGGTTGTCTCCTTCATACTCTATATTACGCATCCGCATGATATGTATTGTGTTAACTTATATTATAATTGTTTTTATATGTCTTGGTTTTATCTTCTTTAATTTTATCAGGCTCTTTATTTTGTTTTTATTGCTTCTTTACTTTCACTTATAAATTGAAAACGACAAAAATATTTCCTTTTGTTTTGCTTCTTTGTTTGGTTCTCTATTTTGTGCCTAGCTGAAAGGCATTAAAGAAAAGCACTTTTGGGAGATAACCCAATGTTTTATTTTTAGTTATTTTTCTTTTATTTGAGTCTTGGAAGTTATTACTACTGTAATAACCTCTACTTATCATTTTTATTTGATTGTTGTGCCAAGAGAAGCCTCTAATTTGAGTGAGGTAAGATTTGGGGATGTTGCTGTCCTGAAACAGATTTTGGTGCTGCACCATAAAAATTCGTGAAAATTCTCAGAATATCTTTTGGACCTGCGATTTCTTGTGAATATGCCCCAGGTTATATCCAAACTTTCATTAGTTTAACACTTTTTTATTTGAGCAACAGAAAACCCTCTAAAAATTCGACCTTTGTCAGCTGCTCTATTTTGACAGATTTCTGCCATTATTTGTGTTTGCCTCTTGATCGCTTTCTTTTTGAGTTATTTTGATCACGGAACTTTTGGGGAAGTTGCTACAGTAGTATATGCTTTATATGTGGTGGTTTTGAGTTGAAATCTGCACCAAAGTGCCAATGAAAAGCTTTATAAAAGAGCACCAAAGTGCCAATCCCTCTCTTTTGGGGAAAACAACATAAGAGCAAGGAAAGCAAGGGAAATTACCTTTGGATTCATCAGCAGCTTCTTGGATCTTAACACAATCAGTGCCAAGAGACAGAAATCTCTACATCAGGGGCTGCAGAGCAAGATTATATAAGGATATGAAGAATGCACGAATAAAGAGTTAGAATACAGAAAGTTGCACTTACATGATCAGAAGAAGAGGGAGGTTGAGGCGCCTCAAGAGAAATAGACGCAGAGTGTGTCGTCTTCTTTCGGCACTTTACGGGTTGCACACCAACGATTTTCTCCAGGTTGTCCCGTGATGGCTTATCCACCACGGTCTCTTCCTGCGAGCTCTTCTTCGGAGCAGTTGGAGTTGTCAAAGGAAGAACCACAGTGGTGGATTTTTTCGGCTTATCATTGTCACTAGAAGAAAATCATTCGAGTTCAAGAACAGGAGAAGATCAAAATTAAGAAATAGTTGGAAACAATAGTCATCGAAGACAAATTGCTTGTATATTTAGCCTCTCCCACATAGAAAACTGCATCGAAGACAATGAACCCGATTTATTCGTTAATTGAACTTGGACAAAGCCACCACTATTACCTCCACTTTTCCACACTCATGGTACTGTTAGTTTATGGTTACTTAGTATATTTTATTGTTGCAGTACTAACAATTACTTTCTTGTATTTATTATCTTGCAAAGCTATATCTCATACCCGTATTGTTGCTCTAGTTTTATTTCCTAGATAATACAAACGTTTAGTGTGCGTAGAGTTGTATCATTGGTTGATAGAACTTGAGAGAACATTTATCCTACCTTTAGCTTCTCGTTGGGTTCGATACTCTTACTTATCGAAAAGGCTACACACGATCCCCTATACTTGTGGGATATCAAAGAGCTTCAGGACCCTCCCGATCTCGGGTCGACGGCGGCGGCGGATCGCGATGTATTCTGGAAAAGTGATCGGGTATTTAGGTTTTTCCCGTCGGGGGTCTTTATAGGCGAAGGGGCAGCGTCAGAAGTGGACCGAGGCGGCCACACACATAGGGGGCGCGGCCTAGCCCTGGGCCGCGCCGCCCTGTTGTGTGGGCCCCTCGTGACCCCACTCCGTCTCCTCTTCGGTTCTCTGGAAGCTTCGGTGAATTTCTGGATGTTTGGCTTTTGTTTCGTCCAATTCTGAGAATATTTCCTGTGTAACTTTTCTGAAACACAAAAACAGCAGAAAACAGGGAACTGGCACTGTGGCATCTCGTTAATAGGTTAGTTCCGAAAAATGCATAAAAACGCGACGAAGTATAATGAAACACTAAGCAAATAGTGTAAAAACAAGCATGGAGCATCAAAAATTATAGATACGTTAGAGACGTATCAGCATCCCCAAGCTTAACTCCTGCAAAGTTGATAGTTTCATCTTCATCGGGTGCGCGACCAGCGCTCCCGATGGGAGTAGCCCCCGAGGCTATAGTCAAATTTTTTTGGGTATAGGCTCAAAAAGTACTTGCTCCTTGTTTTGTATTTCTTCATCATGACCTGCACAAAAAATTATAAAATATTTTCCCTTCTTCTTTCCTTTCATCGGGTGCATGACCAACGCTCCCGATGGGAGTAGCCCCCTGCTACTCGTGTGATGACGCCAGAAAAGAGCTGTGGCGTTTAGTTGACGTGGGAGCAGTATGTCCTTGTGCGTGGTGATTGACCAGCCCGTTGGGAACCCCAAGAGGAAGGTATGATGAGTGTAGCGGCTAGTTTTCCCTCAGTTAAGAAACCAAGGTATATCGAACAGGAGAAGAGAGACGGTGACGACTGAAGGTGTTTGTGGAACCTGCACACACACAAACAAGTACTTTGTTCCCAACTTGCGATGAGGTTGTCAATCTCACCGGTTTGCTTGAAACAAAGGTTATGAGTGTATCGAGTGGAAAACAGTAGTAATATGCGAGTAAAGTAAACAGTGCGGGAATAGTAAACAGGTGATTGCAATATGATTAAAATAGGACCGGGGTCCACAGTTCACTAGTGGTGTCTCTCCATAGAAAATAACATGCTGGGTAAACAAATTACAGTTGGGCAATTGATAGAATAAAGATAACGTGATATGTCAAGAAGATCACTATGAGATTTACTCTGGGCATTACAACAAAATACATAGACCGCCATCCAACTGCATCTATGACTAATAATCCACCCCCGGGGATATCATCCGAACACCCTAGAAGTATTAAGTTGCGAACAACAGATAATTGCATTAAGCAAAGTGTGTAATGTAAACAAAGCATATGCCCTTGAGCATATGAATGTTGTTTTCTCCCTAGTAGCAACAGCACATCTACCACCTTAGAGGTTTCTGTCACTCCCCCAGGTGAAATAGAGACATGAACCCACTATCGAGCATAAATACCCCCTCTTGGAGTCACTAGCAACTACTCGGCCAAGATAGCTACTAACAACGGAGAGCATGCAAGATCATAAACAACATAGAGATAACAAAAGATATAATTCAGTACAGCAACTTAATCATAAACACCAATATTCATCGGATCCCAACAAACCAACATCATAGTATTACATAACGGTGATCTCAATCATGTATGGCAGCTCATGAGATCTAAACATGAAGCACATGGTGGAGAAGACAACCAGCTAGCTACTGCTATGGACCCATAGTCCAAGGTAGACTACTCACTCATCGCTCCGGAGGCAAGCATGGCGATGAAGAAGACCTCCGGTGGCGATTCCCCTCTCCGGCAGGGTGCCGGGAAGAGCTTCTGGACCCTCCCGATCTTCGGGTCGACGGCGGCGGCGGATCGCGATGTATTCTGGAAAACTGATCGGGCCCCTAGGTTTTTCTCGTCAGGGGGTATATATAGGCGAAAGGGCGATGTCAGAGGGGAGACCACGGCCCCTCACGTGGGCCCGGCGCGGCCAGGGGGGTGGCCGCGCCGCCCCTGTGTGTGGGGGCCATGTGGCCCCCCTCCGTCAGGTCTTCGGATGTTTGGGAGCTTCCCCGTGAAATATGACTTCAGGAACTTGTTTCGTCCAATTCCGAGAATATTTCCTGTGTATCACTTCTGAAACACAAAAACAGCAGAAAACAGGAAACTGGCACTGTGGCACTTCGTTAATAGGTTAGTTCCGGAAAATGTATAAAAGTGTCACTAAGTGTAACGAAACAATAGGCAAATGGTGTAAAAACAAGCATGGAGCATCAAAAATTATAGATACGTTTGAGACGTATCAAGCATCCCCAAGCTTAACTCCTGCTCGTCCTCGAGTAGGTAAGTGATAACAAAAGAATAATTTTTGAGGTGACATGCACCTACACAATCTTGATCATATATGTAAGCATTGGTGAGCTGGGATCAATAGAACTTAAAAACATGGGCATGAAAGATATAATCATGACAATAAGAACTTAGCAACCATGTTGTAAACATGTAAATGAACACAAACAAAAGATCATGATAATGAAACAATGAAAGTCAAACGTGTGTTCAAATCATAAGGAAAAACATACAAATGGTTTTCAGCTTGTCCTTCAAAGAGAGCAAAACATAAATGCATAGGACACCTCAAAGTTTAAGAGGGCGACTAGATACAAATAATTTAAGAACAAGTGAAACCAACAATATGAGTCAATCAATGAACCTTGGGACAATGCATATCACACTAAGAATGACAACTATGCTCTCTTAATGGTGCATAAAGAAAGAAGGTAGTGACTCAACATAAAAGTAAAAGAAAGGCCCTTCGCAGAGGGAAGCAGTGATTTAAAGTTTTATAACCTTCAAAAATTATGGTACTTACCGGCTTTGAGCTCTCATTGCCCCCATCATAAGCATCTTGAATGGTTAAAGTTAATGCGAGAACAGTTATGATGCATATGCTTGACAAATCATAAGTTGAAAACCTCGTGTCCCGTGAATACGAGTACCCAAACCATGCTAATTTACTTAGA
The DNA here is from genome assembly GCA_007115705.1 of Dactylis glomerata. Taxonomy (NCBI): domain Eukaryota; kingdom Viridiplantae; phylum Streptophyta; class Magnoliopsida; order Poales; family Poaceae; genus Dactylis; species Dactylis glomerata. The sequence goes on along the minus strand of QXEO01001691.1, from coordinate 2,222,638 downwards.
GTCCCAAGCAAGGCTCTTGTCATTGTAAGTATATGCATATCATTGAGAACCGCCAATGGGGTACCTCCGTGCCCGATGACATGGAACAAGCCCACACCAAAATGACAGGACAAGCAGACAATGAACACCTCGACATCTCTTTTATTTGCTATATTGTTTAGCTTTTTATTGTGAGATGCGTCGTCGAATGTTCACCATGGGTATGCTGCAAATTTCCACCATGAATTATGCATGGCTTAGATTGGCGGCCTGGCGTTTCCCTAACACATATAAAAACTCCATGATCCTCACAAGATTCCCAATTCATTTCACACAGCGGGCATCCATAAACAAAAGATCACGATATCAACTCAAATAGAAGTGCAATGTTGAAAGCTTGCCCCATGACAACATGGCTGGGCTAGAATCCAACTTACAACTTGCAAGCATAACAACTCAGCATAAAAGACCACAATGTCAAAATTTTAAGAACAGGTAAAAGTAAAGTGTGCCTTCCGGTTCGTGAGAGCTTTACTGACCAAATTTCGCATAACACTGGTAAGAGTTTAATTTGAAGAGAAAATAAAAGCAAGTCAAATTTACTTGGAATAGCAAATTGCTAGTAGGTATGTATGGTGGACACTTTGGAAAACTTTGGCTTTTAGGAGTTGGATGCACGAGTAGAGCTCATACTCAGTACAAGGCGAGGGCTAGCAAAAGACTGGGAGCGACCAACTAAGAGAGCAATAATGGCCATAATCATGCAAAGCGACAAAGCGACATTAAAAGAAGCATACGATGGCATCAAAAGTCAAAAAATAAATGATCATGAAGGCTATTGGCGACTTTGTAAGAGTCTAACATGTGTGAGCATGCGCCAAGTCAACCCAAATAAAGCATCAAGGAGAAAACCAAAATAATGCTTCCATACAATAAAAACAACGCATGATTTTTTCAAAGGCTCATTAAGCAATCTCAGTTATTTGAGACAAGTCATGCTACAGCAAAACTACTAAGCATACTATCAAAAAGACATCAAGCATGACATGAAAAAGCCTAAGCCGCAGTCTACACAAGCTCCTTCTTGTACCACTATTTTGCACAAAGCTTTTTCTCTTTTCCAACACCATTTGAAATTTTTATAAACACCTCTTTTGATGAAAACCAATAAAGATCAGAGGCAAAAATACACCTTGATGAAAAGATATGACAAGATCTGAACGCATATCAAGGCGAAAACAAAAACCAAAAGTAGTAGCAGAAAAAGTAGAACGCTCGATTTTTAATAAGAGTGAAAACTAGAGCGTTCCTTGCAAATGAAAACGAGTACATCTCCTCCAAAGGAAATTTGTTGGGGTCCAACCATTTATTGCAGTAAACAAACAAACTAAACAAACTAAGAAAACTAAAACAACTGACACTCCAAGAAAAACACATAGTGCATGAAGCAATAAAAATATAGTGTTTTGAAAGGTGACCTGATTTTTGCCGATGAAGAAGGGGTGCCTCGGGGGCATCCCCAAGCTTTGACGCTTGTACTTCTTGGATATTTCTTGGGGTGATGCATGGGCATCCCCAAGCTTGAGCTTTTGTCCATTCTTCAACTCATCTCATCATTCTCCAATCCCTACACTTGAAAACTTCCTTCATACAAAACTAAACACAATTCTATTAGCAACATTAGTGTAAGCATAAAATATATTCAACCTCTTTTAGCTTCAGGTTTCAACCCAAAACCACCACATATAAAGTATATACTACTGTAGCAACTTCCACAAGAGTTCCATGATAAAAAAGAACTCAAAAGAAAGCGATAAAGTGGCAAAAACAAATATTGGCAGAAATCTGTCAAAACTGGACAGCTGACAAAGGACGAATTTTTGAGGGATTTTCCGTTGCTCAAATCAAAAAGTGTTCAACTAAGAAAAGTTTGTATATAACCTGGGGCATATGCACAAGAAATCGCAGGTCCAAAAGATATACAGAGAATTTTCACGAATTTTTACGGTGCAGCACCGAAAACAGTTTCAGGACAGCAATATCCCCAAATCTTTACCTCACTCAAATTAGAGGCTTCTCTTGGCACAAAAACGAAATAAACAAGATAAGGAGCGGTCATTACAGTAGTAATGACTTCCAAGACTCAAATAAAAGAAAAAGTACTGAAAAGTAAACAATGGGTTATCTCCCAAGAGTGCTTTTCTTTAACGCCTTTGAGCTAGGCGCAGAAAATTGCGAATCAAGTAATATCAAGTGATGAAGCATTAAGATCAACAGCAGAGGTCTCATCAATAAGGCATTGTATTTCATCCACATAAGTTTTAGAAGACTCTTTGTAATCATTCTTTGGCACACTATTCTCATCAAAAAGATTTTCAGGACAAATCCAGTCAAAATTGTTTTCAAAAGCTTCACTCAATCCCAAAAGCTTGCAAGGAATAGGTATTTCGGGCTCTTTATCATCTGTACTAATAACATGTATAGGAGAACCGAGTTTATTAAAACGTTTAAGAACCCTCCTAGCTTCAACAACGACGTCCTTAAATTCTAGGCGCAGAGTTTCCAAGATAAAAGCTTTCTTTTCGGGATCCTTAATTTCATGAAGCTTGAGGAACATGTATTGCATATAAGGATTAAGACTAGCAAACCTAGTTTCCAACATATCAATTAAACAAACAGAAGCAACTTCAATACTAGGAGCAAGCTCAATCCAAGACTTTTCCTCAACTTCCTCATGCATACTAATGTGATTAAAGAACTCCTCAATGTTACTTTTGCCAATAATCGAACCACTCCCTACAGAGAGGTCCTCCAGAACGAACTCAGGGAACAACATGATAAACTAAAGTAAAGAAATAACAACTACCAAGGATTCTAATTTTTTTGGGTTTTTGATATAAAAAGCAATGCAGGTAAAATAAAATAAAGTAAAGCAAAACAAATAACAAAGTAAAGAATGTGTGTGCGAAGAACTCCCCTCGCAGAAGTCTTCTCTCTTCCCCGGCAACGGCGCCAGAAAAGAAGCTGCTACTCGTGTGATGACGCCAGAAAAGAGCTGTGGTGTTTAGTTGACGTGGGAGCAGTATGTCCTTGTGCGTGGTGATTGACCAGCCCGTTGGGAACCCCAAGAGGAAGGTATGATGAGTGTAGCGGCTAGTTTTCCCTCAGTTAAGAAACCAAGGTATATCGAACAGGAGAAGAGAGATGGTGACGACTGAAGGTGTTTGTGGAACCTGCACACACACAAACAAGTACTTTGTTCCCAACTTGCGATGAGGTTGTCAATCTCACCGGTTTGCTTGAAACAAAGGTTATGAGTGTATCGAGTGGAAAACAGTAGTAATATGCGAGTAAAGTAAACAGTGCGGGAATAGTAAACAGGTGATTGCAATATGATTAAAATAGGACCGGGGTCCACAGTTCACTAGTGGTGTCTCTCCATAGAAAATAACATGCTGGGTAAACAAATTACAGTTGGGCAATTGATAGAATAAAGATAACGTGATATGTCAAGAAGATCACTATGAGATTTACTCTGGGCATTACAACAAAATACATAGACCGCCATCCAACTGCATCTATGACTAATAATCCACCCCCGGGGATATCATCCGAACACCCTAGAAGTATTAAGTTGCGAACAACAGATAATTGCATTAAGCAAAGTGTGTAATGTAAACAAAGCATATGCCCTTGAGCATATGAATGTTGTTTTCTCCCTAGTAGCAACATCACATCTACCACCTTAGAGGTTTCTGTCACTCCCCCAGGTGGAATAGAGACATGAACCCACTATCGAGCATAAATACCCCCTCTTGGAGTCACTAGCAACTACTCGGCCAAGATAGCTACTAACAATGGAGAGCATGCAAGATCATAAACAACATAGAGATAACAAAAGATATAATTCAGTACAACAACTTAATCATAAACACCAATATTCATCGGATCCCAACAAACCAACATCATAGTATTACATAACGGTGATCTCAATCATGTATGGCAGCTCATGAGATCTAAACATGAAGCACATGGTGGAGAAGACAACCAGCTAGCTACTGCTATGGACCCATAGTCCAAGGTAGACTACTCACTCATCGCTCCGGAGGCAAGCATGGCGATGAAGAAGACCTCCGGTGGCGATTCCCCTCTCCGGCAGGGTGCCGGGAAGAGCTTCTGGACCCTCCCGATCTTCGGGTCGACGGCGGCGGCGGATCGCGATGTATTCTGGAAAACTGATCGGGCCCCTAGGTTTTTCTCGTCAGGGGGTATATATAGGCGAAAGGGCGATGTCAGAGGGGAGACCACGGCCCCTCACGTGGGCCCGGCGCGGCCAGGGGGGTGGCCGCGCCGCCCCTGTGTGTGGGGGCCACGTGGCCCCCCTCCGTCAGGTCTTCGGATGTTTGGGAGCTTCCCCGTGAAATATGACTTCAGGAACTTGTTTCGTCCAATTCCGAGAATATTTCCTGTGTATCACTTCTGAAACACAAAAACAGCAGAAAACAGGAAACTGGCACTGTGGCACTTCGTTAATAGGTTAGTTCCGGAAAATGTATAAAAGTGCCACTAAGTGTAACGAAACAATAGGCAAATGGTGTAAAAACAAGCATGGAGCATCAAAAATTATAGATACGTTTGAGACGTATCACCCCCGAGGCTATGGTCGGGTTCCTTGGAGGCGATCATAGGCTCAAAATTTTCTTTGACTTGTATTCCTTCGACTTAGCTAGTATGCGTGACGTCATTAATATGATTACTTTCTACAATGATTTGACCGGATACTGACCGTTGCACATTGGCAGCACGGTAATTTCCGAATTTTCCGCCCGTTAGTGGGTTTGCCGCTTCCGCTTTGCACGCCACGCCGCAGTCCACGTTCCTTCCCGCGGAAGCTTTATTTAAGGAGAAACCTTTTACTTTTACTGTTTACCAGTTCATTGCTCCTCTGCCGCCGCCAGTGCTTCTTCTTTCTTGCGCTCGCCCTTTTCTCGCAGCCCTCGAGCGCCTCGCCATTGTATTCCCATCAAGAGGGTTGCGCATCGATCAAAGATGGCCAAGAAAGGGACAAAGAAGCAGGGTCTGGGCTAGATTCCCTCTTCCTTTGACGACGCGGATCTGAAGAAAGCGAAGAAAGAGGGGTTTCTGCCAGAATCTAGGGATATCGTCTTCCCTAGGGACGAGGCTATTCCTTCACCGCCGGCGGGATTCCGGGTGATGTTCCTCGCTTTCCTCTTCTGTGGTTTATCCCTTCTTGCCCATGAATTCCTTCGTGGGATTCTCTTTGTGTACGGCGTGCAGCTGCATCACCTCACGCCAAATTCTTTCCTGCACATTGCTTGCTTCATCACTTTATGTGAAGCATTCTTGGGCATTGACCCCCATTGGATTCTCTGGAAGTATCTATTTCGCCTGCGCCCTAGTGGTTCCCAAGGCGAAATTCCTGAGCTTGGTGGGGCCATCATCTCTGTGCGATCGGAGTCGCAATATCTTGATTTCAAGATGGCCCAGTCAGTTCAAGGCTGGAGATAGAAGTGGTTCTACATCAAGGACCAGAAATTCTCTGACTCTGACCAATATGGGCTTGCTCCCTTTGATGCCAGAAAGGGCTTGACAAAGCTGACTACATGGGATGCTCTACCCTCTGATGCTGAAGTCGAAAACATCAAGCCACTGTTAGCTCGTATTCAAGAGCTCAAGAATGCAGCAGGGAACGGACTAACAGGAACATAGCTTATGGTGTTCTTTCTCCAGAGACGTATTCAACCGCTACAAGATCGAGTTTCCAAATTATGGACTTATTCTGGCTCGAACGATCCTTCTCGAGTGTCGTCTTAGGACCTAGAGAAAAAGTATCTCGATAAGAGGGTTAGATCATTGGCTACCCTCACTGCAAAAATAGAAGTTCCTACATGTCTGGCCACTGCCTTCGACTCCAGGCACCCCTTGCCACAGGTATGCGACTTGCAATCCGAAGAAATATTTCACTCACTTTTTTCCTTTAACTATGTATTGTTGATGCTTTATACTGCGCATTCTTTGTAGGACCACCAATTTTTGGCTTCACGCCCTCCTCTTCCCGAGGAAGGACCCATCAATGCTGAAGTCGCCCCTACTGACTCCAAAGCCCCCGAGGCTTTTGAGATCCAGGACGGGGATGAAGCTGAGGGTTCTCTGGAGGGAAGTGACTCCACTTTTTCGCCTCCCCTCGCTGATTCTGAAGCTCAAGGTCCCGAGAAGAAATGAAAATGCCCAAAAGACTCGACTTCCATGAGTACATCTAAGCCAAAAGATGTACCGCAGGAGCAGACAGCTTCCAAGGATTCTGTCCCTACCATGTTTGAATTACTTGACTCGTAAGTTATTTGACTATTGTTTCCAACTATTTCTTCATTTTGATCTTCTCCTGTTCTTGAACTCGAATGATTTTCTTCTAGTGACGATGATAAGCCGAAGAAATCCACCACTGTGGTTCTTCCTTCGACAACTCCAACTGCTCCAAAGAAGAGCTCGCAGGAAGAGACCGTGGTGGATAAGCCATCACGGGACAACCTGGAGAAAATCGTTGGTGTGCAACCCGTAAAGTGCCGAAAGAAGACGACACACTCTGCGTCTATTTCTCTTGAGGCGCCTCAACCTCCCTCTTCTTCTGATCATGTAAGTGCAACTTTCTGTATTCTAACTCTTTATTCGTGCATTCTTCATATCCTTATATAATCTTGCTCTGCAGCCCCTGATGTAGAGATTTCTGTCTCTTGGCACTGATTGTGTTAAGATCCAAGAAGCTGCTGATGAATCCAAAGGTAATTTCCCTTGCTTTCCTTGCTCTTATGTTGTTTTCCTTTGTTGATTTCTTCTTGCTTGCACTTTACTGTATCACTTTCTTGTTTGCAGTCGCTCTGAACAAAGCACTTGCTCGCGTGGCTTCTTTAGAAGCCGTACTTAAGACCACTTCTCAGGCTCTCAAGGATGCCAAGATTGCCAAGGCTTCGGCTAAAAAGGCTGCCAAATCAGCAGAAGCCAAGGCTAAAAGGCTGAGAAAGCTTTGGCTGAGGTTGCTCAGAAGCAATCCAACCGTGAAGGAGCTGTCGTTGAGAAACTTGATGCGATTTGTATGTCTGTTGGCAGTAAGTTCTTCATCTTGTCTTGGTGTCTTGCTAAAGTTATATCTGTTGACATGCTTTTCTTGGCTTACTTGTACTTCTGTGATGCAGCAGAGCAACTTGGAGAGGTCTGGAAACTTCGGCTCGAAAGTGCCAAAGACCCTCTGCTAGACTTGGTTGACGTGTTGGAATCAAATTGGAGGCTTGTTCGAGATATCCTCCAGCAAACTCGCCATGTTCTTCCTCGCCTGTTCATCGGGTTATTTCTGAGGAAGAAGGATGAGCTACCTGTCGGCAATCTCAGGAAGCTGGTTGAAGCCTTCGATACTGTCGAAGACCCCGTTCTTGCGATGAAGCTTTCATCAGTGAAACAAGGTGTTGAAGAGACAATTGCTCTCACCCAATCGCATGGCAAGGAAGTAGACCGGGGGAAAGTTGGCTCCTCTTATGCTCGTCCTCCAGCGGAGATGACGGAGTTCTTCAAGAAGGCAAAGGAGTACGCACCCAAGCTCGTGTCTCTGATTCTTCCTACGCCAACTCCTTTGACTCCTGCACCTATGTCTTCTGTGCCTTCCTCGAGTACGCCTGCTTCCACGGACCCCGGTGCTGCTGAGGTGGCGTAGACTTTCGCCTATCCTTGTAGAATAGATTTTATAGCCCTACATGGTGAATTGGTGTTCGTTATCCAACCAGAGTGTAGTTCAGGGTAGCATAGTGAAGAAAGATATTTATGTGTTCAATTATGTTATCATTGTTGAGAGTGTCCACTAGTGAAAGTATGATCCTTAGGCCTTGTTTCTAAGCATTGAAACACCGTTTACAACCAGTTCTGCTCAATGTTTGCTTGCTGCCATTTTTATTTCAGATTGCAATTACCACATATATCATCCATATTACTTGTATTTCACTATCTCTTCACCGAACTAGTGCACCTATACACCTGACAAGTGTATTGGGTGTGTTGGCGACACAAGAGACTTCTTGTATCTTAATTGTAGGGTTGCTTGAGAGGGATATCTTTGACCTCTACCTTCCTGAGTTCGATAAACCTTGGGTGATTCACTTAAGGGAAACTTGTTGCTATTCTACAAAGCTCTGCACTTGGGGGCCCAACATTGTCTACAAGAATAGAAGCGTGCGTAGACATCAAGCTCTTTTCTGACGCCGTTGCCGGGGAGATAAGGTAAAAGGTACTCACATCCTCTGGCTACTAAGCTATGTTGTAGTACTGTTGCTGGTGTGTGAGTGCTCAAAGTTATTTCCTTTAGATTGTGCAATTATATCTTTTTGTTTCTTGTTTTTATTTTCACTAGTTAGGCTTAATTGAAAACTACAAAAAAATTAGAGACCTTTATAGTATTTATCTTGAGTTAGGACATGAAGTGTGTGAAGATAAAATTAAAAAACCTATGGAACTTTATTTGCATGCTAATAGCAATGTTATTAGCATGAATTCTTTGAACACCATTATTGCTAATGCTATGGAAAATTCTAAGCTTGGGGAAGCTAGTTTTGATGAGCATGATATTTTTAGTCCCCCAAGCATGGAGGAGAAAATTTACTTTGATGATACTATACCTCCAATATATGATGATTACAATGATGAATATGATATTTTCAGTCCACCTACTATTGAGGAGAAAATTAATTATGATTACCATATGCCTCCTATATTTGATGACTATGGTGAAGAGAATGAGAATAATAGCTATTTTGTTGAATTTGCTCCCACTACAATTAATAAGAATGACTATGCTTATATGGAGAGTAATAATTATTTTATGCATGTGGCTCATGATAAGAATGTTTTATGTGATAGTTATATTGTTAATTTCATTCATGATGCTACTGAAAGTTATCATGAGAGAGGGAAACATGGTTTTATGCATCTCAGTAATATTAAGTCTCCTCTCTTTATGTTGAAAGTTTTGATGTTGCACTTGTTTTGCCTTCCTATGCTAGTAGCCTCTTGCTTCAATAATTTGTTTTATTACAAAATTCATTTGCATAGGAAGTGGGTTAGACTTAAATGTGTTGGATATTTGCTTCTTGATGCATTCTTATATGTTCAATTTATACATATGAGAGCATCATAGAAATTATCATGCCTATCTTAATGCCTATAAAGAAAGAGCTTTTGGGAGACAACCCATTATATTTTTGCTTTCAGTTTATTTTTGTTTCTTTGAGTCTTGGAAGTTGTTACCTCTGTAGCAACCTCTCCTTATCCTTTTATTTCATTTTTGTGCTAAGAATAGCCTCTAATAGGAAGAAGGTAAGTGACAAGGGTATAGATAATAAAGCCCGATAGTTGAGTACCCCTGAGGCTCGTTAAGCTAGGCCCAGTTGTAATACTAGTCGAAATACGAGTTCATGTCATATATCGATATTGTAATCTGTATCAGATCCCTCCCGATCCTTGAGACCTGGCCACCTATATATAGGGGCCAGGAGAGGACGGTGAGGGACGGATTGAAAGCAAGCCAGGTTTACACCCCACGTTTACTTTCGATACACACCTTGTTTTACTGATTTTACCTTCGAGTTCATCTGACGCCCTATCTTCCCGATCCTAAGTCCTTCATCTAGGACATTTGTCGAGTTAACCCTCGTCAATTGGCACCGACCGTGGGGACTCTGGGCATTGGAATCATGAATTCGACAGCTTTTTCACTTTTAGCCAACAGCAGTCCAGAAGTCGACGAAAACCAAAAGATGGAGTTGACAATCGGAAGTCTGAGCTTCTATGTTGGAGCTTCGGGTTCAACTTGTCTTTTGGATCCGGCGAAATCGGGTCCGTCGACAAATAAAACCGAAATAATTGCCAAGTTTGGATCATCTGTGGGCTCTTCTAGCGAGGCAAACTCGCCAGCAGCAACAGAAAATCTGCAAGAGGAACTCAAGGAATTTGACGAAACTCGGGGAGAGCCCGACGTGGAAGTAACAATGGACAAGTCGCACGATAGTTCAAGGGATTTCGCCAGCAGGAGCAGCGGCGTCTCCAGAAGCATACACCAGTTATGCGTCATTATCACTGAAGCAGCAGAAGAAAATAATCACACAGACAACGAAGAAGTCGACATGCAAGTCAACAAATTAAGGAGCAACGGAAAGAAGGAGAAGGAGAAAGTCCACGTCTCCACCGGAGAGTGGAGAATGATCATGTCAGCCATTAACCATGAGACAGATGTACCCGCAGATTCGAGAAGAGAAGTTCTAATGGGATATCAATACGCGTTACACCAGCGCAGAAAGAAGTTAAGGGAGGAAAGAGACATGTTTATGAGAAGCCCAGATTACAACAGCACATCAAGTGGAGGATATTGGGATGAGTATATCGATTCATCAGAGTCCAGCATGGAGAGACGCAGAGACCCGAAGCATAGCAGGAGGACAACATCACGGACAATAGAAGAAAGATACACGAACAGCCAAAGCGCAAACCCACCAGAGGAGGAAGAGGAATTTGTGCAAGAAACACTAGAATCGGCATTGGTAGCAGCACAGGCATACCTACTAACCACACAACCAAAGCCTAGAGACCCGCAGGAGCACATGCATCAAGCCACGATACGAAGCCTCAGGTTGGTAGAAGACAAGCTAAGGGGAAATCTTCCAGAGGAAAAGGTGACACATCATAGGCGAAAAGAAGAGGTCAAGCGCAAATCATCGCGGAACAAAACTAGCGAGTCTTCAGGAGATGAGAAACGCCAAAAATGGAAGGAGGATGCAAGGAACATAATAGCACAAGCAAGAGTAAACAACTCACGTTATGCGTGGAGAGAAGAAAATTACGAAGATAACGAAAAAGAGATGGGCGCATTATGCTTTACCCGCAGGGTTCACAAAACGCGGGTACCCAAAGGATTCAAGTTGCCACACGATCAAGAAAAGTATGATGGGTCGCAAGAACCCACTCTATAGTTATCAGACTACCTGCAAGCAGTACAAATACTCGGAGGAACAAGAGCAACGGCAATGCAAAGTTTGCAGTTACACCTCACCGGCGCAGCTCGGTCCTGGTTGAATACTCTACCCAACGATTCCATCGGAAGTTGGGGAGAACTAGAGAACCAATTCGCAAGAAATTTTCGCTCAACATACAAACAACCAACGTCATTGGAGGAAGTTAAGTCGTGCGTGCAGAGGAGAGACAAAACTCTGCGCTCTTACATACAACGCTGGAGTGTCATCAAAAATTCTGCAGAAGACGTCTCCGACGAAAGAGGAATAGACGCCTTTTCGGCCAGACTTCGTCGCTCAGACCTCGTGGAAGAGGTAGGGAGAATAAAGCCAAAGACAGTGTCAGAACTAATGGAAGTAGCCAACAGATTTGTCGATGGAGAAGACACGTATAACAACAAAAGGGGACGTTCACCAGAAGTCAACAAAACGAGCAGGCAAAGGCGAAGATACCGCAATGGCGACAACCACGGAAGGCGAAATCAGATAGCCGCGGGATATGACAGAAGGAATGAGGAAGGCTATGAAAACAATGAGTTTCAAACAAGAGATAGTCGGGGGACAGAAAAATCAAAGTACTCGGGCCCTTCGGCAGAAGACATGCTATATGGTCCTTGTCGCATCCATTATGCGTACCTAGATGGGAAAAGAGTTTCCAACCACCAGATGAAGGATTGCAGAACCTTCCTAAGGTTGCAAAACGCCATGGATTCAAGTCAAGGAGCACGACAGGGAGGAAAAAGCATGAGTCAGGGATACCAAATGCAATGACTCGCAAAACAGCTGGAGTCAAAAGTATATATATCAGCAATGATCCAACCAGTACCAAAGTCGAAGAAAGAGCGGAAGAGCATATCCAGACAGGTCAACTTGGCAATATCATCACCACCAGCTACTACAGAGTACTTGCAATGGTCCGATCAACCAGTTAGATTTAGCAGAGCAGACCACCCGAGGAAAGTTCCCAGGCTAGGGCACGCACGAATGGTACTAAAGGCGCAAATAGGGGGATACGACATCGGGAGAGTATTCACGGACGCAGGAAGCGGCATAAACCTAATATACGCGAGAACTCTGAGGGCAATGTGCATCTCACTGGAAAGTCTAAAGCCAACAGATTGTTCTTTCCATGGAATAGTACCAGGAAGCGCAAATTACCCTCTCAGAAAAATAGAACTCGATGTTTGCTTCGGCAATAGCAACAATTATCGCAGAGAAAAGCTGGAGTTCGAAGTCATGGACTGGCCTTCACAGTGTCATGCAATCCTGGGGCACCCAGCATTTGCAAAATTCATGGTAGTACCTCACTATGCATATCTCATGCTCAAAATCCCAGGACCCAAAGGAACGATCACGGTACAAGGCAACTTTGAAGTATCCAACACTTGTGATAAAGAATTCAATAGGCTGGCGCAAAATTTCGGCATGACAGCAGAGTACGCAAGACTGAAAGGCGAAACTGACCACAACGTGCTACCCGACGTCGGACGATCCCTGCCAGATTAGGCTTTCGATGCAACTCAAGACTCGAAGAAAATCCAGGTCCACCCCACGGACCCGAACAAAACCACTTCTATAGCAGTAAACCTGGATCACGCATAGGAAAGCATGCTCATCGAGTTCCTCTGTGAGCGCTGGGAAATCTTCGCCTGGTGTCCTTCGGACATGCCAGGGGTTCCCAGGGAACTCGTCGAGCACGCACTAAATGTTGATCCCAAAGCGAAGCCAGTCAAACAACCATTGAGAAGATTTGATGAACCCAAAAGGAAAGCAATAGCGTCCGAGCTACACAGGCTAGAAAATGCAGGGTTCATCAAAGAAATCAAAATGTCGACTTGGGTATCTAATCCAGTTATAGTCCCCAAGAAAAATACAGAAGTACAAAGAGTATGTGTCGACTATACGTCTCTCAACAAGCACTGCCCGACGGATCCCTTCCCTCTACCTCGCATTGATCAGATAATTGACTCAACAGCGGGGTGCGCAAGGCTTTCCTTCCTGGATGCATATTCTGGCTACAACCAGATCAAATTGAAGAAAGAAGATGAGGAAAAAACAGCTTTTATAACACCATACGGCGTGTTCTGCTATCAAGTCATGCCTTTCGGTTTAAAAAATGCAGGAGCAACCTATCAAAGGATGATGCAAAATTGCCTTGGAAGTCAAATAGGACGAAACATTCAAGTCTACATCGACGACGTGGTTATCACCACAAGAAAACAAGAGTCACTAATCAGTGATCTAGCAGAAACCTTCGACAACTTAAACAGGTACAAGCTCAAGCTTAACCCGACAAAATGCTCTTTTAGGGTATCTGCAGGGCAACTCTTGGGATTCCTGGTCTCCGCAAGAGGAATAGAGGCAAACCCAGAGAAGATCCAAGCAATACTAACGTTGGGGAAACCAACAAAGCTGCATGACGTACAGAAGCTCGCAGGGCGCGTCGCGGCACTGAGTCGATTTGTGGCGCGGCTAGGAGAGAAAGCACTTCCTTTCTACGCATTGATGAAAAAATCAGATGACAAATTCGAGTGGACGGAAGAAGCGGACACAGCTTTCGCACAATTTAAGAAAGTGCTTTCAACATAGCCGGTCTTGGTCGCACCAAAGGAAAAAAGAGCCATTACTACTATATATTGCAGCAACACATCAAGTGGTGAGCACAGTATTGGTAGTCGAAAGAAGTGAAGAAGGAAAAGCTCATGGAGTCCAGCGGCCAGTATATTTCGTCAACGAGGTACTATCCCCAATAAAGCAAAGGTACCCGCACTACCAGAAACTTGCATATAGCGTGTTCACAACAACACGAAAACTACGGCAATATTTCACGGTGCACCCAATCGTAGTGGTTGACGAAGCACCACTATCCAATATATTGAACAATCCTTCAGCAACAGGACGTGTCTCCTTATGGGGAATTGAATTATCACCCCTGGACATCACGTATGAAAAGCGAAAGGCGATCAAATCATAAGTTTTACCAGACTTCACAGCAGAGTGGCTGGAGTTACAAAATACAGGGCCGCCAGATTTATCGAGTGTATGGACAATGTACTTCGACGGTTCAAAAAGAATCCAAGGAGCAGGAGCAGGAGTAGTCCTGATATCACCACAAGGCGACAAGTTGAAGTATGTGTTAAGGATGAGTTTTCCCCAAGCTTCTAATAATGAAGCCGAATACGAGGCGATGCTCCATGGGATGAAAATGGCCAAACCATGCTGAGCAACTCGACTGAAAATATTTGGAGACTCGAATCTCGTCGTCCAACAAGTGATGAACAAGTGCGATGCCATCAGCGACAATATGACAGCATACAGAAACTTATATTACTATTTAGAGGGAACATTTGACGGATGCGAAGTTTCGCATGTTAGTAGAGCCAGCAACGAGGAAGCCGACAATTTAGCAAATATCAGGTCCCAGTGTTTACCCGTACCACAAGGAGTTTTTTGGGAAGAAATCATAGAAAGATCAATAAAAAGCGACAAAGTCTCGACTACAGGAGAACAAGTCCAGCACCAAGCAACAGGCTCGGGGGCTGGCAATAGAGGGACAGTTGAACCCGAAGAAGTTATGATGATCGAGGAAACCTGGATGCAACCATACTTGGCGTACATGGTAAACAAAACACTACCCAGAGATACAGTACAAGCGAAAAGGATAATACGACGATCCAAGGCTTTCGTCGTGTTGCAAGGAAAATTATACAAGAGAAGTATAACAGGCGTCTTGCAACGGTGCATCACTCCTCAAGAAGGGCAAGAAATCTTAAAGGACATCCACGCAGGGGTATGTGGACATCACGCTAGCAGCAGAGCCATTGCAGCCAAAGCCTTTCATGCAGGATTTTACTGGCTAATAGCCATTGAGGACGCAAAAGACATAGTGAGGAAGTGCGAGGCCTATCAACATTTTGCATCTCGACCACACACACCAGCAGCGGAGTTGCAACCAATACCATTATCCTGGCCCTTCACGCAATGGTGTCTTGACATGGTAGGAAAACTGCACAAATTTTGGCCAGGAGGGCATGTTTATATGCTGGTAGCAGTCGACAAATTCACCAAGTGGGTAGAGGCAGCCCCCGTAACAACTCAAGATTCTATAGCCGCAATCAATTTCATCAAGTCCATAGTTTTTCACTTCGGAGTACCACACAGTATCATCACAGATAATGGGACAAACTTCACATCAAAGGAGTTCAAGAATTACTGTGAAAGTTTGGGAATTAAATTGAAATTCGCATCTATGGCGCATCCAAAGACAAATGGGCAAGTCGAGAAAGCCAATGGCTTAATATGCAACGGGATAAAGAAAAGGCTATTAGCACCCCTCGAGAAAACCAAGCATGCTTGGGTAGATGAGCTACCCTCTGTACTCTGGAGTCTCCGAACTACACCTAATGCAGCTACTCAAGAAACACCTTTCTTCCTGGTCCATGGCGCAGAAGCCGTGCTTCCAGTCGAGATAACTCATGAAGCTCCAAGAATTGCGGCGTATGATGAAACAACTTCCACAGAAGTGCTTCAGGATGATGTTGATGCACTCGACGAGGCAAGAGATGTAGCACTAGCCAGAGCTACTCAATATCAGCAAAATCTACGAAACTACCACAGTAGTCGAGTTCGTCCATGATCTTTCGTGGTGGGAGATCTAGTTCTACGACTTAAGCAGGATGGTCATGGAAAATTGGAGTCCCCATGGGTAGGACCCTACATCGTGACGGAAGTAATACCAGGAGGAGCTTATTGACTACAAGACAAGAAAACGGGGAAAGATGAGAGTAACCCGTGGAATGCAGAGCAACTACGGCGGTTCTACGCATAGAAGACACAAGGCGATAAAAATCTTTCGGGTTAGGACCCCCTGAACCCAGAACATGAGGCCACAGGTCAGGTTCTTTGGGACAACTTGACAAATATATATAAGTATTTTACTTTCCACTCGGGGGCTCAGCCCCTCGAGTCGTACAAAATAATATTAACAAGTTACTGAGCTTTGTGAGTATCTCAGATATACTACTAGGTTGTTCGCAACCCGATATTCGACAAAAACAAGCACGGTTCAAAGGAACCCGATAATACATTAAGGGCATACCTCGGAATGATGATTCGTTCCTATGGTCTATTAAAGCGGGCACAAAATATAATCCAACACGATTACTTATTACAGATAGCACGAGAAAGGACAACTAAAGAAAAGAGATTACATAAAGGGAGAATCTAATGAAAGTGCACTTCAGCTTCGTACTCCTTCTGGCACTGGGTGCAGTCGTAGATCTTCACGTCGAACTTCGACGTACCGATGTGGTAGTCGAAAGTCATGAAGAAGCCTTGGTGGAGGTCATGGTCTTCTGCAAACTGCGACTAGCCTCCCTTGAAGTACTGCTCACCAGCACCGTTGTACCAGACCTCCACTTCATAGGGAGTCCCTCCCCCAGAGTGTTCACGAAGAACTGCGAGAGCCCATCCATGAACTTAGTGAATTTCAGCGGTAATCGCTGAATCTCACGCCACTGCGCGCCGTCGATGCAGAAAAAGGAGTACACTCTGGGCGGAGGAGGAGAAACGATAGGAGAAGGGGCGCTTGGACCTAGCGTAGCAGATGGCACCTTGGGTTTATTTTTACTCCCGGCCGGACGGCCGGGGCGCCGCTTCATCGGAGCAGACGATGAAGCTACCGCAGCTAAGATAGCAGCCTTATTCTTACTGCCGCGAGGGCAGTCACGGCCCCGCTTCTCCACCAGGGCGCCGATGTTCAGATGCGATCCACCTGCATCGGCCATGGAGCTAAGTGTTGGACAGAAGAAACCCTAGATGAGATGAAGGAGAGGAAGATGATGCGGTGGAGGAAGAGATTAATGACTGAATTAGGGTTTTTACCCTCGCTTAACATGCTTTATTTATAAGTACATACTAATGGGCCTCTACAAAGGCACGGTCCAAAAATATATGTACGGGCTCTTATATTCTGCCCAGCGCAGACGATAAAAGAAGCATCAGCGTATCAGGAGAAATGGTACGAACAAAAAAAAGAAAAAAAGGTTATTTATCAAGAAGCACAGCGTACCTCGTCTTGGGCTCGGGGGCTTGAGTCACACGAAACGAAGAGAAGAACCACCAAAAGTGCGAATCATGTCGGGAAATATCACAAGGAAAATATATGGAACAGTCATGTCTATCTTTTTGAGCCTATACTCGAAAAATTCGGCTATAGCCTCGGGGGCTACTCCCATCGGGAGCGCTATCGCGCACCCGATAGAAAGAAGTCGACAGAAGAAAAAAGAGAAGTTGAAGTTGATGATAGAGAACCAGTTGATGGACAAGTGGTTTAGGCGCAATCATTTGCATTTCGTCAGCAATAAACTTCAGCTACATTGTCGACAAAATGAACATCAATTACTCCCATCGGGAGCTATTCATGAGAGTTAAAAAGGATAACTCGAAAATTTTGTATATTGATTCAGTCAAACAAGGCTGCGACATATGATTCTCGAGTTGCGTCATCGCGACAAAACTTGAATGCCGTGGTTGAAATATATCACGAAAGTAAGACCCCGGGATCCGTCCTGTGTGGCCTGGTATACGCACATGGATGCGCTCTGCTGGTACTTATCCGTGTCTACGACGCGAAGAAAATCCTGGTGGACGCACTGGGTACCCTGAGAACCACTGGGATTCATTCTTTGTAAGTCCTAAATGCGGCAAAAGAATGGGTTTGACCGGTTTCCCGAATTCAAGTCCAAGGGGATTGAATTTGAAGTAGGTGACAAGTATCTGTTCCGGCAGTTAACTGGCCTCTTGATCTGTCAGAGTTGTCAGACTTGTTCATCAAAACCCCTTGCGAGACATTATAATAAAAACATAAGTCAAAAGACCAAGTCGAAGATTTGAAGATATGAAGAAGAAGTATTGGTCAAGTTGAAGATTTGAAGATCTGAGATTCAACCCGAATCTGCAATTCTGGTAGAATCTCGGGGGCTACTGACAAGGGTATAGATAATAAAGCCCGACAGTTGAGTACCCCTGAGGCCTGTTAAGCTAGGCCCAGTTGTAATACTAGTCGAAATACGAGTTCATGTCATATATCGATATTGTAATCTGTATCGGATCCCTCCCGATCCTTGAGACCTGGCCACCTATATATAGGGGCCAGGAGAGGACGGTGAGGGACGGATTGAAAGCAAGCCAGGTTTACACCCCACGTTTACTTTCGATACACAGCTTGTTTTACTGATTTTACCTTCGAGTTCATCTGACGCCCTATCTTCCTGATCCTAAGTCCTTCATCTAGGACATTTGTCGAGTTAATCCTCGTCAGTAAGATTTGGGGAAGTTGTTGTCCAGAAACAGATTTTTGTGCTTCACTGTAAAAAATCGTGATAAATCTCAGGGTAGTATTTTGATCTGAATTTTTTTGTGCGCATGCCCCAGGTTATTATCTAACTTTCATTAGCTTTGTACTCTTCGATTTGAGCAACATAAGATTTTCGAAAAAATCGATTTTTACCTGTTGTTCTGGTTTGACAGATTTCTGCCACTATTTCCATTTGCCTCTTAATCTCTTTCTTTTTGAGTTCTTTTGATCAGAAGAGCTTTAAAAGAAGTTGCTACAGTAGCTAATGTTTTAATGGATGTTTTACTTCAGTTGAAACTGAACCAAAAGTGGATCTACTATCATGCATACACTAATGTTGCTAATGAGAATTGTGTGAAATTTTGTATGAAGGAAGTTTTCAAGTGTAGGGAAAGGAGATTGATGTGATGAGATGAAGGATGGACAAAAGCTCAAGCTTGGGGATTCCCATGTCACCCCAAGAAATATCCAAGAAGTACAAGCGTCAAAGCTTGGGGATGTCCAAGGCCCTTCTTCATCAACAAAAATATCAGGTCATCTTTCAAGACACTATATTTTTATTGCTTCATATGCTATGTGTTGTTCTTGGAGCGTCTTTATTTTTGTTTTCAATTTTATTTTTCTTTGTTTGCTATAGTATATGGTTGGATCCCAGCATATTTGTTTTGGAGAGAGACACGCTCCGTTTTCATTGCGCAGAACACTCTAGTTCTCACTCTTATTGTCCTGCGAGTGTTCACTTTTTGCTAGCACTGGGTTTAGCTCTAGTTTTCCACTCATATTTTGTTCAGAGCTTGTTAGTTTTCGTATTTTATATATGATTATCTCTCTGGTCTTTATTGATTATTATCTTTGAGAGTTGTTTCAAATAAGTTGATTCGTGTTGGAGAAGAGTAAAATTCATGCTTATAGTGGTGCAAAAGGAAGCTTGTTTAGACTATGGCTTAGACTTTAACATTTCATGCTAGATATTAATTTGATTATATGCTTAGTAGTTATTGTTGTAGCATGACTTGTCTCAAATGACTGAGAGTGCTTAATGAGCCATTGAAAGAATCATGCGTTGTTTTTACCATACAAAAGCATAATATTGTGGTATTCCCCTTTGATGCTTTATGTGGGTTGACTTGGCGCATGCTTACACCATGATATGACTATGAACCAGTCACCTCAAGCCTCTATGATCATTTATTTTGACTTGTAATATCACTTTATGCTTTAATTAATAATTTTTTGTCGCTATGCATGATTATGGCCGTTATTGCTCTCTTAGTTGGTCGCTCCCAGTCTCTTGCTAGCATTCACCTGTACTGAGTATGAGCTCTACTCGTGCATCCAACTCCCAAAAAACTAAAGTTTGCCAATGTGTCCACTATATCTACCTATTAGCATTATTTCTATTCCAAGTATATTCCTCATGTTTTTATCTATCTTCCAAATTAAATTCTTGTTATGAGAAAATTAGTTAATAAAGCTCTCACGAATTTGATGGCACATTTACTTTATTTCACTTAATAAACTTGACCATTGTGACTATCTTATGAAGTTTATATGCTTACAAATTGTGAGTTGAGAGTTACTACAGCCATGCTTTCATGGGGCACATTTTCAACATTGCACTTATTACTATTTAGTTGATATCATGATCTTTTATTTATGGATGCCTAGCGGTGTGAAATGAGATGGAAACTTGTAAGCTCATGGAGTTTGTATATGTGTTAGAGAAATGCCTGGGCCGCTAATCTAAATCATGCATCATTCATGGCGGAAATTTATAGCATAACCATAGTGGGCATTCGATGATGCATCTCATAATAAAAAGCTATACCCAATGGTAAATAAAAGAGATGTCGAGGTGTTCATTGTCTGTTTGTCTTGTCATTTTGATATGGGAAAGCTTCCATATCATCGGGCAGGAGGTACCCCGTTGGCGTTCTCAATGATACATGTATGCTTACAATGACAAGAACTTATTTGGGACCTAAGTCGAGTAGCATGAGGTTTAGTTACTCGTATTCAAGGGACATGAGATTTTCAACTTATGATTTGTCAAACATATAACTCATATTTGCACTCACATTAACTTTAACCATTCAAGATGCTTATGATAGGGGCAATAAGAGCTCAAAGCTAATGAGTACCATAATTTTTGGAAGCTTTATAAAACTTGTTAATCCCTACTGCCCTCTGCGAAGGGCCTTTCTTTTTTTACTTTTATGTTGAGTCTTCATCTTCTATCCTTATGCACCAATTAAGAGAGCATAGTTGTCATTCTGAGTATAATGTGCATAGTCCTAAAATTTATTATTGATTGATTCATGATTATGGTATTGCTTGTTCTCAAATTATTTGTATCTAGTCACCCTTTAAACTTTGAAGGTGTCCTATGCATTTATGTTTTGCTATTCCATGAAGGACAAGCTGAATACCACTTTGCTATGCTTTCTCTATGCTCAAAACAAACAAATAACTTTCAATGCATTATTATTCATGATTTTTTGTTTGTGTTGTTTTTCATGTTGTAACATGGTTGCTAAGTTCTATTGTTAGAATTATATCTTTTATGCCTATGTTTAGAGTACTTTGATCTCAGCTTGCACTGCTTTTACAATAACTTGATCAAGATTGTATTGGCTGCATGTCACCTCAAAAATTATTTTTGTTATCACTTACCTACTCGAGGACGAGCAGGAGTTAAGCTTGGGGATGCTGATACATTGCAAACGTATCTATAATATTTGATGCTCCATGCTTGTTTTACACCAATTGCTATATGTTTTGTTTACACTTCGTGGCATTTTTATACATTTTCTGGAACTAAACTATTAACAAGATGCCACAGTGCCAGTTCCTATTTTCTGCTGTTTTTGTATTTCAAAAAAGTTGTACAGAAAATATTCTCAGAATTGGACGCAACAAAGCCCGAAGTCCCTATTTTGCTGTCACGTACACAGAGTCCAAAGCAGAGACGCAGAATAGTGATATGTCTCAAACGTATCTATAATTTTTGATGCTCCATGCTTGTTTATGCACCATATGCTTTGTGTTTTGTTACACTTCGTGGCATTTTTATGCATTTTCTGGAACTAACCTATTAACGACATGCCACAGTGCCAGTTCCCTGTTTTCTGCTGTTTTTGTGTTTCAGAAAAGTTACACATGAAATATTCTCAGAATTGGACGAAACAAAAGCTGAAGTTCCTATTTTTCCTGATACGAGACGGAGTCCAAAGCAGAGACGGAGGGGGGCCAGCAGGCGACCACACCATATGGTGGCGCGGCCTACCCCTCGCCCGCGCCACCAGGTGGTGAGGCCACCTGGCCCACCTCCTGACATTGCCCTTCCGCCTATATATTCTCCTCGACGAGAAAACCCTAAGCACCCGATCAATTTTCTAGAAAACATACTGCAAGCCGCCGCCGTCATCGATGTGAGATCGGGTGGATCCAGAAGCTCTTCCCGGCACCCTGCCGGAGAGGGGAATCACCACCGGAGGCCTTCTTCATCACCATGCCTGCTTCCGGAGTGATATGTGAGTAGTCTACCTTGGACTACGGGTCCATAGCAGTAGTTAGATGGATGTCTTCTCCTCCATGTGATTCATGTTTAGATCTTGTGAGCTGCCTATCATGATCAAGATCATTGTTATGTAATTCTACATGTTGTGTTTGTTGGGATCCGATGAATATTGAGTACTATTTCAAGTTGATTTATTGATTTATTATCTCTATGTTGTTTATGATCTTGCATGCTCTCCGTTGGTAGTAGATATCTTGGCCGAGTAGATCCTAGTGACTCCAAGAGGGAGTATTTATGCTCGATAGTGGGTTCATGCCTCTGGTAACTTGGGGGAGTGACAACAACCTCTAAAGTTGTAGATGTGATGTTGTGATGGTGCCAAGTTGACATGGGAATGTGTAGTTGATGTGGGAGCTTCTTCTTCTTCAATCCCCGGCAACGGCGCCAGAAAAATCTTTGCTGTGGCGATGTGTGATAGTGTAAATCACCGTCCAGTTGGGAACCCCAAGAGGAAGGTTTGATGAGTACAGCAGCGAGTTTTCCCTCAGTAAGAAACCAAGGTTTAATCGTATCCAGGAAAAAGCCAAACTCAAGAAGGTGATGCTTGCTAGCTTCGCGACAGCTCCTGACAATTTATAAGGCGCCTCGTCCAGTGCTTTGCTTTGCTAGCTGCAACGCGGAACCTGCACACAACACAACCAAATACTTTGCTCCCAACTTATGATGAGGTTGTCAATCTCACTGGTTTGCTGTAAACAAAGGAATGAGCATATCGAGTGGAAAGCAATAGTAGTATACGAGAAAGTAAACAGTGCGAGTAAAGTAAACAGGTGATAGCAATATAAAGGAAATAGGACCGGGGTCCACAGTTCACTAGTGGTGTCTCTCCATAAGATAAATAACACATGCTGGGTAAACAAATTACAGTTGGGCAATTGATAGAATAAAGATAACGTGCATATGTCGAGAGGATCACTATGAGATTTACTCTGGGTATTACAACAAAATACATAGACCGCCATCCAACTGCATCTATGACTAATAATCCACTCACGGGGATATCGTCCGAACACCCCATGAGTATTAAGTTGCGAACAACATATAACTGCATTAAGCAAAGTGTATAATGTAAACAAAGCATATGCCCTGGGACATAAGAATGTTGTTTTCTCCCTAGTGGCAACAACACATCTACAACCTTAGAGGTTTCTGTCACTCCCCCAGATTAAATAGAGACATGAACCCAACTATCGAGCATAAATACCCCCTCTTGGAGTTACTAGTATCTACTCAGCCAAGATAGCTACTAACAACGGAGAGCATGCAAGATCATAAACAACATAGAGATAACATAAGATAATATTCAGCACATCAACTCAATCATAACACCAATATTCATCGGATCCAAACAAACACAACATGTAGAATTACATAGCGGTGATCTCGATCATGGAAGGCAGCTGACGAGATCTAAACATGAAGCACATGGTGGAGAAGACAACCATCTAGCTACTGCTATGGACCCATAGTCCAAGGTAGACTACTCACTCATCGCGCCGGAGGCAAGCATGGCGATGAAGAAGACCTCCGGTGGTGATTCCCCTCTCCGACAGGGTGCCAGGAAGAGCTTCTGGACCCTCCCGATCTTGGGTCGACGACAACGGCGGATCGCGATGTGTTTCTGGAAAATTGATCGGGTTCTTAGTTTTTTCCCATCGGGGGGTCTTTATAGGCGAAGGGGCATCATCAGAAGTGGACCGATGCGGCCTCACACATAGGGGGTGCGGCCAGGGCCTGGGCCGCGCCGCCCTGTTGTGTGAGCGGCCTGTGGCCCCTCTCCATCTCCTCTTCGGTTCTCTGGAAGCTTCGGTAAATTTCTGGATGTTTGGCTTTTGTTTCGTCCAATTCCGAGAATATTTCCTGTGTAACTTTTCTGAAACACAAAAACAGCAGAAAATAGGGAACTGGCACTGTGGCATCTTGTTAATAGGTTAGTTCCGGAAAATGCATAAAAATGCCATGAAGTGTAACGAAACACTAAGCAAATGGTGTAAAAACAAGCATGGAGCATCAAAAATTATAGATACGTTTGAGACGTATCAGCATCCCCAAGCTTAACTCCTTCTCGTCCTTGAGTAGGTAAGTGATAACAAAAGAATAATTTTTGAGGTGACATGCACCTACACAATCTTGACCATCTATGTAAGCGTTGTGCGCTGGTATTAAAAGAACTTAAAACATGGGCATGAAAGATATAATCTTGATAGAAAAAACTTAGCAACCATGTTATAACATGAAAAAGAACACAAACGAAAGATCATGAAAATGAAACAATGAAAGTCAAACGTGTGTTCAAATCATATGGAAAAACATACAAATGGTTTTTAGCTTGTCCTTCATGAGAGAGCAAAACATAAATGCATAGGACACCTTCAAGTTTAAGAGGGCGACTAGATACAAGTAATTTAAGAACAAGTGAAACCAACATCATGAATCAATCAAAACTTTGGGACAATGCACATTATACTCAGAATGACAACTATGCTCTCTTAGACGGTGCATAAAGGTAGAAGGTGGTGACTCAACATAAAAGTAAAAGAAAGGCCCTTCGTGGAGCGAAGCAGTGATTAAACATGTGCTAGAGCTTTTCATTTGTAAAACAGAGAGATAAAAATTGGGTTTTGAGAGGTGGTTGCTTTTTTCAATGACTGGCAATGGGGTTCTTACTATCTTCCATACAAAAATGAAGCAAGTTTTTGAGAGAGATTGGCACTTTTGTGCTCTTTTATAAAGCTTGGCACTCCTCCCCACCTTTTTCCTTTCTCAAACCATGGCTAACCGATTCCATCTTGTGCCCACCAACATTCCCATACCATGGAGGAGTTTCTTTTTTGGAATAAGCAATATGGAAGATAGCAAATCCGACCACTACGTCCCCATGAGCTGAAAACAGTGTCACAAAGCGAGAAGTATTTTGAAGGTTTTTTGAAAGGTAGCACATGAAAATTTACTTGGAATGGCTTGCAAATACCATGCATAGGAATTTATAGTGGACACAATGGAAAACTTGGTTTTTAGGAGTTGGATGCACGAGTAGAGCTCATACTCAGTACAAAATAAGGGCTAGCAAAAGACTGGGAGCGACCAACTAAGAGAGCAATAACGGCCATAATCATGCAAAGCGACAAAGCAACATTAAAAGAAGCATAAGATGGCATCAAAAGTCAAAAACTAAATGATCATAGAGGCTTATGGCGACTTTGTATGAGTCAAACATGTGTGAGCATGCGCCAAGTCAACCCAAATAAAGCATCAAGGAGAAAACCAAAATAATGCTTCCAAATAATTAAAACAACGCATGATTTTTTCAAAGGCTCATTAAGCAATCTCAGTCATTTGAGACAAGTCATGCTACAGCAAAACCACTAAGCATACTATCAAAAAGACATCAAGCACGACATGAAAAAGCCTAGGCCGCAGTCTACACAAGCTCCTTTTTGTACCACTTTTTTTCATAAAGCTTTTTCTCTTTTCCAACACCATTCGAACCTTTTTGAAACAACTCTTTTGATGAAAACCAACATGGACCAGAGGTAAAAATACACCTTTATATAAAGATATAACAAGATCTGAACAAAAATCAAGGCAAAAAACGATAACTAAACGCAGTTCTAGAAAAAGAGAACACTCGTTGAACGATAAGAGTGAAAAACGGAGTGTTCTTGGCAAATGAAAAGCAAGGCAACTTCTCCAAAAGGAATTTGTTGGGGTCCAACCATTTATTGCAGCAAACAAAACTAAACTAAACTGAAAACTAAAACAACTGACGCTCTAAGAAAAATGCATAATGCATAAAACAATAAAAATATAGTGTGTTGAAAGGTGACCTGATTTTTGCCGATGAAGAAGGGGTGCTTTGGGAACATCCCCAAGCTTTGACACTTGTACCTCTTGGATATTTCTTGGGGTGCATGGGAATCCCCAAGCTTGAGCTTTTTTCCATTCTTCAACTCATCTCATCATTCTCCAATCCCTACACTTGAAAACTTCCTTCATACAAAACTAAACACAATTCTATTAGCAACATTAGTGTAAGCATAACAATGAATCAACCCTTTTTGCTCCAGGTTTCAACTCAAAACCACCACATATAAAGTATATACTACTGTAGCAACTTCCCCAAAAGTTCCGTGATCAAAAGAACTCAAAAAGAAAGCGATCGAGCCGCAAATACAAATAATGCCAGAAATCTGTCAAAACAGAACAGCTGACAAAGGTCGAATTTTTAGAGGGTTTTCTGTTGCTCAAATCAAAAAGTGTATAACTAATGAAAGTTTGGATATAACCTGGGGCATAGGTACAAGAAATAGCAGGTCCAAAATATATACTGAGAATTTTCACGAATGTTTACGGTGCAGCACCGAAAACTGTTTCAGGACAGCAACATCCCCAAATCTTACCTCACTCAAATTAGAGGCTTCTCTTGGCACAAAAACAAAATAAAAATGATAAGGAGAGGTTATTACAGTAGTAATAACTTCCAAGACTCAAATAAAAGAAAAATAACTGAAAGTAAAAACAATGGGTTATCTCCCAAGAGTGCTTTTCTTTAACGCCTTTGAGCTAGGCGCAGAAAGTGCAAATCAAGTATTTTCGAAAGAGGCATTAAGATCACTTGTTTACTATAGATCACCACTTACCACACTAGGCACTTTAGAAGTTTCCGAAGATGATTCAACCTGCAATTCACTCTTAGTTGAACTAAAAGTCTTACCAATCTTAAAAACATGATGCGGTTTAGGCACAGACACCTTGGGAACATACATAAATTTTTGCTCTTTTCCAACAAAAGCTTTCTCCTTCTTAAACTTAAGAGAAGAGAAAATTGAACTTAAAGTTTCCATGGATTCCTCTAGTTTCCCAATCCTAAGGTTTTGACTATCAAGAGTAGTGCTAGCTTCTAAAACGGTGATTCTCTTACCGATACTTTCTATTGCCTCATTAACTCGGCTAGCGTTATCAAGTATATTTGGCAAACTTTTTTCTAAAGAGCCTAGTTTTTCTATAACTTCCTCCAAAGTGATCTCAGTTTTAACAACATGGATAGGTGGTACTCCCACTAAACTTTCTATTAAAGTGCATGCTTTAAGAGCGGGAGTACCCAAAAAATTACCTCCTGCAAGAGTATCAAGAACATACCTATTCCAACTAGATATACCAACATAAAAATTTCTGAGGATCATGGTAGAATGCTTCTTCGTACACCTATGATGAGAATTGCTAATATGGTACCAAGCATCTTTCAAGCTCTCTCCCCCTTGTTGCTTAAAAGTACGAACTTCTACTTCAGGATTACTCATTCTAAAAAAACTAAAAGTAGACAAGTAAAAACAACTATAAAGGAAACTTATTTTTTGTGTTTTTGATAAAACGATGCAAGTAAAAATAAAGTCAAGCAAAACTTAAAACAAAGTAAAGGATGTGCGTGCGAAACTCCCCTTGCAGAAGTCTTCTTTTTCCCCGGCAACGGTGCCAGAAAACTTTTGCTGGTGCCAAGTTGACGTGGGAACATGTAGTTGATGTGGGTGCTTCTTCTTCTTCAATCCCCAGCAACGGCGCTAGAAAAATCTTTGCTGTGGCGGTGTGTAATAGTGTAAATCACCGTCCAGTTGGGAACCCCAAGAGGAAGGTTTGATGAGTACAACATCGAGTTTTCCCTCAGTAAGAAACCAAGGTTTAATCGTATCCAGGAAAAAGCCAAACTCAAGAAGGTGATGCTTGCTAGCTTCGCGACAGCTCCGGACAATTTATGAGGCGCCTCGTCCAGTGCTTTGCTTTGCCAGCTGCAACGCGGAACCTGCACACAACACAACCAAATACTTTGCTCCCAACTTACGATGAGGTTGTCAATCTCACCGGTTTGCTGTAAACAAAGGAATGAGAGTATCGAGTGGAAAGCAATAGTAGTATGTGAGAAAGTAAACAGTGTGAGTAAAGTAAACAGGTGATAGCAATATAAAGGAAATAGGACCGGGGTCCATAGTTCACTAGTGGTGTCTCTCCATAAGATAAATAACACATGCTGGGTAAACAAATTATAGTTGGGCAATTGATAGAATAAAGATAACATGCATATATCGAGAGGATCACTATGAGATTTACTCTGGGCATTACAACAAAATACATATTCCGCCATCCAACTGCATCTATGACTAATAATCCACTCACGGGGATATCGTCCGAACACCCCATGAGTATTAAGTTGCAAACAACAGATAACTGCATTAAGCAAAGTGTGTAATGTAAACAAAGCATATGCCCTTGGACATAAGAATGTTGTTTTATCCCTAGTGGCAATAGCACATCTACAACCTTAGAGGTTTCTGTCACTCCCCCAGATTAAATAGAGGCATGAACCCAACTATCGAGCATAAATACCCCCTCTTGGAGTTACTAGTATCTACTCGGCAAAGATAGCTACAAACAACGGAGAGCATGCAAGATCATAAACAACATAGAGATAACATAAGATAATATTCAGCACATCAACTCAATCATAACACCAATATTCATCGGATCCCAACAAACACAATATGTAGAATTACATAGCGGTGATCTCGATCATGTAAGGCAGCTCACGAGATCTAAACATGAAGCACATGATGGAGAAGACAACAATCTAGCTACTCCTATGGACCCATAGTCCAAGGTAGACTACTCACTCATCGCGCCGGAGGCAAGCATGGCGATGAAGAAGACCTCCGGTGGTGATTCCCCTCTCTGGCAGGGTGCCGGGAAGAGCTTCTGGAACCTCCCGATCTCGGGTCGACGACGACAGCGGATCGCGATGTGTTTCTGGAAAATTGATCGGGTTCTTAGGTTTTTTTCCGTCGGGGGGTCTTTATAGGCGAAGGGGCATCGCCAGAAGTGGACCGAGGCGGCCTCACACATAGGGGGACACGGCCAGGGCCTGGGCCGCGCCGCCTTGTTGTCTGAGCGGCCTATGGCCCCTCTCCGTCTTCTCTTCGGTTCTCTGGAAGCTTCGATAAATTTCTGGATGTTTGGCTTTTGTTTCGTCCAATTCCGAGAATATTTCCTGTGTAACTTTTCTAAAACACAAAAACAGCAGAAAACAGGGAACTGGCACTGTGGCATCTTGTTAATAGGTTAGTTCCGGAAAATGCATAAAAATGCCACGAAGTGTAACGAAACACTAAGAAAATGGTGTAAAAATAAGCATGGAGCATCAAAAATTATAGATACGTTTGAGACGTATCATGTTGCTACTAGGGAGAAAACAACAATCTTGTGTTCAAGGACATTTGTATTGTTTACATTACACACTTTGCTTAAGGCGATAATATGTTGCTTGCAACTTAATACCCAACGGTTGTTCGGATGATATCCGGCGGGTGGATTATTAGTCATAGATGCAGTTGGATTACGGTCTATGTATTATGTTGTAATGCCCAAGTGAATCTCATAGTGATCCTCATGACATGTACATCCATTTGTTTGCATTCTTTATTCTGTCAATTGCCCAACTGTAATTTGTTTACCCAGCATGTTATTTATCTTATGGAGAGAGACCTCTAGTGAACTGTGGACCCCGGTCCATTCTTTTACATTCTTATTACCGTTTACTATTTACTCGCATTATTTACTTTCTCGCAAACTACTATCTTTTACCACACGATATGTTTAATCCTTTGTTTATAGCAAACCGGTGAGATTGACAACCTCACTATAAGTTGGGGCAAAGTACTTTGGTTGTGTTGTGTGCAAGTTCCACGTTGCTGCTGGTGCAAAGCTACGCCCCAAATAAGGCTCCATATATAAATTGTCTGGAGCTGTTGCCAAGCCAGCGAGCATCAACCTTCGGAAGTTGGTTCTTTCTCCTACTGGTTCGATAAACCTCGGTTTCATACTGAGGGAAGACCTGCTGTTGTGCTCATCATACCTTCCTGTTGGGGTTCCCAACTGGGTGCCTAACAAGCACTATCAAGCAATTTTTCTGGCGCCGTTACCGGGGAGAAAGAGGATTTCTGCAAGGGGAGTCTCTCGCTTCCAATCTTTTACTTTGTTATTGTTTTGCTTATTTTCTTTACTTTATTTTTTCTTGCATCGTTTTTATCAAAAAATACAAAAAAAATAGCTCCTTTACAGTTGTTATTTTACTTGTCTGCTTTTAGTTTTGCTAGAATGAGTAATCCTGAAGTTGAGGTTCGTACTTTTAAGCAACAAGGAGGAGAAAGTTTGAAAGATGCTTGGTACCGAATTAGTAATGCTCATCATAGATGTACAAAAAAGCATTCTACCATGATCCTCCTTAGAAATTTTTATGTTGGTATATCTAGTTGGAATAGGTACGTTCTTGATACTCTCGCAGGGGGTAATTTTCTGGGTACTCCTGCTTTGGAAGCATGCACTTTGATTGAAAGTTTAATGGGAGTACCACCTATTCATGTTGTTAAAACTGAGATCACTTTGGAGGAAGTTATTGAAAAACTGAACTCTTTAGAGAAAAGTTTGCCAAATCTCCTTGATAACGCTAGCCAGGTTAATGAATCGATAGAAAGTATCGGTAAAAGAATCACTGTTTTAGAGGCTAGTACTATCCATGATAGTCAAAACCTTAGGATTGGTAAACTAGAGGAGTCTATGGAAACTTTGAGTTCAATTTTCTCTTCTCTTAAATTTAAGAAGGAGAAAGTTTTTGTTGGAAAAGAGCAAAAATTTATGTATGTTTCCAAGGTGTTTGTGCCAAAACCATAGCATGTTTTTAAGATTAGTAAAACTTTTAGTTGAAATAAGAGTGATTTGCAGGTTGAATCATCTTCGGGGGCTTCTAAAGTGCCGAGTGTGGCAAGTGGTGTTTTTGAGGAAACAATTGATCTTAATGCTTCATTTGAAAATACTTGATTTCCACTTTCTGCGCCTAGCTCAAAGGCGTTAAAGAAAAGCACTCTTGGGAGATAACCCAATGTTTTCTTTTCAGTACTTTTTCTTTTTGTTGAGTCTTGGAAGTTATTACTACTTTAATGACCTCTCCTTATTATTTTTTATTTCGTTTTTGTGCCAAGAAGAACCTCTAATTAGAGGAAGGTAAGATTTGGGGAAGTTGTTGTCCTGAAACAGATTTCTGCGCTGTACCATAAAAATTCGTGAAAATTCTCAGAATGTCTTTTTGATCTGCGAATTCTTGTGCACATGCCCCAGGTTATTGCCAAACTTTCATTTGTTTTGAACTTTTTGATTTGAGTACAGAAGATTTTCAAAAAAATCGATCTTTACCACTTGTTCTGTTTTGACAGATTTCTGCCACTATTTGTGTTTGCCTCTCGATCACTTTCTTTTTGAGTCTTTTGATCACGGGACTTTTGAGAGAGTTGCTACAGTAGCTTATGCTTTAATGGGTATTATACTTAAGTTTAAACTGAACCAAAAGAGTAGATT
This sequence comes from Dactylis glomerata, assembly GCA_007115705.1. Lineage (NCBI taxonomy): Eukaryota > Viridiplantae > Streptophyta > Magnoliopsida > Poales > Poaceae > Dactylis > Dactylis glomerata. The sequence continues at coordinate 2,191,263 of QXEO01001691.1, read as the reverse complement.
TACTATCATACTTACACTAATGTTGCTAATAGAATTATGTGAAGTTTTGTATGAAGGAAGTTTTCAAGTGTAGGGAAAGGAGAATGATGAGATGAGATGAAATATGGACAAAAGCTCAAGCTTGGGGATACCCATGTCACCCCAAGAAATATTCAAGAGGTACAAGGGTCAAATCTTGGGGATGCCCCGAGGCACCCCTTCTTCATCGACAAAAATCAGGTCACCTTTCAAGACACTATATTTTTATTGCTTCGTATACTATGCATTTTTCTTGGAGCATCTTTATTTTTTATTTAATATTTATTTTGTTTTGTTTGCTGTGATAAATGGTTGGACCCCAACATATTTCTTTTGGGGAAGATGCAGTCCGTTTTTCATTGCCAAGAACACTCTAGTTTTCACTCTTTTCATTCAACGAGTGTTCTCTTTTTCTAGTACTGCGTTTAGCTTTCGTTTTTTGCCTTGATTTTTGTTCAGATCTTGTTATTTCTTTGTATCAAGGTGTATTTAGGCCACTGGTCTATGTTGGTTTTCATCTTTAAGAGTGGTTAAAAAAAGGTTGATTGGTGTTAGAAAAGAGAAAAAAGTTTCATGCCTATAGTGGTACAAATGGGAGCTTGTTTAGACTGTGGCTTAGACTTTTGCATGTCATGCTTGATGTTATTTTTATAGTATGCTTAGTAGTTTTTGTTGTAGCATGACTTGTCTCAAATGACTGAGATTGCTTAATGTGCCTTTGAAAGAATCATGCGTTGTTTTTATTATATGGGAGCATATTATTGTGGTTTTCTCCTTTGATGCTTTATTTGGGTTGACTTAGCGCATGCTTACACCATGTTTGACTTTAACAAGTCGCCATAAGCCTCTTTGTTCATTTGGTTTTTGACTTGTGATACCACTTTATGCTTGGGTTAATAATGTTTTGTCGCTATGCATGATTATGGCCATTATTGCTCTCTTAGTTGGTCGCTCCCAGTCTTTTGCTAGCCTTCATTTGTACTGAGAGGGAATACTTCTCGTGCATCCAACTACCAAAAACCAAGTTATCCCAAAGAGTCCACTATAAATTCCTATGGATGGTATTTTCAAGCCATTCCAAGTAAATTTCAATGTGCTACCTTTCAAAAAACCTTCAAAATACTTCTCATTTTGTGACACTATTTTCAGCTCATGGGGACGTAGTGGTCGGATTTGCTATCTTCCATATTGTTATATTTCAAAAAAGGAAAAAGGAAAAAACAAAGAAAAAAGGGCAGTGATTGCGGTGCGGTGTTGATGTAGATGACCGCCCAGATGGGAACCCCAAGAGGAAGGTATGATGAGCACAGCAGCAAGTTTTCCCTCAGTAAGAAATCAAGGTTTATCGAACCAGTAGGAAAAAGCCAATACTTCAGAAGGTGATGTCTGCTAGCTTTGCGACAGCTCCGGACAATTTATTAGGCGCCTCGTCCAGTGCTTTGCTTTGTACCAGCAACAACGTGGAACCTGCACACAACACAACCAAAAACTTTGCTCCCAACTTACGATGAGGTTGTCAATCTCACCGGTTTGCTGTAAACAAAGAATTGAGCATATCGAGTGGAAAGTAATAGTACTATGTGAGAAAGTAAACAGTGCAAGTAAAAGTAAAACGGTGTAACAATCTGAAGGAAATTGGACCGGGGTCCACAATTTACTAGTGGTGTCTCTCCATAAGATACATAACAACATGCTGGGTAAACAAATTATAGTTGGGCAATTGATAGAATAAAGATAACGTGCATATGTCACGAGGATCACTATGAGATTTACTCTGGGCATTACAACAAAATACATAGACCGCCATCCAACTGCATCTATGACTAATAATCCACCCACGGGGATATCGTCCGAACACCCCACGAGTATTAAGTTGCGAACAACAGATAACTGCATTAAGCAAAGTGTGTAATGTAAACAAAACAAATGTCCTTGGACACGAGAATGTTGTTTTCTCCCTAGTGGCAACAGCACATCTACAACCTTAGAGGTTTCTGTCACTCCCCCAGATTAAATAGAGACATGAACCCAACTATCGAGCATAAATACCCCCTCTTGGAGTCACTGGTATCTACTTGGCCAAGATAGCTACTAACAACGAAGAGCATGCAAGATCATAAATAACATAGAGATAACATCAGATAATATTCAGCACATCAACTTAACATAACACTAATATTCATCGGATCCCAACAAACACAACATGTAGAATTACACAAAGATAATCTCGATCATGTAAGGCAGCTCACGAGATCTAAACATGAAGCACATGGTGGAGAAGACAACCATCTAGCTACTGCTATGGACCCATAGTCTAAGATAGACTACTCACTCATCGCACCGGAGGCAAGCACGGCGATGAAGAAGACCTCCGGTGGCGATTCCCCTCTCCGGCAGGGTGCCGGGAAGAGCTTCTGGACCCTCCCGATCTCGGGTCAACGATGGCGGCGGATCGCGATGTGTTTCTAGAAAATTGATCGGATGTTTAGGTTTTTCCCGTTGGGGGGTCTTTATAGGCGAAGGGGCAGCGTCAGAAGTGGACCAGGGGGCCCTCACCACAGGGCGACGCGACTAGGGGTTGGGCCGCGCCCCTGGTGGTGAGGCTGGCCCCTCTCCGTCTCCTCTTCGGTCTTCTGGAAGCTTCGTTAAATATTAGGATGTTCGGATTTTGTTTCGTCCAATTCCGAGAATATTTCCTATGTAACTTTTCTGAAACACAAAAATAGTAGAAAACAGGGAACTGGCACTGTGGCATCTTGTTAATAGGTTAGTCCGGGAAAATGCATAAAAATGCCACGAAGTGTAACAAAACACTAAGCAAATGGTGTAAGAACAAGCATGGAGCATCAAAAATTATAGATACATTTGAGACGTATCAGCATCCCCAAGCTTAACTCCTGCTCATCCTCGAGTAGGTAAGTGATAACAAAAGAAATAATTTTTGAGGTGACATGCACCAACACAATCTTAATCATCTATGTAAGCATTGAGTGCTGGGATCAAAAGAACTTAAAACATGGGCATGAAAGACATAATCTTGATAGAAGAAACTTAGCTACCATGCTATAACATAAAAAGGAACACAAACGAAAGATCATGAAAATGAAACAATGAAAGTCAAACGTCTGTTCAAATCATATGGAAAAACATAGCAAATGGTTTTTAGCTTGTCCTTCATGGAATAGCAAAACATAAATGCATAAGACACCTTCAATTTTAAGAGGGCGACTAGATACAAATAACTTAAGAACAAGTGAAACCAAAATCATGAATCAATCAATGATAAACTTTGGGACTATGCACATTAAACTCAGAATGACAACTATGCTCTCTTAGACGGTGCATAAAGGTAGAAGGTGGAGACTCAACATAAAAGTAAAAGAAAGGCCCTTCGCAGAGGGAAGCAGTGATTGCAAGTTTTATAAACCTTCAAAAATTATGGTACTTACTAGCTTTGAGCTCTCATTGCCCCCATCATAGGCATGTTGAATGGTTAAAGTTAATGCGAGTAAAATTATGAAGCATATGCTTGACAAATCATAAGTTGAAAACCTCGTGTCCCGTGAAGTATGAATACCCAAACCTTATGCTACTCGACTTAGATTCCCAAGCAAGCTCTTGTCATTGTAAGTATACACATATCATTGAGAACCGCCAACGGGGTACCTCCGTGCCCGATGACATGGAACAAGCCCACATCAAAATGACAGGACAAACAGACAATGAACACCTCGGCATCTCTTTTATTTACCATTGGTATAGCTTTTTTATTTTGAGATGTGTCGTCGAATGTTCACTATGGCCATGCTGTAAATTTCCACCATGAATTATGCATGGTTTAGATTGGCGCCCTAGGCGTTTCTCTAACACGTATACAAACTCCACGATCCCGCAAGATTCCCAACTTGTTTCACATCGCGAGTATCCATAAACAAAAGATCACGATATCAACTCAAATAAAAAGTGCAATGTTGAAAGCTTACCCCATGACGGCATGGTTTGGCTAATTTCCAACTTACAACTTGCAAGCATAACAACTCAACATAAGAGAGCCACAATGTCAAATTTTTAAGAACGAGAAAAGTAAAGTGTGCCATCAGGTTCGTGAGAGCTTTACTGACCAATTTTCACATAACACCAAAAAGAGTTTAATTTGAAGGATAGATAAAAGCAAGTCAAATGTACTTTGGAATAGCATATTGCTAATAGGTATGTATGGTGGACACATTGGAACAACTTGGTTTTTGGGAGTTGGATGCACGAGTAGAGCTCATACTCAGTACAAAATGAGGGCTAGCAAAAGATTGGGAGCGACCAACTAAGAGAGCAATAACGACCATAATCATGCATAGCGACAAAACATCATTAAGAGAAGCATAAAATGGCATCAAAAGTCAAAAACTAAATAATCATAGAGGCTTATGGCGACTTTGTATGAGTCAAACATGTTGTAAGCATGCGCCAAGTCAACCCAAATAAAGCATCAAGGAGAAAACCAAATTAATGCTTCCAAATAATAAAAACAATGCATGATTTTTTCAAAGGCTCATTAAGCAATCTCAGTCATTTGAGACAAGTCATGCTACATAAAAAACCACTAAGCATACTATCAAAACGATATCAAGCACGACATGCAAAAGTCTAAGCCGCAGTCTAAACAAGCTCCTTTTTCTACCACTTTTTTGCATGAAAACCAATATAGACCAGAGGTCAAAATACACCTTGATATAAAGATAAAACAAGATCTGAACAAAAATCAAGGCGAAAAACGAAAGCTAAACGCAGTTCTAGAAAAAGAGAACACTCGTTGAACGATAAGAGTGAAAAACGGAGTGTTCATGGCAAATGAAAAGCAAGGCAACTTCTCCAAAAGAAATTTGTTGGGGTCCAACCATTTATTGCAGCAAACAAAAATAAACAAAACTGAAAACTAAAGTAAAGACGCTCCAAGAAAAATGCATAGTGCCTGAAGCAATAAATATATAGTGTCTTGAAAGGTGACCTGATTTTTGCCGATGAAGAAGGGGTGCCTCGGGGGCATCCCCAAGCTTTGACGCTTGTACCTCTTGGATATTTCTTGGGGTGCGTGGGCATCCCCAAGCTTGAGCTTTTTTCCATTCTTCAACTCATCTCATCATTCTCCAATCCCTACACTTGAAAACTTCCTTCATACAAAACTCAACACAATTCTATTAGCAACATTAGTGTAAGCATAATAATGAATGAACCCCTTTTTGCTTCAGATTTCAACTCAAAACCACCACATATAAAGCATATACTACTGTAGCAACTTCCCCAAAAGTTCCGTGATCAAAAGAACTAAAAAAGAAAGCGATCGAGAGGCAAACACAAATAGTGGCAGAAATCTGTCAAAACAGAATAGCTAACAAAGATCGATTTTTTGAGGGTTTTTTGTTGCTCAAATCAAAAAGTCTATAACTAATGAAAGTTTGGATATAGCCTGTGGCATATGCACAAGAAATCTCAGGTCAAAAATATATTCTGAGAATTGTCACGAATTTTACGGTGCAGCACCGAAATCTGTTTCAGGACAGCAACATCCCCAAATCTTACCTCACTCAAATTAGAGGTTTCTCTTGGCACAACAATGAAATAAAAATGATAAGGAGCGGTTATTACCGTAGTAATAACTTCCAAGACTCAAATAAAAGAAAAAGAACTGAAAATAAAACAATGGGTTATCTGCCAAGAGTGCTTTTCTTTAACGCCTTTGAGCTAGGCGCAGAAAGTGTGAATCAAGTAATATCAAGCGATGAAGCATTAGGGTCAACGGGTGCCTTACGCCTTCCTCTCTTACCTTTGCTCTTAACTTTAGGGAACACATGATTATTGCAAGGTGGAGAGATGAATCTTATGGTGCCTTTTCCCACATCTATAATGGCGCCTATGAGCTTTAGTAGAGACCTTCCAAGCGTGATTTGTCCTTTTCCTACACATTCAATAACAAGATAATCAGTAGATACCATTTTTCCTAGGACTTTTGTATAAACTCCTTCAGCTATTCCAACGGGAAATATAGTGGCATTATTAGTAAGAGAAATTTCTTCTCCCCCCTCAGAAAGTTTCCAAAGACTCAAAGATTCATAAACATCCTTTTGGCATAAGACAAAATTCAGACATAATATCACAATGAGCATGAAAAGTTTCACCACTAATGGTGATTTTTACCGTAGGGTACCAACTCGATGGTTCAGAATTTGTTGGCACATAATCAAAATACTGGCGCAAAGTACTATATCAATTACCCAAACGAGTAGTGCTAGTTTCAAGAGTATTAAGTCTATTAAAAATGCTCACAAGAGAGGAATCAAAATCAGTTGGCATGCTATAAATTGTAATCAACTTTTTTATAATATTGAAAGCTTGATCTCCATCACAATGAAGGAAATCTCCTTCTGCTGTAGCATCCAAAGCTTATCTATAACGAAGAGCAAGTCCAAAGTAAAAGCAACTAAGAAGCAAACTCAAAGTCATTTTCGGTTCAGTTTTTCCATACCAATCATAAATTCTAGACCAAGCTTCTTTGAAACTTTCCTCACTCTTTTGTTTGAAAGCGAAGATCATTTCCTCGGGTGACATAGTAGTAGCAACTAAACTAGACATAATAAACAACTAAAGGAAACTATTTTTTTGTGTTTTTGATAAAATGATGCAAGCAAAAATAAAGTAAAGCAAAACAAAAACAAAGTAAAGGATGTGCGTGCAAAACTTCCCTTGCAGAAGTCTTCTTTCTCCCCGGCAACGGCGCCAGAAAACAGCTTGATTGCGGTGCGGTGTTGATGTAGATGACCGCCCAATTGGGAACCCCAAGAGAAGGTGTGATGAGCACAGCAGCAAGTTTTCCCTTAGTAAGAAACCAAGGTTTATCGAACCAGTAGGAAAAAGCCAATACTTCAGAAGGTGATGTCTGCTAGCTTCGTGACAGCTCTGGACAATTTATTAGGCGCCTCGTCCAGTGCTTTGCTTTGCACCAGCAACAACGTGGAACCTGCACACAACACAACCAAGAACTTTGCTCCCAACTAACGATGAGGTTGTCAATCTCACCGGTTTGCTGTAAACAAAGGATTGAGCGTATCGAGTGGAAAGTAATAGTAGTATGCGAGAAAGTAAACAGTGCGAGTAAAAGTAAAACGGTGTAACAATGTGAAGCAAATTGGACCGGGGTCCACAGTTCACTAGTGGTGTCTCTCCATAAGATAAATAACAACATGCTGGGTAAACAAATTACAATTGGGCAATTGATAGAATAAAGATAACGTGCATATGTCACGAGGATCACTATGAGATTTACTCTGGGTATTACAACAAAATACATAGACCACCATCCAACTGCATCTATGACTAATAATCCACCCACGGGGATATCGTCCGAACACCCCACGAGTATTAATTTGCGAACAACAGATAACTGCATTAAGCAAAGTGTATAATGTAAACAAAACAAATGTCCTTCGACACAAGAATGTTGTTTTCTCCCTAGTGGCAATAGCACATCTACAACCTTAGAGGTTTCTGTCACTCCGCCAGATTAAATAGAGCCATGAACCAAACTATCGAGCATAAATACCCCCTCTTGGAGTCACTAGTATCTACTTGGCCAAGATAGCTACTAACAACAGAGAGCATGCAAGATCATAAACAACATAGAGATAACATAAGATAATATTCAGCACATCAACTTAACATAACACCAATATTCATCGGATCCCAACAAACACAACATGTAGAATTACACAAAGATGATCTCGATCATGTAAGGCAGCTCACGAGATCTAAACATGAAGCACATGGTAGAGAAGACAACCATCTAGCTACTACTATGGACCCATAGTCCAAGGTAGACTACTCACTCATCACGTCGGAGGCAAGCATGGCGATGAAGAAGACCTCCGATGGCGATTCCCCTCTCCGGCAGGGTGCCGGGAAGAGCTTTTGGACCCTCCCAATCACGGGTCGACGAGGCGGCGGATCGCGATGTGTTTCTGGAAAATTGATTGGGTGTTTAGGTTTTTCCCATCGGGGGGTCTTTATAGGCGAAGGGGCAGCATCAGAAGTGGACCAGGGGGCCCTCACCATAGGGCGGCGCGGCCAGGGGCTGGGCCGCGCCCCCTGGTGGTGAGGCTGGCCCCTGGCCCCTCTCCATCTCCTCTTCGGTCTTCTGGAAGCTTCGTTAAATATTAGGATGTTCGGCTTTTTTTGTCTAATTCTGAGAATATTTCCTGTGTAACTTTTCGGAAACACAAAGACAACAGAAAATAGGGAACTGGCACTGTGGCATCTTGTTAATAGGTTAGTCCCGGAAAATGCATAAAAATGCCACGAAGTGTAACAAAACACTAAGCAAATAGTGTAAGAACAAGCACGGAGCATCAAAAATTATAGATACATTTGAGACGTATCAGGCACTCCTCCATGGTATGTGAAAGTTGGTGCGCACCCGATGGAATTGGTTAGCCATGGTTTATGAAAATAAAAGTGGGGAGGAGTGCCAAGCTTTATAAAAGAGGACAAATGTGCCAATCTCTCTCTCAAAACTTGCTTAGTATGGAAGATAGTAAGAACCCCATTGCCAGTCGTTGACAAGAACAACCACCTCTCAAAAAAATGTATCTCTATTTTACAAATGAAAAGCTCTAGCACATGTTTAATCCCTGCTTCCCTCCACAAAGGGCCTTTCTTTTACTTTTATGTTGAGTCTTCACCTTCTACCTTTATGCACCGTCTAAGAGAGCATAGTTTTTATTCTAAGTATAATGTGCATAGTCCCAAAATTTATTATTGATTGATTCATGATTATGGTTTCGCTTGTTCTTAAATTATTTGTATCTAGTCGCCCTCTTAAACTTGAAGGTGTCCTATGCATTTATGTTTTGCTACTCCATGAAGAACAAGCTGAAAACCACTTTGATATGTTTTTCTATATGGTTGAAACACACACTTGACTTTCAATGCATTATTACTCATAATATTTTGTTTGAGTTACTTTTCATGTTATAACATGGTTGCTAAGTTTTATTGTCAAGATTATGTCTTCTATGCCCATGTTTAGAGTACTTTGATCTCAGCACTCAATGCTTTATATCGTTTGATCAAGATTGTGTTGGTGCATGTCACCTCAAAAATTATTGTTTTGTTATCACTTACCTACTCGAGGACGAGCAGGAGTTAAGCTTGGGGATACTTGATATGTCTCAAACGTATCTATAATTTTTGATGCTCCATGCTTGTTTATGCACCATTTGCTTTGTGTTTTGTTAAACTTCATGGCGTTTTTATGCATTTTCCGGAACTAACCTATTAACGAGATGCCACAGTGCCAGTTCCCTATTTTCTACTATTTTTGTGTTTCAGAAAAGTTATATAGGAAATATTCTCGGAATTGGACGAAACAAAAGCTAAAGTTCCTTTTTTTCCCGATACGAGACATAGTCCAAAGCAGAGATGGAGGGGGGCCAGTAGGCGACCGCACCATAGGGTGGCGCGGCCTACCCCTGGCCTGTGCCACCAGGTGGTGAGGCCACCTGGCCCACCTCCTGACATCGCCCTTCCACCTATATATTCTCCTCGATGAGAAAACCCTAAGCACCCGATTAATTTTCCAGAAAACATACTGCAAGCCGCCATCATCATCGATGCGAGATCGGGAGGGTCTAGAAGCTCTTCCCGGCACCCTGCCGAAGAGGGGAATCACCACCGGAGGCCTTCTTCATCACCATGCCTGCCTCTGGAGTGATGTGTGAGTAGTCTACCTTGGACTACAGGTCCATAGCAGTAGTTAGATGGATGTCTTCTCCTCCATGTGCTTCATGTTTAGATCTTGTGAGCTGCCTATCATGATCAAGATCATCATTATGTAATTCTACATGTTGTGTTTGTTGGGATCCGATGAATATTGAGTACTATTTCAAGTTTACTTATTGATTTATCATCTCTATGTTGTTTATGATCTTGCATGCTCTCCGTTGCTAGTAGATATCTTGGCCGAGTAGATGCTAGTGACTCTAAGAGGGAGTATTTATGCTCGATAGTGGGTTTATGCCTCTGGTAACTTGGGGGAGTGACAACAACCTCTAAAGTTATAGATGTGCTGTTGCTACTAGGGAGAAAACAACAATCTTGTGTTCAAGGACATTTGTATTGTTTACATTACACACTTTGCTTAACGCGATAATCTGTTGCTTGCAGCTTAATACCCAACGGTTGTTCGGATGATATCCGGCGGGTGGATTATTAGTCATAGATGCAGTTGGATTACGGTCTATCTATTATGTTGTAATGCCCAAGTGAATCTCATAGTGATCCTCATGACATGTACATGCATTTGTTTGCATTTTTTATTTTGTCAATTGCCCAACTGTAATTTGTTTACCCAGCATGTTATTTATCTTATGGAGAGACACCTCTAGTGAACTGTGGACCCCGGTCCATTCTTTTACATTCTTATTAGCGTTTACTATTTACTCGCATTATTTACTTTCTCGCAAACTATTATCTTTTCCCACGCGATATGTTTAATCCTTTGTTTATAGCAAACCGATGAGATTGACAACCTCACTGTAAGTTGGGGAAAAGTACTTTGGTTGTGTTGTGTGCAGGTTCCACATTGTTGCTGGTGCAAAGCTACGCCCCAGATAAGGCGCCATATATAAATTGTCAGGAGCTATCGCCAAGCCAGCGAGCATCAACCTTCGGAAGTTGGTTCTTTCTCCTACTGGTTCGATAAACCTCGTTTTCATACTGAGGGAAGACTTGCTGATGTGCTCATCATACCTTCCTCTTGGGGTTCCCAACTGGGTGCCTAACAAGCACTATCAAAGAGCCGGGTGGCGGCCACACCATAGGGTGGCGCGGGCCCACCTCTGGCAGCGCCACCACATGGTGTGGGCCCCTCGGGCGTCCACTGACCTCGCCCTTCCGCCTATATATTGCCTCCGATGCGAAAACATAAAGGAATGGGCCTCGATCCACGAAAAGTTCCACAGCACCGCCGCGATTGAAGACAAGTTTCGGGGGACAGAAGTCTCTGTTCCGGCACCCTGCCGAGACGGGGAATTGCCCCCCGAAGCCATCTCCATCGACTCCACCACCATCTTCATCGCCGCTGCTGACTCCCATGATGAGGAGGGAGTAGTTCTCCCCCAAGGCTGAGGGCTCTACCGGTAGCTATGTGGTTCACCTCTCTCTCCCATGGTGTGATCTTAATGTGATCATGAGCTTTGCAATCTAGTTGAATAAGTAGATGTTACTCTTCATCTATTATGCTACTTAAGTTCTTTTATTAATGTAATCTCCGGAGACACCTTGTCCCACGGTGTGAAGTTGACAGTGTGCGCATCGTGTGTGGCTCTTAGGCTAAAGATTACAGTAATACTTATCATGAGTTATAATTTGAGTTGGATGTCTCTATGAAATTGTGGTGTTTGTCTGGAACCATCTAGTGCGCTCAAGGTGATAGTGTGGGGATATCTAGATTGGGGAATGCAAACTTTAAGGAGTGCTTTTATAGCCCTACACGGTGAATTGGTGTTCTTTATCCAACCAGAGTCTAGTTCAGGGTAGCATAGTGAAGAAAGATATTTATGTGTTCAATTATGTTATCATTGTTGAGAGTGTCCACTAGTGAAAGTATAATCCTTAGGCCCAACACTGTCTACAACAATAGAAGCATGCGTAGACATCACTCACTGCCCACAACTATATTAGATTTTGGTGTTCCCTCTGAACGTCGTTCTTCTTGGCGCTGTAATGAGCATATATCGAGGATTGCTGATCTTGAGGGTTGGTTATCCCTTTTGAAACGTCAGGCAAAAACTTCCATGGATCAAGCTAGGAAGTCGTTGGTTTGCTGAAGAAGGTTTCCTCTCTTGAGAGTCAGATGTCCGATCTGATGGCAAAGATTGTTCAACTCGAAGAATGCGATGCCTTCCTTATTGAGATCATCGAGTTAGCATGCGAGCAACTGCAATGTAAGCTGCCCGGAGCCCCCGAGTGTTTTTTGTTGCTACATTTGGTTCAACATATCTTTGGACTTCATACTTCTCAAGTATCTGTTTAGACCCCATCGCTGAAAATCGTTGGGTTTCTGAATGAGTTGCAGCTCTTGAGAGGGTCTCGTCAGATACCAATACTTTCTGGATTGATGCCCATCGTCGAGGTTCCATCGTTCTCTTGTAGGATCGTGTGCGTCACGTCGAGGAATCTGTGGATGGTTGCCAAAAATCTTTAACAACCATGTTTTCGGTTATGCTTCCTAGAAATCCTCCGCCTGAGAATTTTGGTTAGCTACTCGAGGTTTTCAGGATGAGCCGGCGCATTCATCGACTTATAGAACTAAATCTCATAGCTGGTGCCAATTTTTCTCTTGGCTGGGTACGAAAGTGGCATCCAAGGCTGAATTTTAGTACCATGTCTCTGGGCTTGCCTTCTTCACAAAGATTTAGATATGTGGCGCTACAGATTCATATGGATGCTACCCTTCAACCTGCAAGAAGGATGATTGCGAAGCTGCTCGAAGCCGATGCTAACTTCTTTCACGAGTATCATTATTTGAACCCACTCCTTGTTGATTCATCAGATCAAGTGGAGTTGTAGTCAAGGATTTACCCATTGTAGCTTGCTTTGTTCTATTTTTGTGAGCGTGAGAGTTTTAACTATTCAGATGCTGTTATCAGAGAGTTGTACTCAAGACACTGTTGTTGTTTGTGCGTTCGACCGCAATTTTTGTAGTATGCTATTCGTATTTATTCGCGTAGAATCTCTGATATGATAGACTTGTAAACTCAAAAGATGAGGAACTTGTCTTTTATTATGCTGAATGTAAAGATACATGGGGTGACCCAAGAGACCCGACCGGTGGCCTGTGTTCTAGATCTAGAGGGTCTTGCCCTTATGACTCATGGCTTAGTAGCCTTATTCTACTTACTCTACTTTCTAATTGCTCATCATAGATTGTCGCTTAGGTTGTAGGTGTCCCTGACTCATTTGTTGTAGATTTATTTGGGTCTGACGCTTGGACTCGAAGTTTCTTCGCTTCTGGCTCTGTGCAGTCTTCTTCAGGTTGCTTTGTAGTAGTTATGGTTGCCTTCTCTGTTTTGCCGTTGAGTTGTCCATATTCGGCTGTCATGCCAAATGTCTGCGCATCTTGTGGAACTCTTTGTCGCATATATCGGAGAGTTTGAAGCTTCCCTTCACGGTGATTATTCCGTTGGGTCCTGGCATCTTGAGTACCAAATAGGTATAGTGGGGTACTGCCATAAAACGCAAAAAACGCGGGTCATCCGAGGATCGCGTGATACTGAGAGGGCCAATCCTTGACTTTGAAGTCGAGCTTCTCCTTTATATAGTTCTGGCGGTTGCCGAAACAAACGTCGAGTGCTATTCGACCCAATGGGTAGTTTGCGCTGCCAGGTACGATTCCATGGAAGGAACAATCTGTTGGCTTGAGGAACTCTAATGATATACGCATTGCTCAGAGCGTCTTTGCGTATATTAGGTTTATTCCACTTCCTGAGTCCATAAATATTCTTTCCACGTCATATCCTCCTATCTAAGCTTTAAGTACCAGGGGCGCGTTTCCTGGCCAAGGTACTGTTATTGGGTGGTCTTCTCTGTTGAATTCTATTGGCTGCTCAGACCAGTGCAAGTATTCTGTAGTCACTGGAGGCGATGTTATTGCTAAATTGACTTGTCGAGAGATGATTTTTTCCTCTTTGTGCAACTTCGGTATAGGTTGTATCATTGCGGTGATGTGTCCTTCGGATGGGATGTATCGTCCATCATTTTCATTTCCGTGATTTGGCTGACTTTGTCCTTGTACCGCTCCGTTGGTTGCTTGCCGATTTGCTGGAGGTGCATTGTTTGCGTTTCCATCATAGCCTTGCCTCCTTGCTTCGGCTTGCTTATTTCCTGCTACTTCCTGGAGTTTCAAGAACGTCCTGCAATCCTTCCTTGCGTGCCGGGACACTCTTTTGCCGTTGATGAATGCATAGTGTATATGGCATGGTCCGTTTAGCATGTCATCTGGTGATTGATTATACTCCCTTGATCCTCTTGGCTGGAACTTCTTGTTGCTGCTTGAGTCTTCTTTGTCGTTGTTGCGATACCCTGAATTTTTGCGGTCGTCTCCTTGGTAGGTGTTGTCTTTATATCCCGCGGCTACTTGACTATGAGAACCATAATTATCATAGTTGCGAGATTTTTGCCTTTGACTGTTGTACCTGTTTCCTCTGTCGTCTTCAGGTGACCACGTCCTTTTGTTGTTACAAGCGTCTTCACCGTTCGTGAATCTGTTTGCTATATCCATTAGATCTGATACTGTCTTTGGCTTAATCCGCCCTATTTCTTCGACTAGATCTCCTTGTCGCAACCCAAGCATAAAGGCATCAATTGCTCTCTCATCTGAAACATCGACTGTGGAATTTTTTTATAATGCTCTATCTTTGTATGTATGATCAAAATGTCTCATTGCGCTGATGTATGCAAGCTTTGACTTCATCTATTGATGTTGGCCGCTTGTATGTTGACTTAAAGTTGCTTGTGAACTGCTTTGTGATTTCATCCCATCTTCCAATTGTTTCTCTTTCCAGCTTACCCAACCATGACTGTGCCGCGCCGGTGAGGTGGAGCTACAGACTTTGCATTGCTGTCTCTTTTGAGCCTCCTAATATTCTGACTGCTTGTAGATAATCTGAAAGCCATGACTATGGCTCCTGAGATCCATCGTATTTTTACTGATCATGGGGTAGTTTGAATTCTTTGGGCACACGAGTGCTGCAAACTCTGCGAGTAAAGCAAGGTGCTCCCATCTCTTTCTCGTCGTCTTCATAGTCGTACGCCTTATTGGAAGTCTTGGATCTTCGGGTTCCTTCATGCCTCAGGCTTTTATAGTACTTTGGTGATGGTGATCTGGATAGTCGACTTCTGCTTCTGTGCCGAGGACTATTGTGATGGCACAGTGATCTAGGTTTGTGTGTATCTTTGTTGTGATGTGCTTCCTCTTCTTTGGATGACAGTTTGTTTCCTACTAATCTTAACCCTTGCAATGCTGCCTGATGCATGTGTTCTATTGGGTCACCTGGGTTTGGTTTCGTAGTGTACAGATATGCTTGTGCCGCCATGAGTGCTGCTTCGGGTTTCTTTGGTATGATGTTGCCTTGCTCGTCGACTGATAGGAAAGACGAGTCAAGGTTTCTAGAGAGGTTTCGTCTATCTGAGTGCTCGTGATTTTTGACTCACGAGCCATGCCTGTTGTGTCTCATGTTGTTTGTTTGTGACGCATTGTTGCACGCTTCGTGCATAGCTTTACTTGCCACGCTTACTGATTCCCTCTTTTTCCGTATCTCGCTTTTCTCTTTTGCCAGCTGTCTTGCTTGCCGATGTAGGGCGTAGAGGTATCCTTGAAGTACTTCTTTGCTTGCATCCACTGGGATGGCTGTGCCGTTGTCGATGGCTGCTTTAATTGTATTCCACTCATCGGCCGATAGCCGAATTTTCACTCTGGTTGTGAGGGAATCTGCGATATCCCCTTCTTCCAGATGGTTTCCTCCTCTTGTTACATTTGCTGGGTTGAGTACTAGGTTGTTGTTGTCGTTGAATTCTTCTGAGTTGTCTCCTATGATTGCAAGTATTTGGTACTTATTATCGAATTTGCTGCTGAAGCTTGAGAAGATGATTTGGTCGTCCTCATGAAGCTCCAATCCTGTTTTCCACGTATTTGTGGACTTGTTTGAGATGCTGCCGCAGCAGATCATGAAGTCTTCTGATTGCTCTCCCAAGTCGAGGTTCTCCATGGTTTATTCGAGTTCTTTGATTGTGTATCCTATTTTTTCCGTCGTCGTGAAGCTAACCGGCGAGTTTACCTCGCTGGAAGAGCCGACTGATGATTCTGACATCGCCGCAGTCGTGATTTTTCCTGCCGATGGACCCGATTTCGTCGGATCTGAGAGGCGGATTGAACCTAGGGAACCGACGCAAAAGTTTAGGCTTCCAATCGTCAGGTCCATCTCCTGATCCAAGCTTTGAGCAACTATCAGGACTAAAAATAAATCTTCATAAGAGTGAAATATTTTGTTTTGGGAGGGCTAAGGAAATGGAAGAACAATACAAACAAATCTTCGATTGTGAGTCTGGTTCTCTTCCTTTCAGATACTTAGGTGTCCCAATACATTACAGAAAATTACTCAACAAAGAATGGAACCCAACAAAAAACCGATTTAAATGAAAATTGGGTTGCTAGAAAAGCAAACTTCTACCATACGGGGATAGATTGGTCCTTTTTAATTTTG
Organism: Dactylis glomerata; assembly: GCA_007115705.1. NCBI lineage: Eukaryota > Viridiplantae > Streptophyta > Magnoliopsida > Poales > Poaceae > Dactylis > Dactylis glomerata. Next base: position 2,174,938 of record QXEO01001691.1, on the reverse strand, counting down.
TTATAACTAGTCTACCAATGTTTATGCTATCTTTTCTAGAAATACCTAAAGGGGTAAGGAAAGGATTAGATTTCTATCAGTCTCAATTTTTCTGGCAAAATGACCAACTTAGAAAAAATATCGATTGACCAGGTGGAACATTATTTGTAGACCAAAGGACCAAGGGGGTTTAGGGATGGAAGTGCTAGATATCAAGAATAGATATTTACTTAGCAAGTGGCTTTTAAACTTCTGAATGAGGAAGGTATGTGGTAGGAGCTACTTTTTAATAAGCATCTTTGCTATAAGACCTTGTCTCATGTGACCGCAAACCCGACTGATTTGTCATTCTGGAAAGGACTAATGGGTGTGAAAGAGATATTTTTTGCGAATGGATCTTTCACTGTAGGTAATGGATAGAAAACACATTTCTGGGAAGATATCTGGTTAGGTGACACACCTTTATCCCACCAATATCCACTTTGTATGACATTGGGCGATGGAAAAGCGTATTAGTCGCTGATTTCTTATCCAGTGCCCCATTAAATATGGAATTTAGAAGAGCGTTAACTGGAAATAAGTGAGTACTTTGGTTGCAACTTGTACAAAGGCTCATGGGGGTAACACTAAATGAGAATTTGGATAGGATTATTTGGAAGCTGACTAGTTCCAGATTATTTTCAGTCAGGTCTCTGTATGCACATATGATGAATGGTCACACTATTTTTCTGCGGAAATATATTTGGAAGCTAAAAGTACCACTGAAATTTAAGATTTTTATGTGGTTCTTACATAGGAATGTTATTCTCACTAAGGATAATCTCGCAAAACAAAATTGGACTAGTCGTAAGAAGTGTGCGTTCTGTGATCTTGATGAATCAATCATCTCTTTTTCGATCTATTGTCCATTCGCTCGTTTAGTATGGATATTTATTCAACTAGCATGGTGGCCCTCGTAAATGCGTCCGCATGATCTTTATATTTCTATATATGTAGGTGAGCATCATATTTAATGTTTTGATTTTGTTTTGGAAATACATTTTCAAAATTTATGAAATTCGCATAATGTGATAGAGGCAAAATACACTTGTAGGAGGGTCAGCATTCTCACTGGATTTTGTAATGATATGTTATATTTTTATGTTGGTGTGGAAATTTTAAGTTTCTCTCGATGGATGGGCTGCCCCCTTTTAAATTTAAATTAAATTCTCCTTGAACCTTATATATGCATTTTGTCCGTTAAATGAAAGTAACTCATTTCAATCTTCGCCCGGTTCCACTAAGGCAAGGGATTCAGTAATCAATCTTGTATGTAGTTTAACTATGGTAGGTTACTATGTTTTTGTGAGAATGTCTCCGTGGTCGAGAGGTGTCGTATGGCCTAAAGGCCTATTGGCTGCTTCTATCTTTATGATTTCAAGATACACTTCTTCACGCAATAATCCAAGTTGTCAGTGGTTCCCATGGCTCATTTTTTCATTTATTTTTCGAGGTTGTTTGGCGAATTTTGTAGTCTATCATTCGAGCATGCCTTTGGCCACTCGTGTCCAAATATCTTGCTACTTGTAGAAGTTAGAGTTTCACATGATTGACATGTTAACTATTTGATTATTGTTTTGTATTCATTGATGTTTGCATATATTAACAAATCCTTTTATTTTTAGAGCCTCTTAAGCATTTTTCTTGCCACATTATGTCCGGACTGTTTCGTGCGCGAAAAATGGAGTTTCATTTTCTATCCAATACGTACTCGTTTTAGACAATTGACTTGTCTAGAGGAATTGGTGTCGACTTGATTTAGTTTTGAAGCTCTATGACCACCGTTGTGTTTTCACTAGTAGAAAAAAGGGCTTCCATTCGCCCCCATTAGTCCCCAAACTGTTCGGTTCGCTCATTAGTCCCGGTTCAATTGAAAATGTGGGCCAGAGAGCATTAGTCCCGGTTCAAATGGGTCATTTGGTCCCGGTTTGCGTCACCAACCGGAACTAATGGGTAGAGGCCCTTAGTCCCGGCTCGTGGCACAAACCGGGACTATAGGGCACCCTTTAGTCCCGGTTCGTGTCACGAGCCGGGACTAAAGGCCAGTTCAAATGAATCGTCGCTCCCGCGCTAGTTACGACGCGATCGTCGACGATCGTTTTGAAAATCGTTGCGCCATAACTTGATCGCTTCGGTAATCATCACTTTGACGCATCGGGACGCCGCCGCCAGCTGCCTAATCACACTGCCGGTCAGCCTCTTCTTCTTCCCTCTCTCTAGTATATAAGGATGTATACTTATAAGCATATTCTTCATCCTCCTAATCTCCTCCCAAAACACCATAGCATATCACCGGCGAGCTCTCTCTCTCCCTCTCATTTCAATGGAGCCGACGATGCCTCAATCTCGGGTGCATAATATCACCGCCGAAGGGATGGAATTCACCATCACGGAAACTCTCCGTGCATCAATGGTGGAGGTGTGGCTCCGCGGCGTCAAGCAGCGGTTCCTCGACGCCCCATAGATCAAATGTGTGGGCTTGGACTGCGAGTTCACCAGCCCTCGTGAGGGTAGGCGCCATCAGCGTGCCGCCGTCCTTCAACTCTCGGTGGTGTCCGAGGTTTTGGTCTTCCAGATATGTTGGGCTGAACATGTGCCGCTGCTGCTCAAGGATTTGTTGAAGGACCCCACCATTAGATTCTGCGGCGCGGCTATCAGCAATGACGTGCGCATGCTGGAATCATACGTAATTGAAATTCCGTCTGTGTATGACCTCCAAAGGATTATGCCGAACCCTACCAAGAATTCAATTCCGAGTGTATACAATCTGTCCAATGCTACTATTGGGACAAAGCTTGAGAAGAAGAAGAGGAAGAAGGACAAGAAGAAGGACGACGAGGAAGAAGAAGAAGAACTAATCTATGGTTGGGCCAAAGTTCCATTGAGCGACAAGCAAATGTTATATGCCGCTCTAGACGCTCGCTTGGGCTTCGAGATTGCTAGGAGGTATTGGAAGCTAGAAGGCTATTAGATGTGTGTGGTGTGGTGTGCGAGTCTCAAGTTTCGGTTGAGTAGCATGCATATATATTTGGAAAAATGTACTCCCTTGTGTTTAGGTTAACAAGTCTATTAATTTTCGAATTTTGGATTTTTCAAGTTTTTTGGCCTTTTTTGAATATTTTAATTATTAAAAATTAATAATTAAATTATGCATAAAAATTATTTGGAATTTATTCATGCTTATTATTACTTAATCATTGTTGCTTATTTTGTGAATTTATTTGGAATTTAAAAAGTAATATTATATGTTACCAAAGTGTATAGGTTAATAGAATTAGTGGCATATCATTATCACAAAGTCGCGAGCACAGTCTTGAAAGCTACTATGGAAGGAATGGAGAAGTTAAGTGTGCTAAGGGTGGAGCAGTGTGAGGATGGGTGACCAACCGGAAAGTGAGGACCACAAATATGTAATTTAACATGAGAATAGAGTGAGAGCCATAAGTATCTAATTTGACATGAGAACAGAGGTGATTAGATATTAGAGAAATAAAGAAAATAGAGAAATAAAGAAAAAGCAAATACAAATTGTATTCCGATCAGACCTTTAGTCCCGGTTTGTGTTACGAACCGGGACCAAAGGTCCTCCAGCCGCAGTACATGACCCGGTCCACGTGAAGGCCATTGGTCCCGGCACGTAAACAATCGGGACTAAAGGCTCCAGCCTTTAGTCCCGCTTTGTTAGTCCCGGTTGCTCTAACCGGGACAAATGGAACTTACAAATTAGGACCAATGGCCTTTTTTCCACCAGTGTTTGTACGCACTTTGATATGAAAGTGATGCCTTTTTATTTGTATGTGTGTATAAAACTACACCTATATATAGACTTTCTAGAGCCGATGCAAAAAATAAGTTAGATGTTATCTATATCTATACCTAATAATAAAGTACGTAAGGTTTCTGTCGTCAACCATATTTTTTGGACCGATTTGCCCTCCCACCAAATTATAAAATACCCCAAACACCATTGGTAAGTCAAAAAAAACGTTTCGTTCCGTCTTTTATTAATCCATTGTTGATAGCTGAGAAAAACGCTTCCCTCAAGCGCACGTTGCGACGTGGCCCACTCCAACTAGGGCCTTACCCAAGTAGGCCACTTGAACTTTTTATGGGCTTCATGTATGGAGGCAGAGCTATGCATCGCATAGCCTATTTGATATGGATTCTTTGCTCCTTTAGCTACTCAGAGTCCTATCACAACACGCGACCATGGGTGACCGACATGAATACCTTCCCCCCTTTGGCAATAAATAGGAATCGAGACAGTCAACCAAAAACATGGATTACAATTTCCGCTGCTCCATATTGCCGTCCCAAAGCGTCTCTCTGTGTTTCGCCCATGTTAGATATTGCCATTGTTGGATAATTAGGTACAATTTCCATTATTAATTCCAGAATATTAAGCATGACAACAGCAGCTACTACCACATGTAACTCGAACATACTAGATGTACTAAACAGCAAGATGAATGAAAATAAGTAGTAGCGAAATATGTACTCGCAGAACATGATGAACAGATAAACTGTAGTAGACCGCACGTACCGCTCGTTTGCAGATATAGTCGTTGCAGTAACGTTGTTGATGACAACGTTGGAGAAGACCGGTCGATGCAGACGGCGATGAAGACGGCGGTAGGCTGCACCGCCCGACTTGGAAGGAAGACGACCCGTGATAAAGAGCTTGAGCAGTCGCGCAGAGCGCTTCCCAAAAACCTAATTCGCCCTCTCCCGTACAGGATCGTAAATGCGAGTGGTTCCGGAGACCTGCTCTCCCGTTCGCCGGTGCACGCCGGCGCTCGGGATGGAGTAGACTACGGAGGCGGCGCAAGTAGCGAGAGGTGGCAAAACCCTAGATTGATTTCAGGTGTGTGCGGCGGTAGCCGGGCAAGAGTTTATATAGGCGCGGGCGCAGAGCGGAGAAACCCTAGGCAACGTGGGCCACGCCCACGTCGCACGTCCGTCCGAGTCGGTTACAGCAGCCCACGATCTGGGAGCGACCCGAACCGGCTAGCTGTGACGCGTCCGTCAAGGACTCGGTCAAACGCTCGGTTTTCCTGTGCAGCAAAAAGATAAGCTCGGCTCCGAGGCTTAATTCCGCAAAGTTTCCATGTGGGACTAAACTTAGCTCCCACCCCTTGCCTTTGTGCAGCCAAAAACTTGGGCTGCATTCCAAATGGGCTCACACACATGGGCTTTGAGATTTCTAGGAATTTCTGAAATCTATTATGAGCTCATATGAAAAGGCCCAATATTTCAACAATCCCCTACCAGATCTCAAATGCCCATTTAGAGATTTGACAAACCTCACTACTTGTTTATATACCAGTGTTTCAGCAGAGACTGTTAAGTTGAACTTCCGCCTAGAACCTTAAGCTACGTCTATCAGCAACTTGAACAATGGACTACGCCTTGAATTGCAAGTTTTGTGCGTCAAGATTTCACTCAAAGTCATAACCAGTACATGGCTGCGAGTAGCCTACCCCGCGGGTTGGAGCATATGCGTCGTACTCCATGGTCTCTTCATGAGTTTACTAGAGATCACCCAAATCTCATAGACTGCGACGTTTAACAGTCGGACTCATATAGGTGTGTTCTTTCAAGAATGCTCTGTAGGACAGCATCTTTGCTAATCATAGCCAACAGAAACACATTAAGGCATGTTGCCAACCTGCCTTACAGATTTTGAGAGTTTTGCATCTTCACATAGAGAGGGTTACAGAATACTCTCCTCAGTTAAACCACTAGCTTGTTTTCCCAGGTCCTAATTCACGGGATCTCCGATCACAAAGGTTGGGTTACCGCTATGGCATAACATCTATGGGTCTCAAACCCATCTCCCTCGATGCACTATCTATCACATTGCGTGATAGCCCCTTAGTAAAGGGATCTGCCAGGTTTTTGTCTGTTTGAATATACGTAACAGTTATTACTCCGGAGTTTCGCAATTTCCTGACAGACTTCAAACGTCTTTTAACGTGTCTTGATGACTTCGCGTTATCCTTAGAATTGTTCACTTTGACAATAACTGTTTGGTTGTCACAATTCAAGAGGATGGCCGGCACAGGTTTTTCAACCACCGGCAAGTCCATCAAGAGCTCACGCAGCCATTCTGACTCTATAGTGGCTGTGTCTAAAGCAGTAAGTTATGCTTCCATAGTTGACCTCGTCAATATGGTTTGCATACATGACCTCCATGATACGGCGCCACCTCCAAAGGTAAACACATACCCACTAGTGGCTTTGATATCATCTACATCAGAGATCCAATTTGCGTCACTATATCCTTCAAGCACAGCAGGGTGTCCTGAATAGTGAATCCCGTAACTCATTGTACCACATAGATAGCGCATGACCCTTTCAAGTGCATGCCAATGATCAATACCCGGGTTTGACATGAACCTACTCAACTTGCTCACAGCAAAAGAGATGTCAGGTCTTGTCGCGCTCGCTAAGTACATGAGTGAACCAACGATCTGAGAATATCTCAGTTGATCTGTTGGTTCGTTCTTGTTCTTACGTAATACCACACTGGGATCATAAGGTGTTGGAGAAGACTTGCCATCAATAAAGCCAAACCGGCTCAAGATCTTCTCAACATAGTGGGATTGCGATAATGTAATCCCACTCTCAACATAGTGGGATCACATCAGCTTCTCCCAGATCTTTCATATCAAAGCACTTTGACAAGAAAGACTTGACCTCATGTATTATTTTCATGTTTGTACCAAAGATGAGAATATCATCAACGTACAAACACAATATAACACCTTCGCCCCCACCATGGCGATAGTATACGCACTTGTCAGCCTCATTAACGACAAAGCCAACGGAAGTTAAAGTTCTGTCAAACTTCTCATGCCATTGCTTAGGTGCTTGTTTCAGGCCATATAAAGATTTTAGCAACTTGCACACCTTTGTCTCTTCACCTTTTACCACAAATCTATCAGGCTGATCCATATAGATTTCCTCTTCCAACTCTCCATTGAGGAAAGCTGTCTTTACGTCCATTTGATGAACGATAAGACCATAAGAGGCAGCCATGGAAAGTGGTACTCGAATGGTGGTTAGTCTTGCAACAGGTGAATAGGTGTCAAAGTAATCTTCGCCTTCTCTCTGTGTGTAGCCTTTCGCTACAAGTCTCGCCTTGTACTTCTCAATAGTACCATCAGGCCTTAGTTTCTTCTTGAAGACCCACTTGCAGCCCACAGGCTTACAGCCATGGGGGCGCTCTGATAATTCCCATGTTCCATTAGAAAGAATCGAGTCCATCTCATTTTGGACAGCTTCTTTCCAATCATCTGCATCTGGTGATGCATATGCCTCAGCAATGGACTTGGGAGTATCATCCACAAGGTACACAATGAAATCATCACCGAAGGACTTTGCAGTCCTCCGTCTCTTGCTCCTTGTAGGAGCTTCATTGTCATCCTTCTCATGAACGTTCTAAAAAACGTTCTCATGTGGTTGCTCAAAATAATCATCAGATGCACTAGATTCAGGAATTATCTCAGAAGAAAATCTAGCAGTGCTATGCATATCTTTCATAGGAAACATATTCTAAAAAAATGTTGCATCACAAGATTCCATTATAGTGTCAACATGCATATCAGGTACCTCGGATTTAACTACTAAAAATCTATAGCCAATGCTCCGCTGAGCATAACCTAGAAAGATGCAATCCACAGTCTTTGGTCCAAGTTTGCGTTTCTTTGGGATGGGAATGTTGACCTTCGCCAAGCATCCCCAAGTGCGCAAATACGAAAGTGATGGCTTTCTCCCAACCCACTCCTCATAAGGGGTTTTATCTTTATTCTTGTTAGGAACTCTATTTAGGACATGACATGCAGTCAACAAAGCCTCCCCCCACCATGCCTTTGATAAACCAGCAGTGTCGAGCATGGAATTCACCAAGTCAGACAGAGTGCGGTTTTTCCTCTCGGCCACCCCATTAGATTGGGGCGAGTAGGGAGGCGTCCTCTCATGAATAATACCGTGTTCCTCACAGAATTCGTCAAAGATTTTAGGAAAATACTCTCCACCACGATCCGACCTAAGACGCTTGATCTTTCTCTCTAGTTGATTTTCAACTTCAGCCTTATAAATTTTAAAGTAGTCTAAAGCTTCATCTTTAGTTCGCAACAAGTAAACATAGCAAAATCTAGTCGCATCATCAATCAATGTCATGAAATATCTCTTTTCACCTTTTGTCAACACACCATTCATCTCGCATAGATCAGAATGTATGAGTTCTAGAGGTGCCAAGTTTCTCTCCTCGGCCGCCGTATGAGGCTTACGAGGTTGCTTCGATTGCACACAACTATGGCACTTAGAACCTTTGGCAATAGTGAATTTCGGAATTAAACTCATGCTGGATAACCGAGACATCAAACCAAAATTAATGTGACATAAACGAGAATGCCAAACACTGGTATCATCATTAACACCGCCACAAATATGGTTCACGGATTTATTACAGAAATCTGAAAGTGAAAAGCGGAACAAGCCTCCGCACTCATAGCCTTTTCCAATAAATTGTCCATGCTTGGAAATGACTACCTTATTCGACTCTAAAACAACCTTAAACCCATCTCTGCAGAGAAGGGAACCGCTAACAAGATTCTTGTTCATAGAAGGAACATGCTGCACGTTCCTCAGCTGCACGATCTTCCCCGAAGAGAACTTCAGATCTACCGTGCCAACACCACGAACAGAGGCATGTGACCCATTGCCCATTAGGACGGAGGAATCCCGTGCGGCCTGGTAAGAAGTGAACATAGAGATGTCAGCACACACATGAACGTTAGCACCCGTATCAATCCACCAAGAGGGAGATTGAAATACCGAAAGAACAGTAAATAGATTACCATACCCATCAGTATTGCTAGCAGTCACGACGTTGACATTCTTGGCCCTTTTCCCTCTGCGGTCTGCGTGTTCTGGGCAGTCCTTGGAAAAGTGGCCGGGCTCTCCACAAGTGAAACAAGTTAGATCACTCCTGTCCCTGTTCGGCTTCTTCTTCTTGAAGGTTGTAGTCTTTACAGGCTTGTTGAAAGAGGGCTTGAAGTTCCCTTTATTCTTGCCTGAGGATTTGCCTTTCTGCTGGACAAAGTTAGCAGTAGCATGACCCTCTCCTTTCTCAGTAGTGTCCTTAGCACGAGCCTTCTCCTCAACATCAAGGGATGCTATCAGATTTTCAACTGATATCTCCTGTCTCTTGTGTTTGAGAGCTGTGGCAAAGTTCCTCCATGAAGGGGCAACTTAGCAATAATGCAACCCGCCACAAACTTGTCGGGTAAGGCACACTTAAGGAGTTCGAGCTCTTTGGCAATGCACTGTATCTCATGAGCTTGTTGAACCACAGGAAGGTCCTTAGTCATCTTAAAATCATGAAAGCTCTCCATGATGTACAGTTCACTGCCAGCATTTGCAGCACCAAACTTGGCGTCCAGTGCATCCCAGAGCTCCTTCCCGTCTTTTATGTGCATAAACACATCACACAGACGGTCAGCAAGAATGCTCAGAATGCATCCCACAAAGATAGTATTGGCTTCCTCGAACTTTTTCTGATCATCCTCAGACATAGTTCCTTCAGGTTTGCCTTTACTAATCTGGAACACTTTCATCGTGGTCAGCCAAAGCTCAGCTTTGTACTGCCACCTCTTGAAGTGCACACCGGTAAATTTATCCGGCCTCAGTGCATCGGTAAAACCAGCCATTGATAATTCAGGAAATTGCCTACAATTAGATTTTTTGATTGTTGGATAATTAGGTACAATTTCCATTATTAATTCCAGAATATTAAGCATGACAACAGCAGCTACTACCACATGTAACTCGAACATACTAGATGTACTAAACAGCAAGATGAACGAAAACAAGTAGTAGCGAAACATGTACTCGCAGAACATGATGAACAGATAAACTGCAGTAGACCGCACATACTGCTCGTTTGCAGATGTAGTCGTTGCAGTAACGTTGTTGATGACAACGTTGGAGAAGACCGGTCGATGCAGACGGCGATGAAGACGGCGGTAGGCTACACCGCCCGACTTGGAAGGAAGACGACCCGTGATGAAGAGCTTGAGCAGTCGCGCAGAGCGCTTCCCAAAAACCTAATTCGCCCTCTCCCGTACAGGATCGCAAAGGCGAGTGGTTCCGGAGACCTGCTCTCCCGTTCGCCGGTGCACGCCGACGCTCGGGATGGAGTAGACTACGGAGGCGGCGCAAGTAGCGAGAGGTGGCAAAACCCTAGATTGATTTCAGGTGTGTGCGGCGGTAGCCGGGCAAGAGTTTATATAGGCGCGGGCGCACAGCGGAGAAACCCTAGGCAACATGGGCCACGCCCACGTCGCACGTCCGTCCGAGTCGGTTACAGCAGCCCACGATCCGGGAGCGACCCGAACCGGCTAGCTGTGACGCGTCCGTCAAGGACTCGGTCAAACGCTCGGTTTTCCAGTGCAGCAAAAAGATAAGCTCGGCTTCGAGGCTCAATTCCGCAAACTTTCTATGTGGGACTAAACTTAGCTCCCACCCCTTGTCTTTGTGCAGCCAAAAACTTGGGCTGCATTCCAAATGGGCTCACACACATGGACTTTAAAATTTCTAGGAATTTCTGAAATCTATTATGGGCTCATATGAAAAGGCACAATATTTCAACAGCCATCGATCTCTTACCTAGAAGACGGCCATCTGAGAGACGTCCCGGCTACGTGGGAGCTCCGGCGGCTGTAGACTTTCAAAACCAGCAACAGCAAGATGCATCCTAGGGGGTTAGTGCACCTGGGCGGTTGACGGCCAACGATCGCCGACTACACCCGCGTCGGGTACTTAGCCTATGGGGGCACTCCATGGTGTTGAATTCAGGCCCCAAAGACGACCACCACGCCACCACCATCTAATCATCTTCACGTAATTGATGCTGCCCGGCGACGCCTCGTTGGTTGGACGGGACCAATTATCACGCACTCTCATGGACAGAAACTCGGACGCCTAGGCAGGAGGCAAACATCCGGCACACATGGACCACCGCTCTAGAGCATGCACCTTCCTCCCAGCGCCAGCACTTGAGGGAAGCATCGGATGATGAGCAGCGCCGGCGAAAGAGCCCAGACACGGATATGTTGTGACGTGCGGGGCGGCGGGAGGCAAAGGAGGATGACCAGCGCGTCATCGACCACGTCACTCACTTTCGCGCGGGCGGCTCCTCCCAGGTCTCAAGCGCAACACTGATCTCGACTAAAACCTGCAGCTTCAGCTCTCTCCGTCGAGTGAACGCCAATGGCAAGCCCGAAAAATTTCCTGAGAAAAAGGCAGAACAAGCGCGCGTACGGCTAGAAGCTGGGCACGTCCCCTATAGCCTCATAAAGTTTCCTGAGCGATTGGTGTAGCAACACCGGGTAAGAAAATAATGTGAAAATAAAGAAGAATATATCTATCTGCTCGATATGGGAAATAAGACGACCGAGTAGGGATGCCACATTGGTACCGCAAGTGGGCCCAAGGTGACAAATTTGATTAATTAAAACAAAAATTAGATCATGATTAATTTGATTAATATTAATTTTTATTTATGACACAATATATATAATGCACAAATTTTAGCAAAGCTTCTTGTTTTTTTGCATAATAATATTCATCTATACATAATATACCACCTCAAGGCGTACCCCTCGGTCTAGAAAAGGACTTTGCAAACTTTGTTGCCATCTTCATTATTGATCGGTCGTTCGTCGTCCATTAATTACTAGCAAATTTCCGCTGTGAGGGCCTCTAGGATCCTAGACAGTCCAAGCAACATATATTTTTTCCGGTGCAACGCACGGGCAAATTTCCTAGTATGATTAATCTAAATATGGTTTTGATTTTCCCTGCAAAGATCTAAAATTCAGTTGAGCTGTACACAAGCATCGCCTTTTTTCCGTTGAACAATGTCGTGTCTGTGTAAGTATATTTGATGCGCACGTATAGATACTAAAAACAATGTGCCCATTACGAGTGGTAACTTTTTCCTTCTTTGTTTATCCATTCAGTTATTCTATTTGTGGAACTTCTGGTTTGAACCAATACGTACTCCATGCAAACTCTTTTTTTCTACCCTTTCCATATTCTGTACGTGTTTGCACGACTCTTTTAAGGTGGACGTGACAATATCCCACGTAATAACTTACACCTATACATATTATGTAGACAGTGCAAATTTGTTTTATTCCATGGACCGTCTCAAACAGTCTTAAAATAGACTACATACACAATTACGTACAGTTAACCTATTGGTAAATCCTAGCCATAAAACTTAGATCTAATTGTTAAAATAATTAGGATGATGTGGTTTAACGTGGTGTCTCTATTTTAAGACCTGTATTGTACTTTTAGTATATAATAGATAATAGATAGATAGATATACTTTTAATATTCCGCCCTCTACCAATGTAATGAATATGTTCGGTAATTGGTTAAATGGGGTTGAGAAGAAAGATAAGGCTCGGATTCGTATAGGCATATGTGTGGGCCATTTGGAATTGTTGGAATGATGTTATTTTTAATAGATGCTTGAATGTTAATTTTCTACAGGTCATTCATATGGTTATGCATTTGATCCAATAATGATTTTACCTTCTGCCAAAGACACAGCGGGTGCATATGGTTACTGGATGTAGCCGATTAGATACAGTTGCTCGGGATATCTACTACTTGGGTGGCTGGCGGCTTACTAGACGGCTTGATAATGCATAAGTGCTCTCTCCTTTTATTTCGCAAGATAGATTTTTATGAGCATTTTGTGTGATTCTTAAGTCATAATCAGTATACTATGTAAACTCCGAGATTTTTAATAAAGAGGCTAGGGCTTTGCTCCCCAGTTGAAAAAATGTAGATTCGGCACATCATAGTTGCGCCTTTGAGGCTTTAGTTGAAGACCCCTACCGGTGCCTAATGAACTTAGCTAGGATTATGATATGTCAATATGTCATGTTGAAAACAGCAAAGGACGGCCTAAACTCTGTACACTGTACTGGATCTGCATGTTGGAAAATGGCGGGAGTTGATGCATGCCTCGCTAAGCGCCAACCGCAAACCCCAACAAAGATTCCGCCGCGCACAGGCGAGCAGCTGGCCGATTGCCGGCGAGCCGAAATTTCCTTTCCGTCCGTACAATAAGCTCAGGAACCGGGGACGAAGGTCACTCCATTACCCAAAGTGAACAAAACTCCAGATTCAACGCACGCACAGCGACGACGAATTGACGCAGCGAGAGAAACGCACAGCATGTCAGTATAGTATGCTAAGCTAGAGAGAATCCAGTGTTAGTTTTTCAGATTGAGGAGGTAAATTAGATTATTAGAACATTGGATTAGGTGGTGTGCAATAATTGGTGTCGTAGGTAAGCTAGCTAGGCGTGCTAAACTATGGTGGCGGTATGTGGCTTCAGTACGCTTGTCTTTTGTACGTGCGTGTAGACGTGTGGTTTGCGTTCGATCGTGAGCATGAGTTGTACCCAAGTACGTAGCGACAAGCATACGAACAACCGATCTTGTCTTTCCCCAGGCCCAGCCGCGTACGTAGTGCTAGCACCGTAGATTAGTCCGTAGTTAAGCAGTACAGGTACTCACAGCATCCCACGGCCGGCTTATCGTACCTTGCTTATGCCACGGCCGGCTTCGAAAAAACGATCGAATTGGGCATTCCGGTAGTTCTGCATTTTGATGTGGAAGAAGAAGTACATTCCGACGGTAACATACATCTGTATAAACAGACAAATCTCTTGCAACTTTTTTTACTTCTGCAGTAGATGAGTACACAAAAATATGTCCTTGCTACTACCCGGGCGCGTTTTACAACCTTGCACATGCAGCCAAGTAGATCCGTAGAGAAGGATTGGCCTACTTGAGTTGTGATTGGTCTCACCTGATTGACAAGAGCAAAGCCTTTTTTCACTTTGCGCGTGGCACAGCACTCTTACGTCTCAATCCCGTGATGGACGTTGACATAAGGGCAGCTGCAGGAGGATCTAACACGATCTTATGTGAGACTAATTTGGATTGACTATGGATAATGTATTGTAGAAGAGAGAAGATCGGTTTCTGATCAAGTCTCGAGAAACGACTTTGTGAAGTTATGATCTCTGGACTACTCTGGAGTTGGAATCTCAGGGATGGAGAAGAAGGACGCGCGGCAGTACTCCAATGTCCTGCGCTACATCGCAGCAACCGGTCGTTAGGAGACACCATATGGATTTATCCACCAGACAGTAGTTTTTGCCTTGTTGTCATAGGGCCTCGCCCCGTCTCGCCCCCCCGAGGGCGACGGGGCCCTCCCCACCCGCCGCCGGCCGTCCCTCCTCCTACCCCTCTCCCCCGTCGCCGCCGCCGCCGCCGGCAGAGGTCGCCGGGCGAAGCCCGGGCGACGCCGACGACGGCGGCTCTTCCTTCCCCGCGTCATGGCAGGCGGGTCGGGGCCCTCTCCTTCCCTGGCGGCGGTGCACTTCGGGCAGCACTGGTCCGGCGATTTCGGGTGATTCTGGCGGTGGTGCCGTCCTCTGGCGGCGCGGCTCGACTGCAGGGCTCCGGCGGCGGCTGGTCCCTAGTCTGGGCGCACCGGCCCTAGATGGGCTTGGGCGGGCCCAGATGGGCTCGAGCGGGCCGGGCTCGGCCAGGCCGACTGGTGGTGGAGGAGACGCTGTGACGGGAACGGGGACGGCGGTCTGCGGCCAGCATATTGCAGCATGGCGGTGATGGCGCGGTGATGATGGTGCCAGAAAACTTGATGTTTGATGGTGCTAGAAAACTTGTTGGCGTTTGTTGATGAAGTAAAAATGACCGGCCAGTTGGAAACCCCAAGAGAATGTTTGATGAATATAGCAGCAAGTTTTCCCTCAGTTATGAAACCAAGGTAGTCAATCCAGTAGGAGGACGACAATACGACTGAAGGTGATGCCCACCAGCTTCGCGACAGCTCCGGACAATTTATAGGGCGCCTCGTCCAAGCTTTGCTTTGCGAGCGGCAACGTGGAACCTGCACACAACATAACCAAATACTTTGTTCCCAACTTACGATGAGGTTGTCAATCTCACCGGTTTGCTTGAAACAAAGGGTATGAGCGTATCGAGTGGAAAGTGATAATAGTATGCGAATAAAGTAAACAGTGCGAGTAAAGTAAACAGATGATGGCAATATAAAGGAAATAGGACCGGGGTCCACAGTTCACTAGTGGTGTCTCTCCATAAGATAAAATAATACATGCTGGGTAAACAAATTACAGTTGGGCAATTGATAGAATAAAGACAACGTGCATATGTCGAGAGGATCACTATGAGATTTACTCTGGGCATTACAACAAAATACATAGACCGCCATCCAACTGCATCTATGACTAATAATCCACTTGTGGCGAATCAATCCGAGAACTCCACAAGTATTAAGTTGCGAACAACAGATAATTGCATTAAGCAAAGTGTGTAATGTAAACAAAGCATATGCCCTTGAGCATATGAATGTTGTTTTCCGCCTAGTAGCAACAGCACATCTACAACCTTAGAGGTTTCTGTCACTCCCCCAGATTAAATAGAGGCATGAACCCACTATCGAGCATAAATACCCCCTCTTGGAGTCACTAGCAACTACTCGGCCAAGATAGCTACTAACAACGGAGAGCATGAAAGATCATAAACAACATAGAGATAACATAAGATAATATTCAGCACATCAACTCAATCATAACACAAATATTCATCGGATCCCAACAAACATAACATGTAGAATTACATAACGGTGATCTCGATCATATAAGGCAGCTCACAAGATCTAAACATGAAGCACATGGTGGAGAAGACAACCAACTAGGTACTGCTATGGACCCATAGTCCAAGGTAGACTACTCACTCATCGCGCCGGAGGCAAGCATGGCGATGAAGAAGACCTCTGGTGGCGATTCCCCTCTCCGGCAGGGTGCCGGGAAGAGCTTCTGGACCCTCCCGATCTTCGGGTCGATGGCGGCGGCGGATCGCGATGTGTTCTGGAAAAGTGATCGGGTCTTTAGATTTTTCCCGTCAGGGGGTCTTTATAGGCGAAGGGGCGGCGTCAGAAGTGGTCCTGGTGGGGCACACCATAGGGGGGCGCGGGCCAGCCCCAGGCCGCGCCCCCTGGTGGTGTGGCCCACCAGTGGCTCCCCTCTGTCTCTCCTTCGGTGTTTTGGAAGCTCCGTGAAATATCTGGACGTCTGGCTTTGGTTTCGTCCAATTCCGAGAATATTTCCTGTGTAACTTTTCAGAAACACAAAAACAGCAGAAAACAGGGAACTGGCACTGTGGCATCTCGTTAATAGGTTAGTTCCGGAAAATACATTAAAATGCCACGAAGTGTAACGAAACACTAAACAAATGGTGTAAAAACAAGCATGGAGCATCAAAAATTATGGATACGTTGGAGACGTATCAGGCGGCCGGAGCTTTACGGACCTATCTGGGTCCGGCCGGGCCAGTCAGGGCCTGGTGTGCTCCAGCTGCTATGTCCGGTCAATGACTGTCTCTCGGCGGTGGAGGTGGGTTCCTCCCGCTTGGCTGCGAGGCTGCTGTTCTTAGCCCCGACGATGTCGTGTGCCTCCGCTATTCAGGCCATAGGCTAGAGTCATGAAGCGACTGACAATGTCGACTTCAAGATCATGGTGGCGCATGCTGGTGGGTGGCGAAGTTAGGTGGTGGTGCTCTGTTGTGCCAGGGTTTTTTGTGTGACTGGGTCGGGAGAAATCTCTGTCAACTTGTCTGACCCTGATGCCGTGTCGCCTTGGAGTGACACCATTCCTTCCTGGAGGGCATCGTGGGACTCCCCTGTCCACTGTACTCTACGTACCAGGAGAAACCCTAGGACCGGTCAGGTCCGGGCAGCAGCGTCGTCTTAACGACGTTTTCCTTCTTGAAGGTGTTGTTTGGTACGGGTGTTTCAGAGTGCTTGGAGTGTGGTGGGCAAAAGACGGAGGGCGCAGCGGTTGCGGGTCATCATCGTTTTGTCACTTCACCATTGTTGTCATTTCTTTTCTTTTTGGGCATGTTTTCGTTGTTGCCCCAGCATTTTATTGATTGTGATCTATTGTATTGGTGTGATTGCTATATTTATATAACGGGGCGAAAGCATGTTTCGTGGCCATAGGGCCTCGCCTCACGCCCTGTACTACCCTGGGGCTGTAAAAGGAAGAATGAATGAACGGGTCCAGTACTGGCCCATGCATCGGAAAATTTCGATTTATGATTGCACGTCTGCTAGTGCTAATAACTAGGCTGCTTCTCATTCACCATTCGGTATATTATTGCTCCTAGTCCTAGGTCTGTACTGTACTCCTGTACATCATCGGTACATCGAGAATAATTTCGAGAACATGTACGTGTATCGCTCCGTCTCTTCCGATTCGTATACCTCCGACCAGTCTGTCCTCTGCACGATCCATCAAAAATGATTTCGGAATCCGTGTGACTTCGTCTCTTTCAGTTGCAGTATGCTGCGTCTTGTTCGTGTAAAACGTCATCCATCAAGAAACTGAACACACTTTATACAGCTTATTACTATAAGATCGTGTTAACACAGCGTAGCAAAAAGAAATCATCGCTCCGTTTTTCTCATCGTTTCATGCCATCGTTAGGGCATCTACAGCGCAGATCAAGCCTTTTAAAGCCCCGTCGTACGTTGTTAAAAATTGCTTATGAGTAAAAAAAATGACCATATGGCGGAGGTCCAGGTGGGCTCCAATATAGATACAAGGCAAATGGAGAAATGAAAACGAATGTCTATAAAAAGTTTCTCATGCGGATGTCCTTTCCAGAACCGTCTCCATTATCCCATACATGTGTAGACAGTTCTCAAAGTTGTCTCCTTGGATTCCGTTCACCGCGTGCGCTCTCGCCTTCCGCCTACCTTACATCGAGCTCACATTTATCAGCAAATTAATCTATAAGTGTTCACATATTGATTAACATACTATAAAATCGTAATATCGATTATGAGCCGAGATCAGCACCTAGGCATTGCGTTCTCCTCTCGATCTCTTCAACATTATTCCACTGCATCACAAGCCAGAGACTAAGAGCCTGCAATGGCCTCCCTACCCAGAATCAGGTTGTACTATTTTGTCGAGCAAGGCATACACTTTAGGGCGACGGTCACTCTTGGAGCAGCACGCATGGAGCGGTGGATCCATCGCGTGCAGTGGGAGTTTCTCGACCGCGCACCGGTGAATGCCAACTGTGTTAGCCTAGACTGCGAGTAGACCGACACAGTGAAGAATGTGAAGCAAAGGAACCTTCCACCAGAGAAGAAGCAACGTGCCGCCATCCTGCAACTCTCTGTGGCGTACGAGACTCTTGTCTTCTAGATTTCCTACGTGGATGCACTGCCTGAGCTCCTAAGGGAGTTCCTCAACAAATGTGAGATCATATTTTGAGGCGCGACAATCCAGCGTGATGTCCACTGATGCTGGAGTAGTATGGAATCACCATTCATGTGGCGTGCGACCTCCATAGGGAGATCCCCAACCCAACCCGTAACCATCCTCCAGGTCTCTATGATCTAGCGAATGCATACATTCAGACAAAGCTTTCGAAGAACGATCCAAAGATAGCATCGGTCAGAAGAGATGGATAGGGCGACGTAACATTGACCTTTGAACAGGTCAAGTATGTTGCTCTAGATTCTTGATACGTCCATTTTGCATCACTATTTTGTATCATAATTTACTGTTATTCATTGATATATTTCACATTTAGAGATGATACTTATGTTGTTTCCTCTGTTTTTACATGTTTGATGATCATTGGAAGATTTGCTGCCGGAGTCAGGATTCTGCTGGAAAAAGGACCGTCAAGACACCATGTTTCGGAAGATCAGGAAATTCCAGAAAAATACCAGCAAATTATATTTTGCCAGAAGACTGAAGAAGCCAGAAGGAGGAGGCGAGAGGAGCCACAGGGTGGGCTCACCCACAGGGGGCGCGGGCCCACCCCTGGCCATGCCGCCCTGTGGTGAGGCGGGGCGCGGGCCCACCCCTGGCCACGCCGCCCTATGGTGAGGCCACCCTGGCCCACTACTGCTATCGCCCCTTCGCGTATTTCATCGTCCCTGAAAACCTAAGTCAAGGGGGGCTCAGAGATAGACACCACCGCCTCTGCGGGGCAGAAAACATCAGAGAGAGAAAAGCTCTCCGGCAGGCAGGAATCTGCCGGGGAAATTCCTTCCCGGAGAGGGGAGATCGTCGCCATCGTCATCATCATCGCGCTGGACTTCATCGGGATCATCATCACCATCATCCTCATCACCAGCAACTTCATCTTCACCATCACCACGCCATCCCGCTGTAACATCTTGGGTTGAATCTTGTCAAATTCTTAGGGAAAACTTTCCCGGTGTTGATTACTCTTGTGGTTGATGCTATTGAGTAGAACCGTTGAATTAAGGTTTATGTTCAGATTATTATTTACCATTATTTCACCTCTAATCATGATCCATATGATGTCTTGTGAGTAGTTCGTTTAGTTCTTGAGGACATGAGAGAAGTCAAGTTGTTAGTAGTGGAATTATGTTGAGTAATATTTAATGGTTTGATATTATTTCTTGTGGTGCTATTTCACTAGTGGTGTCATGTGAACGTCGACTATATGACACTTCACCATTTATGGGCCTAGTGAGATGTATTGTGTATTTGGCTACCAATTGTGGGGTTGCTGGAGTGACAGAAACCTAAACCTCCGTTGGGAAACTATTGCACCAGGGAGCGTAGGATCTTAGAGTTTAAGGCTATGGTTAGATTTATTTTAATTACTTTCTTGTAGTTGCGGATGCTTGCAAGGGGTATAATCACAAGTGTGTATTTATCCTAGTAAGGGTAGTGCGCTAGCACAGGTTCACCCCCATAACACCTATCAAACCAATACAGATTATTTAGCGGCATGAAGCAAAAGCACTTGATAAGAACTCCCGTGTGTCCTCGAGAACATTTGATTATCATAAGTTACACAACCGGCTTATCCTTTGCTCTAGAAAGGATTGGGCCACTTGCAGCAATTATTATTACTATCTTTTATTTATTCGCACTTTATTTATTTGCATTACCAAATACCCATGAAAACCCGTTTGCTAGTATTTACAGTGAATCCTTCATCAAAACCACTTGTCAACACCTTCTGCTCCTCGTTGGGTTCGACACTCTTATTTATCGAAAGTACTACGATACACCCCCTATACTTGTGGGTCATCAAGACTATTTTCTGGCGCCGTTGCCGGGGAGTGAAGCGCTATTGAAGAGTGGAATTGGTAAAGGTAACCGTCACTGTAAGTATTGTTTTTATTTCTGTCTTTTATTTTTATTTTTATTTTGCTATGGAGAGCTCTCCATTTGGTTTCCTATTCGGGAACACTACTACCACTGCTGCGGATGTGGATGAACCACAACCACCACCTGCTCAATTAGATCTTTTTAAAATACCTATGAAAATTGTTGAACGTGTTATGGATAACTGCTATTCAGGAGATGGAACTGTCCATCCGGGTGATCACTTACTCTTTATACATGAATTATGCGAGTTGTTCAAGTGTGCAGGTATTTCATCAAGAAAAGTTAAGAGGAAGTTATTCTCTTTATCACTGAAAGGTAGAGCTGAGGAGTGGTATCGGCTGCTAAAAGATGGTCCATCTATTGCTTGGGAGGAAATTGTACCTCTCTTTTATTCCAAATTTTATCCTCCAAGTGAAATTCATAAAGATCGCAATCGAATATATAACTTTTGGCCTCATGATGGAGAGAGTATTGCCCAAGCATGGGGAGATTGAAGTTACTAATGCTCAAATGTCCCATTCATGAGCTCCCCAGTAATATTGTTATTGATAACTTTTATGCGAGGCTAGCTCTTCATGACAAGGATTATTTGGATGCTTCCTGTTTTGGATCATTTACTCATATGAAAGGAGAAGCTAAATGGGATCTTCTTGACCATATTCAAGAAAATGCTGAAGGATGGGAGAACGACAAAGGTAGGAGGTCAGGTATAAATTATGATTATGAATGCATTAAAACTTTTATGGGAACCGACGACTTTCATAATGTTAGCACTGCTTACGGTCTTGATTCTCAGATACTTGCTAACTGTTTTAAGGCCTTTGCCTCTTATCTTGATGTTCCAAAGAAAGATTGGAACAAATATCATGCGCCTTATAAAGATTCTATTAGTCATATTCTTGCTACAGCTACTAAAGTTTGTACTGTTGATAGCATTTTCCTGAACCTTATTTCGAGAAGAAGCCTTTCCCTGCTAAGGTAAAAGAGCATTCTACTTTGGTAAGTGTGTTTAATAAAAGTTCTAAGCAAGTTGTAGAACCTGATGAGCAAATTACTATTAAGTCTCCTATGGCTATAGTGAAGGACCTTGTTACTAAAGATGTTGGAGATGAACATATTATCTTTTGTGAAGATGCTACTAACATTGTTTCACATCCTAGTAGGCGTAGGAAAATAAGTGTTCTTGTTATCTCTGTCAGGATTGGCGATCATTGCTATTATGGTTTATGTGACATTGGTGCAAGTTCAAGTGCTATTCCTATAGAGCTTTATAGAGAAATTATGCATGAGATTGGCCCTTGTGAACTAGAGGAGATTGATGTGGTTATTCAGCTTTCTAACAGAGAGACTGTCTTGCCACTCGGTATTGTTCGAGATGTGGAAGTTTTATGCGGTAAGACTAAGTATCCTACTGATTTTCTAGTACTTGGTAAGGAAGCTAGTAAAACTTGTCCTATTATTTTCGGTAGACCCTTTTTGAATACTTGTGGTGCTGTGATAGATTGTAAGAAGGAGATTTTTTTACTAAGTTTAATGGAGAATCCTATGAGTTTAATTTTTCTAAGTTTGCTAAGACTTCTTATGAAAATGAATTGCCTAATGAAAATTTTCGAGTTGAACAGCTTGCTTCTATTGCTCTTGCTCCTAATAATGCTTTGCAGCAATTTATGGAGGACCATGAAAGTGATGTCTTCAGGGAGGAAAGAGAAGAGAAGGATGATATTCTTCTTCGCCAACCACCGTTGATTAAGCACAATTTACCTGTGGAGGATCTTGGTACCACTTTGTCACCTAAGAAAGATCCTATTTTTGAATTAAAACCTTTACCTGATGATCTTAAGTATGCTTATATAGATGATAAGAAAATATATCCTGTTATTATCAGTTCTAAACTTTCAGGAAAGGAAGAAGAAAGGTTATTGGAAGTATTGAGGAAACACCGAGGAGCTATGGGCTATACTCTTGATGATTTAAAAGGAATTTCTCCTACTATATGTCAGCATGCTATTAACATGGAAGAAGATGCAAAGCCAGTAGTTGAACATCAACGCTGCTTAATTCCCAAGATGAAGGAAGTGGTAAGAAATGAGGTATTGAAGCTCCTTGATGCTGGTATTATTTATCCTATTGCTGATAGTAGATGGGTTAGTCCTGTTCATTGTGTTCCTAAGAAGGGAGGTATGACTGTTGTGCCTAATGAGAATAACGAGCTTATTCCTCAAAGGGTAGTAGTTGGTTATAGGATGTGCATTGATTTTATAAAGGTAAACAAAGTTACTAAGAAAGATCATTATTGATACGTCCATTTTGCATCACTATTTTGTATTATAATTTACTGTTATTCATTGATATATTTCATATTTAGAGTTGATACTTATGTTATTTCCTTTGTTTTCACATGTTTGATGACCATTGGAGGATTTGCTGCCGGAGTCAGGATTCTGCTGGAAAAAGGACCATCAAGGGACCATATTTTGAAGATCAGGAAAATTCTAGAAAAATACCAGGAAATTATATTTTCCCAGAAGACTCAGGAAGCCAGAAGGAGGAGTCGAGAGGAGCCAGGAGGGGCCCTCACGCCAGGGTGGTGCGGCCTGCCCCCTGACCGCGCCAGCCCTGTGTGAGGCCACCCTGGCCCACTTCTGGTCTCGCCCCTTCGCGTACTTCATCGTCCCCGAAAACCTAAGTCAAGAGGGAGGCTCAGAGTTAGACACCGCCGCCTCTGCAGGGCGGAAAACACCAGAGAGAGAAAAGCTCTCCGGCAGGCAGAAATCTACCGGGGAAATTCCTTCCCAGAGAGGGGAGATCGTCGCCATCATCATCACCATCGCACCGGACTTCATCGGGATCATCATCATCATCATCTCCATCACCAGCACCTTCATCTCCACCATCACCACGCCATCCCGCTGTAACATCTTGAGTAGCATCTTGTTATTCATAGGGGAAACTTTCCCGGTGTTGATTACTCTTGTAGTTGATGCTATTGAGTGGAACCGTTGAATTAAGGTTTATGTTTAGATTGTTATTTACCATTATTTCACCTCTGATCATGATCCATATGATGTCTTGTGAGTAGTTCGTTTAGTTCTTGAGGACATGGGAGAAGTCAAGATGTTAGTAGTGAATTATTGTTGAGAAATATTTAATGGTTTGATATTGTTGTGGTGCTATTTCACTAGTGGTGTCATGTGAACGTCGACTACATGATACTTCACCATTTATGGGCCTAGTGAGATGCATTGTGTATTTGGCTACCAATTGTGGGGTTGCTGGAGTGACAGAAACCTAAACCTCCGTTGAGAAACCATTGCACCAGGGAGCGTAGGATCTTAAAGTTTAAGGCTGTGGTTAGATTTATCTTAATTACTTTCTTGTATTTGCGGATGCTTGCAGGAGGGTATAATCACAAGTGTATATTTATCCTAGTAAGGGTAGTGCGCTAGCACAGGTTCACCCCCATAACACCTATCAAACCAATAAAGACTATTGGCTTTATGAAGCGAAAGCTCTTGACAGAAACTCCCGTGTGTCCTCGAGAACGTTTGGTTATTATAAGTACACAACCGGCTTGTCCTTTGCTGAAGAAAGGATTGGGCCACTTGCTGCAATTATTACTACTGTCTTTTATTTACTCGCACTTTATTTACTCGTATTACCAAATACCCCTGAAAACCTGTTTGCTAGTATTTACAGTGAATCCTTGATCAAAACCACTCATCAACACCTTCTGCTCCTCGTTGGGTTCGACACTCTTATTTATCGAAAGTACTACGATACACCCCCTATACTTGTGGGTCATCAAGACTATTTTCTGGCGCCGTTGCCGGGGAGTGTAGCGCTATTGAAGAGTGGAATTGGTAAAGGTAACCGTCGCTGTGAGTATTGTTTTTTACTCTGCTATGGAGAACTCTCCATTTGGTTTCCTATTTGGAAACACATCTACTACTGCTGCACATGTGGAGGAACCACCACCGCCACCACCTGCTGAAATTGATCCTTTTAAAATACCTATGAAAATTGTTGGGCGTATTATGGATAACTGCTATTCAGGAGATGGAACTGTCCATCCGGGTGATCACTTATTATTTATACATGAATTATGTGAGTTGTTCAGGTGTGCAGGTATTTCACCAAGCCAGGTCAAGAAGAAATTATTCTCTTTATCATTGAAAGGCAGAGCTGAAGAGTGGTATCGACTACTCCAAGATGGTCCATCTATGGCATGGGAGGATATTGTACCTCTCTTTTATTCCAAGTTTTATCCTCCAAGTGAAATTCATAAAGACCGTAACCGGATATATAATTTTTGGCCTCATGATGGAGAAAGTATTGCCCAAGCGTGGGGGAGATTGAAGTTACTAATGCTCAAATGCCCCATTCATGAGCTCCCCAATAATATTGTTATTGATAATTTTTATGCGCGACTTACTCTTCCTGATAAGGATTATTTGGATGCTTCTTGCTTTGGATCATTTACTCATATGAAAGAAGATGCTAAGTGGAAACTTCTTGACCGTATACAAGAGAATACTGAAGGTTGGGAAAATGACAAAGGTAGGAAGTCAGGTATAAACTATGATTATGAATGCATTAAATCTTTTATGGGGACCGATGACTTTCATAGTTTTAGCACTGCTTATGGTCTTGATTCACAAATACTTGCTAATTGTCTTAAGGCCTTTGCCTCTTATCTTGATGTTCCAAAGAAAGATTGGAACAAATATCATGCGCCTTATAAAGACTCTATTAGTCATATACCTGCTGCAGCTACTGAAGTTTGTACTGTTGATAGCATTGTGCCTGAACCTTATTTTGAGAAGACACCTTTCCCTACTAAGGTAAAGAAGTATTCTACTTTGGTAAGTGTGTCTAATAAAAGTACTAAGAAAGCTGCAGAACCTGATGAGCAAATTACTATTAAGTCTCCTGTAGCTATATTGAAGGATCTTGTTACTAAAGATGTAGGGGATGAATATATTCTTTTTTTGTGAAGATGCTTCTAACATTCTCTCACATCCTAAAAAGCATAGGAAAACAAGTGTTCCTGTTATTTCTGTCAGGATTGGAGATCATTGCTATTATGGTTTATGTGATATTGGTGCTAGTGCAAGTGCTATTCCTTTAGAGATTTACAAAGAAATTATGCATGAGATTGGCGCTTGTGAACTTGAAGATATTGATGTGGTTGTTCAGCTTGCTAACAGAGAGACTGTTTGGCCTCTTGGTATTGTTCGAGATGTGGAAATTCTTTGCGGTAAGACTAAATACCCCACTGATTTTCTAGTCCTTGGTAAGGAGGCTAGTAAAACTTGTCCTATTATTTTTGGTAGACCATTTTTGAACACTTGTGGCGCCATGATAGATTGTAAGAAGGAGAATTTTTTTACTAAGTTTAATGGAGAGTCTTATGAGTTTAATTTTTCCAAGTTTGCTAAGACTTCTTATGAAAATGACACGCCTAATGAAAATTTTCGAGTTGAACAGCTTGCTTCTATTGCGCTTGCTCCTAATAATGCCTTGCAGCAATTCATGGAAGATCACGAGAGTGATGTTTTCAGCAAGGAAAGAGAAGAGATTGACGATATTCTTCTTCGTCAACCACCATTAATCAAGCATAATCTACCTGTGGAGGATCTTGGTACCACTTTACCGCCTAAGGAAGATCCTGTATTTGAATTAAAGCCTTTGCATGATAATCTTAAATATGCTTATATAGATGATAAGAAAATATATCATGTTATTATTAGCTCTAAACTTTCAGGAAAGGAAGAAGAAAGATTGTTGGAGATATTGAGGAAACACCGAGGAGCTGTGGGATATACTCTTGATGATTTAAAAGGGATTTCTCCCACTTTATGTCAGCATGCCATTAATATGGAGAAAGACGCAAAGCCAGTCGTGGAGCATCAACGCCGCCTAATTCCCAAGATGAAGGATTGAACGAAATATGCCCTAGAGGCAATAATAATATTGTTATTATCATATTTCTTGTTCATGATAATGTTTATATTCCATGCTAGAATTGTATTAAGCGGAAACATTAATACTTGTGTGGTTTATAAACAACACTATGTCCCTAGTACGCCTCTACTAGACTAGCTCATTGATTAATGATGGTTAAGGTTTCCTAACCATAGACATGAGTTGTCGATTAATAATGAGGTCATGTCATTAGGAGAATGATGTGATGGACAGACCCAAATTAAGCACAGCAATTAGATCGTGTCATTGTGTTCACAATTGCGTAGCTTTTCCTATGTCAGTATCCTATTCCTTAGACCATGAGATAATGCCACTTCCTGGTACCGAAAGAGAGCTTTGAGGTCATCAAACGTCATCCTATGAGAGGGTGATCATAAAGGTGTCTCTCAGGTAATCGGAAAGTACTTGTTGGGTTGCATGTATCGAGATGGAATTTGTCCCTCCCATGTCGGAGAGATATACTCCGGGCCCACTCGGTAATCAATATCATACACCGTTTGCAAACACGTGATTAATGAGTTTAATCACAGGGTGATATTGGATTGCGGAATGAGTAAAGAGTACTTGCTGTGAACGAGATTGAACTAGGTATGATGATGCCGACGATCGAATCTCGGGCAAGTAAAATATCGCGAGACAAAAGGAATTTGTATACGGGATTAATTGAATCTTGACATCGTGGTTCACCGATAATGATCTCGTTGAATATGTGGGAGTCAATATGGATTTCCAGATCCCGCTATTGATTATTGATAGTGATCATGTCTGCACATTCTCGAACCCGTAGGGTCACACACTTAACGCTCATCGACGCTAGGGTAGTTTTGGGATTTATTGAAACTGTTTTAGAGAGTTACGGAATTGTTCCGGGAAGATGATTAATGATTTATTAATTAATTAAATTAATAAATGTTAATATATATATTTCTTTGTTGGAAATAAATAAGGGCTAAAAAGTAGTCCATGATTAGTTTTGCTAATGGGCTAATTTAGTAGTCCATCTAGACAAACTAGACAAAAAGAAAAGGCAAAGAAAAGAAAAGAAATGAAAAAAGAGAGAGATGGGCCGGCCAGGGAACTCACCTGGGCCGACCGGCCTACCGGCCGCACGCGCCAGCGAGTTTCCCGATCGCTGCCGATCAGCTGATCGATCACAACGATTGTGCGTGTGTGTCACGCAAGTTTGCTTTGAAACTTGGTTATTACGTTTGTGGAAACGTACGCTTTACGCAAAGAGCACGATCAGCGTGGCCGAATCAGCCGGACTTGTTTTGCAAGTATACGCATACGAACGCCTATAAAAGAACAAGGCTGGAGGTGGTTTAGGTTAGACCTAATACAGAAAATTGTTTCAGCCGGCGTTATCTCTGCTCTTTGTAGTATTTTCTTGCCCTAGTTTGACTAGATCTTTAGCCTTTCTTCTTCTACCTCGCGCGCGTAGGCGAAGCCCTGCCCGCAGATACTCTCCACCATAAGCACCACGCCGTCGTGCTGCTGATCCCATCTACCACTCCACCGCGCCTTGCTGGACCGAGGAGGAGGAGTCATTGTTGCGCTGTACGTGTGCAACGCTCGGAGGCGCCGCCCGTTGTGGCGCTTGGATCGGATCGGATCGCGAGGAGGAGACGCTAGTACGACTACGCCGACCACGTTCATCTGAACGTTTCCGCTGTGCGATCTACAAGGGTATGTAGATCTAATCTCTCTCGCTCGTTGTCTTGCATCTCGTAGATCAGATCTTGGCTTGTTCTTGTTTGTCATCGTAGGAAATTTTTTGTTTTCTATGCTGCGAAACCCTTCAGTGGTATCAGAGCGAGATCTATGCGTAGATGTTTTACACGAGTAAAACGCAACAAGTTTGTTGCGGGCATTGATGTTTTCTGTTGCAAACCTCTATTTTTATACTTCTTATGGCGCGGTATAGTGAGATCGAAGCGGTCCAGGCCAACTTTACGCGACCTCGTTCGCGAGACCGGCTCCGCACTTGACGTGTGGCTTGTTCCACACATGCGGCTGGTGGATGCCAGTTTCTCTCACTATAGTTGTCATGAGATTTACAATGGACGTTGGCAACCATAATATCACCATTGTGGCTTTGCGTAGGTAAGAATCGTTCTTAAGCGTAGCTCCCATAAGCCACGTAAAACATGCAATCAACAAATTAGAGGCGTCTAACTTGTTTTTGCAGGGAGTGTTTGTGATATGGTATTACCACAAGATGTGATGTGTATGATATATATGATGTATGCGATGATCATGTTTTATAATGTTTCACGACTTGCATGTCGATGAGTTCACAACCGGCAGGAGCCATATGGTTGTCTTTATAATTTTGTATGACCTGCGTGTCAACTTTTTATACGCCATGTAATAGCTTTACTTTATCGCTAAGTAGTTAGCAATAGTCGTAGTTGCTATTCGTGGTGGAGGCAATCATAGTGGAGTGATGGAGATCATGCCGGCGCGCACGAGATGGAGATCAATGCGCAAAGATTGGCTATACCATGTCACATATTGTATATGCATGTGATGTTTATCCTTTATGCATCTTATTTTGCTTTGATCGCGACGGTAGCATTATAAGATAATCCCTCACACTTAATTTCAAGATAAAATGTGTTCTCCCCTCGTATGCACCATTGCGAAAGATCGTCGTTTTGAAGCATCACGTGATGATCGGGTGCTATAAACTCTACATTCACATACAATGGGTGTAAGCCAGATTTACACATGCAAAAATATGCGGGTTAAACTTGATGAGCCTAGCATGTACAGACATGGCCTCGGAACACACGGACCGAAAGGTCAAGCATGAGTCATATGGATGATATGATCAACATGTTGATGTTCACCATTAAAGCTACATCATTCACGTGATGATCGGTCTCGGTGTAGTGAATTTGGATCATGCTTCACTAAACAACTTTGAAGGATGTTGAATTTAGTGGGAGTTCATTAGTAATTTGATTAACTTGAACTAATTATCCTGAACTAAATCTTAGTGTATTTGCATAAGTTGTTGTAGTCTTTGGCAACTGTTTTCCTCCGACACTTAGTTTTAATTGAGTTAAAAGAACTATAGAATTCTGGATAGTCACTCTACGGACTAGTACCGTTTAGTAAGAATGTCAAGACTAAAGATTAAGTCCTATCACAATTTTAGCAAACCTCACTTGCTCCATGCGATTTAATAAGTTGTATTAATCTAAGAGCAACGATTCAAGTTTACCATATTAGATCATGTTTGCCTCCATGAGAAATTGATCTTCAAAATTGTTTGAGAATCAAAGTGATCATCGAGCTGAAAGAATTGTTTCAGAAACAAACAATAAGTGCAAGATATTTGATATCTAAAACTTTGATTGTTTGCAAAATGATGAAGTATAATTTAGTAAAAGAACATATGCTCATATTGTATGAATATATGTGAAGATTGAAGATGCTAGGCATCCAAATCACCCAATGGATTGGGAACTAATATTATACTTGCATTCATCCTTATGAGCTATCGTAGTTTCATCATGAAAGTTGTCATGATAAGATGGATGAAAAGGTATCGGCCAAATTGTTTTGCTATACCAAAAGAATGCTAAAGAATGGAATCTGGAAGAATACTAATTATATGATAATAGTGATCCACATCAATGTGCAAAATCCAAGGTCATTAGTATTTGACTAACATCCTTTGGACTATGTGTCAAATGATTGACGCCACTATTGATGTTGATAGATTCTTCTAAATAGAGATGAAATGCTAAATAGGATCTGCAAAATATTTGGTAAAAAAAGGAAAAAGACTGGAATTGTCCAGCTCAGGTATATAAATGATATACATGTTATAGATGTGTTCTTTGCTCGTTAACAATGTAATTCTTGGGTATTCGATACTGGATTGTTGGTATGAAATGTCATACAAAGCAACACAATGCAAGAACTACAATGGCCTAAATAACTTGCAAAGAATGTGGTGACAATGCGCATCGAGAAACAAATAAAAGTGTTATTGTTTTTCCACCGGCATCAAACCTAGCCTTCAAGATTTGTTATGAACATATTAATTGTTATCTTGTTCTGGTATTATGAGAACAATGGTTGTTCAAATTATTACCGTCTTCCATAATTGATGGATAGATTATTATTATCTTATTGGTGAAATAGACATTTATAACACTGATGCTAAAGGTCGTAAGACAAAAACGAATTTCACTTATATATGACACCACCGTTTAAGTCATATTGGAAATTAAAATATGAAAGAAATTCCATATTGATGGACTTTCGAGTCATTTGATTTTGAATTGATTGACGCTTGTGAGACTTTCCTAAAGATGATTAAACTCTGTTTATGAGCCATGGACAGAACAAGCGACTAACTAAATGGAGATCATACATGTTGATGTATGTAGTTCATGGTGTGAAATCGATTGCGGTGTATTTTCTATTTCATCAATGATATATGGTATATCTACTTGATGAGAAAGAAGTATGAAATGATTGAAATTGTTCAATTTATGAAGTGGAAATTGTTGTAACAAGAAAATTCAAGTTTTTATGATTGGATCATAAAGAAGAATATATGAGTTACAAGTTTAGCAAACATCTAAGAGTTAAGTGAATTGTTTCATAAACTTGCATCTCGTGAAACACCACGGGAGTATGGAGTTTTCGATGGATGTAATCAAACCTTGTTTGACATGGTTAGATCAAGGATGAAATAAAACTGCCAATATAATTTGTGGATTATGCTTTAGAGACTACTGCTTTTCACTGAATAGAGTGCCATCATAATCCGCTGAAATGACACCGTACAATTTATAGTTGTCTTTTCTTAAATTTTGGTATGCACGGCATAAGTAAAATGTTTACAACCAAAATCGGATTAGTCAGTCTTTGTAGGTTATCCCAAAGATTGTCGATGGGTATTCCTTCTACTGTGAACCTGAACCCATAGTGATTGTCGCTAAAAGAATTGAATTTCTTATGAAGAGATTTTT
The DNA here is from genome assembly GCA_007115705.1 of Dactylis glomerata. Classification (NCBI taxonomy): domain Eukaryota; kingdom Viridiplantae; phylum Streptophyta; class Magnoliopsida; order Poales; family Poaceae; genus Dactylis; species Dactylis glomerata. Next base: position 2,143,630 of record QXEO01001691.1, on the reverse strand, counting down.
CGCGAAAGGTTTAAGTGGGAGGGAAATAGAACTTGATGAGGTTATTGAACCTAAGCAAGATGATCAGAGTAGCGCAACACCGGAATATATTCTGGAAGTGGCATCTGCATTCATGCTCACGCGTCTACAATGTGTTGTAGTCACGGCATCAAAGTTCCTATTTAACCAAATTGGTCGTAATCAAATAGCAAGATTTGAGGACGAGATATTATTGGATAATAGTAACCAACAATATACAAAGAAGCGGTGATGGGCTCTGACTTCGTCATATGAATTATTCTAGCAACAATTACATATGGAGATATGATAGTTGAATAAACGAAACAACGTTCCTCTACCGGAATGCACACCAAGGACGTGTACCAGACACGACCCAATGGGTTTTGTTGATTCAAAGGTTGCTAGATGTGTATGCAAACTTCAATGGTAGAAGTAAGCATAGTGAAGTTGGAATCTTCAATGATGAAAATGTTAAAGCGTTTAATTTCATCAAGATATTGAAGATGCTTGTATTTACAAGAAAGTAAGTGGGAGCGCTAAGACATATTTCTAATGCTTTATGTAGACGACATATTGGTCATTGGAAATTATGTGTTTTTCTTGATATTGTGAAGTTTTCATTAAAATTAGATTTCTAATGAAAGACTCAGGCAAAACCAGAATATTAAGCATCAATGTCTATGCAGATAGATTGAGGCATTAATATAGTTTTGTCAAAGTACATAGATGAAATATTGAATTTGTTCAATATGGAAACAATAAGAACGGTTCTTGTTGCATGTAAGAGGTTGAAGCAAGAATCAACTGTTTTGACACTTGATGATTGAAACCACAAGAATGATCTTATCAATCTTGTATACCATGATATGTATATCCAGATATGTCCGATGCTCTAAAAGGTTACGAGCATTCATATGATGATCGTTGAACAATAGTAAAAATATTCTTATGTACTTTTGAAGAAGTAAGAATATGTTCTGTATGCAGAAGTGACAAATGGCTAATTGCAATGTGTTACATTGGCTTTGTCACATATACAGGTAAAATTTAATCGCAATTTTAGGCTATTTGTTTTGAGTTATAAGGTGGCACAATAAGATGGAAGAAAGTTTCATGATAACTTGGATGAGTTTCAAAGTTAGACATTGTGACGGATACTTCAACGAAGGCTTAGTATAATTGCTCGAGAAGCAGCAAGAGAACTAAGTGTAGTTCCAAGTGTGCTAGTACCATGTAGTTCTATTGTATGACAATAGTGACAACATAGTCTCGGCCAAGAAACAAAAGGTCTCACCAGAAGACCAAGTTTATGCGATGCCATCTCATACAAGATGAGCAATGCGTGCTGACGCAAAAGAATATGCAAATACAAGCGGACCTAAAAGTGTCAGACCTGTTGATAAGGTTTACCACGGGCAATGCGTATGAGTAACACCGGAATGCCATGGGTGTTGAATGCGCAATATTGACTAGATTATTGACTCTAGTGCAACTGGGAGACTGAAGGAAATATGACCTAGAGGCAATAATAATATTGTTATTATCATATTTCTTGTTCATGATAATGTTTATATTCCATGCTAGAATTGTATTAAGCGGAAACATTAATACTTGTGTGGTTTATAAACAACACTATGTCCCTAGTACGCCTCTACTAGACTAGCTCATTGATTAATGATGGTTAAGGTTTCGTAACCATAGACATGAGTTGTCGATTAATAATGAGGTCATGTCATTAGGAGAATGATGTGATGGACAGACCCAAATTAAGCACAGCAATTAGATCGTGTCATTGTGTTCACAATTGCGTAGCTTTTCCTATGTCAGTATCCTATTCCTTAGATCATGAGATAATGCCACTTCCTGGTACCGAAAGAGAGCTTTGAGGTCATCAAACGTCATCCTATGAGAGGGTGATCATAAAGGTGTCTCTCAGGTAATCGGAAAGTACTTGTTGGGTTGCATGTATCAAGATGGAATTTGTCCCTCCCATGTCGGAGAGATATACTCCGGGCCCACTCGGTAATCAATATCATACACCGTTTGCAAACACGTGATTAATGAGTTTAATCACAGGGTGATATTGGATTGCGGAACGAGTAAAGAGTACTTGCTGTGAACGAGATTGAACTAGGTATGATGATGCCGACGATCGAATCTCGGGCAAGTAAAATATCGCGAGATAAAAAGAATTTGTATACGGGATTAATTGAATCTTGACATCGTGGTTCACCGATAATGATCTCGTTGAATATGTGGGAGTCAATATGGATTTCCAGATCCCGCTATTGATTATTGATAGTGATCATGTCTGCACATTTTCGAACCCGTAGGGTCACACACTTAACGCTCATCGACGCTAGGGTAGTTTTGGGATTTATGGAAACTGTTTCAGAGAGTTACGGAATTGTTCCGGGAAGATGATTAATGATTAATTAATTAATTAAATTAATAAATGTTAATATATATATTTATTTGTTGGAAATAAATAAGGGCTAAAAATTAGTCCATGGTTAGTTTTGCTAATGGGCTAATTTAGTAGTCCATCTAGACAAACTAGACAAAAAGAAAAGGCAAAGAAAAGAAAAGAAATGAAAAAAGAGAGAGATGGGCCGGCCAGGGAACTCACCTGGGCCGACCGGCCTACCGGCCGCACGCGCCAGCGAGTTTCCCGATCGCTGCCAATCAGCTGATCGATCACAACGATCGTGCGTGTGTGTCACGCAAGTTTGCTTTGAAACTTGGTTATTACGTTTGTGGAAACGTACGCTTTACGCAAAGAGCATGATCAGCGTGGCCGAATCAGCCGGACTTGTTTTGCAAGTATACGCGTACGGACGCCTATAAAAGAACAAGGCCGGAGGTGGTTTAGGTTAGACCTAATACAGAAAATTGTTTCAGCCGGCGTTATCTCTGCTCTTTGTAGTATTTTCTTGCCCTAGTTTGACTAGATCTTTAGCCTTTCTTCTTCTACCTCGCGCGCGTAGGCGAAGCCCTGCCCGCAGATACTCTCCACCATAAGCACCACGCCGTCGTGCTGCTGATCCCATCTACCACTCCACCGCGCCTTGCTGGACCGAGGAGGAGGAGTCATTGTTGCGCTGTACGTGTGCAACGCTCGGAGGCGCCGCCCGTTGTGGCGCTTGGATCGGATCGGATCGCGAGGAGGAGACGCTAGTACGACTACGCCGACCACGTTCATCTGAACGTTTCCGCTGTGCGATCTACAAGGGTATGTAGATCTAATCTCTCTCGCTCGTTGTCTTGCATCTCGTAGATCAGATCTTGGCTTGTTCTTGTTCGTCATCGTAGGAAAAATTTTGTTTTCTATGCTGCGAAACCCTTCAAGGATGTGGTAAGAAATGAGGTATTAAAGCTCCTTGATACTGGTATTATTTATCCTATTGCTGATAGTAGATGGGTTAGTCATGTCCATTGTGTTCCTAAGAAAGGAGGTATGACTGTTGTGCCTAATGAGAATAACGAGCTTATTCCTCAAAGGATAGTAGTTGGTTATAGGATGTGCATTGATTATAGGAAGGTAAACAAAGTTACTAAGAAAGATCATTATCCTTTACCGTTTATAGATCAGATGCTAGAAAGGTTGTCTAAGAAAACTCATTTTTGTTTCCTTGATGGTTATTCTAGTTTTTCTCAAATTGTTGTTAAAAAGGAAGATCAAGAGAAAACCACTTTTACTTGTCCTAATGGAACTTATGCTTATAGACGTATGCCATTTGGTTTATGCAATGCTCCTGCTACTTTTCAAAGATGCATGTCTGCTATTTTTCATGGCTTTTGTGAAGAAATTGTGGAGGTCTTCATGGACGATTTCTCCGTCTATGGAACTTCTTTTGATAATTGTTTGCACAACCTTGATAAAGTTTTGCAGAGATGCGAAGAAACTAACCTTGTTCTTAATTGGGAGAAATGTCACTTTATGGTAAATGAAGGAATTGTCCTTGGACATAAAATTTCTGAAAGAGGTATTGAAGTTGACACAGCAAAAGTGGAGGCAATTGAGAAAATGCCCTGTCCCAGAGATGTTAAAGGTATTTGTAGTATTCTTGGTCATGCTGGTTTATATAGGAGGTTTATTAAAGATTTCTCTAAGATTTCAAAGCCTCTTACTAATCTTCTTTAAAAAGATGTATCATTTGTCTTTGATGATGATTGTAAGGAAGCTTTTGAAACTCTTAAGAAGGCTTTAACTACTGCTCCTATTGTTCAACCACCTGATTGGAATTTACCTTTTGAAATTATGTGCGATGCTAGTGATTTTGCTGTTGGTGCTGTTCTTGGACAGCACGTTGATAATAAGTTGAATGTTATTCATTATGCTAGTAAGACTCTTGATGCTGCTTAGAAGAATTATGCTACTACTGAGAAAGAGTTTCTTGCTGTTGTTTTTGCATGTGATAAGTTTAGATCTTACATTGTTGATTCTAAAGTTACTATTCATACTGATCATGCTGCTATTAGATATCTTATGACTAAGAAGGATGCTAAGCCTAGGCTTATTAGATGGGTGCTGCTTTTACAAGAGTTTGATTTGCATATCGTAGATAGGAAAGGTGCTGAAAATCCTGTGGCTGACAATTTGTCTAGATTGGAAAACATTTCTTTTGATCCTATTCCTGTCAATGATAGTTTTCCAAATGAACAGTTGGCTACAATAAATGTAACTTCGCGAGACCTTCCTTGGTATGCTGATTATGCTAACTTTATTGTTTCCAAGTATTTGCCTCCAACCTTTATAGCTCAGCAAAGAAGAAAATTCTTCTATGATTTGAGGCATTATTTTTGGGATGACCCACACTTATATAAAGAAGGAGTTGATGGTATTATGCGAAGTTGCGTACCGAAATATGAGCAACAAGAGATATTAAGAAAATGCCATAGCAGCGCCTATGGAGGGCATCATGCTGGAGATAGAACCGCACAGAAGGTTCTACAATCAGGTTTTTATTGGCCAACCCTCTTTAAAGATGCCAGAAGGTATGTTTTATCTTGCGATGAATGTCAAAGAGTTGGTAATATTTCTAGACGCAATGAAATGCCTATGAATTATACTCTTGTTATTGAACCGTTTGATTGTTGGGGATTTGACTTTATGGGTCCTTTTCCTCCTTCAAAAGGCTATACCCATATACTTGTTGCTGTTGATTATGTTACTAAATGGGTAGAAGCCATACCTACAAAGAGTGCCGATGGTGAGACCTCGTTAAAAATGCTTAAGGATGTTATTTTTCCTAGGTTTGGTGTGCCTAGATATCTTATGACTGACGGAGGTTCTCATTTTATTCACGGTAGTTTTAGAAAAACTCTTGCTAAATATGATGTCAATCATAGAATTGCTTCTGCTTATCATCCCCAAACTAGTGGGCAGGTAGAGCTTTCAAATAGGGAGATCAAGTCTATCTTGCAGAAGACTGTCAATAGATCTAGGAAAAATTGGGCTAGTAAGTTAAATGATGCTTTATGGGCTTATAGAACTGCTTATAAGAACCCCATGGGTATGTCTCCTTATAAGATGGTTTATGGAAAAGCGTGTCACTTGCCCTTAGAATTAGAACACAAAGCTTTTTGGGCAGTGAGAGAGCTTAATAGAGATTTTAAACTAGCTGGTAAGAAAAGGTTATTAGATTTGAGTTCTCTAGATGAGTGGAGAAACGAAGCGTATGAGAATGCCAGACTTTTCAAAGAGAAAGTCAAGCAATGGCATGATAAGAGAATTCTTAAGAGAGAGTTTCATGTTGGTGAGAAAGTCCTATTGTATAGGTCTCGTCTCAGATTTTTTGCAGGAAAATTACTTTCTAAATGGGAAGGACCATATGTTATTGTGGAAGTGTACCGCTCAGGTGCTATTAAGATTGCTTCATTGAAAGATGACTCTACACAAGTGGTGAATGGGCAAAGACTCAAACATTATATTTCTGGAGATTCTTATAATGAAGATGTTGATGTTATTGAAACAGTTTCTCCGGAAGAATTCATCCAAGACAAATTGTAGGTACCTGCAGAGTTCGTTTTCGAATAGTAACAGTTCTAGTCAGAGAAGTTTCGCGAAAAGCTCTTCCTTTAATATTTTTGCTGTTTTTACTAAATATGAAAAATCACGAGACGAAAACGGGCAGGAAAAGGAGTCCGTGTGCTTCTCACACATAGGTGGCACGGGCCCACCCCTGGCCGCGCCACCCAGGTGTGATAACACCCCGGAACTCGTTTCCGTCCCGGTTTCCTCCTGTGATTTTGTTTCGATGTATAATTTTCGCCTATTTAACCCCCCGGAGTCCCCGAAGTCTGTATATCGTTTTCTTGTCGTGTTTTGTTTCGAGCTGTTTCTGTCAGGGATTGCTCTCGGCTTTAGAGTTACAATGTCTTCGTCCGGTCCATCTGAGGAGAACCCTCTTGCGGATTCCATCAATCCGTACATGAGGGAGCTGAGGATGCATCTGAAGGAGTTGTCACTCAAGGATGGGGAGTTGCAGATTAAAGATGTTCAAGGACCCAAGGGAGAAGAAAGTCTCGAAGCGAGGATGGAAGCACTGGAGCAAGAAGTTTTCAAATACAAGAAGATGGCAGAACGCGAGGTGGACATTATCTATAGGATTAATCAAGAGCTTGTTGCCAAGTACAAGAAGGAGACCACAGAGCTCTGGAGGGATATCCTCTCACTCCAGGAGACGACTAGCCAATTACAAGCACAACTCTACGACGTGCAGAACCAAAATTGTGAGTATGAAGCTAGATTTCAACAAATGAGTGCTGCTGCAAGTTTCAGGATTTTGGAGACCAAGACATCCTTCCTTGATGGAGGACCTCTGCCTTGGAAGTATGACAATGATGAAGATCCACCGCCACCGCCAAAGGAGTAATTCGTCATCGGTATAGGCATCCCCTTGGCTTGTTCCAAGCTTGGGGGAGTGCCGCAGTATCACATCATTACCTTTTGCTCATTTACTTTTCAAGTAGAGTCATATCATGAATAGAGAAGTTATCTTATAGAATAGTTTGTAGTTTGGAAGTATCCTCCATAGTTGGTTATCTATGTATCCCTTGGTGTGAGTTGCGGTAATAAAATATTAATGAGAAGTTTTATCGTTTACTTTCCGAACACTTTATGTTAGTTTGCAATCTCTCTTGTATGACTAGTCTTGTTGATTGGTATTGGTATCACTTTGGGAGCATGAGTAAATTTAGTTGGTTTTAGCAAACCTAGCTTGGTCAGTAGCAACTTTACCTTGAGGTTTGAGTAGAAAAGAATAAAGAAGTGTTTGTAGTTACATCACTTCAGTTTTCCTTATGTTTGGCTTATAAGCATTGTTATTCCTAAAGTCAAAATCATTGTACCTTCAAGGGAGTTTGCATGGTTGTTCTTATTATATGTATGCTTGTTTGTTTCATGCAACTCTTATGCTTACTACCCAGCCTTGCTAGCCAAAAACCTGTACTGAGAGGAAATACTTCTCGTGCATCCAAATCCCAAAGCCAAGTCACTTCCAAAGAGTCCACTATAAATTCCTATGCATGGTATTTCAAGCCATTCCAAGTAAATTTTCATGTGCTACCTTTCAAAAACCTTCAAACACTTCTCATTTTGTGCCACTGTTTTTAGCTCATGAGGACGTAGTGGATGGGTTTGTTATCTTCCATACTAAATTAAGTACCCCTCGACTAGGCAGCTTCATCTGCTCGTCATTAATTTTGCAAGGGGGCTGGTCAGACCATTATAATCTCAAAAAGAAAAGAAAAAAAGCACTCCTCCATGGTATGTGAAAGTTGGTCGGCACTCGATGGAATCGGTTAGCCATGGTTTGAGAAAGGAAAAAGGTGGGGAGGAGTGCAAAGCTATAAAAGAGCACCAATGTGCCAATTAATCAAACATCTCGGAACCGCTCTCACTTGTTTAGTATGGAAGATATCAAGGACTCCGTTGCTAGTCATTGACAAAAGCAACCACCTCTCAAAATAACTTTTTACCTCTGTTTTACAAATGAAAAGCTCTAGCACATTTTTAATCCCTGCTTCCCTCTGCGAAGGGCCTATCTTTTACTTTTATGTTGAGTCAACCTATTTCCCTCTGTCTCAAGCAAGCATTTGAGTTGTTATGTTTCACTCATCCATATGTTGATTTGTTTAATCATGTTTACTATCTTCCTTGTTTTGTACAATGCTTTTGTCTGAAGGAATATATCTTTGAAAGCTTTCTATGAATGCAAAAATGTTGTTTCGTTGAGCATATGGTCTTTGCTATATTAGCTCTGTTTTAAAAGGCTCCGTTCAAAAGAAAGAATAGCTTGTTCATCATTCTTTGACCAAGAACTAAGGTTTGCCATTGCCAATTATAGTTTACCTTGTGCATCTTTACATGTGATTCCCTTTTACCTATTGCAAGTCTATATCTTATAAAGGGAAGTTGATGTCTATTATAATTTGTGCCTTGGTGAATGTGATGCTTCTTGTCCGTATTTTGATTATCGACACTTCACTCCATAAACCTGTGGTCATGTTTACCGAGTTTAGTTTTCGCTTGGGGACAAGCGAGGTCTAAGCTTGGGGGGGTTGATACGTCCATTTTGCATCACTATTTTGTATTATAATTTACTGTTATTCATTGATATATTTCATATTTAGAGTTGATACTTATGTTATTTCCTTTGTTTTCACATGCTTGATGACCATTGGAGGATTTGCTGCCGGAGTCAGGATTCTGCTGGAAAAAGGACCATCAAGGGACCATATTTTGAAGATCAGGAAAATTCCAGAAAAATACCAGGAAATTATATTTTCCCAGAAGACTCAGGAAGCCAGAAGGAGGAGTCGAGAGGAGCCAGGAGGGGCCCTCACGCCAGGGTGGCGCGGCCTGCCCCTGGCCGCGCCAGCCCTGTGTGAGGCCACCCTGGCCCACTTCTGGTCTCGCCCCTTCGCGTACTTCATCGTCCCCGAAAACCTAAGTCAAGAGGGACGCTCAGAGTTAGACACCGCCGCCTCTGCGGGGCGGAAAACACCAGAGAGAGAAAAGCTCTCCGACAGGCAGAAATCTGCCGAGGAAATTCCTTCCCGGAGAGGGGAGATCGTCGCCATCGTCATCACCATCGCACCAGACTTCATCAGGATCATCATCATCTCCATCACCAGCACCTTCATCTCCACCATCACCACGCCATCCCGCTGTAACATCTTGAGTAGGATCTTGTTATTCATAGGGGAAACTTTCCCGGTGTTGATTACTCTTGTAGTTGATGCTATTGAGTGGAACCGTTGAATTAAGGTTTATGTTCAGATTGTTATTTACCATTATTTCACCTCTGATCATGATCCATATGATGTCTTGTGAGTAGTTCGTTTAGTTCTTGAGGACATGGGAGAAGTCAAGATGTTAGTAGTGAATTATTGTTGAGAAATATTTAATGGTTTGATATTGTTGTGGTGCTATTTCACTAGTGGTGTCATGTGAACGTCGACTACATGATACTTCACCATTTATGGGCCTAGTGAGATGCATTGTGTATTTGGCTACCAATTGTGGGGTTCCTGGAGTGACAGAAACCTAAACCTCCGTTGGGAAACCATTGCACCAGGGAGCGTAGGATCTTAGAGTTTAAGGTTGTGGTTAGATTTATCTTAATTACTTTCTTGTATTTGCGGATGCTTACAGGAGGGTATAATCACAAGTGTGTATTTATCCTAGTAAGGGTAGTGCGCTAGCACAGGTTCACCCCCATAACACCTATCAAACCAATAAAGACTATTGGCTTTATGAAGCGAAAGCTCTTGACAGAAACTCCCGTGTGTCCTCGAGAACGTTTGGTTATTATAAGTACACAACTGGCTTGTCCTTTGCTGAAGAAAGAATTGGGCCACTTGCTGCAATTATTACTACTGTCTTTTATTTATTCGCACTTTATTTACTCATATTACCAAATACCCCTGAAAACCTGTTTGCTAGTATTTACAGTGAATCCTTGATCAAAACCACTCATCAACACCTTCTGCTCCTCGTTGGGTTCGAAAGTCTTATTTATCAAAAGTACTACGATACACCCCCTATACTTGTGGGTCATCAATTATCCTTTACCGTTTATAGATCAAATGCTAGAGAGGTTATCTAAGAAGACTCATTTTTGTTTTCTTGATGGTTATTCTGGTTTCTCTCAGATTGCTGTTAAAAAGCAAGATCAAGAGAAAACCACTTTTACCTGTCCTTATGGAACTTATGCTTATAGACGCATGTCGTTTGGTTTATGCAATGCTCCTGCTACTTTTCAAAGATGCATGTCTGCTATTTTTCATGGTTTTTGTGAAGAAATTGTGGAGGTTTTCATGGACGATTTCTCCGTCTATGGAACTTCTTCTGATAATTGTTTGCACAATCTTGATAAAGTTTTGCAGAGGTGTGAAGAAACTAACCTTGTTCTAGATTGGAAGAAATGCTACTTTATGGTGAATGAAGGAGTTGTTCTTGGACATAAAATCTCCGAAAGAGATATTGAAATTGACAGAGCAAAGGTTGAAGCAATTGAGAAAATGCCCTGTCCCAGAGATGTTAACGGTATTCGTAGTATTCATGGTCATGTTGGTTTCTATAGGAGGTTTATTAAAGATTTCTCTAAGATTTCAAAGCCTCTTACTAATGTTCTTCAAAAAGATGTACCATTTGTTTTTGATGATGATTGTAAGGAAGCTTTTGAAACTCTTAAGAAGGCTTTAACTACTGCTCCTATTGTTCAACCACCTGATTGGAATTTACCCTTTGAAATTATGTGTGATGCTAGTGATTTTGCTGTTGGTGCTGTCTTTGGACAGCGCGTAGATAAGAAGTTAAATGTTATTCATTATGCTAGTAAGACTCTTGATGCTGCTCAGAAGAATTATGCTACTACCGAGAAAGAGTTTCTTGCTGTTGTTTTTGCATGCGATAAGTTTAGACCTTACATTGTTGATTCTAAAGTTACTATTCATACTGATCACGCTGCTATTAGATATCTTATGTCTAAGAAGGATGCTAAGCCTAGGCTTATTAGATGGGTGTTGCTTTTACAAGAGTTTGATTTGCATATTGCAGATAGGAAAGGTGCTGAAAATCATGTTGCTGACAATTTGTCTAGATTGGAAAACATTTCTTTTGATCCTATTCCTGTTAATGATAGTTTTCCAAATGAACATTTGGCTTCAATAAATGTAACTTCACGAGACCTTCCGTGGTATGCTGATTATGCTAACTTTATTGTTTCCAAGTATTTGCCTCCAACCTTTACAGCTCAACAAAGAAGAAAATTCTTTTATGATCTGAGGCATTATTTTTGGGATGACCCACACTTATATAAAGAAGGAGTTGATGGTATTATGCGAAGATGTGTTCCAGAATATGAACAACAAGAAATATTGAGAAAATGCCATGGTAGTGCTTATGGAGGACATCATGCTGGAGATAGAACTGCACAAAAGGTTCTACAATCAGGTTTTTATTGGCCAACCCTTTTTAAAGATGCTAGCAGGTATATTTTATCTTGCGATGAATGTCAAAGAGTTGGTAATATTTCTAGACGTAATAAAATGCCTATGAGTTACACTCTTGTTATTGAACCATTTGATTGTTGGGGATTTGACTTTATGGGTCCTTTTCCTCCTTCAAAAGGTTATACTCATATACTTATTGCTGTTGATTATGTTACCAAGTGGGTAGAAGCCATACCTACAAAGAGTGCCGATGGTGAGACCTCGTTAAAAATGCTTAAGGACGTTATTTTTCCTAGGTTTGGTGTACCTAGGTATCTTATGACTGACGAAGGTTCTCATTTTATTCACGGTGGTTTTAGGAAAACTCTTGCTAGATATGACGTTAATCATAGAATTGCTTCTGCTTATCATCCCAAACTAGTGGGTAGGTAGAACTTTCAAATAGAGAGATCAAGTCTATCTTGCAGAAGACTGTTAATAGATCTAGGAAAAATTGGGCTAGCAAGTTAAATGATGTTTTATGGGCTTATAGAACTGCTTATAAGAACCCCATGGGCATGTCTCCATACAAGATGGTTTATGGAAAAGCATGTCACTTGCCCTTAGAATTAGAACACAAAGCTTTTTGGGCAGTGAAAGAGCTTAATAGGGATTTTAAACTCGCCGGTAAGAAAAGGTTGTTAGATTTGAGTTCTTTAGATGAGTGGAGGAACGAAGCTTACGAGAATGCCAGACTTTTCAAAGAGAAAGTCAAGCAATGGCATGATAAGAGAATTCTTAAGAGAGAATTTCATGTTGGTGAGAAAGATCTATTGTATAGGTCTCGTCTCAGATTTTTTGCAGGAAAATTACTCTCTAAATGGGAAGGACCATATGTTATTGAAGAGGTGTACCGCTCTGGTGCGATAAAGATTGCTTCGTTAAAAGATGACACTACACAAGTGGTGAACGGGCAAAGACTCAAACATTATATTGCTGGAGATTCATATAATGAAGATGTTGATGTTATTCAAACGGTTTCTCCGGAAGAATTCATCCAGGACAATATGCAGGAACCTGCAGAGTTCGTTTTCGAATAGGTAACAGTTCTAGTCAGAAAAGGTTCGCGTTAAACTTTTTCAGTAATATTTTTATTGTTTTTATTAAATATGAAAAATCACGAGATGAAAACGGGCAGGAGACGGAGTCCGGTGGCTCCTCACCACGCCGTCCTGTGGTGAGACCACCTCGGAGCTGGTTTTCGTCCCGGTTTCCTCCTATGATTTCGTTTCGATGTTTAATTTTCGCCTATATAACCCCACGGATTGCCCGAGGTCTGTATATCGCTTTCTCGTCGTCTTTTCATTTCGAGCTATTTCTGTCAGGAGTTGATCTCAGTTTTGGGAGCACCATGACTCCTTCAAGCGACGATGAGGGCAAAAAGCCTCCGGAAGATGACTACCAAGACCTTCAGTTGAAGGAAGAAGTTGAAAGTGAGGCCGAGGAAGAAGAGATGGAAGAAGGCAAAAGTTCATGCCCGAGCACCATGATCGCAAGCATTGGGGTGGTGACAAGTCATGACAAGTTCAAGAAGAGTGCACATATAAGAACTGGAGGGGGTGTGCCGCGCCACATCCTAGCTCCCCGGACATCTCCGTCAGGGAAAGAAAGCTCCAAGAGTAAAGAAGGATGGGGAAATAATTCAAAGAGCTGGGATTCTCAGGCTGACAGGTTCATGAGCCATATTGAGCATAATTCAGAGATGATTCATAATCTCAGTTACAAGATTGATGACTTGAGAGATTTGATTGAGAAGCTTATTAAAGACTCACCACCACCACCGCCGAAGGAGTAACTCGTCATTGGTATTGGCATCCCCTTGGCTTGTTCCAAGCTTGGGGGAGTGCCGCGGTATCGCATCATTATCTTTTACTCATTTATTTTTGAAGTAGAGTCATATCATGAATAGAGAAGTTATCTTATAGAATAGTTTGCAGTGTGGAAGTATCCTCCTTAGTTGGTTATCTATGTATCCCTTGGTGTGAGTTGCGGTAATGAAATATTAATGAGAAGTTTTATTGTTTACTTTCCGCACAGTTTATTTTAGTTTGCAATCTCTCTTATATGATTAGTCTTATTGATTAGTATTGGTATCACTTTGGGAGCATGAGTAAATTTAGTTGGTTTTGGCAAACTTAGCTTGGTCAGTAGCAACATTACCTTGAGGTTTGAGTAGAAAAGAAGAAATAAGTGCTTGTAGTTACATCACTTCAGCATTCCTTCATGATTGACTTATAAGATAGTATTCTCAAAGTTAAAATCGTTGTACTTTCAAGGAAGTTTGCATGATTGTTCCTATTATATGTATGTATGTTTGTTTCATGCAACTCTTATTCTTGCTACCCAGCCTTGCTAGCCAAAAACCTGTACTGAGAGGGAATACTTCTCGTGCATCCAACTCCCAAAAACCAAGTTACTTCCAAAGAGTCCACTATAAATTCCTATGCATGGTATTTCAAGCCATTCCAAGTAAATTTTTATGTGCTACCTTTCAAAAACCTTCAAATACTTCTCATTTTGTGCCACTGTTTTTAGCTCATGAGGACGTAGTGGATGGGTTTGTTATCTTCCATACTAAATTAAGTACCCCTCGACTAGGCAGCTTTATCTGCTCATCATTAATTTTGCAAGGGAGCTGGTCAGACCATTGTAATCTCAAAAAGAAAGAAAAGAAAAAGGCACTCCTCCATGGTTTGTGAAAGTTGGTGGGCACCCGATGAAATCGGTTAGCCATGGTTTGAGAAAGGAAAAGGTGGGGAGGAGTGCAAAGCTATAAAAGAGCACCAATGTGCCAATTAATCAACATCTCAGAACCACTCTCACTTGTTTAGTATGGAAGATATCAAGAACTCCGTTGCTAGTCATTGACAAAAGCAACCACCTCTCAAAATAACTTTTACCTCTGTTTTACAAATGAAAAGCTCTAGCACATGTTTAATCCCTGCTTCCCTCTGCGAATGGCCTGTCTTTTACTTTTATGTTGAGTCAACCTATTCCCTTCTATCTCAAGCAAGCATTTGAGTTGTTATGTTTCACTCATCCATATCTTGATCCGTTCAATCATGTTTACTAACTTTTTTTGTTTAGTACAATGCTTTTATCTGAAGGAATATATCTTTGAAAGCTTTCTATGATTGCAAAAAGTTTGTTTCGTTGAGCATATGGTTTTTGCTATATTAGCTCTGTTTTAAAAGGCTCCGTTCAAAAGAAAGTATAGTTTGTTCATTGTTCTCTGACTAAGAACTAAGGTTTGCCATCACCAATTATAGTTTACCTTGTGCATCTTTATTTGTGATTCCCTATTACTTATTGCAAGTCTACATCATATAAAGGGAAGTTGCTGTCTATTATAATTTGTGCCTTGGTGAATGTGATGCTTCTTGTCCGTATTTTGATTATCGACACTTCACTCTATAAACCTGTGGTCATGTTTACCGAGTTTAGTTTTCGCTTGGGGACAAGCGAGGTCTAAGCTTGGGGGGGGGGGTTAATACATCCATTTTGCATCACTATTTTGTATCATAATTTACTGTTATTCATTGATATATTTCATATTTAGAGATGATACTTATGTTGTTTTCTCTGTTTTTACATGTTTGATGATCATTGGAGGATTTGCTGCCGGAGTCAGGATTCTGCTGGAAAAAGGACCGTCAAGACACCATGTTTTGGAAGATCAGGAAATTCCAGAAAAATACCAGGAAATTATATTTTGCCAGAAGACTGAAGAAGCCAGAAGGAGGAGGCGAGAGGAGCCACAGGGTGGGCTCACCCACAGGGGGCGCGGGCCTACCCCTGGCCGCGCCGCCCTGTGGTGAGGCCACCCTGGCCCACTACTGCCATCGCCCCTTCGCGTATTTCATCATCCCCAAAAACCTAAGTCAAGGGGGGGGGCTCAGAGATAGACACCGCCGCCTCTGCGGGGCGGAAAACACCAGAGAGAGAAAAGCTCTCCGGCAGGCAGGAATCTGCCGGGGAAATTCCTTCCCGGAGAGGGGAGATCATCGCCATCGTCATCATCATCGCGCTGGACTTCATCGGGATCATCATCACCATCATCCTCATCACCAGCACCTTCATCTTCACCATCACCACACCATCCCGCTGTAACATCTTGAGTTGAATCTTGTCAAATTCTTAGGGGAAACTTTCCCGGTGTTGATTACTCTTGTGGTTGATGCTATTGAGTGGAACCATTGAATTAAGGTTTATGTTCAGATTTTTATTTACCATTATTTCACCTCTGATCATGATCCATATGATGTCTTATGAGTAGTTCATTTAGTTCTTGAGGACATGTGAGAAGTCAAGTTGTTAGTAGTAGAATTATGTTGAGTAATATTTAATGGTTTGATATTTATTTGTTGTGGTGCTATTTCACTACAGGTGTCATGTGAACGTCGACTACATGACACTTCACCATTTATGGGCCTAGTGAGATGCATTGTGTATTTGGCTACCAATTGTGGGGTTGCTGGAGTGACAGAAACCTAAACCCCCGTTGGGAAACCATTGCACTAGGGAGCGTAGGATCTTAGAGTTTAAGGCCGTGGTTAGATTTATTTTAATTACTTTCTTATAGTTGCGGATGCTTGCAAGAGGTATAATCACAAGTATGTATTTATCCTAGTAAGGGTAGTGCGCTAGCACAGGTTCACCCCCATAACACCTATCAAACCAATAAAGATTATTTAGCGGCATGAAGCGAAAGCACTTGACAGAAACTCCCGTGTGTCCTCGAGAACGTTTGGTTATCATAATTTACACAACCGACTTATCCTTTGCTCTAGAAAGGATTGGGCCACTTGCAGCAATTATTATTACTGTCTTTTATTTATTCATACTTTATTTATTTGCATTACCAAATACCCTGAAAACCCGTTTGCTAGTATTTACAGTGAATCCTTCATCAAACCACTTGTCAACACCTTCTGCTCCTTGTTGGGTTCAACACTCTTATTTATCGAAAGTACTACGATACACCCCCTATACTTGTGGGTCATCAATGCTTGCCTAGGATTTGAGATTGCTAGGAAGTGCTTTCAGTTGGGTGTGTACAATATCCATGTAAATCATCTCAATGTAGCCCTTGATTAAGTTTGATCATGTAGTAAATAGGCAATTTATAGGTTATATATGAAATTATATATATGTGTGAATGAAGTTGTATATTTTTAACTGAAATTGTACGATTTCCAATCGAATTAAGTTCATAGCAGACACTTTTCACTCAAAATAGTGTATGCAATTATATTTGTTACACACATTTCTTCTCCCAAAATCGTATGCGACTGAGACTAGCACAAACAGTTTACTCCAATAAAGCGTATGCTATAGGTGACCGTCGTCTCAATTCGTACACGATTTTGGACTGGGTCCGTGTGTGATATAAGGCCCATAAGGGCCTAGCAAGTCTAACCCTACCTTACTTCTCTTATCTATGAAGTACCATACTAGCGGTTCCTGTCCGGTCTCACTTGCATTCTATAGCCGCCACACTCCTCATCAGGACCAGCAGGGACCTCGGTCGGCCGGTCTCGCTGCCGGCGACAACCATCTCAGCTCCGTCTCTAATGAGGATCTTATCGTTGGCAGCTTGCTCGTCGTTGTCTCGTGCCCACCCGCACAGTCGTAAGCTGAAGGTGCCGCCAATAATGTCTATCAAGCCGCCTCGTCTTCCCCAGCTTACACGTGCGTACACGATGCCTCCCCAGAGGTATATATGTTGTTAGCATACAATTTTTTTACTCATCTATAGTAAAGATCTATTAGGTAAGCACTGTTATCAAGGCCGAATCTATTAGATTATAGTTCTTGGTATGTAAGCACTGTTAGCAAGGTCGGGTCCATTGGAATATAGTGTGGATCTTGCTATATAAGCACTGTTAGTAAATGAGATTGTTGCATTTGTCTTGACAAAACCTTTCATTCTTTATATCTTTATACTACTTTTAGAAGCTAAATATTAAAAATTAAATTGATGCATGTAGTCTGACGTTCATTTATAGATGGATAACATACAATTTTCTATTAGGAAGAAAACTTTAGGAGGTGTGCTGGGCCTTGGCTGTGCTTTTTCTATTCTCCGCTCGTTAGCATGTAATAACAGACTACTCGCGAGAGTAGGGATATAGGTCGCGACCCATCAGCGCTCACCCAACATTTTCTCTATGTTTTTTTTTGGGTTTCTAGTTTTCCGATTGTGTTTCTAGGTTTCTATGATTTTTCGGTTCTCTGGGTTTTGTCTGCTAGACAACTTTTTCGAACTTTCTTAAATTCTAATTTGCTCAAATTCAAAATTTGTTTATATTTTTTTTTCAAATTCGAAATTTGTTCATATTTCATAATTGTTGAAATTCGAAATTTGTATAGTTTGATCAGATTTGAATTTTTAAATTCTAATTTCATTCAAAATTTGTTCATATTTCATAATTATTGAAATTCAAAATTTGTTAATATTTAAAACTTATTGAAAATGCAAATTGTTCAAATTTTAAATTTGTACAATACAAAATTTATTCAATTTTAAAAATCAAATTCGTTCAGAAAACAAAAAATAGAGAAAAAATAGTAATTAAAACAGAAAATGAAAAATTGAAAAACTGGGGACCAGATCTTACTTTACCAGGCCCATACTTGGAACTACACGGACGTGTCCTATTAGTGTGCGCTAATGCGTGATGCGTTGGAGCGATACTAGGAGATTTCTATAGCCCCATCTTTTGCTGCCTTCGGTCGCTAATATTTGTTGCTAATATTGATATATTTAAATATTTAAATACTTTTAGATACATCTATATCATATACAAATATAAGTGGTTAGTGGGAGACTGAGAGTATGTAATCTGACGTTCATGTATAACTGGATAAAATTTTCTATTCAGAAGTACTCTTTCCGCTTCAAAATATAAGATGTTTTAGCTCAATATTGTCACATATGTATCTAGATATTTTTAATATATAGGTTCATTTTTCTTCTTCTAATCTTACATACATGACAGTGATAAACTAAAATATCTTATATTTTAAAACAGAGAGAATACAATTTAGAAAGCGCGCTAGGCCTTAGCTGCCTAACCCAATCTGGGGCACGACAGCTGTATATGATCCAAGCCCAACGAAATTCCTTCAGGCCCAATTGTATTTTTTGAGCGGATTCCTGCCCAATTATCTAGTCCGCCTACTTTGGTCATCGGCGGGAGAAGAGGGAGCTCAATATCTCGCCGCCTCCCCACCCAAGCCATCGCCCCAAAAGAGGCAGAACAGTCCAAACCGTTGCCCCGCCGAGGCGCAGAATCCAATCCTAATGGCGTCCGAATCCAATCGAGGCTTGGGGGAATCGGATGCTACCGGAGTCCAGCGCTCGCGGCGTGGGGTCTCTCGCGATAGCCACCTGGTTCGCGAGGCTAGGGTTCCGAGATGCTCCGATCCTAGCGAGCAGGTGAGTCCCCCGAAACACGGAATTTTCTCTTGCTAGATGCCGTAACCGGTGATTCGGTGTCAAATCAGGTTTCGAGTTTGAGTACCGATCCGCTTTGGCACGATTGGGGAGATAAATCAGGTCGCGAAGTAGTCTGTAGCGGCTGTGTCGTGCAGGATTGGTTCAGAAACTTTCATGTTCCACTAATCCAGTAGCGCGAATAGTTCGACTAGTAGTACTTTTTTTTTTGTATTTGTGTATAACTATATGCTCTAGCCAATGCGATCAAAAGACCAATTTGATGAAAGAGACTATACTTCAACACTCCCTCTCACGTGTGGCTTCCTCAGACCTAAACGCGGATCGAAAGTAGGCTGCAATATCTTTATTTAATATTGCGCCAGGTCTTAAATTAAAGATCTTTTAGCTCTGATACTATGTAGAACTATATGCTCTAACCAATGCGACCAAAAGACCGATCTGATGGAAAAGACTGAGCAATACATTTATACTTTAACAATTTGTCGTGGTTTGCTTTCAGAATTTGGATTATGGTATATGCTGATGAGTATTATAAAACCCAAACAGTGGAGCTGCGATTCGTTGGGCCGAACCACCTGTTTTTTATCTGCAGAACATAGGGATTGCGTGCAACATGCAGGCCTGTTGACATTCGTAGTCACTGTTATCCAACAGTTGTATGCTGATGCTATGCTTATACTGTGCTGATTGCTGAACTTAATAATTTGTGGCTTGTCAGAAAACGCGTATGAACAATAGTTACACTGCTCGGTTGAGATGTGATTGCACAAGTATTACCATTTCACTCCTTTCTTATACTAATCAAAACCGAGTCTGGCACTACGCGCAATTTATTTCTTTTTTTTGTGTTTGATGTACATGGCATTTCAATTGAGAATTAAACAGTGTCTCACATCGATTTGTTATGCATCAGCTGAGTGTAAGAATGTTCTGATATAGCAGCGACTTGTATATTTTTCCCTCAACAAAAATTTGACTTTATTGACAAAACGGCCATAATACAGCAGAGCGAAGAAACTGAAATGAATATGACTAACAAAAACCCCTGACAGAAACTAAAGTTGGAACACTTATTTTCTTTCAAAAAAGACATCACTTATATCTCGTCAGCACTTCAACTGTAGTCTAGCTATGCACTACAAAGCACTGATACGACAAGATAGATACGGTGATACGGATACAGGGAAATGTGATACGGCAATTTCTAGAAATATCAATACGCGATACGTCGAGTATATATATAAATAAAATAAAATATCATGGAATAAAGACAAAATAATTGAATGCTGATCAAAATACTGGCTTGTTTTGTTGTACTCCCTCCATCCTAAAATAAGTGACTCATTTTTTTTTAGATACGGGTGTATCTACACATTGAAATGAGTCTAGATACATCTATATCTAGACAAACTGAGTCACTTATTTTAGAACAGAGGAAATCGGAGTATCGGTCATGTATCGGGGTATCAGAGTATCAGTCGAGTATCATACACGGACACGGCGAAGTTTGAAGTATCGGTGCTTCGTAGGCTATGCATTGTCCATGATGAAACGGGTTTCTGCTATCTTCTGGGACTTGAGGGATCTAATGTCAAATTTATGGTAGCAGTTCTTACTTCTTCTTGAAACAAGCTTTCGTCCAGCTTTATAAATAAAGCCACAACGGCAGAACCGAAACAAGGTGATGAGGAAACCCTCTTACAAAGAAGATCAAGATAAGGAAAAAAGAACAAGGAAAACCAAGACTTGCCATCGAAGACACCGAAACGGGATTGTGGGAACCAGAGCTCCATGAGATGCCCTCAAGAGGGTAACGATGCAACGTTCCGCTGGCGAGACCAAGACGGTCAAGGGTTTTACCGACAACAACGCCCTCAAGAGGGTTACGACACCCGCAGGCAGTGCCGCCGTTGGCGTCAAAACGCTGAGCTTTCGCCCGAAAAAACCTTCACGTCACGCTCGGTATCCCACTGCCCCGACCAGGCCACCCAAACACGATATGGGAGCTGCCTTTGCCGAAGCGCTGCCAACAACAGGATCCCCCGCCACTCAATTCTTGCCATCCACACAACCAAAGAGTAAGGCCATCACCACTAAGGATGGCAATGGGGCGGGTTTGGATGGATATTGCAAAACTAGATCCAAATCCCAGATCCATTAGGCTCACCATGTCCCGCCCACGAAAGTATCCATGGGCATGGATGCCACTCCAAATCTAAACCTGTCGGCTATCCGGATATCTATGGATATCATGTGTTTACACACTATATATATCGACACAATATTTGAGCATACAACAACATTTCATCAGCTTTTTCACTAGTAATTATATGGACAATATATAGGAATATTAAAGCAACCATATTTCAACTGCCGCTATTTGCAGGTAAGCAGGCTAGAGGCGTCGAGATCAAGCCATGGAGGGGGAGGCAACGTGATGAGGGAAGGGGGAGTGGCTGACTCTGTCGCTTTGACTCCCTGATTGGATTGATTAACATAATAGCATTTAGGGTTGGACGGTTGGTGGTTAGATTTAGTGGGCCTTTGGTTTGGCCTCACGGAGAGGGGGAGCTAGGCCTAGTTGAAAATTTAATGTTCACTAACATGTGGGTCCCACCTATCAGCCGGATATTCATTGGATATCCACGAGGCGAAACCTCTTTTGTGCCCACCCATTAGTTATTGGATATCTGCCCCATGAAATCCATGGGCATGATCGGTCCTCCATACCCATGCTCATCGGGTTGGATATCCGCCCCATGAAATTGCCATCCTTAATCACCATCGCCACGTCGCTCGCCGTAGAGTCATCCGCGCAGTCCACCTTCCGAGGCCACCGCATGGGCATTCAAGATCTTCCACCCATGACGCGGCAGGCGCCATGACGGAAAGTACATCGGAGCGGACAAGGGGGGGTCTCAGATACGGAGGCCTAATAGGCAGGACAACATCCGCCGGTCAAGCCCGCAGAGCCCGAAAAGGGTCTGCTAGGCAGACGCCAAATCTAGGCCCCTAGCCCAAATCTGGCACCCCAGCCACACCATGGCCAGGGGATGGGCTTCCAGGAAAAAAGAACAAAGAAAACCAAGACTTGCCACCGAAGACACAAGAACAAGACTGAGGGAACCAGAGCTCCACGACGACGCCCTCAAGAGGGTAACGACGCAATGCGCCACCGCCAAGACCAAGACGGTCAAGGGTTTTTACCTGGAGCCCTGCGTGGACAAGGTACCCACAACAACACCCTCAAGAGGGTTATGACACCTGTGGGCAATGCCGCCATTGGCATCGAAAAGCTGAGCTTTCGCTTGGAAAAACCTTCACGCGAGGTATCTCAGACCGCCAGCCACCCGAACGTGATTTGGGAGCTGTCTTTCCTGAAGCGCCACCAACAACAGGATCCCCCGCCACCCGGTTCTCGCCATCCACACGACCAAAGAGCGAGGCCATCGCCACCGCCATGTCACTCGCCGTAGAGTCGCCCGCGCAGTCCACCTTTTGAGGCCGGCCCCTCGGCATTGAAGATCTCCCAACCATGACTTGGCACACGCCACGACAGGCAAGTGCACCAGAGCGGACAAGGGGGGTCCGGGACAACCAACCAGCCTCATATAGCGGAGGCCTAACAGGCAGGACAATGTCCGCCGGTCAAGCCCATAGAGCCTGGAAAGGGATTGCTAGGCAGACGTCAGAACTAGGTCCCTGGCCCAAATCTGGCGCCCCAGCCACACAGTGGCCAAGGTATGGGCTCCCAGGCGTGCTAGGAGCACCTGAAACCCTTGCAAGGCCATCTTTGCCAACCATGCTCGTCGGTCATCCCAATCCATGCAACATCTAGCTCTGATGAGGGGCGCCACCCTCGCACCTCCGTCCATGCTGTCCCCAACGAGACTTACCCGGCCGCCATGAGTCGCCTGAGCCACCCCATCACCACGAAGCCACCAAGCCGCCGCCAGGCACTCCCTCCATCGAGCGAGAGGCCGTCGCCAAGCTGCTGCTCCCCATGCCTAGAGCCGCGCCCCGCCTGGCCGCAGCATCCTGGGCCACCACCACGGCGCGAGGGGGAAGAAAGTCCTGCTGCTGCAGAGGCTGACCGGCCTTCATCCGGTAGCGCCCTCCGGCGGCGGCTGGGAGAGGGAGGTGAGGTTGGGGAGAGAAGAGGAGACGGCGCAGAGGAGTCCCCAGTCGCATGCGGGAGTGACGCGAGGGGCTAGGGTTCCTTTTCGGTCGTTTTTGTTCTGATTGCAGTCCTAACTTCTTAGGCCGCCCCCTCGGCATTCAAAATCTTCCACCCATGACGTGTCAGGCGCCACGACGACAAGTGCACCGGAGCGGACAAGGGGGGTCCGGACAACCAACCTGCCTCAGATAGCGGAGTCCTAACAAGCAGGACAACAACCGCCGGTCAGGCCCGTAGAGCCCAGAAAGGGACTGCTAGGCAGACGCCAGATCTAGGCCCCTGACCCAAATTTGGCACCTGAGCCGCACCATGGCCAGGGGATGGGCTCCCAGGCGAGCTAGGAGCACCTGAAACCCTTGCAGGGCCAGCTCTGCCAACCACTCCTCGTGTGCTCGTCGGTCTCCCAATCCACGCCACATCTTGCTCCGATGAGGGGCGTCGCCCTCGCGCCAATCTTGCCGGCCAAGATCTCTGTAGCTCCAACTGCCACCGACCCTCAGGGGGTGCACACAGCCATTCACCGATGGCAGATGTGAGTTCTAGCCAGACCCGCCCGACCGAGATCGGGCCCGGATGGGCCAAGATCTGGGCTTGCAAGCCCCTGCGACAGATCTCCTGCTGCATCCCCCACCTACTGCTGTCGGCA
This sequence comes from Dactylis glomerata, assembly GCA_007115705.1. Taxonomy (NCBI): domain Eukaryota; kingdom Viridiplantae; phylum Streptophyta; class Magnoliopsida; order Poales; family Poaceae; genus Dactylis; species Dactylis glomerata. The sequence goes on along the minus strand of QXEO01001691.1, from coordinate 2,119,840 downwards.
TGCTGAAGCCCTCTCACCTCCATCCATGCTGTCCATGGCCGCCGGGGCCAGACTCGCGCCCCAATGAGACGTACCCGGCCGCCATGAGTTGCTCCGAGCTGTCCCATCACCGCGAAGCCACCACGTCGCCGCCAGGCACTCCCTCCATCGAGCGAGAGGCCGCCGCCAAGCCGCTGCTCCCCACGCCTAGAGCCGCGCCCCGCCCAGCCACAACATCCAGCCACCACCACGGCGCGAGGGGGAAGAAAGTCCCGCTGCCGCCGACACTGACCGGCCTTCGTCTGGCAGCGCCCTCCAGCGGCGGCTGCGAGAGGGAGGTGAGGTTGGGGGGAGAAGAGGAGGCGGCGCAGAGGAGCCCCTAGTCGCTCGCGGGAGCGACGCGAGGGGCTAGGGTTCCTTGTTGGTTGTTTTCGTTCTGACCACAGTCCTTACTTCTTAGGGTCGTTGATTCATACACATATTTTATGTGAAATTGTTCCAGCTCATCAAATTTAAACCTTGCTTGCAATAGAAACATTTGATTTTGACCATTTCTGTTGCTATCATAGGTTTAAGGGCCTCATTGCATGCTTAAATAAACGACTATGCCCTGGTACACGATATGGAATATGGTTCTTCACTTTCCTTACCATATTTTTCAACAACGGCCAAAAAATGGAGATGCCCGAATTATGGTTCTTGCGCATGAGCTTACGCATGGACAATACCTTTCCATTATATACACAATTTTGTTATCCCTGCAAAAATATAATTTGAAGAAACAAGGAACTTTAGTAGCCTCCATACTTGTTTAAGTGATAGGCTAGGCCAGCTTTCCCCAAAAATATCTACCCTTTTGCAGACTCAGTCTGTTTGTATTGTCTCCTGATCTCCTCAACATAGTGGCAGGTTTACTTGTTTTGGCACCGAGCATAATTGTTCAAAGGTTCTCTGTGGCTTATGTATGTATTCTATATTTAAGCGAACTTTGCACCCTAGACATGTTTTTCCTATATTTGCTTTGTGTTTGGATTCTACCTATGAATGGATAATAGCACAAGAGCATCCCATCTCAAATCATGTTTCACCCAAAAATGAACGTGAAAACAAAATTGCACCCGGCTCGAAATGAAACTCTGGTTGTGAGTTGTAGGTCTTCTTTTCTGTTGTCTATTTTCTCAATACCTTCACTACCTTCGCTAAGTTCCCAAGACAATCGTAACATGTCATTTTACTTCTTTTACTTGTAAAACAATTGTGCCAGCTGTGAACGTTTGCAACCATGGCAGATACCCTGTTCCTAGTTTCGTTTGGGCCTTCTTTGTTCAGTAACTCTAAATGTATAGTACTAGGCTTTTTCTTGACAGTGTAAAGACCAGTTTGGACTGTGAAATTTGTAACTTATTACTTGTGCCAGGATGCATATGTAAGGTTTTGTGTATTAGGACCATGGGCAGTATATTTTTCAGCAAGCTCTAGATAAGCATACCAGCGTCCATTTCTCTTTTCACAAAGTCAATGTGGCCCATGCACACACAGTTACATGCATGCACTCACGAAGCCATGCAACCCATGTACACGCACATGCCATTAAAACACCAGTTAGGTGCCTTATTAGAAAGTACAATCACAAATTTTCTCCATTATCGTTATCTTCATGTTTTATCAAATCCCGTTAATCTTGTTTATTGGGTAATAATATATGGTTATTTCCACAAAGAATAGTTCCTTAGATGGTCCACCAAACTGCTATTTTGGTGTGCAAGTTGTTATCTGGTGTCAGCTTAAATTCTCTTGCAAAAGTTTCCGTAGAAGTGGAGGGTATGATGGAAGAAAGGGTATATTCTCATGCTTGATAAATTTGGTTCAGGCAGAAACACTGCAGAGATTTTTTTTCATAGATAGCTACATTATGTGCAATCTTTATGCCATAAAATGTTGCTTCCTGAGGGACTAGCTCCTGTGGCTTTTTTAATCAAGAAGAAACAACCCAGACACACACCCTGCAGAGTCAAGACTCGAACGCGGATGGCGGGCTGGCTGCGCACCTGGGTGCACCTTCCATCTTGTTCTTTATTAGTTCTAGCTATAAATAACACAAAAGGTTTATTCAATCTCAGCTCTGCTTTTCGTAATTCATTTTCCAAGTGATGCTTTTTTCACTGCAGCATGTTTAGAGTGAATTCTGTTATTGGTTAACATTCTTATTTCATTATTTGACATGTTTCACCTACATGCCCAGTCATTAGTATTAGATGTTGTAGCATCCAGGTCAGTTTCGTTTTTGTGTTTCGTCATTGATAATTTGCTCATTGTCCCCGTGAGGCGATATGGATCAGCTATTCCATTCTAGAGTTGAAGATTTATTCTTACATATCTTTTATTGAAATATATTGCCTGCCCTTCACCACCAGTTCAGACTTTTGGCAGTTCAGACTTTTGAGTGAACTGGTTGGTGAATCAGTTCAATATAATTTAAGAGCTAAGAGGTCTCAAGTTCAGGACCTGGCCAATGCGCTATTAATAAAAATAGTCGCGGCCTTCATCGATCTCATGTCTAAGTGACAGAAAAGCTCTATGTTGGAGAAAAAGAATTATGGTTTTAGTGAAGCGTATTTAGTGTTGGATGTTTGAGTTTTATTTAATGGAAAACGTTTAACTCCTCTTGGAAAGCTATGCCAGTGTACGTTTATAGGATGACATGGTCCATGTGGCTCACATGGCTCATAGTCTAGGATTGTCCATAAGTTTTTAACATTAAAAAAATGTTTGAGATTGACAATCTGGAAGAATATGCAATTTTGTGAATAGACCTTTTCTTAACTTCAGAAATAAGGTTCCGTAAAATTTGGTTTGAGAAAAATGTGAACAGCCAACAGTGCAAGTGTATTTTCATTTTCATGGGAGTGAAGGAATGGAGGGATAATACAAAATTGGCTGGACGTTTGAGCTCTGGAGTCTTACGTGCTTTTAAAACATTAGATGAGGTTTCACACACTGCCATAGTTAAGTGTTCTTGCTTACTTAATATTGCTATTATATGCTTTAAGCGTACATTTGCATTCAAACTCGAAGATAGTATGATCTTATCTGGTAGAGTTTACGTCTTCTATCTGTGACATTCTACATTAAAAATTAACTTTTGGCTTAAAAAGTCAACAGTGAGGAGAAAAGGCTGGAAAGTTTCTCATGTGTTTTCCTTTTAGATTGTTTGATTTAATTATACTGCTTCACAGGATAGATTCTCTAGCTTTAAAAAGCTGTATTGTATATTTTAAGCAACACGAGTGTGCACCTTTCCCGTTATTGTAATCCCTTATCAAAACCCAACAGGCAAAAGCAGTGAAAAGAAAATTCCTTTTTGCATTCTTGGTGGCTATGGTTCCTTACATTACAGTTTGGATACCGAAAGCTTTCACTTTTTCTAGTGGTTTTGTTCCACATCATTATGATGGATCATATAAATATGATTTTGTACTGTTTGATCAACACAAGTTACGACGGTGAGTACTTTGCTGTTGCGTCTTGTTGGTTTCTCAAAGAGACATATTCTTTATAATTTGTGGCGAGCTTTTCTGTTCTAGCCTTCTGATCGGCGAAGACCATGGTTCTCTAGTAGACCTTTCTCATTACCCTCTGAACAACCAACAAACTCTACGTCTTTCTATGCAGATAGGCTACAGTGGAAAATGTGTAAAGCTAGTGCACCCTTAGGCACTACACTTACTATTATCATTATCATTGTCTATATCATATTATTATTCCTACTACGAGATGACCTTTTTTGTATAGACACATTTATAATAACAGTTCGTAAACTTAATGATGTATCAAACAGAAAATTCGAAACTTCTAGTTTGTGTACTGCTATTCCGTTAAACTTCTTATCGGCAGCATTTAGGCTACAAAGTAATGTTTAAGAAAGGAAATCCATAACATCCTCTTGACTGCCCTCACTGTATGTACTTGTCAAAACACTGCCATTAGAAACACTCCTTGCCAGATTCTTGGGCTTGTCTGATTCATTATGATCTTGTGACAGTTTTGCAGCCTCTGGCCATGTAAGTGTTTCTCTCTGTATCAGACTACCAAGCGCCAAATTGCTCAATTCATTCCCAATGCACCAGAGAGATCTCAAGCTGTGAGGTATGATTTGCAACATTGTTAGTTGGTTAGCCCTCCCCAGATGGTGGTGCTATTGTCTCTTGGTAATAATAGTTTCATATTTGTACCAATGTTCCAAGCATTGTTTAGGTCTTATAACTTGGCTCTTTCACGAAACACGACACGCATGTATGGTGACGAGGCGAGCCGGGCGGCGGTTAGGGATGAGCGTGCGTGTAGGTGTTCTCATGCTCTTACAAGTGGTAGATGGGTCTCCCTTATCCAGGGATCAAAGGACTAAACTTTAGTCTCACCTCTTGTGGGACATGAATGAGCCAAGTGGGCATGTGGGATTATTCATGCATGACAAGACCTGAAACAAAAGTTTAGTCTACATTGCTAGTTTCGTGGGAGTAGACCTCCTTTTAGGGAGACTCTTTTACCACTTGTATGAATATGAAAAGAGGACACCTACACGCGCTCCTTTGCTGTCCGCCTCGCCTCGTCATGACGCGCGCGTTGTGTGTTGTGAATGAGACGAGGTAGGACCTATGCCACATGCACGCACTGTTTCTTTGTAACATACCAAGTTTTCAAATATAAAATTTCATCATGCATTCATGGCATATTGCATAGCATTTTCAATTATAAAGTTTTGAATCTTATTTCTTCAAAGAATACTGTTTCATTCCCCATTTTACACCAAGTTTAGAAACAAAAGGTTTTCAGAAAATATTTATTTAAATAACTTCATTTGTTTATGGAAGCTATTTTAAATTCTTCTAGTAAAATATTTTTGTTTACAAAACTTTACTATTTGGTGTTTCACCAAGTGTTTATTAGTTATATATTCAAAAGCACTACTGTTTTATTTACTATCTAAATAACTTTTGAAAACCAAATATTTTGGAAAACTATTATTTAAAATATAGCTTCCTAGTTATTTGAAACTATGTTTGATTCTTGCAAAATATATTCTTTTACAAAATAACACTAAACCCTTACCTATGTGTTTGAAACACATTATTTTAAAGTTTAGAGTGGACAGATTTGAATTTGTTCAAATCAAAGAAGTGTAACTTTTTCAAAATCTAAAACAGAAAATCAGAAAACAAAAGAAAAAGAAAACAGAACAAAAAAAGAAAAAAGAAAAGAAAAGGAGAGGACAGCAGCCAACTGGGCCGCACCCGGGGCCCAAACCAGGCAACAGCCCAGCAGCCGCCCGAAACCAGCCCAGCCCCGCTCACCCCTTCGCTCTCTCACTGCCACCCGGACCCCACCTGTCGGCTCCATCCCCTCCACCGTCTCCTCTCTCTGCTCTCCCTTTCCCCTCTCGCACATTGCTGCCAGCAAGGAGAGATTGCTCGCCGGAGAACAGAGAACCCGCCGTCGAATTTCGTCGGTAATCGGCTCGGTTGAGTATCCCCGCCCCTCTCTCTGGCCTCACTCTTCCTCTCTCCCTTCGCCGCGACCACTGACTCTTTGAAAGCGTCCAAACCCGTAGCGGAACAAGCCGTCATCGTCACCCGAGGCCACCCCCGTCTCCAGCCGCCACTCGCCATCGCTACAGGACGCGTTCAACGTCACTGACCAAACCCACGAGTTCACCGTCCAGTTCTGCACGTCGTCCGCATCTCCCTCGTCGTCTCCGACCACCGGAAGCACGTCGTCGGCGATCTCCAGTGCCGCCCTCGTCAGACCTTGCATCACCGATGAGCCTTCTCTCTTCCTCTTTCTTTTCTGTCCCTCCGATCTAGATCCGACGGTTCTGTTTAGATCTTCTTTACCGAATTGGTACCAGCCTATAGGATGCTGCCACGTCGCCTGCCCCTCGTCAACCCCAACCAAACCAATCAAATTGAATTCAAATTCGAATTTTCAAATTCCAGATTCTGTGCGAAACTTGTAAAATCGATATAAAATAATCTGCTTGGTCAAAAATTACAAATTTGGTATCCCTGGAATCCTTGCAATGTGTAGAACACAAATATGCAGAGAAACCACAGTGGTACTATACAAAGTTTTGAAATGAAAAATAAAATAGCAAAATGACTTATAAACACCATAAAATTCATAACTTTTGTTCTGTGAATCCAATTGCTACAAATTTATAGTCTATGGATTCCTCAGAACATGTAGAACACTCTGGAACCAAAAAATTTCAAACTTGAAACATGCACAAACTTGCTACTGTTAAATTTAATCACATCACTATTTTGAACCTCATTTGATTTCAGAAAATGGTTTTGGGGTGAAACCACTTACAGTGGCTTTATATTAATGTCATCTGTGGGTTCACAACCCAATTTTTACAGAGCAGTACAAAACCAGAACGAATTTTTGGGAAGTGTTAGCTCCATATTCCAATTAACCAATTGGTTTATTGCTTTGCTAAATAGTTAAGAAAGCTTTTCCAACACCACACTTGTTTTCTAAACAGCATGGTTCACTAAATACAACATTTTCACACACTAACTTAGTGTGTGAAATTAAAATGACATTTGCATACATACATACATGTCTATGGTTGCCATTAGAAATAGTGTGTTTATGCTTGTTCCATTTTGTTTGTATAGATTGTGAAGAGGAGCATTGTTGTGAGTGTGCAGGCTGTTACCAAGACAAGTGACACACATATTTCCTACCCATTTTACTATATGCATTAGTGTTTTATAAGTAGTATGCATGATAGGTTGGTTTCTCAAAGTGAAGTTTATGAAATGCTTAGCTCCTAGTAGTGTGTAGCTATCCCTTAAACCCCACTTGTTAGGATTGCAAACTACTATGGAAAATGATGCCATGCTTGTTTTGAGTTGATATGAAAATTAAACTTCAACCCAATGAAACACCTGGGTGGATTGGTTTGATGATGGAGGCGATGTTGAGTGGCTACCCAGGGCTACACACCTGGCTTTCAACCCAGGATTTGTGTAGTTGTCTTCGCCTGGGCGCTCACTTGTGGATTGCCACCCAGGAACAAAGAGACTACCATGTCTTCCTTGCTTTAGTGAGCTTCCAGTGCAGCCTTATGACAATATGGGCTCTGTCTTGATTGAGTATGATACGAGGGTTCATCCATGGGTACTGACAGAGGGTGGTATTTGGGCACGGTCAGATCCGGATGGTTGAATGCTCCTTCTGAAAGGTCTTGTCTCATTCTATATGGGTAGAATGGGTCTTAAGGTGAAAGTGTACAACCCCTGCAGGGTGTAAAACTAATCGATTAGCCGTGTCCCCGGTTATGGACAACTTGAGTTCCTAGACATGGATGTACGGAAGAGTTTCGTCACTATTTCTGAATGAAATAAAATTTGTTTAGAAACATTCAGGACAGGGACTACTCAGGACTACACACTTGGCTATCAACCCAGGATTTGTGTGGTTGTCTTCGCCTGAGGGTTATCCTGGTTTTGTTGAGTAACTACTCAGGGCCACATACCCTGCAAAGTGTGTGGTTGTCTTCGCCTGGGGGTTATCTTGACCTTAAAAGTTTTCAATGATTAAAAAGTTTTGATTTGAAAATGATAGGATAAACTTGCTTTATGCAATTCAGCCAGAAGCTCCACTAGCCAAATATCATGTAGATAGTTCTTTCACAACAGCCACCAAATAAGTGTCATTTGCCAGTACATCATTGTACTGACCCCCATACATAGGGCTGCATATTCAAATGTGCAGGCTCTTCTGATGAGGAGTAAGATGTTTAGGATCTCGAGTCTGCATACCAACATGACTACCTGTGGCGCATGGTAAAGATGGAGGCTCACTACTACCCTAGTTTCCGTTGTGTTTATGTTATGTTGAACTCTGTTATATGAGCTAGTCCATGTGACTAAGCTGGTTTGTAATAATTGAAGACTTATGTATCTGGATCTGCGATGTAATCTTTGATACTATGCAATGAATATTTTATTTTGTTCTGTGGTGCTATCAGTGATCCAGGGAATAGCACTTAACACAGGTGTTCCACCTTAATTCAAAGGTGGGGCGTTACATTCTTTTTCCCACACATTAATCTGAACAGTTGCGCATAAACTGAAACGTTTTTGCCTCAAAGACGAAAACCAAAAGGTCTTGGTCACACGGACTAGTGGAAGTCGAACCAAACCGTTTAGACTGTTTGGCTCCTCCTGCCATGTCTATTAAAAGAGGTTGCTCCTCATCCCAGAGAGACACAACGATACTGCCACCCGGTTCCATAGCCGCCGCTCATGCCTTCCCATTCCTTTTTCCGGCGTGCATCGAGAGACGGGACAATAGGCCTCAAGTTTTTGGTGAGCACTCTCGTGCGACTACTGGTTCTTTGTCTTAAAATTTTATTCTCAATTCTTGTCTTAAATATTTAGCTAAGATATGATTGGAAGTTTCCTAACAACATCATGTAGTAACATTAAGTATTGTTGATCCATGGCATGTAAAAGGAATTTGAAGTGTATAAGTTGATTGCACTAGGCCTTTTCATCAGTCTGGACTTTTGGTTACGTTGGATAGTGCATGAAGCTTGACATGGTATTTGAACCAAGAGATCTTGAGTTCAAGACCCGGCTGATGCAATATAAAATAAAGATATTGCAGCTCACTTTCGGTCCATTTTTAGGCCTCAGGGAGCCACATGTGGGGGGGGGGGGGTTGAAGTATAAATGTATTGCCTAGTCTCTTCTATCACATCGATCTTTTGGTCACGTTGGCTAGTGCATGAAGCTTGACATGGTATCATAGTTAAGAGGTCTTGAGTTAAAGACCCGGCTGGTGCAATATAAAATAAAGATATTGCAGCCACTTTCGGTCCATGTTTAGGCCTTAGGGAGTCCTTTCCATCAGTTCAGAATTTTGGTTGCGTTGTCTAGTGCATGAAGCTTGACATGGTAATCAGAGCCCAAGGTCACGAGTTCGAGTCCTAAAATTGCTATTACCTCTCGATGTCCATGTATAAGCCTCTTGGACCATACCTCTGAGTCACCGGTCCACGTATAAGGCCTCTTGTGCGTACCTCTAAGTCTCTACACGTGTTGACTATCCTCTCGATCACACGTGAGTGGGGGTGTTGAAGTGTATAAGTGAATTTATATTAGCCCTTTCCATCAGTTCGAATTTTTAGTTGCGTTGGCTAGTGCATGAAGCTTAGACACATTTGACCTATTCATTCGCCAAAATAAAAGCAATATCATTCTAGGAGTGTCCTGCCTACAAGAATCCTAGAAAGCAGTGGTATTAAGAGATTACGATGTACGGTGGTGGGGGTGGATAAACAGAATCCAGGAGGAAATATACCGGAGAATGGCAGGCATGAGCTACGTCTCAGGATCCTCCCTCATTGGAAGATGGATCTTTGTTATATGTGCAACATCAGTACTTTGGGGTTGATTGGCACCAAGCAGGCTGCTGCTCTTGTCTAGGGCACAGAAGGCCACAATTTGCTTGCCCCCACTTACCCCGCAGGAGTTGGGTGCTTGGTTTGCCAGATAGAAATCTAAGTTCTGTGAGAACTGTATGATGCATATTTAGCATGCATATCTTGGTAACTCGAGCAACATAGCAAAAATGTGTGTAGTCTGCTATCATTAAGAAGTGAATAATGAACCTGTTCTTATTGCTACTTTCTACATTGCTGGTTGCTGAACAGCTCTGACCACACCGTTGCTGCCCCCCCCCCCCCCCCCCCCCCCACACACACACACACACAAGAACTGCTGCATCATTTGTTTTACTCGCTGCACATCTGGTCCTGTTTTTTTTTGCTGTGATCAACCTGTATGGCCAGCTAGAGAAAATGTCATCGAGCGATGTGCTTGATAAGCAACCAAAAACAACAACAAAAAAGCTAGAGAAAATGTCTTGGTTGCCCCTGTTTACCTACCACCTGGTATTACTTGTTCCCATATTGCCTCTTAACTCCAGTTACCGAGTGGGTACGCTGCATAAAGGTATGTCAGTTGCAAGCAAGTTAGCAGAGAGCTAAGGCCATAAGAAGTTCATACACTTGCTCAAAATATTCATCCTTCCATTGTTGCATTTAGGTTCCTCCTGTTCTTGGCAAATTTAGGTTTATGTCAGTAGAACTTGGGATCAATTTATAGGTGCAATGCTAATTCTGTGCGTCCTTATTTGCTTGACCTTTCTAGCTGTTAGACCCTACCATGATGAGATGTTTGGGACGACACTATTCTTTCATGATTAAGGATCTTCTGAGTGCGAATAAGAAGTGGGTACAACAGTTTGTCAGTGCCTATGGAAGTCATTTGTCAGATGCAGTACCCTGTTTGATGGTTTTCAACATGAAGTGCTAATGGCTGGCAACTGTTGAGGTCTAATAATTCCTTCAAATGGGGAAATCCACTTTGGCTCACGGGTGTAGATGCACTCATTACCAAAAAATATATTTTAAAATGTTTGAAAATTTCAAAAAAAATCTTGATATACATCTAGACATTTTATGTTCATTCATGAAGTTTCGTGAGAAAAGGACATTTTTTGTGGCCTCTGTAAAAAAGACAAATTTCAGTGCTCCAACATTGTTATTTACGTGACCATTTTTTATTTTTTTTATACATGCCACAAAAAATATCTTTTCGTCGCAAAACTTTGTGGGTAAACATAAATTGTTCAGATATACAATAATAATTTTTTGTCTATTTTTTTTAACATTTTAAAATAGATTTGAAATGCATTTTCCATAATGGGTGCATCTAGTCCTATGAGCCAAAACACCTCCTCCCTTCAAATGGGCATTTTGTTAGAAGCAAGATGCACCATGAACAATCATTGGGAAAGTTCAGCTCCAAAATGTCTGATTTGCCAAGGCCCTACCAGTTAACAACCCAATTCAAAGAATCTTCGTAAATCATTCTTTGCTAGATGTTTCCATGGTGCTAGGCTGCTAGACACTGATGGAGCTGCTTGCCCAAGAAACTGACTGATGCTTATGGTTTATGGACACTTGATGGTGATCTTTTGCAGGTGAACAGTCTTATTATCTTAGGCAAGCTGTAAGAATAGCACACACAGTTTACGACACAGCAGGAACCCAAAGCTACAGTTGTAGACTCCTGAGAATTATTTCTTTTGAACTGCATTCATTCATTGCTAGGGCACTCGATAGGGGAGAATAAATCATTGCACGCGAGGTTACCTGTTGTAGTTGCTTTGGCTAATATATAGACTTCACTTCTTTTTAGATATCTTACTTTATTATAGCTTTTACAGTTTAAGTAGCAACAATGTACTTAATTCCTCTTGTTATGAAAAAAAGTGTCAGCTGATCATGATTGACATGATCCATCAGGATTACACGGCATGCACAGTTCAGTGATTAAACTATGGCATTACTAATAGGTTCTGATCTGTTATGCATGTTTTTTTATTTGTGCGTTGCCACATGTCCACTGAGTGTTCAATTCAAGTTGCTTTTTTAGCACCTTTCGAATGGACGGAGTTGATCCCATTCAAAGTCACGACTGCTTACATGATGGGTATATGGGCCAAAGAACTTAGCTAGGGCATGCATTCTATATAAGACAGCCACCCTCTGAACTTCCTCTCTGCTTTCTTTCATCCGTTTTCCTCTTCTCTTCTCAACTTATCTAACAAAGAGGAGGCCGACTATATCAGGCACCAACCCTCGAAATAACGAGGTTTCTTCTCTACCATTCCCATCTGCACCAACTCTTTAGATACAACTTCCCTCCTCTTTATCTTCTCTGTGGTGCATGCATTCATGTTCAACAGAGTTGAGATCGAAGCAAACACAGCCATATACTTAGCCACATCAAGGAAACAGCATTAGAGGCCTACTACGTGCATGGACCATTGGAGTGAAAGTGAGGGCAAGAGAGCCCATGATCCTATCTTCCAAACCTGCCGCCAACATGTTGAAGATTTCTACAAGGAGAGGAGTGCAGATGCTGCGGTTACTCCTTTGCAGCGATGTATCTTGGTTCCAGGTCCAATTATCGTGGGCGCAGGACCATCAGGGCTTGCTGTCGCTGCATGTCTCAAGGAGAAGAGGGTCGATAGCCTTATCTTCGAGCGCTCCAACTGCATAGCTTCCCTGTGGCAGCTCAAAACATATGATCGTCTGAGCCTTCATCTTCCACGACAGTTCTGTGAGCTTCCTCTCATGCCTTTCCCTGCCGATTACCCTATTTATCCCTCAAAGAAGGAGTTTGTAGCATACTTGGAGAAGTATGCTGCACGGTTTGGCATCTGCCCTACCTACAACCACACGGTGGTATGTGCAGAGTATGATGAGAAGCGTCTGCTATGGCGGGTGAGGACGCAAGCTACAGGCAGAATGGGAGAGGAAGTGGAATACATGTCTCGGTGGTTGATTGTGGCGACTGGGGAGAATGCTGAGGTTGTGCAGCCGGAGATTGGTGGCCTAAAAGAGTTCAAGGGAACGGTTATGCATACCAGTGCATATAAAACTGGCCGCATGTTTGCTGGGAAGCGTGTTCTTGTTGTTGGGTGTGGCAACTCTGGCATGGAGGTCTGCCTAGATCTCTGCAACAACAATGCACAGCCCCATATTGTAGTAAGAGACACAGTACGTGACTTCCTCTACTTCTCTATCATTATTATTTTCACAGTGTTTCAGCCATTATGCCGTTAATCATGTTCATTACTTGATATGTTTCTGAAGTTCAACCCTTGGAAATGATAAACCTCGACTAGTTACAGGAGGTACCCCTCTGGTTAATTATTATAATTAAGTTGTATACCTGTTGAGGTGCCTGGTTCCGCCTATGTCAGCACCTTGAGTGTGCTTATCTGTAGACACTAGCTCATCAATTTTAAGGAAGGCCTAGTGTCTGAAATAATTAGTGCGCATCAAAATCAGGATTTTTTCAAGGCTAAACTGGCACATGCACCTGCAACGAGTTGGCGTTATTATGCGAATTTCTGGGTTAAGAACAAGCAGTCACTTGAGGAAAGGGGGAGATTCCTGAAACGAGAGGCTTCTCAATTGCTGCCTATTAGTCTTTATGTTATCTTTCCCGTGTGTACTTGCATCTTTTTTTGCCATCTCTAAGTCTTCCATCTCCATTTTCTTTTGGTTCTTGAGTGTTTCTATTCTTGCCCGATGATGCAAAGAGCTTTCTCGTCTATACTTAATGAGAAAACCATGGGTCCCCATCACCACCATGAGAGCATAGCATAAGTCTGTCACTTAGAAAGAAACATTAGTAAAATGACTTGAGAACCTACCTTTCATGACTAGGTGCATTCCTTTCTCATGGCTCTTTCAGCTTTCAAAGAGCTTAGTGAGATTAGAAAAAAGCCAAGCTTGGTTTCCAAAAGAGAGAAAAAAATGCAAGCTGGGGTTTGCTAACTATACTATGTTGGAGATAAGGAATAAGTTTGATCCAGGGACCAAATTGGTCATGTTGCTTCTTGTAGCATGCAGAAAGCATGGTTGGAAAAGAGAAATTGGCGACAATTTATTTTATGATCCAATCATTAGTGCAAATGTTGTGTTGCCTTTTGTGAGCGCTAGCTAAGATTTTGTTCATCATTGGCAGGTACACATCTTGCCCAGGGAGATGCTGGGTCAGTCCACCTTTGGGCTGTCAATGTGGCTGCTCAAGTGGCTGCCAGTCCACGTGGTGGACCTGTTTCTACTGCTCGTAGCACGGGCCATGCTTGGGGATACTGCTCGGCTTGGGCTAAAGCGGCCTACCGTCGGTCCTCTCGAGCTCAAGTCACTCTCAGGGAAGACCCCAGTTCTTGATGTTGGCACATTTGCAAAGATTAGGTCTGGTGATATCAAGGTCTGTTTCATACCACTGAAGTACAAAGTAACACCAACTTTGATTGTTTCAGTCCATCGACCAGTCTCTCCGCCTTAATATAAGTACTGAGCTGCAATTTTCGCCATTGGTTGAACTATGCAGGTGCGTCCAGACATAAAGCGGATATCAGGACAACAAGTAGAGTTTTTGGACACGTTGTCGGAGGACTTTGATGCAATTGTGCTTGCCACAGGCTACAAGAGCAATGTCCCCTTCTGGTTAAAGGTGCATTACATTATTTTACCATGACATATCTATTAATATCATGGAGTGTAATATTAGAGTGGCACAATTTTCCCCATTGGATGAAAACAAATATGAAACCTGTGTAAGATGATGATCTCTAAATTTTGTTTTGCCATGAAATGGGCAGGACCGGGAATTGTTTTCGGAGAAAGATGGCTTGCCAAGAAAAGCATTTCCAAACGGGTGGAAGGGTGAGAGGGGACTGTACTCGGTTGGACTCACTCGACGCGGTCTGATGGGAACCTCTCTCGATGCGAGGAGAATCGCTCATGACATCGAGCAGCAGTTGCGTGCCGAAGGAAAGCATCCAGGCGTGTTGCCCTAGCTTCTGTCTCCGTTGTTTGCCTGACAGGGGGAGGGGTGCCATCTGTCTCCAAGTTTGTGAATATATGTGTAGGTTTGGCGAGAATGGTACTATGAAGTGAGAAAAGGGTATAAGGCCTGTGCCGCATGCTGTGTTGCTTGTCTTTTTAGTGCTTGTATAGGCTGGGTATTGTATTTGTTCATCTTTTTTGTGTTATTTGGTTTTGATAACTAACCATCCTATAGGCAGCACTGTATCATCCTCGGAGGGGTAATATCGAAGTGCCCATGTTCAACAAAAATCGGGCTCTGTTTGGCCTCGACTGATCAATGAATAGATTGTGTTTTTTCTATACGATGTATATATTTCATCATGCATAGTTTGCATCAAACCTATCATCAGTTATGAAAGTTTCAGAAGTTGGTCAAGATCCGCTTGAATATACTCTGGTGTTCCCGCCGGTGGCTTGCTTAATGTAATACTACACCGATACTACATTTGTACATTTGCTTTGCTCCATCATCAAGTTCACTTTCGGCCAGGCCTAGGTAGAGGTCCCTCCTCCTTTTCCCGTTGGTAGCCCATGCACGAAAAGTTTTGGTTGCTGGGCAGCCGCTCTGCCTGCGTATCATTGGCGAAACGACAGCAACGGAGTCAGGTACAGAACATGAGGTCCTACAAGAGTCACTTGGGGGCGACGAGGTAACTCTTGGTACTGCAAAGACAAGAGGAATATTCCATGGATTTCCTTTCACTGTGGACAAGATGGCATATATTCGTCACTTAGAATCTCTTTTTGATTTTTTCCAGCAACATTTTTTTTTTCTGTTTTTATTCCTCTTCACGAAGGTACATCACAAAAATAGATCATGCCGTAGTAGCGGCTTTACTGAACTGGCCTGAGTTCCTGCGCGCGCTAACCGTGAAGCAAGGAGCATTATAGGAGATAAGACTCTGGACTTAAAATAAATTTTGGTAAGAATGAAATTTTGCTGACTATGGAAGACTCGATTAAATTGGAAATTTATGCTGATATCTTATACCAGATGGGGTTTTGGCCAATTAAGTACTTAGGGGCTCTTGTGAGTGGTGGAAGGTTGATGGTTAAGGATTTGGATTTCATTGAGGAGAAACAAGATAAAAATTTAGATGGGTGGCAAGGAGGTTCTATGCCTTTGGTAGGGAGAAAAGTTTTAATTGACGCTTCTTTAAATAATGGTATAGTTTATTTTATATCAATGTTCAGATTCCATTAAACTTTTAATGTTAAGCTGGTGAAGAAGCGGATGTGCTTCTTCTGGCAAGGAGGGAGTACAGTCAGAAAATATCATATGGTGAAATGGGACTTGATTGCTAGGCCTAAAAAAAAGGAGGTCTAGGAATAAAAGATTTGGATAAAATGAATAAGAGTTTGTTGGTTAAATGGTGGTGGAAATTAGAGAGCAGGGAAGGTTTATGGAAAAAACTGGTGAGGGCAAAATATATAAGAGATAAACCTGTAGCTTGCCTTGAATCAAGACGGACTGATTCTCCCTGTTGGCCAGAGTTGATGAAAGTCAGAGATATTTGCTTGCAAAATAGAAAAATGAAGGTTGGTACTGGAGAGTATACAAGTTTCTGGGATGATGCTTGGTACTCATCCTTATCCTTGAGAACTCACTTCCCTGAATTGCATGAGGTTTGTAATCAGCAAAAAAAAAATGTTAGTGAAGGTTCAAAATTTAGAAGATGGTTGGATGAAAATTAGCAGAATCAACAAAATAGAATGAGGGTTATTTTGTTAGCTTATCCTCTTGGTGAGGAAAAAGATGAATCATTGTGGAACCTGAAAGAGAAAAAAGTTTTTTTACTGTAAAGAGTATGTACAAGAAATTGATAGAAGTGTGGGTGAATAGGAATTTTAAACATTTATGGAAAGTAAAAGTGCCACCAAAAAGTAAAATCTGACTATGGTTAATA
This sequence comes from Dactylis glomerata, assembly GCA_007115705.1. Classification (NCBI taxonomy): domain Eukaryota; kingdom Viridiplantae; phylum Streptophyta; class Magnoliopsida; order Poales; family Poaceae; genus Dactylis; species Dactylis glomerata. The sequence goes on along the minus strand of QXEO01001691.1, from coordinate 2,103,460 downwards.
TGTTGGCATAACTCAATAGCAACTAGTAAAATAATATGACAAAAAGAGGTTAGACAGGTGATACTAAGGGTAGATTCTGTGAGGAGGAAGAGGATATTTTACTCAATATTTTCATTGGGTATATCAATTTCTAGTAATCTTTCAAATGTGCATGTTGCGGGTGTAGCAGCTTTGTGCTGGCTTTGTGGAAGTTGAGAAATAGAGCCAGTTTTGAGAAGAAACTTAATAAAATTATCGACGAATTTTTTTTGTTATGCTTGTTTTTTTCTAAAGTACTAGGTAGGTAAGAAAATAATTCTTGAAGGTACTAACAAATTGCAGGTGACGGCGCTGAAAGCTTATAGACTATCAACGAGTAGAAGCATGCTGCAAGCCTGCAACTAACAGAGATGGGGGAGTCTCCAGGCTGACCAGAGAGAAGGATGGTGGATTTCTGTGGGCTGCTCGATTAATTCCTGTTGTTCTACTTTTAGTGGTAGTGTATGTTTCGATGGTGCTTCTAATATCCTCGTCCTGGGATGTTGGTGTCCTGAAGCTAAGCTTTTGGTAAACTTGGTTATGGTTGAACATTTGGTTTATAATCTGGGTTGATACATGCTCTGGCAGCTGGTTTTCTCTTTCTTTTTCTTCTTCTTTTACAAAACTTCTCTAGGTGGTTTCACCTGAACTGTTGTTCCGTTATCTGTGATAGTGGAACCTGAAACTCTTTTGAGTTTCCTATGGAAAAATAAATAGGGGATAAGACTGGTTCACGACTGATAATGATGACCGGAAAGGGAGTACTCCTGTCTAGATCGATGAGGTGTAACCACATGAACGAGAGGAAATTTCATACTTATTTTGTAATAATGACAGGTACAGTGCAATCACATGCATCTGATGCATGGATTAGTTCCCTCTAAGCACGTTGACTACACTTTTCTTCACGATGATCAGTGGGTACATCGATCGATCATCAGTCGTGATCTGTACACATCGATCACGTGTGGAAGACATCGGCACTCTCTGTTTCACTGTTGGCGTGAGTGTGACTAACCTAAGCAGGCTCTATCTGTATAGCCGGAGCAAAGCACATCGTCTATGGGGCAATGCACATGCACTCGATCGCTGCAGCTAGCATGTTCGTCCGTGCTCCCAGCCAAACATAAGAGAACGAACAAGATAGTGTAGCCATTGAATGTGGTATCGATCAACTCAAGTACTATTAAGTAAGCTAGTAGCGACGAAGGAAGAAGACTAGAAGAGAGTTCAAGTGCAAACATTTATTTTAGCGTTTCAGTGGCCTGTTGCAATCAAGTTGCAGCAGCAGCTTGATTGGCCTGATGTCTTTCATTCCTGACATGTCTGAATTATACCTGTAGCTGAAGCAAACCATCGTCGACCGACCGGCCATGGAGTTACGTTACGGCCTTGCGTTGCATCATGCGTACGGAACTCTCTCTAAAGCCAAAGGGAAACGAACGAGCAAGAGAGTGCAGCCATTGTAGCTAGCACGATCGAAATTCGAAAGGGGGTCGCCGCCCGGCCTTGTCTTGTCAGCAAGCCACATAATATCTCTGGAGCTGATGATTAGGGCGACGGTGACGCGCCCTGTTCTTCCACAGTGGCCCGAGTGCTGAGCTCGATCGGGCGGTACATATCATTCCAACGTAAGTACGTGGGTTCCAACCCAACAGGAATGCTCCACCGCGCGCCGGCGCAGATCCGTTCCCTCGGACGGCCGGACGGACGGATTAAACAAGGCAGGAAAAGGGTCTCGCCGAAAAGGAGTGGACATCGGCCGGCCGGGCACGGCGCGGCAGCTCAAAGCTAAGCTAGCACATGCCGGGCGAATCGCGAGGAAAAGCTCCCCAGGTACACGCCGACGATCGAGAGCGAAACCCAAGGCGCGGCCACATGCGCGCATCATACGGCGGCCGGGATGGACGCGAGTGCGGCGCCGGCCCTCACCCTCACCGTCGTCACCGATCTATCTCGTCTAAAATGCGTCTCTTCGGCATCGCCATTCGTCCCAGTGGTGCGCATGCACCTCCAAGGTCCAAGGTCCTTGGAAGGCAAAGGGGACCTAGCTTTTCCCGCGGCAGAACCGCCGGTCCCGACCTCCCCGGGCAAGCTGATCAGTGCGTGCTCGGTGCCGCAGGGGTTCGTTTTCCTGAAACGCAGTGTCCTCCCTGCTGAGTGCTGAGTGATCCTAGCTACTTGCCGTCTTGGTCAGGTCAGGGTATATGCAAAGGAGATTCTTCATCCTTTGCATCTAGCCAGTGCACGCGCACTGGAGTTGCCCGTTTGCCTGCGTCTTTTCCGGCACGAAAGGCGAGCGCTACCATAAACGATCAAAGCGGTCAAAAGATCTAGTCCTAGCCTTTTGCATCCTGCGGCCCAATCACCTCGCCCTACAAAGTGCGGCAACTGCTACTCCTACTGTACTAGTAATTTGCTTAGCCTAAAGGCTAGTACTAGTGCATATGCCCTGCCGATGCCCCTCGGGTGACCCGGAAGGCTAACCTCTCGTCGCACTTCCTTCCTTCCTTCCTGGGGCACACCAAGCGGTCGTGCCAGGAGTATCTGCTGCTAATGCGCTGTGGAATCTATGTCTGAAATAAGTACTGGAATCCTTGCATCCACTACGTATATATTCTGGTTATAGCTTAATTAGAAGTACTGCCTCCACTCCAACAGGTGGCGCTAGTGGTCGACCGACGACTCGAATCATCGTGTCCTTTATTCCCCAACCTAGGTAGGCATCAGTCTGGAGATTCATGGAATGATGGGAGCGAAGCAGCATCAGTGTATATGCCCTGGCCGATGCCCCTCGGGTCACCCGGAAGGCTAAGAGCATCTCCAGCCGTCCCCCCGACTTGGTCCCCGGCGGTCATTTTTTACATCCGGACGGCGGTATTCGATCCAGTCGCGCCTCCGGTTTCTCGTTTTCCCCCGAATTTGGGCCTTAATCCATCCGGCGAGCCCAGGTCATCCCCGGTCCCCCGGGGCGCGCTCGGGGACTCCGGACGAGAGAAAAGCGGAAACGGGTCCGCTCTGTCAGCGAGAGAACACGCAAACCCTACAATCTGGACGCAAATCCCCCTCTCCCTCCCGTCGTTGCTCTGTCGCCGCCGGCACCACCCCTCACCAATCCACCGGCCGGTTACCTGAACTTCGCCGTCCCTCCTCCCACTTGCCCCCACCTGCCTATATTCCGCCGTCCGGCGTGCCATCTGGCCATATTCCGCCGTCGGGGAACTCCTCCCGTCGCGCCTCGTCGACACGCCCGGCAGGTGTTCGGCCATTTGCCTGGCCGGAAATGGACTCCGACGACGAGGAAGAGCAGATGTTCGCCGAGATGTTTGAAAAAGAGATGGCAGCCGCCGCCCAAGACGAGGAGCATATGCTTATTTTAGCTTGCTTGTCGGGCTTGTACGCGGAGGCGGCCACCGGTCGCCGTGGTGGGTCGGCACCAGGTCGCAAGAAGTGCAAGCCGAGGCAGCGAATGGAAGGCTACTGCATACTCTACGCCGACTACTTCGCCGACAATCCATTGCACGGTGAGGCTGTTTTTAGGCGTCGTTTCAGGATGAGCCGGAAGCTTTTCCTGAAAATTGTCTATGCCCTTCGAGACTACGACTCCTATTTCAGATGCAAGTTAGATTGCACCGGCATGGCAGGGTTTTCCGCCCTCCAAAAATGCACGGTGGCTATGCGGATGCTGGCATACGGAGCTCCTGGTGATACTACCGATGACTATCTTCGGATGGCGGAGTCCACCGCCTTTGATTGTTTCTACCGGTTCTGCAGGGCGGTGATAGCAGTGTTTGGGGACACCTACTTGAGACCACCCACTGTCCAAGACATTGCTCGGATCCTCGCTTTCAATGAAGCTCGAGGATTTCCGGGGATGCTTGGAAGCATTGACTGCATGTATTGGAAATGGAAGAACTGTCCGTTTTCTTGGCAGGGAATGTACAAGGGTCACAAAAAGGCTGCACTGTGATATTTGAGGCAGTGGCTACCCATGATCTCTGGATTTGGCACTCCTTCTTTGGTATGCCGGGATCCAACAATGACATCAATATCTTGCAGTGCTCGCCGATCTTCTCCAAGCTTGTTGAGGGTCATGCTCCCCCGGTTGACTTTGTGATCAATGGCCGACACTACAACAAGGGATACTATCTTGCAGACGGTATCTATCCAAAGTGGGCAACATTTGTGAAGACTATCTCGAGTCCCATCCTCCCGAAGGAGATGGAGTTTGTGAAGGCACAAGAAGGTTGTCAAAAGGATGTCGAGCGTGCGTTTGGTGTCCTCCAGCAGAGATTTGCTGTAGTCCGGTTCCCCGCTATGAGTTGGTCCAAAGATCAGATATGGGAGGTGATGAACTGTTGTGTGTGCTTACACAACATGATTGTTGAGGATGAGCGGAAGCATCCGATCCCGGAGAGCGAACAAGCTCTACCATATGAGAGAGAGGGTCCTCTTGCACAGCCTAATCACCAGGTGCCGGCATCGTGGGCTGCGTTCATCGCTATGCGTCAGGAGATTTGAGACTCCACTATGCATCAACTACTGCAGGATGATCTGGTGGAGCACATATGGAGGTTTCGAGGCAACACCCACTAGTTTCCATTTGATTTGTTTGAAGCTTGTCAATTTATTTGCTTATTTTGTTAAACTGTATGAGATTCGCCGAACTGTAATGTTTATTTGAGCCAAATGTTGGCAAACTGTATGAAATTCGTCAAACTGGAATGTCTATTTGTAAAAATAAGCCAAAAACGTCGATTTCCGGGCGCCTAGCTGGGGTGCCGGCTGGAAGTTCGGTGCTCCTCACGCCTGATTTTCGTCCAATCCAGCGAAAATTATTGCCGGATTCGGCCGTGGGGGACGCAAACGGCTGGAGATGCTCCCCTCGTCGCACTTCCTTCCTTCCTTCCTGGGGCACACCAAGCGGTCGTGCCAGGAGTATCCGCTGCTAATGCGCTGTGGAATCTATGTCTGAAATAAGTACTGGAATCCTTGCATCCACTACGTATATATTCTGGTTATAGCTTAATTAGACGTACTGCCTCCACTCCAACAGGTGGCTATAGTGGTCGACCGACGACTCGAATCATCGTGTCCTTTATTCCCCAACCGAGGTAGGCATCAGTCTAGAGATTCATGGAATGATGGGAGCGAAGCAGCAAGTTTGCTTCAGTGTGGCGCACCAGGGCTGCGTCATGCCCGTCCGTCCACCGTGTGCTAGGAATATAGGGTATAGCTAGCGCGCTATACTAGCATACCAGTGGATGAAGGTGGACTTTTCTTTCAAAAAGGAAAAGATAGTTTCAATTAGATCTTTTCTATTCGAAGAAAGTCCACTTTTCGTCCTCCAACTTTTGCTTCAAATTCACTTTTAGTCCTAATATTTTCTTTTGGTTCAAAATAGACCTTGAACTTCCTAAATCGATCATATCAGGGTTTTCCTAAATTTTTGTGGATATAGTCATGTGGTTATTACAATCTACATATTTCTAACTGAATCGGGTTACTGATGGATGGTTGAACGAAACATTCAATCAAAAAAAGGAAACCACCTCTGATCGCACTCGTGATTATCTTCATATACGTCATCACTTTCCCACGCTCGCGTTACCCCTTCAGGGTTGCACGATGCCGTTGCCCTTTGCATTGCTAAAAGCTATTGTCCTAGAGCTCATCAAGCCACTAAATCTCATCTATAGAAAAAGAGGAGCTGGTGGACGCCCCTTGCATGTGAAACGCCGCGGTTGTCCTAGAGCTGGCGAATGGGCCTAGCGAGGAGAAGGGCCATCGATGTCCGGATGGTCCAGGACGAGCCTAGGGTCAAACGTATTGGAACCGCAATGATGACGAACACCATATCGTTGGGCCGGTGGAGGACAAGAGTCTTGTGCACAAAACCATCAGGTTGGCGAGGACTCCACACCGTCGAGCGAGTAACCAGCGCTGTCGAGCCGAGAAGCTGCTCCAATAGAGATTTTGACCAAAAAATCGTGGAATTTGACCACCGGTTTGTGATTTTAGATTGGTGTGTATGTTTCGATAGATCTTTGGGTTTTATTAATAGGGTGGCAACACATAATCCAAAAAAAACTTGATACAAATCAATTTATGAAGTTTAAAGTATGTTTTGATCGATTTAGGAAGTTCAAGATCTGCTTTGAACCAAATTAAAGTTTTAGGACTAAAAGTAAACTTGAAGCAAAGTTGAAGGATGAAAAGTAGACTTTCTTCTTTCTATTCTAGACAAGGTGTTTTGGACGAAATGAAAGCTGGTTTAAATTGTTCAAATTTAAAAATTGTTCATATTTCTAATTTTGTTTAAATTTGAAAATTGTTCAGATTTCAAATTTTGTTCAAATTTGAAAATTATTCAAATTCAAAAACTGTTCAAATTCGAAAATTGTTCAAATTTAAAAATTGTTCAGATTTCTAATTTTATTCAAATTTGAAAATTGTTCAGATTCAAAAAGTGTTTAAATTCGAAAATTGTTCAGATTTCTAATTTAAAAATATTTGCCCGCTACTTTTTTATTTAAATAAAAAAACGAAAAAAGCAGTTAAACAAAAAAGTCAAACAATTTCGAAGCAAAGTAGTGGGCTGGGCCCAATAACATCCGACCTGCTTTGTTAAGTACGCGGCGCGGGCCTTAACCGCCGCTAACGGGCGGTGTAAAGGAGCCCCCGAAAATGGCCGGCGACACGGCCTCTGCCACCTCATGGCTTTTTTAGATGTATGTCATAGACGTACATTACTTGTATCCTACTTGTATTGATAAACGTTACGATACAGAGTTGTTATTGCTAGTATTCCCCTTTACCTCCTTTCTATTATCAAATTCTCAAAATGGGCTATTGAGATGATTAACTCTCAGATGGTTCACTTTTTCTAGAAAAACACAGATGGACCACATAGATACCACTTGGCTAAATAGGAGCTAATCTGTCAATAAAAGGAGTTTGGAGGTTTGGGTGTCTAGAATCTTAGGGATTACAATCTTTGCCTCTTAGCCTCTTGGGTGAGAAGATACCATTTGGATGGTAATAAAATTTGGAAAAAGATTGTAGACTCTAAGTATGATTTGCAGTCCTGCATGCTCATATTTTTAGAAAGGTGTAATGTGGGCAGCTAGGAGTGTTAAAATGGCCTACAGGTGGAAGGTTGGGAATGACAGGAAAGTCCTTTTTTGGAAAGACAGTTGGTTTGGCAATTGTAGTCTGGCCGTTTACTTCTGGGACCTGTATGTGATTGCCAGTCAGTAGAATTGCACTATTGATAGTGTGGGATGGTGTAGAACTTAAAAGTTCCTTTATAAGAGCAATTTCTACCTCCCTTTATAATAGATGGTTAGAACTGTGTGACCTGATAGGCTCCTTTTCCTTTTCTAGGGAAGAGGATGCTCCAATTTGGATGTTTCATCCCTCTGGTTTCTATACAGTTAAATCTTTATATGCAACTGTAAACAATGGTGGGGTGGTCCGGTGGTCCCTATCCATACGCCTGTAATCTGGCAATTGGAGGTTCCACCTAGGATTCATATCTTCCTCTGGCTGTTGGCTAATAACAAAACGCTCACCAGAGACAACTTACATAAGCGACGCCATGTGGAGGATAAATCCTGTGTATTTTGCTCTGAACCTAAAATTATTTTCACCCGTTTTTTGATTATATTGTGGCAAAACAGATTTGGGGTTTCTTTGGTCCATATGGCTACTAAGGAATGGTATTTGTTTTCTGGGTCAAAGATGGTCAAGCATGGGCGCGGTGTAGGGAAAGGTGTGCGCAAATCTCAGGCGATGGCATTTACTGCAAGGATGCTCATTCGCGCATGATGGACCGCAATCTGCTGCTACTAGAGAAGAAAAGAAGCTGTTGAGAATAGCTTGGGTTGTGTAGTTTGCAGTTGATGGTTAGTGCTGTTGTGCCTTTGTTGGCTGGTTGGTGGCTTTTGACTGTTGTTTTGGACTTCATATCCTGTAAGAAACCTATGGTTGCATGAGTAATGGAATCTGGGGAAATCCCTATTTTTTTAAAAAAATAACACAAGGAGGATACAACCAATTATATTGCTGTAACCTACCATCGCTGTAACTATCAAGCATAAACCTTCGCCGTCGTTAGAGAAGAGGAGCATCTACAGTTGGTTCACTCATTGACGCTAAAGAAAACCCTAGATCCACGATAGCCACCAGCCCCGTAAGGCTGGATCTAGCCCGATAATGAACGTCGGCCAAAGAAGCCCTCCGAAATTCTTCAACACCAGATCCAGGGACAGCGCCATCCTGCCCTTCAGCCGGCTGGATCCCCTATCTTTTTCCGCAAGCTGCAGCAGTCAAGCCCGCTATATTCCAAGAGCAGCACATCCCTAAGATCGACCGCTCTAACTGCTTGGGCTCCATATACTCTCGTCAACGTCGACGCGAGCGTCCGGTTCCAACGAGAAAGAACATAAGTTGAAGAGACCATTATTTTAACTACTCCATCCGTTTGGAAATATAAGATGTTTTAGCTTTATGAATGAAATGTATCTAGACATCTTTTAGTGTATAAATTCGAGCGAACCTATACACTAAAAGATATCTAGATACATCTCTTTCATAAAGTTAAAATATCTTACATTTCTAAATGATACGTCTCCAACGTATCTATAATTTTTGATGCTCCATGCTTGTTTTTACACCATTTGCCTATTGTTTCGTTACACTTCGTGGCACTTTTATGCATTTTCCGGAACTAACCTATTAACAAGTGCCACAGTGCCAGTTCCCTGTTTTCTGCTGTTTTTGTGTTTCAGAAGTGATACACACGAAATGTTCTCGGAATTGGACGAAACAACATCCTGAAGTCTTATTTTACCCGGAAGCTTCTAGAGATCCGAAGAGGAGTAGGAGGGGGGGCCACCAGGGCCCCACACACAGGGGTGGCGCGGCCAGGGCCCTGGCCGCGCGGGGCCCGCGTGAGGGAGCCTGGCTCCACCCCTGACGACGCCCCTTCGCCTATATAAAGCCTTGGGACAGAAAACCCTAAAGGATTCGGCAATTTTCCAGAAAGAGTTCCGCAGCTCCGCCGCCATCGCCGACGAATTTCGGGGGACAGAAGTCTCTGTTCCGGCACCCTGCCGGGACGGGGAAGTGCCCCCGGAGCCATCTCCATCGGTCTCCATCGCCGTCTCCGCCGTCTCCATCGACCTCACCGCCATCTCCATCAACCTTGCTGTCTCCTATGATGAGGAGGGAGTAGTTCATCCCCGGGGTTGAGGGCTCTACCGGTAGCTATGTGGTTCACCTCTCTCTCCCATGATGTGATCTTTATGTGATCGTGAGCTTTGTATCATGTTGAACAAGTACATGTTATTATTCAGATATTTTGTGTACTCTAGCAATGTTATTAAAGTAATCTATTCCTCCTGCTATGGTGTAACGGTGACAGTGCGTGCATCATGGTGGTACTTGGTTTAGGCTATGATTGTGATCTCTTGTGGATTATGAGAATAATTATTGCTATGATAGTTTGAGTGATCTATTCCTCCTTTCATGGTGTAATGTTGACAGTGTGTGCACCGTGTTAGTACTTGGTTTAAGTTGCAATGATTTCTATCTTGAATTGTGATCTGATTTGGATATCTCTATGAGTGGTGTTTGTTAAGTACTTGATGAACTTTAAGGGGTGCTTCTGTAGCCACTACACACTGATTAGTGTTATTCAATAGGAGAGTAATTCAGAGTGCCTTAGCAAAGAGAAGTTATTTGTTCAGTCATGTTATATTGTTGGGAGTGTGTCCACTAGTGAAAGTATGATCCCTAGGCCTTGTTTCCAAGCATTGCACACCGTTTACTTGCTATTTTGTTACTTGTTTGCTTGCAGCGATATTTATTTCACATCACATTTGCTACTTATAATCATCTATACCACTTGTATTTCACTATCTCTTCGCCGAACTAGTGCACCTATACATCTGACAAGTGTATTGGGTGTGTTGGGGACACAAGAGACTTTCTGTATCGTAATTGCAGGGTTGCTTGAGAGGGATAGCTTTGACCTCTAACCTCCCTGAGTTCGATAAACCTTGGGTGATCCACTTAAGGGAAACTTGCTGCTGTTCTACAAACCTCTGCACTTGGAGGCCCAACAAGTGTCTACAAGAATAGAAGTGCGTAGACATCAAGCTCTTTTCTGGCGCCGTTGCCGGGGAGGTAAGGTAAAAGGTACTCGCATCCTCCTGTGTGAGTGCTCGAAGTTATTTCCTTTAGATTCTGCAATTACATCTTTTTGTTTCTTGTTTTTATTTTCACTAGTTAGGCTTAATGGAAAATAAAGAGTTCTTTAGTCTTTTTCCTGATTTTAGATTTGAAGAGAAAATTGAAAATCCTTTGGAGCTTATTTCGCATAGCAATGTTATTAGTACGAATGCTTTGAATACCGTTATTGCTAATGCTATAGAAAAGTCTAAGCTTGGGGAAGCTGGTTTTGTTGAGTATGATATTTTTAGTCCCCCAGCTTTAGTGGAGAAAGTTTGCTCTGATGATATTTTATCTCCCATATGTGATGTTTCTAATGATGCTTGTGCTCCCTATCCTTTTAAAATACCTACGAAGATTGTTGAACGTATTAGGGATAACTGCTATTTAGGAGATGGAACTGTCCATCCTGGTGATCATCTGCTCTTTATACATGAATTATGCGAGTTGTTCCAGTGTACAGGTATTTCGATGAACCAAGTTAAGAAGAAGCTATTTTCTTTATCACTGAAAGGCAGAGCCGAGGAATGGTATCGGCTGCTTAAAGATGGTCCATCTGTTGGCTGGGAGGAAATTGTACCTCTCTTTTATTCTAAATTCTATCCTCCAAGTGAGATTCATAAAGATCGTAATCAGATATATAATTTTTGGCCTCATGAGGGAGAAAGCATTGCCCAAGCGTGGGGAAGATTGAAGTTACTAATGCATAAATGTCCTATTCATGATCTTCCCCGTAATATTGTTATTAATAATTTTTATGCAAGGCTTTCAGGATATTACAAGGACTATCTAGATGCATGTTTTGATGGGTCTTTCACAAGCAAGGATGTTGACACCAAGTGGGATCTGCTTGAGACAATTCAAAACAATATTGAAGGTTGGGATAGCGACAAAGGTAAGGGATCAGGTATGAATTACGAGTTTGATTGCATTAAGTCTTTCGCTGAAACTGCTAATTTTCAAGAGCTTAGTGCTAAATATGGTCTTGATCCTCAAATTATGGTTGATTGCTTTAAAGCCTTTGCTTCCCATATGAATGTTCCTAAAAGAAATGGGGACGTGTATCATGAACCTTTTAAGGACACTTGCATAGAAAGTGATATTGTTGTTGATGATTGCAATACACATGCTTAAACTTCTAAAAGTACTATTTCTTATAAGCATGTTAATTTTTGCGGAGTACATAGACCTTGTGAACAGAGTTACAACAAGGAAGATTATTGCATCACCCACGCAAATGAAGAAACTACTATGTGGTACAAGGATATAGGTGAGATCGGTAAAAAGGTTTGTGAGCTTTATCCTTTTCTTTGTAAACATTGCGATGACATAGGTCATTTTAATTTCCAATGCTCAAACCCTAATAGTTACTCTTCTAGTACCTTAAGTTTGTATTGTGATGACAAGATTACTCCTAATCAGCATGATGAGCTCACTTTGTTCTTGGCGTGTGACGAGATATCTAGAAAGATTGCTTTGATAGACATGAATGATGTTGATATTAATAGCACCCTTCGTGGTTGTCGTCTCTATTGTGCTAAAGATTGCCTTGCAAATACTTACATTCAGAATCTTATAAAACTTGATATTTTGCCAAGCTATGATAGGACTGATAGATGTTTTTATCTTATTAATAGAGAGGAGGAATCCTCCAAAGTTTCTTCTGTTGTTCCTGTCAGCAAACCAGATTATGTGGAGAAGATGCCTTTCCCTCCTAGAGAATATGTGGAGAAGATGCCCTTCAAGTCTCTCCCTCCTAAAGGAGAGAGTAAGAAGAAGAAGAAGAAGAAGAAGAAGAAGAGGAGGAGGAGTAAGAGGCGAGAGGACACGGTATCTTCCCCTAAGCGTTATGATCCTGCTATAGATTATGATAATTCTGATTGGGATGATGTTCCTATGCCTATTACTTATGTTAGTGATCATGATTGGGAAAAGCACTCTACTTTTGATATTGAAAATCTTTTTGGTACCAATTCTAAGGATAATAATTGTTGTACCATTAGTGCTATCCATGTTCCTTCTTATGATGATATGTTTGATGAATATGCTATGCGACATAGTAGTTCTCTATCTTGTGATGATACTAAGCCTCTAGTTTATGATGATGATTATAATGTTTTCAATTCACCTATTTTTGAGGAGAAAATTAGTTATGATTACAATATGCCTCCTATTTATGATGATTATGGTGATGAGAATAATTATTCTATTGAATTTGCTCCTACTACTATTGTTCATGTGGGGAGTATTACTTCTTTTATGCATGTGGCTCATGATAGGGATGTTTTATGTGATAGTTATATTGTTAGTTCTATTCATGATGCTACTGAAAGTTATTATGAGAGAGGGAAACATGGTTTGATGGATCTCAACAATATTGAGTTTCCCCTCTTTATGTTGCAATTCTTGAAGTTGTACTTGTTTTGCCTTCCTATGCTTTTTGCTTTGCGCTTTTATGACTTGTCTCTTTACAAGACTATTTTTCATAGAAAGTGGTTTAGATTTAAATGTGTTTCATACATGCTTTTTGATGCTCTCTATTGCTTCAAGTTCTTATATGGCGCCTTTGCCTCAAGCTTTTATATGCCGCCCACATGAGCATCTTTGCAAATTACTGCGCCTAGCTCAAAGGCGTTAAAGAAAAGCACTCTTGGGAGATAACCCAATGTTTTTAATTTCAGTACTTTTTCTTTTATTTGAGTCTTGGAAGTCATTACTACTGTAATGACCGCTCCTTATCTTGTTTATTTCGTTTTTGTGCCAAGAGAAGCCTCTAATTTGAGTGAGGTAAAGATTTGGGGATGTTGCTGTCCTGAAACTGTTTTCGGTGCTACACCGTAAAAATTCGTGAAAAATCTATGTTTATCTTTTGGACCTGCGATTTCTTGTGCATATGCCCCAGGTTATATCCAAACTTTTCTTAGTTGAACACTTTTTGATTTGAGCAACAGAAAATCCCTCAAAAATTCGACCTTTGTCAGCTGTTCAGTTTTGACAGATTTCTGCCAATATTTGTGTTTGCCACTTTATCGCTTTCTTTTGAGTTCTTTTGATCATGGAACTTTTTGGGGAGTTGCTACAGTATTATTTGCTATATATGTGGTGGTTTTGAGTTGAAACCTGAAGCAAATAGAGGATTGATTATATGTTATGCTTGCACTAATGTTGCTAATAGAATTGTGTTTAGTTTTGTATGAAGGAAGTTTTCAAGTGTAGGGATTGGAGAATGATGAGATGAGTTGAAGAATGGACAAAAGCTCAAGCTTGGGGATGCCCATGCATCACCCCAAGAAATATCCAAGAAGTACAAGCGTCAAAGCTTGGGGATGCCCCCGAGGCACCCCTTCTTCATCGGCAAAAATCAGGTCACCTTTCAAGACACTATATTTTTATTGCTTCATGCACTATGTGTTTTTCTTGGAGCGTCAGTTGTTTTAGTTTTCTTAGTTAGTTTAGTTTTGTTTGCTGCAATAAATGGTTAGATCACATCATGTTTCTTTTGGAGGAGATGAACTCGCTTTTCATTTACCAAGAACACTCTAGTTTTCACTCTTATCGTTCAACGAGTGTTCTTCTTTTTCCGCTACTATCTTTGGTTTTCGTTTTCGCCTTGATATGCATTTAGATCTTTTCATATCTTTTCTTCAAGGTGTATTTTTGCCTCTGATCTTTATTGGTTTTCATCAAAAGAGGTGTTTATAAAAAGTTTGAATGGTGTTGGAAAAGAGAAAAAGCTTTATGTAAAAAAGTGGTACAAGAAGGAGCTTGTGTAGACTGCGGCCTAGGCTTTTGCATGTCGTGCTTGATGTCTTTTTGATAGTATGCTTAGTGGTTTTGATGTAGCATGACTAGCTTGTCTCAAATAACTGAGATTGCTTAATGAGCCTTTGAAAAAATCATGCGTTGTTTTTATTGTATGGAAGCATTATTTTGGTTTTCTCCTTGATGCTTTATTTGGGTTGACTTGGCGCATGCTCACACATGTTAGACTCTTACAAAGTCGCCAATAGCCTTCATGATCATTTAGTTTTTGACTTTTGATGCCATCTTATGCTTCTTTTAATGTCGCTTTGTCGCTATGCATGATTATGGCCGTTATTGCTCTCTTAGTTGGTCGCTCCCAGTCTTTTGCTAGCCCTCATTTTGTACTGAGTATGAGCTCTACTCGTGCATCCAACTCCCAAAAACCAAGTTTGCCATTGTGTCCACTATAAATTCCTATGCATGGTATTTGTAAGCCATTCCAAAGTAAATTCTCATGTGCTACCTTTAAAAAACCTTCAAAACACTTCTCGTTTTGTGACACAGTTTTCAGCTCATGGGGACGTAGTGGTCGGATTTGCTATCTTCCATATTGCTTATTCCAAAAAGAAAAAAAAAGAAAAAAAAGAAAGAAAGAAAGGCACTCCTCCATGGAATGTGAATGTTGGTGGGCACCCGATGGAATCGGTTAGCCATGGTTTGTGAAAGGAAAAAAGGTGGGGAGGAGTGCCAAGCTTTATAAAAAAGAGCACAAAAGTGCCAATCTCTCTCTCAAAAACTTGCTTCAATTTTTGTATGGAAGATAGTAAGAACCCCATTGCCAGTCGTTGACAAAAGACAACCACCTCTCAAACTCAAGTTTTATCTCTCTGTTTTACAAATGAAAAGCTCTAGCACATGTTTAATCACTGCTTCCCTCTGCGAATGGTCTTTCTTTTACTTTTATGTTGAGTCACCACCTTCTTTCTTTATGCACCATTAAGAGAGCATAGTTGTCATTCTTAGTGTGATATGCATTGTCCCAAAGTTCATTGATTGATTCATGATCATGGTTTCACTTGTTCTTAAATTATTTGTATCTAGTCGCCCTCTTAAATTTGAAGGTGTCCTATGCATTTATGTTTTGCTCTCCATGAAGGACAAGCTGAAAACCATTTGTATGTTTTTCCTTATGATTTGAACACACGTTTGACTTTCATTGTTTCATTTTCATGATCTTTTGTTTGTGTTCATTTTTATGTTTACAACATGGTTGCTAAGTTTCTATTGCCAAGATTATATCTTTCATGACCATGTTTTAAGTTCTTTGATCTCAGCTCACAAATGCTTACATATATGATCAAGATTGTGCAGGTGCATGTCACCTCAAAAATTATTTCTTTTGTTATCACTTACCTACTCGAGGACGAGCAGGAGTTAAGCTTGGGGATGCTTGATACGTCTCCAACGTATCTATAATTTTTGACGCTCCATGCTTGTTTTTACACCATTTGCCTATTGTTTCGTTACACTTCGTGGCACTTTTATGCATTTTCCGGAACTAACCTATTAACAAGTGCCACAGTGCCAGTTCCCTGTTTTCTGCTATTTTTGTGTTTCAGAAGTAATACACAGGAAATATTCTCGGAATTGGACGAAACAATATTCTGAAGTCTTATTTTACCCGGAAGCTTCTAGAGATCCGAAGAGGAGTAGGAGGGGGGCCACCACGGCCCCACACACAGGGGTGGCGCGGCCAGGGCCCTGGCCGCGCGGGGCCCGCGTGAGGGAGCCTGGCTCCACCCCTGACGACGCCCCTTCGCCTATATAAAGCCTCGGGACAGAAAACCCTAAAGGATTCGGCAATTTTCCAGAAAGAGTTCCGCAGCTCCGCCGCCATCGCCGACGAACTTCGGGGGACAGAAGTCTCTGTTCCGGCACCCTGCCGGGACGGGGAAGTGCCCCCGGAGCCATCTCCATCGGTCTCCATCGCCGTCTCCGCCGTCTCCATCGACCTCACCGCCATCTCCATCAACCTTGTTGTCTCCTATGATGAGGAGAGAGTAGTTCATCCCCGGGGCTGAGGGCTCTACCGGTAGCTATGTGGTTCACCTCTCTCTCCCATGATGTGATCTTTATGTGATCGTGAGCTTTGTATCATGTTGAACAAGTACATGTTATTATTCAGATATTTTGTGTACTCTAGCAATGTTATTAAAGTAATCTATTCCTCCTGCTATGGTGTAACGGTGACAGTGCGTGCATCATGGTGGTACTTGGTTTAGGCTATGATTGTGATCTCTTGTGGATTATGAGAATAATTATTGCTATGATAGTTTGAGTGATCTATTCCTCCTTTCATGATGTAATGTTGACAGTGTGTGCACCGTGTTAGTACTTGGTTTAAGTTGCAATGATTTCTATCTTGAATTGTGATCTGATTTGGATATCTCTATGAGTGGTGTTTGTCAAGTACTTGATGAACTTTAAGGGGTGCTTCTGTAGCCACTATACAATGATTAGTGTTATTCAATAGGAGAGTAATTCAGAGTGCCTTAGCAAAGAGAAGTTATTTGTTCAGTCATGTTATATTGTTGGGAGTGTGTCCACTAGTGAAAGTATGATCCCTAGGCCTTGTTTCCAAGCATTGCACACCGTTTACTTGCTATTTTGTTACTTGTTTGCTCGCAGCGATATTTATTTCACATCACGTTTGCTACTTATAATCATCTATACCACTTGTATTTCACTATCTCTTCGCCGAACTACTGCACCTATATATCTGACAAGTGTATTGGGTGTGTTGGGGACACAAGAGACTTTCTGTATCGTAATTGCAGGGTTGCTTGAGAGTGATAGCTTTGACCTCTAACCTCCCTGAGTTCGATAAACCTTGGGTGGTCCACTTAATGGAAACTTGCTGCTGTTCTACAAACCTCTGTACTTGGAGGCCCAACAAGTGTCTACAAGAATAGAAGTGCGTAGACATCACTAAACGGAGGGTACCGTTACATCCGCTCGAGGACCTGTGAGAAAATGGTTGGAGAATGGAGAGTACCCACGTCCACGTGGAGGCAAGCGAGGAGACGCATCCGCATAGGTCCAGCTCGCGGAGACTTGAGAGGAGCAGCGTCAACCAACGTCCCATCTCCGACGAGCCACGTGACCGGCGGCGATCGCCGTCGTGCCTGCTCACCATCTCTGCACAAAGCTGCCCATAAACACGTACACGTGCAGTGCAGCTTTGGCAATTGGAGATTGTCGTGTGTATCTCAGCACTGTGCGGTACAGTATATACCAAACTATCGTGGCCACTACGTGAGAGCGTGTGGTGCATGAACGACGATGGAAAATAAATTGCAGCTGAAGACGTGGGGTGGGGCTCGGTCCCTCGGACGTGTTTCTCCAGGACGCGTGCCAACTGCCAGCTCTCCCGGTAGTGCAGCGCAGGGCCAGATCACAAAAACTAGCTACATGCCCGCGCGATGCTGCGACGAATCTCTATTTATACTTGCTAGCCCTTTGATGTTATTTTTCACAATTTGATGTACGGAGTAGCTAATATTTTTAATGTATATATGCAATAAAAAGCTTACACATAAAATTATGGCAACATAACAATAACATTCATGTTCGATGTATCTCAGGATTTTATTCTATTGTAATAGGAGAAATGGTTGAGAAATTTAGATGCACTTTTAATAAAATCATGCATCCCTCATGAATTATCTTAGAAAATATGTACGTGCATTGTTACAAAAAAATTTTGGATTGCTCAATCGCACTACATGTTGGGGAACCAATTTCTATCCCAGGGCACGAAGCCTTGCCATGGGCGTGAATGATCTGAGCATGGCAACGGTCGCCTTGATTATTGGCTAATGCGCTTCTCTGGTGAAACTCTCCGCTTGATGTAATTGTATTTCGTCTGCAACCGTCTTTTAGATCACGTAACACTTTTTTCTTGAATTACTGCTTGACGAATGGAAAAAAATGTCATACATATAGTTATGGATTTATATCAGTACATTGTATCTTTTATATTTTGCCTCTCAGACACTAGTAGAAAACAGGGCTAATATCCTGGGTCATTAGTCCCGGTTGCTCTTTGAACCGGGACTGATGCCCAGGGCCCCACCGCTTTTTCGGCCGCTGGAACGGAGATTTCATCAGTCCCGGTTCGTTTTGAACCTCTAGTCCCGGTTCGTATTACGAACCGGGACTAAATGCCCTGGGTCGCAATCCGGCCGTTGCCAGGATCATTAGTCCCGGCTGGTAACACCAACCGGGACTAAAGATTAATCCTTTAGTCCCGGTTGGTATTACTAACCGGGACTAATGACTTCCCTGTATAAAGCAGCTCCTTCTTCCTCCCGAAGCCAGCCACTCCCCCTCTCCACTCTCAAGTGTTCTTTATGCAACTCGAGTTCATCCTCTTTGACCACCATTTTTTGTCACAAATTGTTATCCCCACTTCAATCTAAGTGGACTAAAAGGTGAGGAATTTTGTGCTTTTGTCTTTCATTGGTAATTTAGCTCATTTATTGCTCTAGAAGTAGAGAGATTTGTGATTTTTTTATGGGAGCAATTATTAGATGTTTATTTGATTATTAGAAATGCTATATAGATTTTATTTATGTTAGATTTTATTAGAAATAGAAATGCTATTAGAAATAGAAATGTTAGAATTAAAAATAAAAATAGAAGTAGACATAGCTAACATAGAAATAGAAATAGAGATAGAGATAGAAAAATAGAAATACCGATAGAAATAGAGATAGAAATACCGATAGAGGTAAAAATAGAAATGCTATATAGATTTTATTCATGTTAGATTTTATTAGAAATAGAAATGCTATTAGAAATAGAAATGTTAGAATTAAAAATAGAAGTAGACATAGCTAACATAGAAATAGAAATAGAGATAGAGATAGAAAAATAGAAATACCGATAGAAATAGAGATAGAAATACCGATAGAGGTAAAAATAGAAATGCTATATAGATTTTATTTATGTTAGATTTTATTAGAAATAGAAATGCTATTAGAAATAGAAATGTTAGAATTAAAAATAAAAATAGAAGTAGACATAGCTAACATAGAAATAGAAATAGAGATAGAGATAGAGATAGAAAAATAGAAATACCGATAGAAGTACCCACCAGCCGGGACTAAAGTTTTGTTAACTTATTCTTACTTATCAAACTAAAATTAGAGATAGAAATAGAAATTGTATATTTGATTTGCGTTTGATATGTACTTATATAATGCAGATGAGCCGAGCATGGATGTACGCCGATCGACGCTCTGGAGATTTCATTAAAGGCGTGCATTCTTTTCTCAAGGTGGCTGAGGCAACCAAGCGGAATGGTTTTATGTGTTGTCCATGCGGTGGTTGTCGAAATGAGAAGGATTACCCCTCCACAAAGACCCTTCACATCCACCTGTTCCGGTTCGGTTTCATGTCCGGCTATAATTGTTGGACCAAGCATGGGGAGAGAGGGGTTATGATGGAAGACAACGGTGAAGAAGAGAATGATGACAACTATCCTGAGTTCCCTGAAACCACCGATACCGCAATGGAAGATAATGAAGAAGAAGAAGGTGAAGAACGGGCATCAGATATGCCCGCTGATGATCTTGGTCAGGTCATTGTTGATGCACAGATTGACTGTGAAAGTGAAAAGGAGAGGGAGAAGTTGGAACGCATGTTAGATGATCACAAAAAGGAATTGTACCCAAATTGCGAAGATGGCCAGAAAAAGCTAGGAAGCACGCTGAAATTGCTGCAATGGAAAGCAGAGAGTGGTTTATCTGACAAGGGATTTGAGAAGTTGCTGAAAATTATGAAGAAGATGCTTCCAAAGGATAACGAATTGCCCGCCAGTACGTATGAAGCAAAGAAGATTGTCTGCCCTCTAGGATTGGAGGTGCAGAAGATACATGCATGCATTAATGACTGTATTCTCTACCGCGGTGAGTATGAGAATTTGAATGCATGCCCGGTGTGTAGTGCATTTCGGTATAAGATCAGGCGAGATGACCCTGGTGATGTTGAGGGCGAGCGCCCCAGGAAGAGGGTTCCAGCCAAGGTGATGTGGTATGCACCTATAATACCACGGTTGAAACGTTTGTTCAGAAACAAAGAGCATGCCAAGTTGTTGAGGTGGCACAAAGAAGACCGTAAGAGTGACGAGATGTTGAGACACCCCGCTGATGGGTCGCAGTGGAGAAAAATCGACAGAGATTTCCCGGAGTTTACGGAAGACGCACGCAACCTGAGGTTTGGTCTAAGTACAGATGGCATGAATCCTTTTGGGGAGCAGAGCTGCAGTCATAGCACCTGGCCCGTGACTCTATGTATATATAACCTTCCTCCTTGGTTGTGCATGAAGCGAAAGTTTATTATGATGCCAGTGCTTATCCAAGGCCCGAAGCAACCCGGTAATGACATTGATGTGTATCTAAGGCCATTAGTTGATGAACTTTTACAGCTGTGGCAGACTGAAGGTGTTCGTGTGTGGGATGAGTACAAACAAGAGGAATTTGATCTACGAGCGTTGCTGTTCGTGACCATCAATGATTGGCCTGCTCTTAGTAACCTTTCAGGACAGACAAACAAGGGATACAATGCATGCACTCACTGTTTAGGTGAGATCGATAGTATATATTTGGATAAAAGTAAGAAGGTGGTGTATCTCGGGCATCGTCGATTTCTTTCGCCCAAACATCAATTGAAGAAAAAAGGCAAGCATTTCAAGGGCGAGGCAAAAGTCCGGGGAAAGCCTAAACGCCATACTGGTGATGATATATTTGATATGGTCAAAGATTTAGAAGTAATCTTTGGAAAGGGTCCTGGCAGTCTGTCTGTTCCGAATGACGCTAGCGGACATGCACCCATGTGGAAGAAGAAATCTATATTTTGGGAGCTTGAGTATTGGAAATTCCTAGAGGTCCGCTCTGCAATCGACGTGATGCACGTGACGAAGAATGTTTGCGTGAACCTACTAGGATTCTTGGGCTTGTATGGGAAGACAAAAGATACACCAGAAGCACGGGAGGACCAGCACCGTATGAAAAGAAGAGACGGCATGCATCCGGAGGATTCTAAGGGTCCTGCGAGCTACGCTCTTACCAAAGAAGAGAAGGAAATCTTTTTTGAATGCCTGAGCAGTATCAAGGTCCCATCTGGATTCTCGTCAAATATAAAGGGAATAATAAATATGGCCGAGAAAAAATTCCAAAACCTAAAGTCTCATGACTGCCACGTGCTTATGACGCAATTGCTTCCGGTTGCACTGAGGGGGATTCTACCGGAAAATGTTCGAGTACCGATTGTGAAGCTATGTGCATTCCTCAATGCAATTTCGCAGAAGGTAATCAATCCAGAAGATCTACAACGGTTACAGAATGATGTGGCCCAATGTCTTGTCAGCTTCGAGTTGGTGTTCCCACCGTCCTTCTTCAATATTATGACACATCTCTTAGTTCACCTAGTCGAAGAGATTACCATTCTCGGTCCAGTATTTCTGCACAATATGTTCCCCTTTGAGAGGTTCATGGGAGTCTTAAAGAAATACGTGCATAACCGTGCTAGGCCAGAAGGAAGCATCTCCAAGGGCTATCTAACAGAGGAGGTCATTGAGTTTTGTGTTGACTTTGTTCCTGACCTGAACCCGATTGGTCTTCCTCAATCGCGGCATGAGGAGAGACTAAGTGGAAAAGGCACGCTAGGAATGAAATCAGCATACTGTATGGACGGACATTCTTTGAGTGAAGCACACTACACAGTTCTACGAAATTCCACGTTGGTGGAGCCGTATATGGAGCGACACAAGAATATTGTACGCTCGGAAAACCCTGGGCAATCAAACTCCTGGATTACAAAGTTGCACATGGCGACTTTTGGTGGTTGGTTGCAAACACTTCTCATAAATGATGCCACTGTTGGATATGAGCTATCCATGTTGGCCAAGAAACCATCTTCAACTATACTGACTTTTCAAGGTTACGAGATAAATGGGAATATATTTTACACGGTCGCCCAAGATAAAAAGAGCACCAATCAAAACAGTGGTGTCCGCTTTGATGCATTACACGATAATGGGACAAAGGACACATATTATGGTTACATTGAGGAGATATGGGAACTTGACTATGGACCGTCTTTTAAGGTCCCTTTGTTTCGGTGCAAATGGGTCAAGCTGACAGGAGGCGGGGTAGTTGTAGACCAAAAGTACGGCATGACAACTGTGGATCTCAACAATCTTGCGTACATGGACGAACCATTCGTCGTAGCCAACGATGTCGCTCAGGTTTTCTATGTGAAGGATATGTCTACAAAACCGAGAAAGAGAAAAGACAAGAAAACGAATACATCACACGATGAGCCAAAGCGACACATTGTTCTCTCAGGAAAAAGAATCATTGTGGGAGTGGAGGACAAGACAGATATGTCAGAAGATTATAACAAGTTTGATGAAATTCCACCCTTCAGAGTGAACACTGACCCAACCCTCCTCTTAAACAAAGAAGATACTCCATGGTTACGGTGCAGAAAGAAACCCCAACACTAGATGGGGATGTTGCTGATGTGTAATAATGTATTAAACCTATTATGTAAATGTATGATTCTGGGTTTGTTATTCATATTCAAAGTTTTATCAAATTCTAAAATATGCAAAAAGAATTTTAATCAATATTGTTTTAATTGAAAATGGCAAAATAGTTAATTGTTTGAATAGTTAGAATAATTGATTTTGAAAATAGAAAATATTTTTGAATTAGTTATTCAATTTCAAACACTTTTCATATTCAAAGTTTTATCAAATTCTAAAATATGCAAAAAGAATTTTAATCAATATTGTTTTAATTGAAAATGGCAAAATAGTTAATTATTTGAATAGTTAGAATAATTGATTTTGAAAATAGAAAATATTTTTGAATTAGTTATTCAATTTCAAACACTTTTCATATTCAAAGTTTTATCAAATTCTAAAATATGCAAAAAGAATTTTAATCAATATTGTTTTAATTGAAAATGGCAAAATAGTTAATTATTTGAATAGTTAGAATAATTGATTTTGAAAATAGAAAATATTTTTGAATTAGTTATTCAATTTCAAACACTTTTCATATTCAAAGTTTTATCAAATTCTAAAATATGCAAAAAGAATTTTAATCAATATTGTTTTAATTGAAAATGGCAAAATAGTTAATTATTTGAATAGTTAGAATAATTGATTTTGAAAATAGAAAATATTTTTGAATTAGTTATTCAATTTCAAACACTTTTCATATTCAAAGTTTTATCAAATTCTAAAATATATAGAAGATATTCAAATTGAAATTCAAAATTCATATTCAAATGAAATCTGAAAAAAATGCTGCATTGGCGCGCATTTATTACGTCTTTTGTCCCGGTTGGTAACACCAACCGGGACTAAAGGTCTAGGCCCTGGGCGCGAACCGCCCAAAGGTCTTTAGTCCCGGTTGAAGCCACCAACCGGGACTAAAGACCCTTTAGTCCCGGTTGGTGGCTTCAACCGGGACTAAAGACCCCCCTTTAGTCCCGGTTGAAGCCACGAACCGGGACTAAAGGGGGGGGTATATATAGCGCCGCCGCCCCCTTCTTCTTCCCCATCGCACTTAGCAGTTTCAGTTCATCTCGCGCGGAGGATCGTCGCTCTCCAACGCTGCGGTCGCCCAATTCCGTCGCGTCGGCGCCGCCATTTGCCCCCCGCCGTGCTGCCCACGCCGCGCCGCCGCCCGCCCCCGGCCGCCCGCCCGCCCCCGGCCGCCCGCCCGCCCCCGGCCGCCCGCCCGAGCCTGCAGGTGAGCCCGCGCCGCCGCCGCATCGCCCCCGCGCGTGCAGAGGACCTGCCGCATCGCGCCGCCGCCGCATCGCCGCCGCCGACGACCCCGCGCGACACCGCCGGCCCCCTGCAGGTGAGCAGAGAGACCTGCCGGCCGCCGGCCCCCTGCAAAAAAATGTTAGGAATTTTTAGTTAGAATATTTAGTTAATTGTTAATTAGAATATTTAGTTAATTGTTAATTAGAATATTTAGTTAGAATATTTAGTTAATTACTATTAGTAAAATTTCTAGCTAGTTAGTAATAGTAATAAAAATGGCATTACTATTAGTAATAGTAATAAAATTAAGTTTCTTAGTTAGATTAGTTTCTTAGTTATTCTTAGTTAGTTTCTTATAGTTAGATTAGTTTCTTAGTTATTTTTATTACTGTTACTATTAGTAAAATTTCTAGCTACTTAGTAATAGTAATAAAAATGCTATTACTATTAGTAATAGTAATAAAATTAAGTTTCTTAGTTAGATTAGTTTCTTAGTTATTCTTAGTTAGTTTCTTATAGTTAGATTAGTTTCTTAGTTATTTTTATTACTGTTACTATTAGTAAAATTTCTAGCTACTTAGTAATAGTAATAAAAATGCTATTACTATTAGTAATAGTAATAAAATTAAGTTTCTTAGTTAGATTAGTTTGTTAGTTAGATTAGTTTCTTAGTTATTCTTAGTTAGTTTCTTATAGTTAGATTAGTTTCTTAGTTATTTTTATTACTGTTACTATTAGTAAAATTTCTAGTTAGTAATAGTAATAAAAATGCTATTACTATTAGTAATAGTAATAAAAATGAATAGAAAGTGAATAGATCGAAATGTTGTTGATCTATATGTTATATGGATTTCAGATATGGATTTCGGCGTCGGAAGAGAAGGTGAAGAAGAGATATTGAAGATTATAGGAGAGGGTACCACCCGTGCACAAGAAGAGGGTACCACCCGTGCAGAAGGAGACGGCTCGGAATTTTTGAACGAGTCGGGTGAGGGAATGGAGGAGGAGCAGCCGCAGAATGATGATTGCGAGGACGGCTCACAAGGGACTGGACGTGACTTAATAACACGGACCGGCGAGGTATATATATATGAAGACTAGCTCTATCCAAACGGCTAGCATCGAATCAGCATTACACGATTGGGCGTCTCTCAAATGAAGGCGAACCGTTGGAACCCAAGAGTGTCGCAAATGCGTTCACACAACAATGTGGATGTCTTGTCAGGGACATGGTGCCGATAAGCATTCAGTATTGGTATAAGCCCAAGGCGGCAAAGGGAGAGCCAGCACAGCCAGAGCCAGAAGAGGGTGCAGCAGTCAACTATGTCACCAAGGTCTTGAAAGACAGACTTTGGGATTCCCTCATTCCACATTTCAATCTGCCGGTCACCGAGTCCCTGGAAGAAGCAGAGAAACAGAAGGAGAAAGTCAAGGAGTAGGCTCTCAAGAAGATGGCTGCACAGTTCAATAACCACAAGAAGAGGTTATGGAACGCCTATGTCAACGCCGATCGACAAACTCCAGAATTTACTGGCCCCAATGAGTTCCTGCGGGATCACTGGGACGCATTTGTGGAGTACAAGGAGTCAGAGCTGGGTAAGCTAAGGAGTCAGAAAAATCAGGCAAATGCCGCGAAAAAGAAATATCACCATAAGTTGGGTCCAGGCGGCTACAAAAGGGCCGAGCCTAAGTGGGATATGCAAGAGGCCGCCCTACGAGAAAAAGGCATCGAACCAGAAACAGAACAATGGCCCAGAAGGTCAAGAAATTGGGCACTTGCCCATGGAGCTGTTTATGACGAGAGAACAGGGAAATTAGTTGAAGAGAAGAAACAAATTGCTGAACCCCTGGGAGCACTTGTCAAGACAATCGCCGAGGTTCAAGAGGGGACGTTCAAGCCGGACAGAGAGAACGACGAGCTGACAAAGGCCCTCGGGAACAAAGAACACACAGGACGAACACGGGATCTGGGTTCTGCTATTCCGTGGAGGTCTGGGTTCTCCGAAGAGAGCCAGACTTATAGAAGCCGAGAGAGAGCGAAGAAGCGGAAGGCGCAGGAGGAGGCCTCACGGATAGAGAGCATAGAAAGGCAACAGGCTGAGCTGAGAGAGTTGTATTTACTGCAGCAGAAGGCACTGGAGGAATTAAAGTCGCAAGGGGCAACTCAGCATCAGCAACACCTAGAACATGCATCAGGCGACCGATCTCAGCGGAGAAGCAACGTGGCTTCCACGGAGGTACCGATGGTTCACTACCCCGTGGATGATATCACCAAGAAGATAGACTGTGAGCTGCATTATCCCATGAAGAACATATCGATGAAGGTGGCGGTTGGCTATGTGTTTCCATCTGGACCTGGACAAACCTGGCATGGCCGTGAGATTCGACCTGGCTATGCTAAGGTCGGGGTGGATGCAATTGAAAGGGGGTATGAGTCCCTCCTTCTTGACATCGCTGGACCTGAAGAGGAGGAAAAACTGGGAGAAGTATTGGGTGGTATAATTCTTTGGGATAAGAAACACATCGTGTTTCCAGGCTCGGCGCCAAGGCGGCCACCCTCTCCTCCAAGTCCTCGCAATTCACCACCTCCCGACGACGACAGGGACGACTACCACCATACCCCGAGTCCACATCGATCTCCACCTCAATGTCAGCCGCCTCCGCCACCTCTGCCGCCTCAGCCCACTCGTAAGTCCCAGAGTTGTGGCAAGTCCGCTGCTATGTCCACTAGCAATGTCTCTCCGAAGAAACGGGCCAAGATAGCTAAGGCGGTGCCGCCTCCTCCTATCGAGAAGACTGCTGAAGAAATTGAGGCGGAGGACAGAGCCAAAGTGAAAAGGAAGCTCGCAGCCCTACGCCCGACCCCTACACCGAAGCAGGTATATACTCTGGAACAGAAGGAGTGGGCATTTGATATGCTTACCCAACCTTCGCAATATGAATTGCGTAAGCCAGATGACTACAAGCGTTGTTTGGATAAGCAGGTAGATGCAAAAAAAGAAGCTAATAAGACAAGCGTAACTGCAAGAGGGAAAAGAGACGTTGCCCAGCTTGGAGCACAGACCAAAAAATCAATCTCCCCGCTAAAGGTCTTTGCTAGTGATGCTGGTGGGAGTGTTGCTCAACCCAATCCCGCCGACTTTGCTAAAGAAGCTGGTTTGACTCTTTCTCAATTGCTAGATGAAGGTATCACCCCAAAGGCGCCTATAGCACGGCAATATGAAAAGGGGAAGAGTCTGGTCCCACCTGAGATTGAAATGAATCTACCAACGCAAATGCGAAAATTGCATAAGTGGTACCTGCAAGCCGCAAAGGGCACGCAAGATTTTCTCCTTATGAAAATCACAAAGGACCATTTCTTAGGTCAAGACTTGGTGCATATTGAGTTTGATGAATTCTTTCAGCTATTCAATCAAGACGCGCTCGACAAATCTCTCGTCAGTGCCTATGTTCTGTAAGTGATTCATTATTTCTATAAGTCTCTAGCTCAACTCGTTCTTTGCATGTAATTTTTCTCACTACGCTGTTTATTATGCAGAATGAAGAGTATGGAATGTAAGAAAAGGAATGACCTCCAACTTGGATTCATTGATCCAAATCGAGTTAACGGAGCGATGATACAGAGGAATCGCAAGGAGACGGAGGATAACTTGCTAGAGTTCCTACTTATGCAGGAATACCGAGCTAGAATACTCTTTCCGTACAACATCAGGTGAGTGTTACTATCTTATACACAGTTACTTTTCCTTACTCGATGTTATAAGTGTAATTGATGAGTTTATTAACTTACATAATCAAACTTGCACGCAGTTACCACTGGATTTTGCTAAAGATTGAACCTGACTATGGAAGGGTTCAAATCTTTGACTCGATGAATAAACCACTTAATGAATACAAAAGCATCTTTGATGTGATGGATAGGTAATTTCAATCATTACGGCATTATATCGGTCTCTTTCGTTCATCTATAACTCATCTATTCATTTTGTTTGCTCGGCAGTGTTTGCAAACGGTTTATACGCACAGTTAAAGGTGAATGGAAAAATGAGCTGATTTACCGTCAGACCGAGGTAAGTCGTACGAGCTAGGTCCACACATCCCTTTAATTCTAGTTTCAAATACCATTAAGTATATCAATCTTGATATGTCACTGACTAAAATCTATTCTCGTAAAGTGTGCGAGGCAGCCTTCGGGGACTAATCTATGTGCATACTAGACTTGCGAGAACCTTCGTGCGCAGGTCACTGAAGGAATTGATTTTCAAACAGTAAGTAAACAATATACTGACAAATTCATTTTATTGGCATCAATTTTGTTATGATGATTCATATTCATATTGTTCTTCTTCTTCGTAGTTCGAAGCAAAGCGGAAACTGCTCTCACCGACTGAACGCGTAGTATGAATTCAAGAGGAATTAGCTGGATTTCTGCTTGAACATGTCATTAACCCAAAGGGTGAATTTCATGCCGGTTTCGATTAGACAATGTTTATAATTAAACACAAGTCGTGATCTTATGTGTGTGAACAAGTTGTATATATACTTGTATGCATGTATATGCTCGGTGAACCAAATATATTATATATATGTATCATTTTATATATTATGTTGTAATGCTGTATGAATAAGTATATAAGAAAACTTATTTGAAATGAATCAAACAATTGAATGGAGCAAAATACAAATATACCCTAAACCCTAAACCCCTAAATAACAATTGAAATCCAGAAAAATAAAGATGCAGCAGATGCTGCCACGTGTGGACACTTTAGTCCCGGTTCTTAACACGAACCGGGACTAAAGACCTACGCCCACGAGCTCCTGGACCTTGCCACGTGGTCTCTATTTAGTCCCGGTTCGTATAGCAACCGGGACTAAAGATAGGGCATCAGTCCCGGTTGGTTAGTCCCGGTTGCGCAACCGGGACTGAAGGCCCAAACGAACCGGGACTGATGCCCTGTTTTCCACTAGTGAGACAACATGGTAATGTTCTAATATTGTGAATCTAGATGTATAAGACGAACAGGCTTGTCATATGAATCTGTTGTTCTTATGCAGCTCATTATAAACTCCACTAATTTGAATTTTGATGATTTCCATGTTGAACAGATCTTAAGTTCAGCAATTAGCATATACACCTTGTAAAAGAACCAACATATGGCATCTTCTAAGTGTACACTTCTCAATTTATCTATGTCAAATAAATTTGCAATGTCGATCCAACAAATTCTATAGGCACGTGAAGTGGTGAACACTTTCTTACACATATTTTTCTCATGTTTCTTTTACTTCAGTATTTCTTCTCTCATCCAAACCTCTCATACCAGGCAGCAAATGGGAGAGAAGAATATCCAACATGCTTAAGCATACCTTCATTACTCTCATCTCTGACACTTCCTGGTGCTGAAACGCTGCCACTAATGGTATGCAAATACGGAGTATATCAGAGCAAGCCTGCATCAAATAACTAACGATGGAAGAATTGTATAGAACAAACATTGAAGAATAGGAAACAACGGGATTGCAGGAGGTTCATACTCAACGCTGCCTAGCAGCCGGCTCTCGTCAGATCTCGATTCCCAGATTCCCGGCCACGAAGGTCTACTGGAGGAGCAGTCGTTGCGACCGAACGACGGTCCACACTCCCTGCTGGCAATTCCGTCGACAGCGGCGAACGCATCCGGTCGGCTGGCTGCGCCACCTCCCTTCCCACGTCCCGCGACCGTGCGCCTCACGCCCCCCTCCTGCTTCCCCGTGAGGAGCCCCAGCCTGTATATTGCTCGCCGATTTCTCGGCCAAGTACGGCCCCCTGCCGCCACTCGCCGTCCTCCGGGAACCGCGCGCCTCGCGACCCCCTCCTGCTTCCCCGTGAGGAACCCCAGCCCGTATACACCTCGCCGTATGTCGGCCAAGTCCGGCCACCTGCCGCCGCTCGCCGACCTCCAGGAACCCCTGCCGCCAGGCGCCGTACACCACGAACCTCTGCACCAGGATCGGATCTGGATGTGTGGGCGGAAGAAGGCAGCGGAGGGGATAAATGCAAAGTGACTTTATGTACTAAGGAACTGGGGGTTGATTTACGTACTTGTGAGGGGCCAAATTGCAAAACGACCACGACGTACGTACGTCGCATCGCCGTTTTATTGGTACAGATATCGAGGGCTACATGCCGCCTTCCACGTGTTCAGGGCCAAGGGGCGTGTCCCATGGGGAAGCTCGGGTCGTGCTCTTTATATAAGCAAAAAATGACTAGGAAAGCT
Organism: Dactylis glomerata; assembly: GCA_007115705.1. Lineage (NCBI taxonomy): Eukaryota > Viridiplantae > Streptophyta > Magnoliopsida > Poales > Poaceae > Dactylis > Dactylis glomerata. The sequence goes on along the minus strand of QXEO01001691.1, from coordinate 2,073,352 downwards.
GTCACTGTCAAGATTACTGCTGAAAATTGTTGGTAAAGATTATTGTCGGAGTTGCCGTTAAAGAAACTGCTGAGATTGCCTGTAAAGATTATTACCCATATTACTCTTTGTTTATACGGATATATCTATCACTAAAATGTGTCTAGATATATCTGTATTAGTGAAGAGTATTATGAGTCGGAGGGAGTATCAATATTAGGCATGATGTCTAATGTAATATTGTTGTCCGAAAATACCGTAAAAGAAGGCAGTAGCGGCGGACGGTAGATTATTTTTTTGGAAGTTTTTACAGAAGAAGGTGGTGAAATATTCCAGGCTAAAAGAGGAGGCGGGCGATCAAGTATTTTATTTTTGAAAGATGAGGGCTTCTCCAAGATAAACATAATATATTTCTCTACAAATCATGATTGTTTGCTGAAGCTACTATAGGAGAAAGCAGTGTATTTTCTCAAGTTAAAAAAGTTGCCGGGTGGTTGAGTGTATTATTTCCGAAAGTTGAGTATTTCTCCAAGATAAACATAATATATTTCTCCTGAAATCATGATTTTTTATGTTACTACTCAAGAAGGTATTAATATTTTCCCAGGATAAAAGAGGTGGCGGGTGGTGGAGTATTACATTTTCAAATGTGGAGTATTTTCCTGGATGAATAGAATATATTTCTCCCTAAAATCATGATTTTTTCTAAAGATGATGTAGAAGAAGGTATTATTATTTTCTCGGCTAAAAGAGGTGGCGAGTGGTAGATTATTTTATTGTCTGAAGATGAGTATATCTCATGGATAAAATAGGCAACAAATGTTTTTTCTTAAAGTAGAGTATTTCTCTCGGTGAAAACGATTTTTTTTAATTTCTATCGGTTCTTAATCAATTTACCGTAGCAGAGCTATCCCGTGGGGTTATCGTGATGCAACAAATTAAATAGAGTGTGATGCCGACAAATTAATGATAAATATAAGTAGTTTATGGGGTAATCGTGTAACAAGTAATAAAAGATGGTACTCACTCCATCTCAGTTTTAAGGGTATATTTTGCAAATCTCTGAGTCCTAGGTGATATGTGATTGGCGATGAGATTTAACTTATTATCCTTATTTACAAGGCTTGTTAATTAATAAGGAAGCACATATATTGGTTATTTGGTCTCTGGGAGATTTAACTCCTGCTCGTCCTCGAGTAGGTAAGTGATAACAAAAGAATAATTTTTGAGGTGACATGCACCTACACAATCTTGATCAACTATGTAAGCGTTGTGCGCTGGGATCAAAAGAACTTAAAACATGGGCATGAAAGATATAGTCTTGATAGAAGCAACTTAGCAACCATGTTATAGCATAAAAAAGAACACAAATGAAAGATCATGAAAATGAAACAATGAAAGTCAAACGTGTGTTCAAATCATAAGGAAAAACATACAAATGTTTTTCAGCTTGTCTCTCATGGAGTAGCAAAACATAAATGCATAGGACACCTTCAAGTTTAAGAGGACGACTAGATACAAATAATTTGAGAACAAGTGAAACCAACAATATGAATCAATCAATGAAAACTTTGGGACAATGCATATTATACTCAGAATGACAACTATGCTCTCTTAGACGGTGCATAAAGGTAGAAGGTGGTGACTCAACATAAAAGTAAAAGAAAGGCCCTTCGCGGAGGGAAGCAGTGATTGCAAGTTTTATAAACCTTTAAAAATTATGGTACTTACCGGCTTTGAGCTCTCATTGCTCCCATCATAAGCATCTTGAATGGTTAAAGTTAATGCGAATACACTTATGATGCATATGCTTAACAAATCATAAGTTGAAAACCTCGTGTCCCGTGAAGTACGAATACCTAAACCTCATGCTACTTTACTTAGAGTCCCAAGCAAGCTCTTGTCCTTGTAAGTATACACGTATCATCGAGAACCACCAACGGGGTACCTCCGTGCCCGATGACATGGAACAAGCCCACATCAAAATGACAGGACAAACAGACAATGAACACCTCAGAATCTCTTTTATTTATCATTGGTATAGCTTTTTATTGTGAGATGCGTCGTCGAATGCTCACTATGGGCATACTGTAAATTTCCACCATAACAACTTGCAAGCATAACAACTCAACATACAACTTACAACTTGCAAGCATAACAACTCAACATAAGAGAGCCACAATGTCAAAATTTTAAAATGAGAAAAGTAAAGTGTGCCATCAGGTTCGTGAGAGCTTTACTGACCAATTTTCGCATAACACCAAAAAGAGTTTAATTTGAAGGATAGATAAAAGCAAGTCAAATGTACTTAGAATAGCAAATTGCTAATAGGTATGTATGGTGGACACTTTGGAACAACTTGGTTTTTAGGAGTTGGATGCACGAGTAGAGCTCATACTCAGTACAAAATGAGGGCTAGCAAAAGACTGGGAGCGACCAACTAAGAGAGCAATAACGGCCATAAACATGCAGAGCGACAAAGTGACATTAAAAGAAGCATAAGATGGCATCAAAAGTCAAAAACTAAATGATCATAGAGGCAATGGCGACTTTGTATGAGTCCAACATGTGTGAGCATGCGCCAAGTCAACCCAAATAAAGCATCAAAGGAGAAAACCAAAATAATGCTTCCAAATAATTAAAACAACGCATGATTTTTTCAAAGGCTCATTAAGCAATCTCAGTCATTTGAGACAAGTCATGCTACAACAAAAATCACTAAGCATACTATCAAAACGCAATCAAGCATGGCATGCAAAAGTCTAAGCCGCAGTCTAAACAAGCTCCTTTTTGTACCACTTTTTAGCATGAAACTTTTTCTCTTTTCCAACACCATTCGAACCCTTTTCGAAACAACTCTTTTGAGAAAAACCAACATATACCAGAGGTCCAAATACACCTTGATGCAAAGATAAAACAAGATCTGAACAAAAATCAAGGCGAAAAACAAAGGCTAAACGCAGTAGCAAAAAAGAGAACACTCGTTGAACGATAAGAGTGAAAACTAGAGTGTTCTTGGCAATGAAAAACGAAGTTCATCTCCTCCAAAAAGGAACATGATGTGATCCAACTATTTATTGCAGAAAACAAAACAAAACAAAAATGAAAACTAAAAACAACTAACGCTCCAAGAAAAATGCATAATGCATGAAGCAATAAAAATATAGTGTGTTGAAAGGTGACCTGATTTTTGCCGATGAAGAAGGGGTGCCTCGGGGGCATCCCCAAGCTTTGACGCTTGTACTTCTTGGGTATTTCTTGGGGTGGCATGGGCATCCCCAAGCTTGAGCTTTTGTCCATTCTTCATCTCATCTCATCATTCTCCAATCCCTACACTTGAAAACTTCCTTCATACAAAACTAAACACAATTCTATTAGCAACATTAGTGTAAGCATAGCAATGAATCAACCCTTTTTGCTTAAGATTTCAACTAAAAACCACCACATATTAAAGCATATACTACTGTAGCAACTTCCTCAAAAAGTTCCCGGATCAAAAGAACTCAAAAAGAAAGCGATAAAGCGGCAAACACAAATATTGGCAAAAATCTGTCAAAACAGAACAACTGACAAAGGTCGAATTTTTAGAGGGTTTTCTGTTGCTCAAATCAAAAAGTGTATAACTAATGAAAGTTTGGATATAACCTGGGGCATATGTACAAGAAATCGCAGGTCCAAAAGATATTCTGAGAATTTTCACGAATTTTTACGGTGCAGCACCAAAATCTGTTTCAGGACAACAACATCCCCAAATCTTACCTCACTCAAATTAGAGGTTCTCCTTGGCACAACAACAAAATAAAAATGATAAGGAGCGGTTATTACAGTAGTAATAACTTCCAAGACTCAAATAAAAGAAAAATTACTGAAAATAAACAATGGGTTATCTCCCAAGAGTGCTTTTCTTTAACGCCTTTGAGCTAGGCGCAGTAATTTGCAAAGATGCTCATGTAGGCGCCATAAAAGAGCTTAAAGCAAAGGCGCTATATAAGAACTTGAAGCAAGAGAGAGCATCAAAAAGCAAATATGAAACACATTTAAATCTAAACCACTTCCTATGAAAAATAGTCTTGTAAAGAGACAAGTCCTGAAAGCGCAAAGCAAAAAGCATAGGAAGGCAAAACAAGTATAACTTTAAGAATTGCAACATAAAGAAGGGAAACTCAATATTGTTGAGATCCATCAAACCATGTTTCCCTCTCTCATAATAACTTTCAGTAGCATCATGAATAGAACTAACAATATAACTATCACATAAAGCATCCCTATCATGAGCCACATGCATAAAAGAATTAATACTCCCCACATGAACAATTATAGCAGGAGCAGATTAAACAGAATAATTATTCTCATCACCATAATCATCAAAAACAGGAGGCATATTGTAATCATAACTAATTTTCTCCTCAAAAGTAGGTGAACTGAAAACATTATACTCATCATTGTAACCATCATAGACTAGAGGTTCAGTATCATCACAAGCTAGAGAACAACTATTTCGCAAAGCATATTCATCAAACATATCATCATAAGAAGGAACATGGATAGTACTAATGGTACAACAATTATTAACCTTAGAATTGATACCAAAAAGATTTTCAATATCAAAAGTAGAGTGCTTTTCCCAATCATGATCACTAACATAGGTAACAGGCATAGGAACATCATCCCAATCAAAATTATCATAATCTATAAGAGGATCATAATGCTTAGGGGAAGATACCGTGTTCTCTCGCCTTTTACTCCTCTTCTTCTTCTTCATACTCTTCTTACTCTCTCCTTTAGGAGGGAGAGACTTGAAGGGCATCTTCTCCACATATACTTTAGGAGGGAAAGGCATCTTCTCCACATAACCTGGCTTACTGATAGAAACAACAGAAGAAACTTTGGAGGATTCCTCCTCTCTATTAATAAGATAAAAACATCTATTAGTCCTGTCATAGCTTGGCAAAACATAATGTTTTATAAGATTTTGTATGTAAGTATTTGCGAGGCAATCTTTAACACAATAGAGACGACAACCACAAATGGTACTATTAATATCAACATCTCTCATATCAATCAAAGAAATCTTTCTAGATATCTCTTCACACTCCAAAAACAAAGTAAGCTCATCATGCTGATTGAGAGTAATCTTGTCATCACAATACAAATTTACGGTACTCATTCGATTAAATGGGCATCGAAAATTAAAGTGACCCGTGTTATCGTAAAGTTCACAAAGAAAAGGATAAAGCTCACAAACCTTTTCACCAAGCTCATCTAGAGCCCTAAGCCACATTCGGGTTTCTTCATTTGCGTGGTGGACACAATAATCTTCCTTGTTGTAGCTCTGTTCACAAGGTCTATGTACTCCACAAAAATTAACATGCTTATAAGAAATAGGACTTTTAGAAGTTTGAGCATGTCTATTGCAATCATCAATAACAATATCACTTTCTATGCAAGTGTCCTTAAAAGGTTCATGATACACGTCCCCATTTCCTTTAGGAACATTAATATGAGAAGCAAAGGCTTTAAAACAATCAATCATAATTTGAGGATCAAGACCATACTTAGCACTAAGCTCTTGAAAATCAGCAGTTTCAGCGAAAGACTTAATGCAATCAAACTCATAATTCATACCTGATCCTTTACCTTTGTCGCTATCCCAACCTTCAATATTATTTTGAATTGTTTCAAGCAGACCCCACTTGGTGTCAACATCCTTGCTTGTGAAAGACCCATCAAAGCATGCATCTAGATAGTCCTTGTAATATCCTGAAAGCCTTGCATAAAAATTATTAATAACAATATTACAGGGAAGATCATGAATAGGACATTTGTGCATTAGTAACTTCAATCTTCCCCACGCTTGGGCAATGCTTTCTCCCTCATGCGGATGAAAATTATAAATGTAATTCCTATCTTTATAAACCTCACTAGAAGGATAGAATTTAGAATAAACGAGAGGTACAATTTCCTCCCAGTCAATAGATCGACCATCCTTCAGTGTTTTATACCATTCCTCAGCTCTACCTTTCAGTGATAAAGAGAATAGCTTCTTCTTAACTCGGTTCATCGAAATACCTACACACTTGAACAACTCGCATAATTCATGTATAAAAAGTAAATGATCACCAGGATGGATAGTTCCATCTCCTAAATAGCAGTTATCCATAGCACGTTCAACAATCTTCATAGGTATTTTAAAAGGATGAGGAGCACAAGCATCATTAGAAATGTCACATATGGGAGATAAAATATCATCAGAGCAAACTTTCTCCACTAAAGCTGGGGAACTAAAAATATCATGCTTAACAAAACCAGCTTCCCCAAGCTTAGACTTTTCTATAGCATTAGTAATAACGGTATTCAAAGCATTAGTACTAATAACATTGCTATGCAAAATAAGCTCCAAAGGTTTTTCAATTTTCTCTTCAAATCTAAACTCAGGGAAAAGACTAAAGAACTCTTTACTTTCCATTAAGCCTAACTAGTGAAAATAAAAACAAGAAACAAAAATATATAATTGCAGAATCTAAAGGAAATAACTTCGAGCACTCACATAGGAGGATGCGAGTACCTTTTACCTTACCTCCCCGGCAACGGCGCCAGAAAAGAGCTTGATGTCAACGCACGCGTCTGTTCTTGTAGACAGTGTTGGGCCTCCAAGTGCAGAGGTTTGTAGAACAACAGCAAGTTTCCCTTAAGTGGATCACCCAAGGTTTATCGAACTCAGGGAGGAAGAGGTCAAAGCTATCCCTCTCAAGCAACCCTTCAATTATGATACAGAAAGTCTCTTGTGTCCCCAACACACCCAATACACTTGTCAGATGTATAGGTGCATGACACGTCTCCAACGTATCCATAATTTTTGATGCTCCATGCTTGTTTTTACACCATTTGCTTAGTGTTTCATTACACTTCGTGGCATTTTTATGCATTTTCCGGAACTAACCTATTAATGAGATGCCACAGTGCCAGTTCCCTGTTTTCTGCTGTTTTTGTGTTTCAGAAAAGTTACATAGGAAATATTCTTGGAATTGGATGAAACCAAAGCCAGACGTCTAGATATTTCACGGAGCTTCCAGAACACCAAAGAGGAGCCGGAGGAGAGCCACTGGTGGGCCACACCACCAGGGGGCGCGGCCTGGGGTTGGCCCGCGCCCCCCTATGGTGAGCCCCACCAGGGCCACTTCTGACAACGCCCCTTCGCCTATAAAGACCCCCCGACGGGAAAAACCTAAACACCCGATCACTTTTTCAGAACACATCGCGATCCGCCACCGCCGTCGACCCGAAGATTGGGAGGGTCCAGAAGCTCTTCCCGGCACCCTGCCGGAGAGGGGAATCGCCACCGGAGGTCTTCTTCATCGCCATGCTTGCCTCCGGTGCGATGAGTGAGTAGTCTACCTTGGACTATGGGTCCATAGCAGTAGCTAGTTGGTTGTCTTCTCCACCATGTCCTTCATGTTAAGATCTCGTGAGCTGCCTTACATGATCGAGATCACCGTTATGTAATTCTACATGTTGTGTTTGTTGGGATCCGATGAATATTGGTGTTATGATTGAGTTGATGTGCTGAATATTATCTTATGTTATCTCTATGTTGTTTATGATTTTGCATGCTCTCCGTTGTTAGTAGCTATCTTGGCCAAGTAGTTGCTAGTGACTCCAAGAGGGGGTATTTATGCTCGATAGTGGGTTCATACTTCCATTTAATCTGGGGGAGTGACAGAAACCTCTAAGGTTGTAGATGTGTTGTTGCTACTAGGGGAAAACAACATTCATATGCTCGAGGGCATATGCTTTGTTTACATTACACACTTTGCTTAATGCAATTATCTGTTGTTCGCAACTTAATACTTGTGGAGTTCTCGGATTGATTCGCCACAAGTGGATTATTAGACATAGATGCAGTTGGATGGCGGTCTATGTATCTTGTTGTAATGCCCAGAGTAAATCTCATAGTGATCCTCTCGACATGCACGTTGTCTTTATTCTATCAATTGCCTAACTGTAATTTATTTACCCAGCATGTATTATTTTATCTTATGGAGAGACACCGCTAGTGAACTATGGACCCCGGTCCTATTTCCTTTATATTGCTATCACCTGTTTACTTTACTCGCACTGTTTACTTTACTCGCATACTATTATCACTTTCCACTCGATACGCTCATACCCTTTGTTTCAAGCAAATCGGTGAGATTGGCAACCTCATCGTAAGTTGGGAACAAAATATTTGGTTGTGTTGTGTGCAGGTTCCACATTGCTACTGGTTGAAGACGCGCTAACAAGTTATCGTTAATGGCGCCCTTGTTAGAGCATCACGCAGCTAGTGGGCATCACCTTCAGTCGTAATTCATCCTCCTCCTGGACGATTAAACCTTGGTTTCATAACTGAGGGAAAACTTGCTGCTATCTTCATCAAAATCTTCTCTTGGGGTTTTCCAACTGGCCGGTCATTTACTACATATTCCCACGTCAACTTGGCTCCAGAAGTTTCTGTCGCCGTAGCCGTGTATTAAAGAAGAAGTTTCACACCATCATCACCGCACCATCAACAAGTTTTCTGGCGCCGTTGCCGGGGAGGAAAGAAGACTTCTGCAAGGGGAGTTTCGCATGCACATCCTTTACTTTGTTTTAAGTTTTGCTTTACTTTATTTTTACTTGCATCATTTTATCAAAAACCCAAAAAAATTAGTATCCTTTGTAGTTATTTTTACTTGTCTGATTTTAGTTTGCTAGAATGGCTACTCCTGAAAACACCAAGTTGTGTGACTTTACTAGCACAAATAATAGTGATTTTATCTGCACTCCTATTGCGCCACCTGCTTCTGCTGCAAATTTTTATGAGATTAAGCCTGCTTTGTTGAACCTTGTTATGAAAGAGCAATTTTCTGGTGCTAGTACTGATGATGCTGCAGCTCATCTCAATAATTTTGTTGAGCTATGTGAGATGCAGAAATATAGGGATGTAGAAAGTGATATTATTAAGCTTAAGTTGTTTCCTTTTTCTTTGAGAGGAAAAGCTAAGGATTGGTTGCTGTCTTTGCCTAAAAATAGTATTGATTCATGGGCTAAGTGTAAGGATGCTTTTATTGGTAGATACTATCCTCCTGCTAAGATTATAGCTTTGTGTAGCAATATCATGAAGTTTAGTCAGTTTGATAATGAATATGTTGCTCAAGCTTGGGAAAGAAAGAAATCTATGATAAAGAATTGTCCCTTTCATGGACTGACTACTTGGATGATTGTTCAAACTTTTTATGCAGGACTGAATTTTTCTTCAAGGAACCTACTTGATTCAGCTGCTAGAGGCACTTTTATGTCCCTTACCTTGGGCGCCGCAACAAAGCTTCTCGACAATATGATGGTAAATTACTCTGAATGGCACACTGAGAGAGCTCCACGAGGTAAGAAGGTAAATTCTGTTGAGGAAACCTCTTCCTTGAGTGATAAGATTGATGCTATTATGCTTATGCTTTCTAATGATATGACTCATGTTGATCCTAATAATTTTCCTTTAGCCTCTTTGGTTGCTCAAGAAGAGCATGTTAATGTAAACTTCATTAGAAATAATAATTTCAACAACAATGCTTATAGGAACAATTTTGCTAGTAACAATTATAGGTCGTTTCCTTCTAATGGTGATAATAGATATCTCGGTAGACCTAAAATGCCTAGTGAAGAAAGAATTTTTGAACTTGAAAAGACTACCAAGAATTTTATGCAGGTGCAATATGAGCAGAACAAGGCTTTTACCAAGACTATGGAGGAGCAATCAGCTCTGTTGAGGACTATTAGTCATCAACTTGAAAATTTAAACAAGGCTATTCCTGAGTTGCAAGCTAAGGTTTCCAAAGCCAAAACCGATATTTCGTCTTTGTCTAATGTGCAAACTTCTTTGGTTAACAGAATGTCCGCTAAGCCTGATCCTTTTGCTACTGCTAATGCTATCCAAGTTAGAATTGATGAAAATATTAGGATGCTAGCAGAATTGCATGCCAGGTGGGAAAGAGAAGATGAGATGGCTAGAAAGATGAAGGTATGTACCATTACTACCTCTAATGATGTTGCTCCAAATGCTAGCAATCCTCTTACTTTGATTGGTGCAGAGAAAATTCCCACTCCTTGTGTTAAAAAGCCCAAAACTGCCAAAACTTTTTCTCAAAAGAGTGCTAAAAAATTTCGGAGTGTAAGAGATGATAGCTCTATTTCCTTTAATAATTTTGATGTTGATGGCTGCAATATATCTGAAGTTATTTTGTTCTTGCAAAAGCTTGCTTTGACTCCCAATGCTAGTTCTTTAAATGTTGCTTTTACTAAGCATATTACCAATGCCCTCATGAAAATTAGGGATGAAAAGTTGAAGCAGAAAGCTTCTATTCCCAAGAAGTTAGAAGATGGTTGGGAACCCATCATTGATATGCATATTAATGGTTTTGATTTCCATGCTTTATGTGATCTAGGTGCTAGTATTTCTATCATGCCTAGAAAGATTTATGATATGCTTGATTTACCACCGCTTGAAAAGTGCTACTATGATGTTCCTATCGCTGATGTTGCTAAGAAGAAACCTTTGGGAAGGATTAATGATGTTCTTATTATGGTTAACAATAACCTTGTTCCCGTTGATTTTCTTGTCATGGATGTTGAATGCAATGCTTCATGTCCTATTATTTTGGGAAGACCTTTTCTTCGAACTGTAGGTGCCATCATTGATATGAGGGAAGGCACCATCAAATATCAATTTCCACTCAAGAAAGGTATGGAACACTTCCCTAGAAAGAGAAAGAAATTACTTTTTGACTCTATTCTTAGAGCAAATTATGAGCTTGATGCTTCATCACTTGATATTACTTGATTCGCATTTTCTGCGCCTAGCTCAAAGGCGTTAAAGAAAATCACTCTTGGGAGATAACCCAATGTTTTTATATTCAGTTCTTTTTCTTTTATTTGAGTCTTGGAAGTTATTACTACTGTAATAACCTCTCTTTATCCTTTTTATTTCGTTTTTGTACCAAGAGAAGCCTCTAATTTGAGCGAGGTAAGATTTGGGGATGTTGCTGTCCTGAAACTGTTTTCGGTGCTGCACCGTAAAAATTTGTGAAAATTCTCTGTATATCTTTTGGACCTGCGATTTCTTGTACATATGACCCAGGTTATATCCAAACTTTCATTAGTTAAACACTTTTTGCTTTGAGTAACAGAAAACCCTCTAAAAATTCGACCTTTGTCAGCTGTTCTGTTTTGACAGATTTCTGTCAATATTTGTGTTTGCCGTTTTATCGCTTTCTTTTTGAGTTCTTTTAATCACGGAACTTTTGGGGAAGTTGCTACAGTAGTATATGCTTTATATGTGGTGGTTTTGAGTTGAAACCTGAAGCAAAAAGGGTTGATTCAATGTTATGCTTACACTAATGTTGCTAATAGATTTGTGTTTAGTTTTGTATGAAGGAAGTTTTCAAGTGTAGGGATTGGAGAATGATGAGATGAGTTGAAGAATGGACAAAAGCTCAAGCTTGGGGATGCCCATGTCACCCCAAGAAATATACAAGAAGTACAAGCGTCAAAGCTTGGGGATGCCCCCGAGGCACCCCTTCTTCATCGGCAAAAATCAGGTCACCTTTCAACACACTATATTTTTATTGCTTCATGCATTATGCGTTTTTCTTGGAGCGTCAGTTGTTTTTAGTTTTCAGTTTTGTTTAGTTTTGTTTGCTGCAATAAATGGTTGGACCCCAACAAATTCCTTTTGGAGAATTTGCCTTGCTTTTCATTTGCCAAGAACACTCTGTTTTCACTCTATTCTTTTGAACGAGTGTTCTCTTTTTCTAGAACTGCGTTTAGCTTTCGATTTTCGCCTTGATTTGTGTTCAGATCTTATTATATATTTTTATCAAGGTGTGTTTTGACCTCTGGTCCATATTGGTTTTCATCAAAAGAGTTGGTTATAAAAATTTCGAATGGTGTTGGAAAAGAGAAAAAGCTTTATGCAAAAAAGTGGTACAAGAAGGAGCTTGTGTATACTGCGGCCTAGGCTTTTGCATGTCGTGCTTGATGTTTTTTTTATAGTATGCTTAGTGGTTTTGCTGTAGCATGACTTGTCTCAAATGACTGAGATTGCTTAATGAGCCTTTGAAAAAATTATGTGTTGTTTTAATTATTTGGAAGCATTATTTTGGTTTTCTCCTTGATGCTTTATTTGGGTTGACTTGGCGCATGCTCACACATGTTTGACTCATACAAAGTCGCCATTGCCTCTATGATCATTTGGTTTTTGACTTTTGATGCCATCTTATGCTTCTTTTAATGTCGCTTTGTCGCTTTGCATGATTATGGCCGTTATTGCTCTCTTAGTTGGTCGCTCCCAGTCTTTTGCTAGCCCTCATTTTGTACTGAGTATGAGCTCTACTCGTGCATCCAACTCCTAAAAACCAAGTTGTTCCAAAGTGTCCACCATACATACCTATTAGCAATTTGCTATTCCAAAGTACATTTGACTTGCTTTTATCTATCCTTCAAATTAAACTCTTTTTGGTGTTATGCGAAAATTGGTCAGTAAAGCTCTCACGAACCGGATGACACACTTTACTTTTCTCGCTTTAAAATTTTGACATTGTGGTCTCTTATGTTGCGTTGTTATGCTTGCAAGTTGTAAATTGGAAATTAGCCCAGCCATGCCGTCATGGGGCAAGCTTTCAACATTGCACTATCTTTCATTTGAGTTGATATCGTGATCTTTTGTTTATGGATACTCGCGGTGTGAAATGAATTGGGAATCTTGCAGGATCATGGAGTTTGTATATGTGTTAGAGAAACGCCTGGGCCGCTAATCTAAGCCATGCATAATTCATGGTGGAAATTTACAGCATGCCCATAGTGAACATTCGACGACGCATCTCACAATAAAAAGCTATACCAATAGTAAACAAAAGAGATGCCAAGGTGTTCATTGTCTGTTTGTCTTGTCATTTTGATGTGGGCTTGTTCCATGTCATCGGGCAGGAGTGATACGTCTCAAACGTATCTATAATTTTTGATGCTCCATGCTTGTTTTTACACCATTTGCCTATTGTTTCGTTACACTTAGTGGCACTTTTATGCATTTTCCGGAACTAACCTATTAACAAGTTGCCACAGTGCCAGTTTCCTGTTTTCTGCTGTTTTTGTGTTTCAGAAGTGATACACGGGAAATATTCTCGGAATTGGACGAAACAAGTTCCTGAAGTCTTATTTTACCCGGAAGCTTCCAGAGATCCGAAGAAGTGTCGGAGGGGGGCCACCAGGGCCCCACACGCGTGGGTGGCGCGGCCAGGCCCCTGGCCGCGCCGGGCCCACGTGAGGGTGCCTGGCCCCTCCTCTGACATCGCCCCTTCGCCTATAAAGACCCCCCGACGGAAAAAACCTAAGTACCCGATCAGATTTCCAGAACACATCGCGATCCGCCGCCGCCGTCGACCCGAAGATCGGGAGGGTCCAGAAGCTCTTCCCGGCACCCTGCCGGAGAGGGGAATCGCCACCGGAGGTCTTCTTCATCGCCATGCTTGCCTCCGGAGCGATGAGTGAGTAGTCTACCTTGGACTATGGGTCCATAGCAGTAGCTAGATGGTTGTCTTCTCCACCATGTGCTTCATGTTTAGATCTCATGAGCTGCCCTACATGATTGAGATCACCATTATGTAATTCTATGATGTTGGTTTGTTGGGATCTGATGAATATTGGTGTTTATGATTAAGTTGTTGTACTGAATTATATCTTTTGTTATCTCTATGTTGTTTATGATCTTGCATGCTCTCCGTTGTTAGTAGCTATCTTGGCCGAGTAGTTGCTAGTGACTCCAAGAGGGGGTATTTATGCTCGATAGTGGGTTCATGTCTCTATTTCACCTGGGGGAGTGACAGAAACCTCTAAGGTGGTAGATGTGCTGTTGCTACTAGGGAGAAAACAACATTCATATGCTCAAGGGCATATGCTTTGTGTACATTACACACTTTGCTTAATGCAATTATCTGTTGTTCGCAACTGAATACTTTTGGGGTGTTCGGATTGATATCCCCGGGAGTGGATTATTAGTCATAGATGCAGTTGGATGGCGGTCTATGTATTTTGTTGTAATGCCCAGAGTAAATCTCATAGTGATCTTCTTGACATATCACGTTTATCTTTATTCTATCAATTGCCCAACTGTAATTTGTTTACCCAGCATGTTATTTTATCTATGGAGAGACACCACTAGTGAACTGTGGACCCTGGTCCTATTTTAATCATATTGCTATCACCTGTTTACTTTTCCCGCACTGTTTACTTTACTCGCACATTATTACTGTTTTCCACTCGATACACTCATAACCTTTGTTTCAAGCAAACGGTGAGATTGACAACCTCGTCGCAAGTTGGGAGCAAAGTATTTGTTTGTGTGTGTGCAGTTTCCGCATCACCTTCAGTCGTTTGTCTCTCCTCTCCTGACCGATATTAAACCTTGGTTTCTTAACTGAGGGAAAACTAGCTGCTATACACATCATACCTTCCTCTTGGGGTTCCCAACGGGCTGGTCATTCACCACGCACAAGGACTGTCTGCTTCCACGTCAACCACACGCTAGCAGCTCTTTTTTTGGCGCCGTTGCCGGGGAGGAAAGAAGACTTCTGCGAGGGGAGTTTTCGCACACACATTCTTTACTTTGTTATTGTTTTGCTTTACTTTATTTATTTTTACCTACATTGCTTTTTATCAAAAACCCAAAAAAATTAGAATCCTTGGTAGTTGTTATTTCTTTACTTTAGTTTATCATGTTGTTCCCTAAGTTCGTTCTGGAGGACCTCTCAGTAGGTAGTGGTTCGATTATTGGCAAAAGTAACATTGAGGAGTTCTTTAATCACATTAGTATGCACGAGGAAGTTGAGGAAAAGTCTTGGGTTGAGCTTGCTCCTAGTATTGAAGTTGCTTCTGTTTATTTAATTGACATGTTGGAAACTAGGTTTGCTAGTCTTAATCCTTTTATGCAATACATGTTCCTTAAGCTTCATGAAATTGAGGATCCCGAAAAGAAAGCTTTTATCTTGGAAACTTTGCGTTTAGAATTTAAGGATGTCGTTATTGAAGCTAGGAAGGTTCTTAAACGTTTTAATAAACTCGGTTCACCTATAACGGTTATTAATACAAATGATGAGGAGGCCGAGATACCTATACCTTGCAAGCTTTTGGGATTGAATGAAGCTTTCGAAAATAATTTTGACTGGATTTGTCCTGAAAATCTTTTTGATGAGAATAGTGTACCAAAGCATGATCACAAAGGGTCTTCTAAAACTTATGTGGATGAAATACAATGCCTTATTGACAAGACCTCTGCTGTTGATCTTAATGCTTCTGTTGATATTACTTGATTCGCAATTTTCTGCGCCTAGCTCAAAGGCGTTAAAGAAAAGCACTCTTGGGAGATAACCCAATGTTTTCTTTTCAGTACTTTTTCTTTTATTTGAGTCTTGGAAGTCATTACTGCTGTAATGACCGCTCCTTATCCTTTTTATTTCGTTTTTGTGCCAAGAGAAGCCTCTAATTTGAGCGAGGTAAAGATTTGGGGATGTTGCTGTCCTGAAACTGTTTTCGGTGCTGCACCGTAAAAATTCGTCTAAATTCTCTGTTTATCTTTTGGACCTGCGATTTCTTGTGCATATGCCCCATGTTATATCCAAACTTTTGTTAGTTGAACACTTTTTGATTTGAGCAACAGAAAACCTTTCAAAAATTCGTCCTTTGTCAGCTTTCAGTTTTGACAGATTTCTGCCAATATTTGTGTTTGCCACTTTATCGCTTTCTTTTCAGTTCTTTTGATCATGGAACTTGTGGGGAGGTTGCTACAGTAGTATTTGCTATATATGTGGTGGTTTTGAGTTGAAACCTGAAGCTAAAAGAGGTTGAATATATTTTATGCTTACACTAATGTTGCTAATAGAATTGTGTTTAGTTTTGTATGAAGGAAGTTTTCAAGTGTAGGGATTGGAGAATGATGAGATGAGTTGAAGAATGGACAAAAGCTCAAGCTTGGGGATGCCCATGCATCACCCCAAGAAATATCCAAGAAGTACAAGCGTCAAAGCTTGGGGATGCCCCCAAGGCACCCCTTCTTCATCGGCAAAAATCAGGTCACCTTTCAAAACACTATATTTTTATTGCTTCATGCACTATGTGTTTTTCTTGGAGCGTCAGTTGTTTTAGTTTTTGTTAGTTGGTTTAGTTTGTTTGTTTGCTGCAATAAATGGTTGGACCCCAACAAATTTCCTTTGGAGGAGATGTACTCGTTTTCATTTGCAAGGAACGCTCTAGTTTTCACTCTTATTAAAAATCGAGCGTTCTACTTTTTCTGCTACTGCTTTTGGTTTTCGTTTTCGCCTTGATTTGCGTTCAGACCTTGTCATATCTTTTCATCAAGGTGTATTTTTGCCTCTGATCTTTATTGGTTTTCATCAAAAGAGGTGTTTATAAAAATTTCAAATGGTGTTGGAAAAGAGAAAAAGCTTTGTGCAAAATAGTGGTACAAGAAGGAGCTTGTGTAGACTGTGGCTTAGGCTTTTTCATGTCATGCTTGATGTCTTTTTGATAGTATGCTTAGTGGTTTTGCTATAGCATGACTTGTCTCAAATAACTGAGATTGCTTAATGAGCCTTTGAAAAAATCATGCGTTGTTTTTATTGTATGGAAGCATTATTTTGGTTTTCTCCTTGATGCTTTATTTGGGTTGACTTGGCGCATGCTCACACATGTTAGACTCATACAAAGTTGCCATTAGCCTTCATGATCATTTAGTTTTTGACTTTTGATGCCATCTTATGCTTCTTTTAATGTCGCTTTGTCGCTTTGCATGATTATGGCCATTATTGCTCTCTTAGTTGGTCGCTCCCAGTCTTTTGCTAGCCCTCGCCTTGTACTGAGTATGAGCTCTACTCGTGCATCCAACTCCTAAAAGCCAAAGTTTTTCAAAGTGTCCACCATACATACCTACTAGCAATTTGCTATTCCAAGTAAATTTGACTTGCTTTTATATTCTCTTCAAATTAAACTCTTACCAGTGTTATGTGAAATTCGGTCAGTAAAGCTCTCACGAACCGGAAGGCACACTTTACTTTTTCCTGTTCTTAAAAATTTGACATTGTGGTCTTTTATGTTGAGTTGTTATGCTTGCAAGTTGTAAGTTGGATTCTAGCCCAGCCATGCTGTCATGGGCAAGCTTTCAACATTGCACTTCTTATTTGAGTTGATATCGTGATCTTTTGTTTATGGATGCCCGCGGTGTGAAATGAATTGGGAATCTTGTGAGGATCATGGAGTTTTTATATGTGTTAGGGAAACGTCGGGCCACCAATCTAAGCCATGCATAATTCATGGTGGAAATTTGCAGCATACCCATGGTGAACATTCGACAACGCATCTCACAATAAAAAGCTAAACAATATAGCAAATAAAAGAGATGTCGAGGTGTTCATTGTCTGCTTGTCCTGTCATTTTGGTGTGGGCTTGTTCCATGTCATCGGGCACGGAGGTACCCCATTGGTGGTTCTCAATGATACACATATATTTACAATGACAAGAGCCTTGCTTGGGACTCTAAGTAAAGTAGCATGAGGTTTGGGTACTCGTATTCACGGGGCACGAGGTCTTCAACTTATGATTTGTCAAGCATATGCATCATAATTGTTCTCGCATTAACTTTAACCATTCAGGATGCTTATGATGGGGGCAATGAGAGCTCAAAGCCGGTAAGTACCATAATTTTTGAAAGTTATAAAACTTGCAATCACTGCTTCCCTCTGCGAAGGGCCTTTCTTTTACTTTTATGTTGAGTCACCACCTTCTTTCTTTATGCACCATTAAGAGAGCATAGTTGTCATTCTTAGTGTGATATGCATTGTCCCAAAGTTCATTGATTGACTCATATTGTTGGTTTCACTTGTTCTTAAATTATTTGTATCTAGTCGCCCTCTTAAACTTTGAGGTGTCCTATGCATTTATGTTTTGCTCTCTTTGAAGGACAAGCTGAAAACCATTTGTATATTTTTCCTTATGATTTGAACACACGTTTGACTTTCATTGTTTCATTATCATGATCTTTTGTTTGTGTTCATTTACATGTTTACAACATGGTTGCTAAGATTCTTATTGTCATGATTATATCTTTCATGCCCATGTTTTAAGTTCTATTGATCCCAGCTCACCAAATGCTTACATATATAATCAAGATTGTGTAGGTGCATGTCACCTCAAAAATTATTCTTTGTTATCACTTACCTACTCGAGGACGAGCAGGAGTTAAGCTTGGGGATGCTTGATACGTCTCAAACGTATCTATAATTTTTGATGCTCCATGCTTGTTTTTACACCATTTGCCTATTGTTTCGTTACACTTAGTGGCACTTTTATGCATTTTCCGGAACTAACCTATTAACAAGTTGCCACACTGCCAGTTTCCTGTTTTCTGCTGTTTTTGTGTTTCAGAAGTGATACACAGGAAATATTCTCGGAATTGGACGAAACAAGTTCCTGAAGTCTTATTTTACCCGGAAGCTTCCAGAGATCCGAAGAAGTGTCGGAGGGGGGCCACCAGGGCCCCACACGCGTGGGTGGCGCGGCCAGGCCCCTGGCCGCGCCGGGCCCACGTGAGGGCGCGTGGCCCCTCCTCTGACATCGCCCCTTCGCCTATAAAGACCCCCCGACGGAAAAAACCTAAGTACTTGATCAGATTTCCAGAACACATCACGATCCGCCGCCGCCGTCGACCCGAAGATCGGGAGGGTCCAGAAGCTCTTCCCGGCACCCTGCCGGAGAGGGGAATCGCCACCGGAGGTCTTCTTCATCGCCATGCTTGCCTCCGGAGCGATGAGTGAGTAGTCTACCTTGGACTATGGGTCCATAGCAGTAGCTAGATGGTTGTCTTCTCCACCATGTGCTTCATGTTTAGATCTCATGAGCTGCCCTACATGATTGAGATCACCATTACGTAATTCTATGATGGTGGTTTGTTGGGATCCGATGAATATTGGTGTTTATGATTAAGTTGCTGTACTAAATTATATCTTTTGTTATCTCTATGTTGTTTATGATCTTGCATGCTCTCCGTTGTTAGTAGCTATCTTGGCCGAGTAGTTGCTAGTGACTCCAAGAGGGGGTATTTATGCTCGATAGTGGGTTCATGTCTCTATTTCACCTGGGGGAGTAACAGAAACCTCTAAGGTGGTAGATGTGCTGTTGCTACTAGGGAGAAAACAACATTCATATGCTCAAGGGCATATGCTTTGTTTACATTACACACTTTGCTTAATGCAATTATCTGTTGTTCGCAACTTAATACTTTTGGGGTGTTCGGATTGATATCCCCGGGAGTGGATTATTAGTCATAGATGCAGTTGGATGGCGGTCTATGTATTTTGTTGTAATGCCCAGAGTAAATCTCATAGTGATCTTCTTGACATATCACGTTTATCTTTATTCTATCAATTGCCCAACTGTAATTTGTTTACCCAGCATGTTATTTTATCTATGGAGAGACACCACTAGTGAACTGTGGACCCTGGTCCTATTTTAATCATATTGCTATCACCTGTTTACTTTTCCCGCACTGTTTACTTTACTCGCACATTATTACTGTTTTCCACTCGATACACTCACTTTGTTTCAAGCAAACCGGTGAGATTGACAACCTCATCGCAAGTTGGGAGCAAAGTATTTGTTTGTGTGTGTGCAGTTTCCGCATCACCTTCAGTCGTTTGTCTCTCCTCTCCTGACCGATATTAAACCTTGGTTTCTTAACTGAGGGAAAACTAGTTGCTATACACATCATACCTTCCTCTTGGGGTTCCCAACGGGCTGGTCATTCACCACGCACAAGGACTGTCTGCTTCCACGTCAACCACACGCTAGCAAGGAGGTACCCCATTGGCGGTTCTTGATGATACACATATATTTACAATGACAAGAGCTTGCTTGGGACTCTAAGTCGAGTAGCATGAGGTTTGGGTATTCGTATTTCACGGGACACGAGGTTTTCAACTTATGATTTGTCAAGCATATGCAGCATAAGTGTTCTCGCATTTACTTTAACCATTCAAGATGCTTATGATGGGGGCAATGAGAGCTCAAAGCCGGTAAGTACCATAATCTTTGAAGGTTTATAAAACTTGCAATCACTGCTTCCCTCCGCGAAGGGCCTTTTTTTTACTTTTATGTTGAGTCTCGACCTTCTATCTTTATGCACCATTAAGAGAGCATAGTTGTCATTCTGAGTATAATGTGCATTGTCCCAAAGTTTTCATTGATTGATTCATATTGTTGGTTTCACTTGTTCTCAAATTATTTGTATCTAGTCGCCCTCTTAAACTTGAAGGTGTCCT
The DNA here is from genome assembly GCA_007115705.1 of Dactylis glomerata. Lineage (NCBI taxonomy): Eukaryota > Viridiplantae > Streptophyta > Magnoliopsida > Poales > Poaceae > Dactylis > Dactylis glomerata. Next base: position 2,053,001 of record QXEO01001691.1, on the reverse strand, counting down.
ATGCATTTATGTTTTGCTCTCTCTTGAGGGACAAGCTGAAAACCATTTGTATGTTTTCCTTATGATTTGAACACACGTTTGACTTTCATTGTTTAATTTTCATGATCTTTTGTTTGTGTTCATTTTCATGTTATAACATGGTTGCTAAGTTTCTTCTATCATGATTATATCTTTCATGCCCATGTTTTAAGTTCTTTTGATCCCAGCGCACAACTCTTACATAGATGATCAAGATTGTGTAGGTGCATGTCACCTAAAAAATTATTTCTTTTGTTATCACTTACCTACTCGAGGACGAGCAGGAGTTAAGCTTGGGGATGCTGATACGTCTCCAACGTATCCATAATTTTTGATTCTCCATGCTTGTTTTTACACCATTTTCCTTAGTGTTTCGTTACACTTTGTGGCATTTTTATGTATTTTCCGGAACTAACCTATTAACGAGATGCCACAGTGCCAGTTCCCTGTTTTCTGTTGTTTTTGTGTTTCAGAAAAGTTACACAGGAAATATTCTCGGAATTGGACGAAACCAAAGCCAGACGTCCAGATATTTCACGAAGCTTCTAGAACACCGAAGAGGAGCCAGAGGAGAGCCACTGGTGGGCCACACCACCAGGGGGCGCGGCCTGGGGCTAGCCCGCGCCCCCCTGTGGTGAGCCCCACCAGGGCCACTTCTGACGACGCTCCTTCGCCTATAAAGACCCCCCGACGGGAAAAACCTAAACACCCGATCACTTTTCCAGAACACATCGCGATCCGCCGCCACCGTCGACCCGAAGATCGGGAGGGTCCAGAAGATCTTCCCGGCACCCTGCCAGAGAGGGGAATCGCCACCGGAGGTCTTCTTCATCGCCATGCTTGCCTCCGGCGCGATGAGTGAGTAGTCTACCTTGGACTATGGGTCCATAGCAGTAGCTAGTTGGTTATCTTCTCCACCATGTGCTTCATGTTTAGATCTCGTGAGCTGCCTTACATGATCGAGATCACCGTTATGTAATTCTACATGTTGTGTTTGTTGGGATCCAATGAATATTGGTGTTATGACTGAGTTGATGTGCTGAATATTATCGTATGTTATCTCTATGTTGTTTATGATCTTGCATGCTCTCCGTTGTTAGTAGCTATCTTGGCCAAGTAGTTGCTAGTGACTCCAAGAGGGGGTATTTATGCTCGATAGTGGGTTCATGCCTCTATTTAATCTGGGGGAGTGACAGAAACCTCTAAGGTTGTAGATGTGCTGTTGCTACTAGGGGGAAAACAGCATTCATATGCTCGAGGGCATATGCTTTGTTTACATTACACACTTTGCTTAATGTAATTATCTGTTGTTCGCAACTTAATACTTGTGGAGTTCTCGGATTGATTCGCCACAAGTGGATTATTAGTCATAGATGCAGTTGGATGGCGGTCTATGTATCTTGTTGTAATGCCCAGAGTAAATCTCATAGTGATCCTCTCGACATGCACATTGTCTTTATTCTATCAATTGCCCAACTGTAATTTGTTTACCCAGCATGTATTATTTTATCTTATGGAGAGACACCGCTAGTGAACTGTGGACCCTGGTCCTATTTCCTTTATATTGCTATCACATGTTTACTTTACTCGCACTGTTTACTTTACTCGCATACTATTATCACTTTCCACTCGATACGCTCATACCCTTTGTTTCAAGCAAACCGGTGAGATTGACAACCTCATTGTAAGTTGGGAACAAAGTATTTGGTTGTGTTGTGTGCAGGTTCCACGTTGCTACTAGTTGAAGACGCGCTAACAAGTTATCGTTAACGGCGCCCTTGTTAGAGCATCACGCAGCTAGTGGGCATCACCTTCAGTCGTAATTCATCCTCCTCCTGGACGATTAAACCTTGGTTTCATAACTGAGGGAAAACTTGCTGCTATCTTCATCAAAACCTTCTCTTGGGGTTTTCCAACTGGCCGGTCATTTACTACATATTCCCACGTCAACTTGGCTCCATAAGTTTCTGTCGCCGTTGCCGTGTATTAAAGAAGAAGCTTTCACATCATCATCACCGCGCCATCAGTGCACTAGTTCGGCGAAGAGATAGTGAAATACAAGTAGTAGTGATGATTATGAGTAGTAAACGTAATCTGAAATAAGTATCGCTGCAAGCAAACATGTAACAAAACTGAAAGGAAACGGTGTGCAAAGCTTGAAAACAAGGCCTAGGGATCATACTTTCACTAGTGGACACACTCTCAACAAATATAACATAATTGAACCAATAGATACTATCATCAATATGCAACTCAAAACAATTCTCCAATGGAAAATGAACACTAATCATGCGTAGGGCTACGAAGCACTCCTCAAAGTCCGTATGTACCCAAACTAGATTGTCCCACACTATCACCGTGAACACACTAGATGGTTCCAACAAACACCAACAATTCATAGAGACATTAACCAAAAAGACACACATAATGAGCACACTAGTCACCTTCCCATTATGATACAAGGTGTCTCCGGAGATTACAAATAATAAGCACGGGAGTAGCATAATATCTGAACAATAACATCTACCAATTCAACTAGATACAAAGCTCACGATCACATAAAGATCACATCATGGGAGAGAGGTGAACCACATAGCTACCAGTAGAGCCCTCAGCCCTGGGGGAGAACTACTCCCTCCTCATCATAGGAGACAGCAAGGTTGATGGAGATGGCGGTGAGGTCGATGGAGACGGTGGAGACGGCGATGGAGACCGATGGAGATGGCTCCGGGGGCACTTCCCCGTCCCGGCAGGGTGCCGGAACAAAGACTTCTGTCCCCCGAAATTTGTCTTCGACGGCGGCGGCACTGCGGAACTGTTCTGAAAATTTCGCCGATTTATTTAGGGTTTGGTCTTCGGAAGGCTTTAAATAGGCGGAGAGGCAGCGTCAGAGGGCCACCAGGTGGGCCTCACCACCCTTGGGTGCGGCCAGGAGGGGGGGGGCGCGCCCCCTCATGGTGTGCCTGCCCTCTGGCCCCCCTCCGACTCTCGTTCGGTCTTCGGTCCTCTTCCGGGAAAAATAGGGGTTCTGGAACTTGTTTCATCCAATTCCAAGAATATTTCCTGTGTAGCATTTCTGAAACACAAAAACAGCAGAAAATAGGGAACTGGCACTGTGGCATCTTGTCAATAGGTTAGTTCCGGAAATCGCATAAAAACGCCATAAAGTGTAACGAAACACAAGGCAAATGGTGTAAAAACAAGCATGGAGCATCAAAAATTATAGATATGTTTGAGACGTATCAGTCATGCGGATAAAAAAATCCTGCTATTGGTACATACGCGTCAACCTACGGCATTGGAATACTTGACTATGCATTTTCAGCCAACCTTTCACGGAATGACAGTTGATGCAATTAAAGTATTCGCCAGAAAGTATTGATTAGATATGACCTCACGGTCTAAGGATTAGGTTACAACGCTTTTTTTTATCGCAACGTGAACATCATGACATGATCGTGTTGCAATACTAATGTTTTTTATGTCCACCATGGCATTATCATATGACATAATCTCATTGTCAATTGGCATATATGCTCCATGATCTAGAAACCTCAATCATCAGTTGCACAATGAACTAGTAATTAGAGGATCACCAGGGACTCTATTTTATTTAATAACACACATGTATCAATGTTTCCAATTGATACAGTTATAGCATAGTATTAAACTTATTGTGAAGAAATGAAATATGCAAATAAACCCTTTATTATTTACTTCTAGGGCATATCTCCTTCACAAATAAGCTGTTGTCCAGGCCATCGCCATGCTCAAGGGGGAGGTGGTGAGTCACTTGAATGCCAAGCACATGGGTTCAATGGCAAGCTCGTTGTCGTTGGCCACGAGAGCACCTTGGCAGAAGCCCGTGTTCACAGCCGCGCTTGTCGGCATCCCCTCACCGGCGTACCACAGGTCGTCGATATCATCATCGTTGGAGATTCATCCATGCTGGTGGACGGCGTTGCCCCTCCCCCTTCATTGACCTAAGACAAACCCCAGTGGGCAGCTCGTCGTCGTCGGAGCACAACAAGGGTCCATGGGCCAGGGACGTGGCCGACCTCCCAGTTGGAGTCAACCTGTTCGACAAAATGCCGACCCAGCCTACGGCCAGACAGGTATGGTCTGATCTTCTTCTCTGGTCGTTTTTGGTGGACTCATGTGCTACCGCAATGCCATTGTCCGCACCGGGAGGCCGACGACTGCATCATGATGGGCATGGAGACCCCAAATGCGCCTGCTTGCAACATTGACAGCGAACCCTTGTTTGGCGAGGCATTGCTCGCTGCCACACAAGCCTTGCATTTTTGCAGCCACGCCACCGGACGAGCGCATACACCGACAAGAAGGACCTCATGCTTTGCGAGCCCTGGCTCTACGTCGGCACAGACCCGGTTCCATGCTGAGCAAAAGGGGTGTGTTTTTGGTGGAGGGTCGGGATATACTTCCATGAGCATAGGAAGTTTAATCTCGACAACTTAGAGAGTGATTGCAATGACACCTCTCTCCAAAAACAATGGGGCTTCATCCAATCAGAGTGCAACCGATTTTGTGGTTCCCTCGAGGCCATGATCAAGCGCAAGTTAAGCAGCCATGGAGTTGACGAGTTGGTAAGATGTTTCCAATTCCATAGCCATTTAGTTCTATGAGAAAACTTGGCATAGGCATGAAAAATATATCTTTGGATATAGGTCCCTCAAGCTTTGGGCTACTTCAAAGAGGCCGAGAAGCATCCATTCACCTTGATCCATTGTTGGCTCAAGCTCAAGGACTACCCCAAGTGGACGGAGAGCTTTGAGGCATGGTACAAAGACGGTGGCCACAACAAGAGGAGCGTTGAGGAGTCCACTATTGATCTTGATGAGGACGGCAGCCCGAGAAAAACCGGGGCAAGCGCGGGCTAGCCAAATGGCCACAAAGCTAGCAAGACCGATTTGCACCACCAAGCTTCATCCATTGCAATGCAAAACACACTAAGGATGGTCTTCGCCGAGAAGAAGGAAACAAACGCAAAGAGGGATGAAAGAAGACGTCGGGACAAGGAGGATCAAATGCAAACCTTCCCCGACATACAAAGGCAGGCCCTTGAGTTCTAAGCCAGAAATCTTGAGCTCGACGAGGAGAAGATCAAGTCAAGAGCCAAGGAATATGAGCTCAAAAGAAAAGAGGTCAAGGCCACATTGCTTGCGGAGGATAGCCGGATCATGATGGCGGACTTGAGCAGCTTGGATCCAGAAACAAGGGCATGGTTTGCGACGAGGGTTAACTCGACAAATATCCTAGATGAAGGACTTAGGATCGAGGGAAGAGGGCATCGGATGAACTCGAAGGTAAAAGTCAGTAAAACAAGGCGTGATTATGCGTGTATCGAGAATAAGCGTGGTACTCAATTGGCTCAATCTCAATCTGCCCCTAGCCGGCCTCTCCTGGCCCCTATATATAGGTGGCCATGTCTCAAGGATCCGGTCGGGTTCAATACAAATTACAGTGTCCGTATACAAGATGATATCGTATTTCGACTATGTCTATGACTGGGCCTATCTTAACGGGCTTCAGGGGTACAAAGATAACGGGCTCTATTAGCTATACCCTTGTCAGTTTGAGAAGAAGCAAGACATTATTCGAGCCCATGATGCATGAGTTCCTCCTTCTTCTTTGTATTTTGAGGCCAAAACTGACATGCACGATCGGCCAAATTGCGTCCGCGCGGACCTATTTATGTTCTAAACATGTTTAATTATTAATTGTCTATTATTTGGCGCAAAAATGGACCAAACTGTCCAAAAGTGCGGGCTGAATTCGTGCGCCAGAAAATTGATCACCTCCCCGCTGGACGCATCCCCTCCCCATTCAGACAAGGTCTGTCCGCGCTTGTTTTACTGTCCTCAGGCCGATGCAAATGAACCGAATCGGACCGATTTGACACCGAAATGGGTCAGCCTGTTGGAGAGATGCCTTCACATGCGAGAGGACAACCCGGCCGGCTGGTGGTGCTCGCGTGGCGCATCATGAGGAAGGCGGTGCTTGGGCGGAAGCAAGCCTGTGGCGCGCTAGCTAGGAGCGAGGTAGGAGAGGTGCTAGGAGGTTGGCAACAGCAGCCTCTCACGTGCGGGAGCCGGGAGGAGCAAGAACAAGGTTTTTTAAGGGGAACCACCTTTATTAAACTTCAACAATGTCAGGAATACAAAGGCCCTCAGGCGGTGAAAGTAGCCACAAACGGCGACCTGGCTCATCGAGCACTACACTCCAAGCTAGGCCATGAGCCTCTACATTCGAACGCCTCCCTCCATGAATGAACTCGAGAGTGTCGAACCTAAGCTAGAGTCATTTATTTCTTTAACTATGAGAGCATAAGTACCAAGCGTGCCCTGCTGGATACTACGCACTGCATTCAAGCAGTCACTTGCCACTCTGACGGACTGCACATTGATGTCCTTCGCCATCGCAATCGCTTCCAGGCAAGCTAGAATCTCCAACATCTCCACATCTGCTTTGTCCGATATCGTAACAGCCGAGGCCCCCATAAAATGCCCTCGGCATTCCTTGCTATCGTTGCCACAGCTCCACCACCAGGAACAAGGTGAGACGATAGGATAAGATAGAGAGCTGGTACTAGGGGCCTGGTGAGTTGGTCGGGTCAGCCAGCTGGGCCGGTCCAGTCTGCCTTTTTTTTCATTTTGCAGAAAAGAATAATAATAGTCAAGGATGGAAAGATTTTGAGAACTTTAGAGAGGTTTAGACAATTTCGTATTATTTGGTAAACAACAGACCATCCCTGACTGATGTAGTACGCTTAAAAGGGTTCAAATAATTTTGTTTTGTTTTGAAAACAATAGGCCACCCCTGAGTACACGTTTGAAGTCGTGTACAGCCATGTACATGATACGAGCGGAGTGAAATCTTAGTCAACCATTTGATCTTAAATTATAGTTTCTTTATCGAATTACATTTTTAGCAAGTTAGAATCTTACTGTTTTCAAGTATTATGGCTATCATTTTTCTATACACATGATTTTAATGTGTATTATATTTACACATACTGCAAAAACAATTTAAAGCAACCGCACAAGCATTAGCTAGTTATATGTATATTCGTTTAAAAATATAAAAACAAATATACGAAAGGCACTATCAGATATCCGATTCGCATCAGATCTGTTGGAAGTAATGGGCTGCAGTCCTACTTGGCAGCCTATTTAGCATTCAATTTGTGAGATCTCAAGGCCCATCTCTATGACAGCTATGGGGAGCTGGTTGGGGACTAAAGTTTAGTCCCACATTGCTAGTTGGAAGAGAGTTGGAGTGGTTTATAAGGTGAGCTCTTCTAGTGCTCCTAAATGAGTGAGAAGAGAAGAAGCCTACGTGCACTCCTCCTCCTCCTCCTCCTCCTCCTCCTCCTCTGCCCGCCTGGCTCGCCACACCACGCGTCACGTTTCGTGAATCGAGTTCGAGTTTGAAACTCATTTTTTTGGAAGACAATTTTTTTGCTTGCTGCACCAACTGAGTTGGGTACGTGTCGGGCGTGCGTGTGCATACTCGCCACGTGTCCTTGTCTTCTACGTGCGGCGGTGCGATCGGCGGATCTGCTCCCAGGCTATACCAGGAGACCGACCAGATCTGGCCTCTCTCGCGAACCAGTTCCTTTTGCTGCGCCGTTCTCTAGTCTTCCCCATCCCGGCGACTACATGCACGGCCGTTCGGGAGAGCAGGCCTCCGAAACCCGGTATGTTGAGATCCTGCACCAGGAGATGGGTGATAAGGTTTTTGGGGAGCGTCTCGGCGCGACTGCTCGCCTCCGTTCGAGTTCTTCCTCGCTGATCTGTGTCCTCTTCATCAGGCTCGGCGACATCAATCCTTCACCATGGGCGACAACCATGGTGGAGCTGCTGCGGTTCTGGCCTTCCCGGTCGCCCCATACGTGCTTCTAATCTCATACTTAACACTAGTTTTGGTTCCATTTGCAGATCTGCTAGATGTGCTTGCATGTCTACATGCAGTTAAGTTAACTAGTGCTTATTGACTGCTCACTTCGGTAAAACTCACTCAGAAATTGCCTAATATCCTAACAATCCAAAAGCCTTATTTGATTAGGCAATTTTCACCGGCTGGTTTTGCTGCTGCGCTCAAATCGATCCCATTTACGAGTTCTCATTTCAAGAGATGGCAGAATAAGACCTTGTTGTGACTCACTACTATGAGCATGCAGGGAATTGCAGATGGTACTCCCATAGGCCCGCTTACTCCTGATGAGGAGAAAGTGTTCAGGGACGCCACCGTGCTCTTTGCGGGTGCCGTCGTAAGTGTGCTTGGAGACAACTTGGCGGATGCTTATCTGCACATCCGAGATGGGAAAGAACTGTGGGATGCCTTGGAGGCCAAATTCGGCGCGGCTGATGTCGGTGGCGAACTGTATGCTATGGAGCAGTTCAATGACTACAAGATGGTTGAAAACCGATCTGTAGTAGAACATGCTCATGAGGTACATATTATGGCTAAGGAACTCGAGCTCCTCAAGTGTGTGCTTCCGGACAAGTTTGTCGCGGGATGCATTGTCGCTAAGCTTCCTCCTTTGTGGAGGAGCTTTGCCACTTCACTGAAACATCAGAGGCAAGAATTCTCGGTTGAGAATATCATTGGCTCTCCGGATGTGGAAGAGAAGGCGAGGGAAAAAGACAAACACACTGGTGGAACCAAGAGAAAATCTGCTTCCAACATGGTGCAGAAAAATGACCACAAGTCTAAGGGAAAGAACAAAGTCTCCCACACTACCAACTTCAAGAAGAAGGGGCTGAACAAGGAGAAGAAAGATCCTTGCTGGGTGTGCGGCGAGGTGGACAAAATTCTAATTTTGTCAACATGTTCATTGGAAATACCGAGGAAGGAACTACAGGGTATGGTAAATTTTTACCAACCATTCTTTCGGTGTTTCAGCCCACGGAATGGTGGGTTGATATGGGTGCTAATGTTCATGTGTGTGCTGACATCTCCATGTTCACCTCTTATCAGGCCCGAGGTTCATCCATGATGATAGGGAATGGGTTACATGCTAAAGTTTACTTTAGGGAAAATCATGCAATTTTAGAACGTGCAACATGTCCCTTCTATAAAGAAGAATCTCGTTAGTGGCTCCCGTCTTATGAAAGAAGGGTTTAAGTTGGTATTTGAGTCTAATAAAGCTGTATTGTCTAAGTATGGAACCTTTGTTGGAAAAGGCTATGAATGCGGAGGCATGTTCTGTTTCTCTTTGGAGGAGTTCTGTGATAATGTTGTGAACCATGTAAGCACTAGTAATGATGAGACTAATGTTTGGCATTCACGACTTTGTCATGTGAATTTTGGTTGTATGTCGCAACTTGCTAATATGAGTTTAATTCTGAAGCTCACCTTAGTCAAAGGCTCTAACTGTCATGTTTGTGTGCAAGCAAAGCAGCCTCGCAAGCCTCACAAGCCTACAGAGGAAAAGAAACTTTGCATCACTTGAGCTCATACATTCAGATCTATGTGAGATGAAAGGTGAGTTGAAAAAAGGTGGAAAGAAATATTTTATGACTTTCATTGATGATTCCACTAGGTATTGCTATGTATATCTCCTGAAAACTAAAGATAAGGCTCTAGATTTTTTAAAATCTATAAGGCTGAAGTTGAAAATTAGCTTGAAAGAAAGATAAAGAAGCTTCGGTCCGATCGTGGTGGAGAGTACTTTTCTAATGAGCTCAATTTATTCTGTTCGGAACATGGTATAATCCATGAGAGGATGCCTCCCAATTTCCCTCAATCCAATGGGATTGTGGAAAGGAAAAACCGCACTATAATTGATATGGTTAATGCCATGTTAGAGAATGTAAGTTTGTCCATGGAATGGTGGGGGAGGCTATATTGACTTTGTGTCATGTCCTAAACTGAATTCCGATGAAGAATAAAGACATTACCCCATATGAGGAATGGGAAAAGAAAAAGGCAACACTCTCCTACCTACGAACATTTGGTTGTTTGGCAAAGGTGAATTTTCCAATCAACAAGAAGCGTAGGCTTGGACCAAAAACCGTGGATTGTGTCTTTCTTGGATATGCATCTCATTGCATTGCTTATAGATTTCTTGTGGTGAAATCTGGAGTGGATTACATGAGTATCGGTACCACCTTTGAATCCAGAGATGCTACATTCTTTGAGGACATATTTCCTATGAGATATATGCATAGTATGACTAGTTGGGAATCTGATCCAATACATGAATGATAGTTCACCTATGGAGTTTGGTTAAAAATCTGATGGGGAGAGTTTAGATTCGGGAGAGGATAACAATGAAGCCCCCACAAGGGGCAAGAGACAAAGGACTGCAAAGTCTTTTGGTAATGACTACATTGTATACCTCGTGGATGATACTCCCACTACTATTTCAGAAGTTCTTACATCTCCAGATGCAGACTACTGGAAGGAAGCGGTTGATGCATGTAAAATGCATACATGATCTTTGCACTTTACCACTTGATATTCCATCTTATTTGCATCATATATTGGTTATATTCATGCTTTTTGATGATTATTGTGAATAATTCACAAGTTCCCTAATTTTATTGGATTAACCTGGGAAAACCAGAAAACCTCTATTTCTATGTTTTGAACTTTCACGGACCCAAACGGAGTCCAAATGACCTGAAACTTTGCGGGGGCTAATTTTTTGACGGACCAAGACTTAGGAGCGAAGGAAGTGCAACATAGGAGGCACGAGGGCCAAACGGGCATGGTCCATGTGGCCAGATTCCTTGGCCGCATGGGGCCTACCCGTTCCTTCCTTGTTGCTCTGATGCCATCGATCTTTGTCCCGATGTATTCGTCTTGACCTAAAACTAATTATATAAAGGGTCATCTGACGGGTCGCGAAAGGGAGCGCGGCCGAAACACAAAACCATGAAACAGGAGCCTAGAAGAAGAAGATCGGAGGGGGAAAACTTCTACGGGGTGCTGTCGGCATGATCTCCACCCTCTCCAACGACTCTACCTTCATCACTGTGATGAAGAGGAAGTAGTCCACCTCTGGACTATGGGTTTGTGGCAGTAGCTATTGTATCTCTCTCTTGTTCTTCATTGTATTAGCGCCATATGAGCTGCATAACATGATTATCGACATATTTGTATTACCTTTGTGGTGGATCTTTCTATGAGTTGAAATTTGAGATTGCAATTGTTCTTTGTTTTAGTATATGAGTAGATGCATATTATGTACCCCATTCTTGTTTACTTGTTTTGATAAATCATGTTTACAAGGGCGTGTATGGGGGAACGTGTGTATTAGTTGGAGTAATGGGGGGGGGAATACTACGGGGAGGACAGTCCTCGGGTTTCACTAATTTACCTTACTTTGTTGCCTCACTAGGGTTAAAGAAAATACCATGCTACCGGGTATCTTTGGTGTGACCTTACCAAATATCCATGACTTGATCTAGTATGTTCTTATTTTAACTTCATGTCATTGAGCTTAATGCTATACTCTGAGTTATTTCTTATACTGAGGTGATTATATTTAATTCCCATCTCGGTGGAGTATGAGAGAGATGAATAACCAAAACATCACTATGTTAGGATGTGATGCCCATATGAATATTATCTGTGCTTGAACATTGTTGCAATCTGATACGTCCATTTTGCATCACTATTTTATATCATAATTTACTATTATTCATTGATATATTTCATATTTAGAGATGATACTTATGTCATTTTCCTCTATTTTGCATGTTTTATGATTATTGGAGAATTCACTACCGGAGTTAGGATTGTGCTGGAAAAAGGACCGTCAAGACACCATATTTATGAAGACCAACAATTCTAGAAAAATACCCAGAAATTCATATTTCATCGGAAGACGGAAGTAGCCAGAAGGAGAGGGCAAGGTGAGCCACCAGGGGCCCACACCACCTGGTGGCGTGGGCCAGCCCTAGGCCGCGCCACCCTGTGGTGTGGCCGCCTTGGCCCACCTCTGCCAGCACCCCCTCGCGTATATCATCTCCCCAAAAACCTAAGACCCAGGGGGATCAGAGATAGACTCCACCGCCTCTGCGGGGCGGAAAACACACACAGAGAGAAAGCTCTCCAGCAGGCAGAAATCTGCCGGGGAAATTCCTTCTCGGAGAGGGGAGATCGTCGCCATCGTCATCACCATCGAGCTGGGCTTCATCGGGATCATCATCATCATCACCATCATCACCAGCACCTTCATCACCATCATCACCACGCCATCCCGCTGTAACATCTTGGGTTGAATCTTGTCCAATTCTTAGGGGAAACTTTCCCGGTGTTGATTACTCTTGTAGTTGATGCTATTGAGTGGAACCGTTGAATTAAGGTTTATGTTCAGATTGTTATTTACCATTATTTCACCTCTGGTCATGATCCATATGATGTCTTGTGAGTAGTTCGTTTAGTTCTTGAGGACATGGGAGAAGTCAAGATGTTAGTAGTAAAACTATGTTGAGTAATATTTAATGGTTTGATATTTATGTTGTGGAGCTATTCTACTAGTGGTGTCATGTGAACGTCGACTACATGTTACTTCACCTTTATGGGCCTAGTGGAATGCATTGTGTATTTGGCTACTAATTGTGGGGTTGCCGGAGCGACAGAAACCTAAACCTCCATTAGGAAAGCATTGCACCAGGGAGTGTCGGATCTCAGAGTTTAAGGCTGTGGTTAGATTTATCTTAATTACCTTCTTGTAGTTCTGGATGCTTGCAAGGGGTACAATCATAAGTGTGTATTAGTCCAAGTTGGGGTAGTGCATTAGCATAGGTTCACCCCCATAACACCTATCAAACCAATGAAGATTACTTAGCTGTATGAAGCGAAAGCACATGACATAAACTCCCATGTGTCCTCAGGAACGTTTGGTAATCATAAGTTACACAACTGGCTTGTCCTTTGCTCTAAAAAGGATTGGGCCGCTCGCAGCAATTATTATTATTGTCTTTAATTTACTTGTACTTTATTTACTTGCATTATCAAATACCCCTGTAAACCCGTTTGCTAGTATTTATAGTGAATGCTTGATCAAAACTGCTTGTCAACACCTTCTGCTCCTCGTTGGGTTTGACACTCTTATTTATCGAAAGTACTACGATACACCCCCTATACTTGTGGGTCATCACACTCCTTTATGTCAATTGTATGATCCTGTTTCCACCATATCTTTTATGAGAGAGTGCATAAGCAAACCCATGAACCCCGGACCACTTTTAATCAGGAGAAGCAACTTTCCAACCACTTTATCATTATTTTTATTTTCAGTACTTATTAAATTCGAAAATATAAAAATACTTTTATTTACTACACTTGCAAACCAAAATACTACACCGCCATATTTTACTGTTTATCATTGCATTGCATATTCCCGTGGCACAAGACTTTTTCTAGCGCCATTGCCATTGCATATTTACTTATTCACATTGCATATTTCATTTTAGTTTTGTATACTTACACACACCTTGTGCTTGACAACCAATTGGTGAGGTTGAGGGCACACAGCAAATTTATTTTATTTTGCAGGTTGCTAGAAGAAGGATAGGACGATAATTTATTTACACACAGTTCCCCGAGACTTTGATATAACCCTCAAGTCACCCTCGTGGGAAAAAATCAAGCTTCCCTGTGCTCAACACTCTGCTCTTGGAGTCCCAACCTAGTGCAAGTAGTTACCATAGCAAGCATCATCAAGGCTTTTTCTGGTGTCGTTGCCGGGGAACTAGTAGAAGGATTACTCACAAGAAAGTCATCATCACCAAATTGTGCAAACGCCTAAGCTTGGGGAGGTTGCACCTATGTGATCATCATCTTGCCCTTTTAGATTTGCAAAGTACCTTATTTTTGTTTTGTTATTGTCTTGCATATTATCATTCTTTTATTTTCAGTTTTGCATTACTTTTTTATTTTCAGTTTGCATTTTAATTTCAGTTTTACATTTTTGTTTGTTGCTTATTAATTCGGTTGCACTAGTTGTAGTGTCATTTACTTCCAGTTTTCATTTTAAAAATGAAAAACACATAAAAACTGGCATAATGGGAGAAAGAACTAAGTTATGTGACTACACAAACACTCCTAATGAGCATTTCATTGCTAGGCCTATTACCACACCTGATATTCAAGCTGATTGCTTTGAAGTGAGTCCTAGTCTTTTAAACTTGATAACTAGGGAGCAATTTGGTGGTAGTGCCCAAGAGGATGCCTCTATGCATCTTCATGATTTTATTGAAATATGTGACATGCAAAAATTTAAGAATGTTGAAAATGATGCCCTCAAATTAAAACTATTCCCATTTTCGCTTAGCGGGAAAGCCAAAGAGTGGTTGAATTCACTACCTACTGCTAGTATAAATTCATGGGATGATTTAAAAGAAGCTTTCACAAAGAAATACTATCCCCCTATTAAATTTTTGCAAAATGGAAACAATATTCTTTCTTTTAGGCAAAATGAAAATGAACATGTAGCCATGGCTTGGGAGAGGATAAAACATATGCTTAGAAATTTTCCATCTCATGGTGTCAATGAGTGGACCATCCTTCATTCCTTTTATAATGGCTTAAACTATATGTCTATAAATATTCTTGATTCTGCTGCAGGAGGTGCTTTTATGAGTAAATCTATTGTATAAGCTAAAGCCATACTAGAGAGAATTTTGCAAATTATGGTCAATGGCATACTGAGAGAGCTCCTATGCCTTCTAAGAAAGTAAACTCAATAGAAGAGGTAGACATTTTATCAAATAAAATGGATGCCATACTTGCTTTTATTAATAAACAAAATGTTGAGAATGTTCCTTTGCTTGAATTAGTTGGGAATAGTGCTGAAAGTGTTGATGTTAACTTTGTTAGGAATTTTGGTGGCAATGGCTATGGCAATAATAATTACAACTCTTATAATAGGCCACCGTATGTTCCAAACAAGTTCATTACTAGTAGTAATGTTTCTAGTGATTTGGAAAATACTATTAGATCTTTTATATCTACTCAAGAGGAGTTGAACAAGGAGTTTGTATCCAATTTTGAAAAACAAGATGCTTTGTTTGAAAGGGTAGATAAGATTACTAAGGAAGTTACCTCATTGAAAAACACTATCATAGATCAAAAACATGAGGAAACCATTAAATATTGTCAAGAGATTATAGATAGATCTTGGGAGCACCTTCATGAACAAGAAAGAGTTGAAAAAGAGACTATCATGATTATGAATGAGAGAAAAAAAGAAGAAGTGAAATGCTTAGTGAAGTCAAGGATCCATTGCTTTACTTAAAAAAGTGTAGCTTGCATGAACTTATTTCTATATTACAAAAATTTGCAAGTGATCCATCTGTGAACTCTAACCAAGCAGGTTTTGTTCTTATATTGCAAATCTTGTGTTGAAAGAAAAGATTTCTAGGTACAACCAGGAGGCCATGATACCACCAAAGCTTGGGGATGCGTGGATCCCAAAGGTATTAGTCTCTATTGGAAAAGAAACACACCATGCCATACTTGATCAAGGATTTAGTGTTTCTATTTTATCTAAAGAGTTATACGAACTACTTGAGTTGCAACATATTGAAAAATGCTCTATAGACTTACTACTTGCTGATGATTCAATTAAAAATGTAGAGAGTGGATTCGGTGCTCACCTGGGTACCTACACACCCCCTTTCAAATTTTTATTCAAGACATATTAACCCATTTTTAGTTTGTTTTCCTAGTAGAGCACGGGATTCTAGTGTACAAAAGTGGTTTTAGAATTTTGATTTGAATTTTTTTTCATCAAAGTCAACTCAAAAATAGATTTTTCATTGACTTTTTGTTTTTCAGGTTGACTTTGACCAAAAAAATTTCATACAAAAAATTTGAAACCACTTTTACACAGCAGTATTTCGTGTTCTACTAGAAAACCAAGCTAAAATAGGTTAATATATTTTGAATCAAAAGTTGAAGGAGGGGTGTGTAGGTACCCACGTGCATACCGTTTTGTTTTTTCAGTACCTCCGATTGAGGTGAAATTTGAACTTTAGTTGCAACTTTTCATCCTCTGTATGCTTGATGTTTTTCAAAAAAATTCGACATGTATAAGTAGGGTAACAAGTCACGTTTTGCTGCTCCTGTTTTTCTAGACAGTTTCTGTCTTGTTATGTTTTATGCATTCTTGGAGCTTCCAAGTGGAATCTTTTTGATTGGATTGAGTTTATGAGAAAGCATACAACATTACATACTTGCTGGGCACTTTTTAGCACTTGTGTATAAGGATTTCTTGCAGCAAGCACTATGCTTTCTATGCCTGCTAATGCCACCCCACAGAAAAGAGATGGGAGAAAATCTTGTGTTGAAGGTTTTTCACAGGAATTAGAGGAGCCGCGCCAAGAGCTATTCAAGAATGGTGAAAATCATAAGCTTGGGGATGTAAAGATACCCACTGGAATTAATACTCTCGGTTTGCACACGTCTACTTTTTGTTTTTTGAGCAACGCATTATTATCGCATAAACTTGGAGCATCTTTTATAGTATTGTTATAGTTTGTTTGTTTTGTTTTATTCATATTTGTCTGAGACCATCACTTTGATTTATATTATGGGAGAGCTTCTGGAGGTTTGGTTTAAATTAAGTTGAATGCATTAAAAGTTTTGGGATTGAGATATTGGAGTTGATTATAAAGATACATATAGTTGCATGATTCATATGCTTTGAATGAGTATTGATTTGCAAGTGTTTTGTTAGGAGCTATCTTGTATTCATGTTTTGATGCTTAATACTTGTTTACATTGTTTACATATAGTCAACTTTCTCCCTCTTGCTAGCCCAAAATAAATTCCAACAAGTCAAAAACTTATTTTTCCAACACCTTTAAACCAAGTTATTCCAGTGAGTCCACCATATCTACCTATTAACTTTAATGCTATTCCAAGTATAATTCTCATGCTTCACTGTTTTACTGCAAATATTAAAATGCTTATGAGTATGCTTGTTATGAGAAAAGTGGTTTAAAGGCTCCCACGAACTTGAATGCACACTTTATTTTATTGTACTTAATAAATCTGAACCATTGTGATTAAAATTATGAAGTTGTGAGCTTGACAAAGTATGAGTTAGGAGTTAGCTCATCTATGCTATCATAGGAAATGCTTTCAACATTGCACTTGTTTATATCTAGTTGGTGTCATGATTCTTTTCTTGTGGATGCTTATCATTTGTGAAAAGAATGTGGAAATATTCTTTGTTCATGGAGTTTGTATAAATGGTTAGAGAAACGCCTGGGCCGCTAATCTAAGACATGCATCATTCATGGTGGAAATTTACAACATCCCATAGTGGGCATTCTATGAAGCATAGCATAATAAAAAGCTATACCAATGGTAAATAAAAGAGATGCTAAGATGTTCATTGTCTGTTTGTCTTGTCATTTTGGTATGGGAAAGCTCCTATACCATGGGGCAAGAGGTACCCCAGTTGACGCTCTCTATGATACTATTATGCTTACAATGACAAGAAATTATTTTGTAGCCCAAGTTTAGTAACACGTGGTGTAGGCACTCATATTCAAGGGGCATGAGGCATTCAACTTATATTTTGTCAAGCGTACTACTCATATTTGCTTTCACTTTAACCTTAACCATTTAAAGATGCTAATGACAGGGGCAATGGGAGCCCAACACCAATGAATACCATGCCTCAAACATAAGCTTAAGAGAAAGCATTTGGAAGCTAGATAGAATTTTATTCATGTTTAATCTCTGCTTATTATTTGTTTCTCCAAAGTGTCCACCTGTACATTCAGAATTTAGAAGAATACTCTATGACCATTATAGGATGTCTTTACTTTGTTTTATTTCATTTTGCATACATTTGCTCCATAGTGTTTTCTTCTATGTTATACTTTGTGATTTATTATTGAACATCCTTACATTGAATATTTGATATCATTTGATAATCTATCTTGGATGTTGCTACTCCTTTGAGAATGAATCATTTAATTTTGTGTAGCAGTAATAATCTTCTATGATATCTAAGATAGTAGTAAAGTACAAAGCTCATGTTAGTTTTATCACCTTCATAGTCGAGGACGAGTATAGGTTAAGCTTGGGGATGTTGATGCATGTAAAATGCATACATGATCTTTGCACTTTACCACTTGATATTCCATCTTATTTGCATCATATTTTGCTTATATTCATGCTTTTTGATGATTATTGGGAATAATTCACAAGTTCCCTAATTTTATTGGATTAACCTGGGAAAACCAGAAAACCTCTATTTCTATGTTTTTAACTTTCAGGGACCCAAACGGAGTCCAAATAACCTGAACTTTGCGGGGGCTAATTTTTTGACGGACCAAGACTTAGGAGCGAAGGAAGTGCAAGAGAGGAGGCACGAGGGACAAACGGGAATGGCCCACGCGGCCATATTCCTTGGCCGCATGGGGCCTACCCGTTCCCCCTTGTTGCTCCAATACCATCGATCTTCATCCCGATGGATTCGTCTTGACCTAAAACTTGAAGGGTTTCGCAGCATAGTAAATCAAAAATTTTCCTACGGATGCGAACAAGAAAGCCAAGATCTAATCTAGGAGATGTAATCAACGAGAGAGGTAGATGAGATCTTCATACCCTTGAAGATATCGCACAGCGGTAACGTTCAAGAGAACGTGGTTGACGTAGTCGTACTCGCCGTCTCCTCCTCGCGATCCGATCCGATCCTACGCCGCAAGTGGCGGCGCCTCCGAGAGTTGCACACGTGCGGTGCAGCGACGTCTCCTCCTTCCTTGGTCCAGCAAGTATGGTGGAGAGATAGATTGGATCAGTAGCACGACGGCGTGGTGCTTATGGTGGAGAGTTTCTGCAGCAGGGCTTCGCCTACGTGCAGTCGCGAGAGAGAGAGAGAGAGGACAGCAGTTGGCGGCTAGGGTTTGGGTTTTGGGGTGAGGGAGGGCTGCGCCCCTGCCCCCCCTTATATGGGGGGCTGGGCGGCCAGCTTGGTCCCTCCTCCAATCCCTAGCCGACTTGGATAAGGAAGAGTGGGGGGCAAGTTTCCCCCCCTTCCTTATTTGAAGATTCCTTTAGGGTTTCCCCTTGGGCTTGGCCGGCTGGGCCTTAGGGGCCTTGTGCACCTGGCCCAAGGCGGCCAGGGCACTTCCCCTTAGGCCCACGCAGGCCTCCATCAAGTGGGCCCACGTTGGTCCCACTCCGGAACCTTCTAGAACCTTCCGGTACAATACCGATAAACTCCGAAACCTTTCCGGAATCCAAAAACTGCTTTCCTTTATATGAATCTTATTCTCCGGACCATTCCGGAACCTCTCGTGACGTCCTGGATCTCATCCGAGACTCCGAACTAAAACTCATAAACCAATTATCCATTCTATCCTAGCATCGATGCACGTTAAGTGTGTGACCCTACGGGTTCGAGAATATGCAGACATGATCTTCTATCAATAATCAATAGCGGGATCTGGAAACCCATATTGACTCCCACATATTCATCGATGATCATATCGAATGAACCACGATGTCAGGATTCAATTAATCCCGTATATGTATTCCCTTCGTCACACGATATTTTACTCGCCCGAGATTTGATCGTCGGTATCGCCATACCTAGTTCAATCTCGTTCACAGCAAGTACTTTACTCGTTCCGTAATCCGATATCACTTTGTGATTAACTCATTAACCACATGCTTGCAAGCGGTGTTGATATCGATTACCGAGTGGGCCCGAAGTATATCTCTCCGACTTGGGAGGGACAAATTCCATCTCGATACATACAACCCAACAAGTACTTTCCGATCACCTGAGAGACACCTTTATTATCACCCTCACATAGGATGACGTTTGATGACTTCAAAGCTTTCTTCCGATACTAGGGAGTTGTATTATCTCATGGTCTAAGGAATACAATACATGACATAGAAAAAGCTTCGCAAAGATGAACACGATGACACGATCTAATTGCTCTGCTTTATTTGGGTCTGTCCATCATATCATTCTCTTAATGATATGATCTCATTATTAATTGACAACTCATGTCTATGGTTAGGAAACCTTAACCATCATTAATCAATGAGCTAGTCCATAGAGGCGTACTAGGGACACGGTGTTGTTCATAAACCACACAAGTATTAAAGTTTCCGCTTAATACAATTCTAGCATGGAATATAAACATTATCATGAACAAGAAATATGATAATAACATCTTTATTATTGCCTCTAGGGCATATTTCCTTCAGTCTCCCACTTGCACTAGAGTCAATAATCTAGTCATACTTGCGCCTTTAACACCTATGGCATTCCGGTGTTATTCATACGCCTTGCACGTGGTAAACCTTATCTACGGGTCTGACACTTTCAGGTCCGTTTGTATTTGCATATTATTTTGCGTCAGCACGCATTTCTCATCTTCTATGAGATGGCATCGTATAAACTTAGTCTTCTGGTGAGACTTTTGTATCTTAGCCGAGACTATGTTGTCACTATTGTCATACAATAGAACTACATAGTACTAGCACACTTAGAAAAATAGCGATATCCACCGTGCGTCGAAATACTCATTGGTCTGCACACATCGGTATGTATGATTTCCAATAAGTCCGTTGCTCGCTCCATTATTCTGGAGAACGGGTTTTTGATCATCTTGCCCATGAGGCATGGCTTGCACGTGTCAAATGATTCAAAATCAAGAGACTCCAAAAATCCATCAGAATGGAGTTTCTTCATGCGTTTAACGCCAATATGACCTAGACGACAGTGCCATAAAAAGTTGGATTATCACTATCTACTTTGCATCTTTTATGCCACTTCTAAAGCGATTATATACTTAGCCCTCGTTGCAGTGTCCGCCACAATATTAACATTGGAACTCATCCAAGTTATCATGGAACTTTCTTCCATCTTATTATGCCACCTTCTAACTCAAAACAAATAGCTTAAAATTGAGATAAAATTTTACTTGTATGTGTGACAAAGCCAATGTAACTCATTGCAATGAACCATTTGTCACTTCTGCATACAGAACATATTCTTACTTCTTCAAAAGTGCATAAGAATATCTTTACTATTGTCCAACGATCATCATATAAATGCTATAACCTTTAGAGCATTGGACACATCTGGATCTACATATCATGGTATACAAGATTGATAAAATCATTCTTGTGGTTTCACTCATCAAGTGTCAAAACAATTGATTCTTGCTCCAACCTCTTCCATGCAACAAGAACCATTCTTATTGTTTCCATATTGAACAAATTCAATATTTCATCTATGTACTCTGGCAAAACTATATTAACGCCTCAATCTATCTGTATAGACATTGATGCTTAATATTCTGGTTTTACCTAAGTCTTTCATCAAAAACTAATTTTAATGAAAACTTAACAATATCAAGAAAAACACATAATTTCTAATGAACGATATGTCATCTACATAAAGCATTAGAAATATGTCTTAGCGCTCCCACTTACTTTCTTGTAATACAAGCATCTTCAAATATCTTGATGAAATTAACACTTTAACATTTTCATCATTGAAGATTCCAACTTCGCTATGCTTTCTTCTACCATAGAAGTTTGCATACATATCTAGCAACCTTTGAATCAACAAAACCCATTGGGTCGTGTCAGATACACGTCCTTGGTGTGCATTCCAGTAGAGGAACGTTGTTTCGTTTATTCAACTATCATATCTCAATATGTAATTGTTGCTAGAATAATTCATATGACGAAGTCAGGGCCCATCATCGCTTCTTTGTATATTGTTGGTTACTATTATCTAATAATATCTCGTCCTCAAATCTTGCTATTTGATTACGACCAACTTGGTTAAATAGGAACTTCGATGTCGTGACTACAACATATTGTAGACGCGTGAGCTATGAATGTAGTTGCCGCTTCCAGAACATTTTTCTGGTGCTGCGCTACTCTGATTATCTTGCTCAGATTCAATAACCTCATCAAGTTCTATCTTCCTCCCACTTAAACCTTTCGCGAAAAACTCCTTCATAAGAAATTCACTTCTTTTAGTGACAATCACTATGTGTTTGGGTTCATAGTAGAAGGAATACCCATCGACTTTCTTTGGGATAACCTACAAAAACTTACTAATCCAATTTTGGTTGTAAACATTTTACACATATGCCTTGCATACCAAAATTCAAGAAAAGACAACTATAACTTGTATGGTGTCATTTCAGCGGATTATGATGGTGCTCTATTTAGTGAAAAGCGGTAGTCTTTAAAGCATAATCCACAAATTATATTGGTAGTTTATTTCATCATTGATCTAACCATGTCAAACAAGGTTTGATTATATCCATCAAAAACTCCATACTCATATGGTGTCTATCATGATGCAAGTTTGTGGAACAATTCCTCTAACTCTTAGATGTTTGCTAAACTTGTAACTCAAATATTCATCTTTATGATCTAATCATGCTATTTGAATATTCTTGTTACAACAATTTTCACTTCATAAACTGAACAATTTCAATTGTTTCATACTTCTATCTCATCAAGCAGATATACCATACATCTATTCGAGTCATTGATGAAATAGAAAATACACCATGATTGACTTCACACCATGGACTACATACATCAACATGTATGATCGCCATTTAGTTAGTCACTTGTTCTGTCCATGGCCCATGAACGGAGTTTAATCATCTTTAGGAAAAGTTTCACAAGCGTCAATCAATTCAAAATCAAATGACTCAAAAATCTATCAATATAGAATTTCTTTCATGTTTTGTTTCCAATATGACTTAAACGGCGGTGTCACATATAAGTGAAATTTGTTTTGTCTTGCAACCTTTAGCATCAGTGTTATAAATGTCTATTTCACCAACAAGATAATAATAATCTATCCATCGATTATGGAAGACGGTAATAATTTGAACAACCATTGCTCTCATAATACCAGAACAAAATAACAATTATTAAGTTCATGAAATATCTTGAAGGCTAGGTTTGATGTCGACGAGAAGCACAATAACACTTTTATTTGTATCTCGACATGCATCATTACCATATTCTTTTACTAGTTACTTAGGCCATCATAGTTCTTGTATTATTGCTTTGTATGACATTTCATACCAACAATCTAGTATCCAATACCCAAGAATTATGTACTAGCAAAGAATACATCTATAACATGTATATCATTTATATACCTGAGATGGAATTTTCCAGTCTTTTACTTTTCTACCAAATATTTTGCAGATCCTATTTAGCATTTCCTCTCTATTTAGAAGAATCTATCGACATCAATAGTGGCATCAATCATTTGACACATAGTCCAAAGGATGCTAGTCAAATACTAATAGCCTTGGATTTTGCACTTTGAAGTGGATCGCCATCATCATATGATTGGTATTCTTCCCGATTCCATTCTTTAGTATTCTTTTGGTATAGCAAAACAATTTAGCCGATACCTTTTATTCGTCCTATCATGACATCTTTCATGATGAAACTACTATAGCTCTTAAGGACAAATGCAAGTATAATATTAGTTTCCCAAACTTTTGGGTGATTGGGATGCCTAGCATCTTCAATCTTCACATATAGTCATACAATATGAGCATATGTTCTTTTACTAAATTATACTTCATCATTTTTGCAAACAATCAAAGTTTTAGATATCAAATATCTTTCACTTCTTATTTGTTTCTGAAACAATTCTTTCAGCTCGATGATCACTTTGATTCTCAAACAATTTTGAAGATCAATTTATCATGAAGGCAAACATATGATCTTTAGATACTAAACTTGAATCGTTGCTCTTAGATTAATACAATTTATTAAATCGTATGGAGCAAGCAAGGTTTGCTAAAGTTTGCAATAGGACTTAATCTTTAGTCTTGACATTAAACGGCACTAGACCAAAAAAGATTATCCAGAATTCTATAGTTTCTTTTAACTCAATTTAAGCTAAGTGTCGGTGGGAAACGGTGCCAAAGACTACAACGACTTATGCAAATACAACAAGATTTAGTTCAAGATAATTAGTTCAAGTTAATCAAATTACTAATGAACTCCCACTAAATTCAACATCCCTCAAAGTTGTTTAGTGAAGCATGATCCAAATTCACTACACCGAGACCGATCATCACGTGAATGATGTAGCTTTAATGGTGAACATCAACATGTTGATCATATCATCCATATGACTCATGCTTGACCTTTCGGTCCGTGTGTTCCGAGGCCATGTCTGTACATGCTAGGCTCGTCAAGTCAAACCCAAGTATCTCCGCATGTGCAAATACTGGCTTGCACCCGTTGTATGTGAACGTAGAGTTTATAGCACCCGATCATCACGAGATGCTTGAACACGACGAACTTTCACAACGGCGCATACGAGGGGAGAACACAATTTTATCTTGATCTTTAAGTGAGGAATCATCTTATAATGCTACCGTCGCGATCTAAGCATAATAAGATACATAAAAGGATAAACATCACATGCATATAATTTTATGTGACATGGTATAGCCAATCTCCGCGCCATGATCTCCATCTTGTGCGCACCGGCATGATCTCCATCATTCCACCATGATTGCCTCCACCACGAATAGCAACTACAACTATTGCTAACTACTTAGCGATAAAGTAAAGCTATTACATGGCGTATAAGAAGTTGACACGCAGGTCATACACAATTATAAAGACAACCATATGGCTCCTGCCGGTTGTGAACTCATCGACATGCAAGTCGTGAAAGATTACAAAACATGATCATCGCATACATCACATATATCACATCACATCTTGTGGCCATACCATATCACAAAACACTCCCTGCAAAAACAAGTTAGACGCCTCTACTTTGTTGTTGCAAGTTTTACGTGGCTTATGGGAGTAGCAAGCTAAGAACGATTCTTACCTACAAAAAGCCACAACGGTGATATTATGGTTGCTAACATCCGATGTAAGTCCCATGACTACTATAGTGAGAGAAACTGGCATCCACCAGCCGCATGTATGGAACAAGCCACACGTCAAGTGCGGAGCCGGTCTCGCGAACGCGGTCGCGTAAAGTTGGCCTGGACCGCTTCGATCTCACTATACCGCGCCATAAGAAATACACAACAAGAGGTTTGCAACAGAAAACATCAACGCCCGCAACAAGCATGTTGCGTTCTACTCGTGAAACACATCTACGCATAAACCTGGCTCTGATACCACTGAAGGGTTTCGCAGCATAGTAAATCAAAAATTTTCCTACGGATGCGAACAAGAAAGCCAAGATCTAATCTAGGAGATGTAATCAACGAGAGAGGTAGATGAGATCTTCATACCCTTGAAGATATCGCACAGCGGTAACGTTCAAGAGAACGTGGTTGACGTAGTCGTACTCGCCGTCTCCTCCTCGCGATCCGATCCGATCCTACGCCGCAAGTGGCGGCGCCTCCGAGAGTTGCACACGTGCGGTGCAGCGACGTCTCCTCCTTCCTTGGTCCAGCAAGTATGGTGGAGAGATAGATTGGATCAGTAGCACGACGGCGTGGTGCTTATGGTGGAGAGTTTCTGCAGCAGGGCTTCGCCTACGTGCAGTCGCGAGAGAGAGAGAGAGAGGACAGCAGTTGGCGGCTAGGGTTTGGGTTTTGGGGTGAGGGAGGGCTGCGCCCCTGCCCCCCCTTATATGGGGGGCTGGGCGGCCAGCTTGGTCCCTCCTCCAATCCCTAGCCGACTTGGATAAGGAAGAGTGGGGGGCAAGTTTCCCCCCTTCCTTATTTGAAGATTCCTTTAGGGTTTCCCCTTGGGCTTGGCCGGCTGGGCCTTAGGGGCCTTGTGCACCTGGCCCAAGGCGGCCAGGGCACTTCCCCTTAGGCCCACGCAGGCCTCCGTCAAGTGGGCCCACGTTGGTCCCACTCCGGAACCTTCTAGAACCTTCCGGTACAATACCGATAAACTCCGAAACCTTTCCGGAATCCAAAAACTGCTTTCCTTTATATGAATCTTATTCTCCGGACCATTCCGGAACCTCTCGTGACGTCCTGGATCTCATCCGAGACTCCGAACTAAAACTCATAAACCAATTATCCATTCTATCCTAGCATCGATGCACGTTAAGTGTGTGACCCTACGGGTTCGAGAATATGCAGACATGATCTTCTATCAATAATCAATAGCGGGATCTGGAAACCCATATTGACTCCCACATATTCATCGATGATCATATCGAATGAACCACGATGTCAGGATTCAATTAATCCCGTATATGTATTCCCTTCGTCACACGATATTTTACTCGCCCGAGATTTGATCGTCGGTATCGCCATACCTAGTTCAATCTCGTTCACAGCAAGTACTTTACTCGTTCCGTAATCCGATATCACTTTGTGATTAACTCATTAACCACATGCTTGCAAGCGGTGTTGATATCGATTACCGAGTGGGCCCGAAGTATATCTCTCCGACTTGGGAGGGACAAATTCCATCTCGATACATACAACCCAACAAGTACTTTCCGATCACCTGAGAGACACCTTTATTATCACCCTCACATAGGATGACGTTTGATGACTTCAAAGCTTTCTTCCGATACTAGGGAGTTGTATTATCTCATGGTCTAAGGAATACAATACATGACATAGAAAAAGCTTCGCAAAGATGAACACGATGACACGATCTAATTGCTCTGCTTTATTTGGGTCTGTCCATCATATCATTCTCTTAATGATATGATCTCATTATTAATTGACAACTCATGTCTATGGTTAGGAAACCTTAACCATCATTAATCAATGAGCTAGTCCATAGAGGCGTACTAGGGACACGGTGTTGTTCATAAACCACACAAGTATTAAAGTTTCCGCTTAATACAATTCTAGCATGGAATATAAACATTATCATGAACAAGAAATATGATAATAACATCTTTATTATTGCCTCTAGGGCATATTTCCTTCAAAACTGACTATATAAAGGGTCCCCCGATGGGTCAGGAAAGGGAGCGCGGCCGAAACACAAAACCATGAAACAGGAGCCTGGGAGACGAAGATCAGAGAGGGAAAACTCCGACGGGGCATTGCCGGTGTGATCTCCACCCTCTCCAATGACTCTACCTTTGTCACCATGATGAAGAGGGAGTAGTCCACCTCTGGACTATGGGTTTGTGGCAGTAGCTATTGTATCTCTCTCTTGTTCTTCATTGTATTAGCGCCATATGAGCTGCATAACATGATTATGGCCATATTTGTATTACCTTTGTGGTGGATCTTTCTATGAGTTGAAATTTGAGATTGCAATTGTTCTTTGTTTCAGTATATGAGTAGATGCATATTATGTACCCCATTCTTGTTTACTTGTTTTGATCAAGCATGTTTATGAGGGCGTTTATGGGGGAACGTGTGTATTAGTTGGAGTAACGGGGGGTGAATACTACGGGGAGGATAGTCCTCGGGTTTCACTTGGGTGTTTACCTTACTTTGTTGCCTCACTAGGGATAAAGAAAATACTATGCTACCGGGTATCTTTGGTGCGACCTTACCAAATTTCCACGACTTGATCTAGTATGTTCTTATTTTAACTTCATGTCATTGAGCTTAATGCTATACTCTGAGTTATTTCTTAATACTGAGGTGATTAGATTTAATTCTCATCTCGGTGGAGTATGAGAGAGATGAATAACCAAAACATCTCTATGTTAGGACGTGATGCCCATATGAATATTATATGTGCTTGAACATTGGTGCAATCCTTCATGTCAATTGTATGATCATGTTTCTGCCATATCTTTTATGAGAGAGTGCATAAGCAAACCCATGAATCCCGGTCCACTTTTAATCATAAGAAACAACTTTCCAACCACTTTATTATTGTTTTTATTTTTAGTACTTATTAAATTCAAAAGTACAAAAATACTTTTATTTACTACACTTGCAAACCAAAACACTACACCACCATCTTTTAGTGTTTATCATTGCATTGCATATTCCCGCGGCACAAGAATTTTTCAGGCGCCATTGCCATTGCATATTTACTTATTCGCATTGCATATTTCATTTTAGTTTTGTATACTTACACACACCTTGTGCTTGACAACCACTTGGTGAGGTTGAGGGAACAAAGCAAATTTATTTTATTTTGCAGGTTGCTAGAAGAAGGATAGGAAGATAATTCATTTACACACAGTTTCCCGAGAGTTTGATATAACCCTTGAGTCACCCTCATGGGGAAAAAGCAAGCTTCCCTGTGCTCAACACTCTGCTCTTGGAGTCTCAACCTAGTGCGAGTAGTTACCGCAACAAGTATCATAAGAGGTTCAAAGCAAGATGGATTCCATCTTAGCTAATGGAACGTGGGAGTTAACTGAACTTCTTTATGGGTGCAAACCCGTAGGTTGTAAGTGGGCATGTTAAAAGAAGCTTCGAGCTAATGATACTATTGAAAAGTACAAAGCTCGGCTTGTGGCCAAGGGCTATACCCAAAAGGAAGGCGAAGATTTCTTCGATACATACTCACCTGTGGCGAGATTGACCACAATGCATGTACTACTGTCATTGGCTGCCTCACACGGTCTTCTCGTTCATCAAATGGACGTTAAGACGGCTTTCCTTAATGGAGAGTTGGATGAGGAAATTTACATGGAATAGCCTGATGGTTTTATACGTGAAGGTAAAGAAAGAAAGGTGCATAAATTGTTGAAATCTTTGTATGGCCTCAAACAAGGTCCCAAAAAATGGCATGAGAAGTTTGAAAGAACTTTAACATCTATTGGTTTTGTTGTGAATGAAGCCGACAAATGTGTATATTATCGCCATGGTGGGGGCGAGGGAGATGTATGTAGATGACATACTAATATTTGGGACAAGTCTCAAAGTGATTGAGGAAATCAAAACCTTCTTATCTCAGTGTTTCGAGATGAAGGATCTTGGAGAAGCTGATGTTATCTTGAACATCAAGCTAATGAGAGATGAGAATAATGGGATCACACTTGTGCAATCTCATTATGTGGAAAAGGTGTTGAGCAGATTTGGATAGGCTGATTGCAAATCTTCTCCCACATCTTATGATCCTAGTGTATTGCTTTGAAAGAATCAGAAGGACACTAGAGATCAACTAAGATACTCTCAAATTATTGGCTCGCTCATGTATTTAGCTTGCGCTACGAGGCATGACATCTCGTTTCCTGTGAGCAAACTTAACCGGTTTATGGCCAACCCGGGAGATGAGCATTGGCATGCTCTTGAGAGAGTAATGCGCTATCTAAAGGGAACCATGAGCTATGGGATTTATTATACCGGGTATCCAAGAGTACTTGAAGGGTATAGTGATTTAAATTGGATTTCAGATGCTGATGAGATAAAGGCCACAAGTGGATATGTACTCACTCTTGGTGGTGGTGCTGCTTCATGGAAGTCTTGCAAGTAGAACATCTTAACAAGGTCAATAATGGAAGCAGAACTCGCAACATTAGATACAATGACTATCAAAGCAGAATGGCTTCGTGAACTCTTAACTGATTTTCCTATGGTTGAAAAATCAATAACGGCTATCCCCATTAACTGTGACAACCAAACTATGATTGTCAAGATGAACAGATCTAAGGATAATATGAAGAGTTCAAGACATGTCAAGAGAAGACTAAAATCTGTACGAAAGCTGAAAAACTCCGGAGTTATAGCATTAGGATATGTCCAAATGGCTAAGAATCTGGCAGATCCTTTCACCAAAGGTTTATCAAGGAACATGATAGACCTTGCATCGAGGGAGATGGGTTTGAGACCCACATGATTTGCCGAGGGGGTAACCCAACCTATGTGATCGGAGATCCTGTGAATTAGGACATGGGAAAACAAACCGGAACAACTGAGTTGAGAGAATTTTTTACACTCCCACTCCGCTGCAGATGCAAATCTCTCATGGTTACTGTTAGGCAGGTTGACTATGTCTTAATGTGTTCTGTGCGGCTCAATATGAGCGAAGACGTCGTCCTATAGGGCGATCTGGAAAGAACACACCTATATGAGTGACACCACTGGTCATGGTGCGTGAGATTTGGGTGAATCTCTAGTAAGCTCATGAAAGGCCGAGGAGTTTGACTTATATGCTCCACCCGAGGGGAAGGCTACGACAGCCTTGTACCAGTGCCGATATGGAGTGGAACTTGCTGCGCAAGACTGACAATTCAAGGTCTAGTCCATTGTTCAGTTTTAGTTCAAGCGTAGCTCCATGTCTAGGTGGAAGTTCAACTTAACAATCTCCACTGAAATGCAGGTATATAAAATAGTGAGTGGAACTAATGTGTCATCTGATTTTCCTCTGAGATTTGGTGGGGGATTGTTGGATGTAATAGGCTGCAGCCCAACTTGGCATCCCATTTAGCCTTCAATTCGTGAGATCTCAAGGCCCATCTCTATGGCAGCCATTGGGGGCTGGTTGGGGACTAAAGTTTAGTCCCACATTGCTAGTTGGGAGAGAGTTGGAGTGGTTTATAAGGTGAGCTCTTCTAGTACTTCTAAGTGAGTGAGAAGACAAGAAGCCTACACGCACTCCTCCTCCTCCTCCGCTCGCCTGCCTCATCACGCCACGCCTCGCATCGCACGCACACATCGCATTTCGTGAATCGAGTTTGAGTACGAAACTCATTTTTGTGGAAGACAAATTTTTTGCTTGGTACACCAACTGAGTTGGGTAGATGTCAAGCAAGCGTGTTCATGCTCGCCGCGTGTCCCTGTATTCTACGCGTGGTGGTGTGCTGGTGTTTAATGGCGTGTAGCAGACAGTCCTTGTGCGTGGTGAATGACCAGCCCGTTGGGAACCCCAAGAGGAAGGTATGATGAGTATAGCAGCTAGTTTTCCCTCAGTTAAGAAACCAAGGTTTAATATCGTTCAGGAGAAAAGCAGACAGCGATGACTGAAGGTGATGCTTGCTAGTTTGCGACAGCTTCGGACAATTTATATATGGCGCCTCGTCCAAGCTTTGCTTGCTAGCTGCAACGCGGAACCTGCACACAACACAACCAAGTACTTTGCTCCCAACTTGCGATGAGGTTGTCAATCTCACCGGTTTGCTTGAAACAAAGGTTATGAGTGTATCGAGTGGAAAATAGTAGAGTATGCGAGTAAAGTAAACAGTGCGAGTAAAGTAAACAGGTGATAGTAATATGATGGAAATAGGACCGGGATCCACAGTTCACTAGTGGTGTCTCTCCATAGATAAATAACACATGCTGGGTAAACAAATTACAGTTGGGCAATTGATAGAATAAATATAAACGTGATATGTCAAGAAGATCACTATGAGATTTACTCTGGGCATTACAACAAAATACATAGACCGCCATCCAACTGCATCTATGACTAATAATCCACTCCCGGGGATATCAATCCGAACACCCCATGAGTATTAAGTTGCGAACAACAGATAATTACATTAAGCAAAGTGTGCAATGTAAACAAAGCATATGCCCTTGAGCATATGAATGTTGTTTTCTCCCTAGTAGCAACAACACATCTACAACCTTAGAGGTTTCTGTCACTCCCCCAGGTTAAATAGAGGCATGAACCCACTATCGAGCATAAATACCCCCTCTTGGAGTCACTAGCAACTACTCGGCCAAGATAGCTACTAACAACGGAGAGCATGCAACATCATAAACAACATAGAGATAACAAAAGATAATATTCAGTACAGCAACTTAATCATAAACACCAATATTCATCGGATCCCAACAAACCAAACATGTAGAATTACATAACGGTGATCTCAATCATGTAGGGCAGCTCATGAGATCTAAACATGAAGCACATGGTGGAGAAGACAACCATCTAGCTACTGCTATGGACCCATAGTCCAAGGTAGACTACTCACTCATCGCTCTGGAGGCAAGCATGGCGATGAAGAAGACCTCCGGTGGCGATTCCCCTCTCCGGCAGGGTGCTGGGAAGAGCTTCTGGACCCTCCCGATCTTCGGGTCGATGGCGGCGGCGGATCGCGATGTGTTCTGGAAAAGTGATCGGGTACTTAGGTTTTTTCCGTCGGGGGGTCTTTATAGGCGAAGGGGCGATGTCAGAGGAGGAGCCAAGCGCCCTCACGGCAGGCTCGCACGGCCAGGGCCCTGGCCGCGCCGCCCTGGGGTGTGGGGCCCTGGTGGCCCCCCTCCTACTCTCCTTCGGATCTCTGGAAGCTTCCGGGTAAAATAAGACTTCAGGATCTTGTTTCGTCCAATTCCGAGAATATTTCCTGTGTATCACTTCTAAAACACAAAAACAGCAGAAAACAGGGAACTGGCACTGTGGCAACTCGTTAATAGGTTAGTTCCGGAAAATGCATAAAAGTGCCACGAAGTGTAACGAAACAATAGGCAAATGGTGTAAAAACAAGCATGGAGCATCAAAAATTATAGATGCGTTGGAGACGTATCAAGCATCCCCAAGCTTAACTCCTGCTCGTCCTCGAGTAGGTAAGTGATAACAAAAGAATAATTTTTGAGGTGACATGCAGCTACACAATTGATCATGTATGTAAGCATTTGTGAGCTGGGATCATAAGAACTTAAAACATGGGCATGAAGATATAATCTTGACAATAAGAAACTTAGCAACCATGTTGTAAACATGCAAATGAACACAAACAAAAGATCATGAAAATGAAACAATGAAAGTCAAACGTGTGTTCAAATCATAAGGAAAAACATACAAATGGTTTTCAGCTTGTCCTTCAAAGAGAGCAAAACATAAATGCATAGGACACCTTCAAGTTTAAGAGGGCGACTAGATACAAATAATTTAAGAACAAGTGAAACCAACAATATGAATCAATCAATGAACTTTGGAACAATGCATATCACACTAAGAATGACAACTATGCTCTCTTATGGTGCATAAAGATAGAAGGTGGTGACTCAACGTAAAAGTAGAAGAAAGGCCCTTCGCAGAGGGAAGCAGTGATTGCAAGTTTTATAACCTTCAAAAATTATGGTACTTACCGGCTTTGAGCTCTCATTTCCCCCATCATAAGCATCTTGAATGGTTAAAGTTAATGCGAGAACAATTATGATGCATATGCTTGACAAATCATAAGTTGAAAACCTCGTGCCCCATGAAAACGAGTACCCAAACCTCATGCTACTTTACTTAGAGTCCCAAGCAAGGCTCTTGTCATTGTAAGTATATGCATATCATTGAGAACCGCCAATGGGGTACCTCCGTGCCCAATGACATGGAACAAGCCCACACCAAAATGACAGGACAAGCAGACAATGAACACCTCGACATCTCTTTTATTTGCCATTTTGTTTAGCTTTTTATTGTGAGATGCGTCGTCGTATGTTCACCATGGGTATGCTGCAAATTTCCACCATGAATTATGCATGGCTTAGATTGGCGGCCCGGCGTTTCCCTAACACATATACAAACTCCATGATCCCCAAAAGATTCCCAATTCATTTCACACCGCGGGCATCCATAAACAAAAGATCATGATATCAACTCAATTAAGAAGTGCAATGTTGAAAGCTTGCCCATGACAGCATGGCTGGGCTAGAATCCAACTTACAACTTGCAAGCATAACAACTCAACATAAGAGACCACAATGTCAAATTTTTAGAAACAGGAAAAAGTAAAGTGTGCCTTCCGGTTCATGAGAGCTTTACTGACCGAATTTCGCGTAACACTGGTAAGAGTTTAATTTGAAGAGATAATAAAAGCAAGTCAAATTTACTTGGAATAACAAATTGCTAGTAGGTATGTATGGTGGACACTTTGGAAAACTTTGGCTTTTAGGAGTTGGATGCACGAGTAGAGCTCATACTCAGTACAAGGCGAGGGCTAGCAAAAGACTGGGAGCGACCAACTAAGAGAGCAATAATGGCCATAATCATGCAAAGCGACAAAGCGACATTAAAAGAAGCATAAGATGGCATCAAAAGTCAAAAACTAAATTATCATAGAGGCTATTGGCGACTTTGTAAGAGTCTAACATGTGTGAGCATGCGCCAAGTCAACCCAAATAAAGCATCAAGGAGAAAACAAAAATAATGCTTCCATACAATAAAAACAACGCATGATTTTTTTCAAAGGCTCATTAAGCAATCTCAGTTATTTGAGACAAGTCATGCTACAGCAAAACCACTAAGCATACTATCAAGAAGATATCAAGCATGACATGAAAAAGCCTAAGCCGCAGTCTACACAAGCTCCTTCTTGTACCACTATTTTGCATAAAGCTTTTTCTCTTTTCCAACACCATTTGAAATTTTTATAAACACCTCTTTTGATGAAAACCAATAAAGATCAGAGGCAAAAATACACCTTGATGAAAAGATATGACAAGATCTGAACGCAAATCAAGGCGAAAACGAAAACCAAAAGCAGTAGCAGAAAAAGAAGAACACCTGGTTTTTAATAAGAGTGAAAACTAGAGCGTTCTTTGCAAATGAAAAGCAAGGCAACTTCTCCAAAGGAAATTTGTTGGGGTCCAACCATTTATTGCAGCAAACAAACAAACTAAACCAACTAAGAAAACTAAAACAACTGACGCTCCAAGAAAAACACATAGTGCATGAAGCAATAAAAATATAGTGTTTTGAAAGGTGACCTGATTTTTGCCGATGAAGAAGGGGTGCCTCGGGGGCATCCCCAAGCTTTGACGCTTGTACTTCTTGGATATTTCTTGGGGTGATGCATGGGCATCCCCAAGCTTGAGCTTTTGTCCATTCTTCAACTCATCTCATCATTCTCCAATCCCTACACTTGAAAACTTCCTTCATACAAAACTAAACACAAATCTATTAGCAACATTAGTGTAAGCATAACATATAATCAACCTCTTTTTGCTTCAGGTTTCAACTCAAAACCATCACATATATAGCAAATACTACTGTACCAACCTCCCCAAAAGTTCCGTGATCAAAAGAACTCAAAAGAAAGCGATAAAGTGGCAAACACAAATATTGGCAGAAATCTGTCAAAACTGAACAGCTGACAAAGGTCGAATTTTTGAGGGGTTTTCTGTTGCTCAAATCAAAAAGTGTTCAACTAAAAAAAGTTTGGAAATAACCTGGGGCATATGCACAAGAAATCGCAGGTCCAAAAGATATACAGAGAATTTATACGAATTCTTACGGTGCAGCACCGAAAACAGTTTCAGGACAGCAACATCCCCAAATCTTTACCTCGCTCAAATTAGAGGCTTCTCTTGGCACAAAAACGAAATAAACAAGATAAGGAGCGGTTATTACAGTAGTAATAACTTCCAAGACTCAAATAAAAGAAAAAGAACTAGAAATAAAACATTGGGTTATCTCCCAAGAGTGCTTTTCTTTAACGCCTTTGAGCTAGGCGCAGAAAATTGCGAATCAAGTAATATCAAGTGATGAAGCATCAAGCTCATAATTTGCTCTAAGAATAGAGTCAAAAAGTAATTTCTTTCTTTTCCTAGGGAAGTGTTCCATACCTCTCTTTAGTGGGAATTGATATTTGATAGTGCCTTCCCTCATATCAATGATGGCACCTACAGTTCGAAGAAAGGGTCTTCCCAAAATAATAGGACATGAAGCTTGGCATTCAACGTCCATAACAAGAAAATCAACGGGAACAAGGTTATTGTTAACCACAATAAGAACAGCATTAATCCTTCCCAAAGGTTTCTTCTTAGCAACATCAGCAATAGGAACATCAAAATAACATTTTTCAAGCGGTGGTAAATCAAGCATGTCATAAATCTTTCTAGGCATGATAGAAATACTAGCACCTAGATCACATAAAGCATGGCAATCATAACCATTAACGTGCATATCAATGATGGGTTCCCAGCCATCTTCTAACTTCTTGGGAACAGAGGCTTTTTGCTTCAACTTTTCATCCCTAATTTTTATGAGAGCATTGGTAATATGCTTAGTAAAACAATATTTAAAGAACTAGCATTGGGAGTCAAAGCAAGCTTTTGCAAGAACAAAATAACTTCAGATATATTGCAGCCATCAACATCAAAATCATTAAAAGAAGTAGAGCTATCATCTCCTACACTCCAAAAAATTTCAGCACTCTTTTGAGAAAAAGTTTTGGCAGTTTTAGGCTTTTTAACACAAGGAGTGGGAGTTTTCTCTACACCAATCAAAGTAAGAGGATTGCTAGCATTAGGAGCAACATCATTAGAGGTAGTAATAGTACATACCTTCATCTCTCTAGCCATCTCATCTTCTCTTTCCCACCTGGCATGCAATTCCGCTAACAATCTAATATTTTCATCAATTCCAACTTGAATAGCATTAGCGGTAGCAAAAACATTGTTCTATTTCACATCATTAGGCAACACTTTTAATTTCAGAAATTCTACATCATGAGCAAGGCTATCAACTTTAGAAGCAAGAATATCAATTTTGCCTAACTTTTC
The DNA here is from genome assembly GCA_007115705.1 of Dactylis glomerata. Lineage (NCBI taxonomy): Eukaryota > Viridiplantae > Streptophyta > Magnoliopsida > Poales > Poaceae > Dactylis > Dactylis glomerata. The sequence goes on along the minus strand of QXEO01001691.1, from coordinate 2,016,651 downwards.
CTCAACAGACTTGTTAAAAGCAGTTTGCTTACCGATGAAGTCCTTGAGCATTACCTCAAGCTCGGAGGGCGCGGCCCTAGTGTTGTTGTAGGAATTACCATAAGAGTTACCATAACCGTTACCATTGGTAGAAGGATACGGCCTATAATTGTTACTAGCAAAATTGTTCCTATAAGCATTGTTGTTAAAATTATTGTTTCTAATGAAATTCACATCAACATGCTCTTCTTGAGCAACCAAAGAGGCCAAAGGAACATTATTAGGATCAACTTGAGTCCTATCATTAGTAAGCATAGCCATAATGGTATCAATCTTATCACTCAAGGAAGAGGTTTCCTCAACAGAATTTACCTTCTTACCTTGTGGAGCTCTCTCGGTGTGCCATTCGGAATAATTTACCATCATGTTGTCAAGTAGCTTTGTTGCGGCGCCCAAGGTAAGGGACATAAAAGTGCCTCCAGCAGCTGAATCAAGTAGGTTCCTCGAAGAAAAATTCAGTCCTGCATAAAAAGTTTGGATAATCATCCAAGTAGTCAGTCCATGAGTGGGGCAATTCTTTATCATAGATTTCATTCTTTTCCAAGCTTGAGCAACATGTTCATTATCAAACTGAGTAAACTTCATAATATTGCTACGCAGAGATATAATCTTAGCAGGAGGATAGTATCTACCAATAAAAGCATCCTTACACTTAGCCCATGAACCAATACTATTCTTAGTCAAAGACAGCAACCAATCTTTAGCTTTTCCTCTCAAAGAAAAAGGAAACAACTTGAGCTTAATAATATCACTTTCTACATCCTTATATTTCTGCATCTCACATAGCTCAACAAAATTATTGAGATGAGCTGCAGCATCTTCAGTACTAGCACCAGAGAATTGCTCTTTCATAACAAGGTTCAACAAATCAGGCTTAATCTCATAAAAGTTTGCAGCAGGAGCAGGTGGTGCAATAGGAGTGCAGATAAAATCACTATTGTTTGTGCTAGTAAAGTCACACAACTTGGTGTTTTCAGGATTGGCCATTTCAGCAAAACGAAAGTAAACAAGTAAAAACAACTAACAAGGATTCTAATTTTTTTGGGTTTTTGGTATAAAGCAATGCAGGTAAAATAAATAAAGTAAAGCAAAACAATAAAACAAAGTAAAGGATGTGTGTGCGAAAAACTCCCCTCGCAGAAGTCTTCCACTCTTCCCCGGCAATGACGCCAGAAAAGAAGCTGCTGGCGTTTAATGGCGTGTAGCAGATAGTCCTTGTGCGTGGTGAATGACCAGCCCGTTGGGAACCCCAAGAGGAAGGTATGATGAGTATAGCAGCTAGTTTTCCCTCAGTTAAGAAACCAAGGTTTAATATCGTTCAGGAGAAAAGCAGACAACGATGACTGAAGGTGATGCTTGCTAGTTTGCGACAGCTTCGGACAATTTATATATCGCGCCTCGTCCAAGCTTTGCTTGCTAGCTGCAACGCGGAACCTGCACACAACACAACCAAGTACTTTGCTCCCAACTTGCGATGAGGTTGTCAATCTCACCGGTTTGCTTGAAACAAAGGTTATGAGTGTATCGAGTGGAAAACAGTAGAGTATGCGAGTAAAGTAAACAGTGCGAGTAAAGTAAACAGGTGATAGCAATATGATGGAAATAGGACCGGGATCCACAGTTCACTAGTGGTGTCTCTCCATAGATAAATAACACATGCTGGGTAAACAAATTACAGTTGGGCAATTGATAGAATAAAGATAAATGTGATATGTTAAGAAGATCACTATGAGATTTACTCTGGGCATTACAACAAAATACATAGACCGCCATCCAACTGCATCTATGACTAATAATCCACTCCCGGGGATATCAATCCGAACACCCCATGAGTATTAAGTTGCGAACAACAGATAATTGCATTAAGCAAAGTGTGTAATGTAAACAAAGCATATGCCCTTGAGCATATGAATGTTGTTTTCTCCCTATTAGCAACAGCACATCTACAACCTTAGAGGTTTCTGTCACTCCCCCAGGTTAAATAGAGGCATGAACCCACTATCGAGCATAAATACCCCCTCTTGGAGTCACTAGCAACTACTCAGCCAAGATAGCTACTAACAACAGAGAGCATGCAAGATCATAAACAACATAGAGATAACAAAAGATAATATTCAGTACAGCAACTTAATCATAAACACCAATATTCATCGGATCCCAACAAACCAAACATGTAGAATTACATAACGGTGATCTCAATCATGTAGGGCAGCTCATGAGATCTAAACATGAAGCACATGGTGGAGAAGACAACCATCTAGCTACAGCTATGGACCCATAGTCCAAGGTAGACTACTCACTCATCGCTCTGGAGGCAAGCATGGCGATGAAGAAGACCTCCGGTGGCGATTTCCCTCTCCGGCAGGGTGCCGGGAAGAGCTTCTGGACCCTCCCGATCTTCGGGTCGACGGCGGCGGCGGATCGCGATGTGTTCTGGAAAAGTGATCGGGTACTTAGGTTTTTTCCGTCGGGGGTCTTTATAGGCGAAGGGGCGATGTCAGAGGAGGAGCCAGGCGCCCTCACGCCAGGCTCGCGTGGCCAGGGCCCTGGCCGCGCCGCCCTGGCGTGTGGGGCCCTGGTGGCCCCCCTCCTACTCTCCTTCGGATCTCTGGAAGCTTCCGGGTAAAATAAGACTTCAGGAACTTGTTTCGTCCAATTCCGAGAATATTTCCTGTGTATCACTTCTGAAACACAAAAACAGCAGAAAACAGGGAACTGGCACTGTGGCAACTCGTTAATAGGTTAGTTCCGGAAAATGCATAAAAGTGCCACGAAGTGTAACGAAACAATAGGCAAATGGTGTAAAAACAAGCATGGAGCATCAAAAATTATAGATACGTTGGAGACGTATCATGGTGCGGTCGGCGGCTCCGCTCCCAGGCTATACCAGGAGACCGACTAGATCTGGAATAGGCGTTCGTTCTGTCTCTCTCGCGAACCAGTTCCTTTTGATGCGCCGTCCTATAGTCTTCCCTATCTTGGCGACTGCGTGCACAGCCGTCCGGGAGAGCAGGCCTCCGAAACCCCATCCGTTGAGATCCTGCACCGGGAGACGAGCGATAAGGTTTTTGGGGAGCATCTCGGTGCGACTGCTCGCCTCCATTCGAGTTCTTCCTCGCCGATCCGCGTCCTCTTCATCAGGCTCGGCGATATCAACCTTTATCCATGGGCGACAACCATGATGGAGCTGCTGCTGCGGGTCTGGCCTTCCCACTCGTCCTACTTAACACTAGTTTTGGTTCCATTTACAGATCTGCTGCTTGATGTGCTTGCATGTCTACATATGGTAAAATTAACTAGTGTTTATTAGCTGCTCACTTCACAATTAAACTCACTTAGAAATTGCCTAATCTAATCTATATTAATTGTCTACAGGTGATTGTCGCCTGCCTGGCCGGTACGTCGTCCTCACCCCACCCCGCATAAAAAAACCAAAAAACCGTACCAAAAAAACCGGAAGAAAACCCCACGCCAACGAACAAAAATTTACTCAGAAAAACTGCTTCCACGAAGCCACGACCGCACACCACGATCCCCTTCTATCCATGGCTATGGTCGTGTGCTCCGACGACACCGAGACCATGCCGCCCTACCCTCCGGACCCCGCCAAATGACATCGACGACGGCGTCCTCCATCCTCTCTCTCTCTGTGTCCTCTAAGCGGTGGCCGCACCCTTCCTCGTCCACACCCTGACCAGAGTCGGATTGGAGGCCGGCGTGCATCAAAAGGTGGCCAGAAAGATTCCTCGCGCGAACGCCAACGGGCTGGGAGATCACGGAGAAAGGAGGGGAGGCGGAGCCCGAGGTGGCATGGGATCGGAAGGCCGGAGCTGGAACAGGCTCGCCGGCGGCGGCACAAGCGGCGGGGAGGAGAAGATGGGAACGGTGGGCGGTCGTGGCTTCGTGGATAACTGCATCTCCGCCTCACACCACGGCCGAACCACCGCGTCGAGCACCATCGTGAGAGGAACAGTCATGCCGGTGGGCGGTGGCCTTGTCTGCGCTACGCGCTGGCCGTCGGGAGACGCCGCGGTCGCTTTAGGCAGCGGCACCGGGGTGGGCGGCGCCTCGAGGTACAGCGACGTGCAAAGCATCGACGTGTGCTCGCTGGAAGCCACTTCTGCCGGTTCGCCGTGGCCGTCACCGCTTCGATCTGAGCGATGCCGTCCCGTTTTTGCCTGAGACTGCAACGCGAGGAGCAGTCAGGCCGAGGGCCACGGGTTCGGGTGCCAGGACCGAAGGCCTTGTCGGCCTCTGCTGGTCCTTGAGAGGAGGAGAACGCCGGGAACCACTGGTGTAGAGAACGCCGGGAATCTCTGTTTCCTTTCCGCTGTGGCAGTCGTAACACCACCGCTAGCGCCGCCGAGGCTCCCACTGACCCGCTCCCTAGATCTTGGACCGCCGCGAAGGAGCTCTGCCATTGACCCCTAGCACTTCCCCGACTGGATCAAGCAGGTGTTCCTCCTGCCGCACTTCCAGTTCTTCGCCGACCCCTGACCTGTTCGTCTACCTGCAGGAACTCCTCGAACGCCGACCGGTTCGTGAACCACAAGGAGCACCTCACACGCCCCCAGTAGTACCTCCCCAACCGGCTGCAGTTTTGTCTACCGGATCCTCCCCGTCCTATGGCGGCAGTCTCTTGTCTCCTCGCTACTCCAGCTTCGGCACGACCCAGGCGCCAACGTTAGCTGCTACACGCCTCTGCAAGGTAACTCTCTCTGATTCTCTATGTTTCTTTCCTGAATATGTTCTCTGTTGTTCACCCCTTCCGCAGATTTGGAGTTGGCCTATGATTACTGGGTAGATCCTTTATGGATCTTGATTACCCACGAAACTGGTACTTGGCCGGCACGAGGTCTGCCACTTCGAACCATTCGGCAGAGCCCATATGTTCCATGAACTGGTTACTTCCTTGCAGCCTTATCAAGCATGAGGAGTAATGGCGATCAAGGAACTCCTAGCTCGTTCTAAAGAAGATGAGTTGGGAACATATGAGGTATCCTCTTATTGTTATCTGGCTCAGTGATTTTGTTTTGAAAATACATGAAGTTGTGGTGCTGATTGTGGGTGAACTAATTCAGTAACATGGAGGGAGTTTCTGAGTCTTCAGGTTGTCAGAATATAGATATCTGAATACTACATGTGGCACAATTGATTTCTTAGTTGTGCTCAAATTAATCAATGTGGTATTTTATTTTGCAGACATTTCCTTATATATTCATATACTTCTTCAGAAGGTGAAGATAGCATGCGAGATCATCAGGTGGTTTACCTACAAAGATGAGTCTCATGTTCCATAGTGAATTTTAGTCGGTCTACAGCCCGATTATAGCGCATCTTAGATTATCTATACATTATCTATTTGTTTCCTTTTTTTGTTCATTTTGACAGATGGACTACTGAAATAGCAATTATATGTCATATTAACAAGTTTATTTTATAGCTGCTTCAATCTGCATGGACTTCAGTAAATAAATAATTTCACTAAGGGGGATTTAACAACATATGCTGATATGCAAAATACTTGATGAGCTGAATAGCATACTGTCCATAATTTCCATAATTTCACAGTGGCAGTTTTGACCACTATTCTCATCTTCTTTGCTTAAGAGGATCATGAATTATGTTCTGTTGCATTTTGCAGACTATGCTTGGATTCATCCGTGAGCCTTGTCTGGTGAGATATCTATATTCTTTTGTTTTATCTCCTGATATGTTTCAGTTTGTTCAAATCCATATGGACTTTCACACCCTTGTTTGGATAGCGAGGTTTTAGAGAACCAGTTTTCCCTAGCCACGGTTTCAGTTGTAACTAACTAAAATCTTTTTTGGATGGCCGAGAAAATTACGATTACATAAAACTTGGTTTTCCTAACACCCAAAATCTGCGTTTTTGGAAAAACGACTCTGAGGAGTTTTTATGAAAACGCGTACTAGCTGTACTTGATTTCGAGAGCCTGAGAACAGGCATGTGACCTGCGCGGCCATGACAAGGCACAGTACTGCAGCGGAACCTCGCCGTCCTCGTCCTGGCATCATGCAACCTCACCGGAGCGATCCCGGGAGGCCTAGGCAGGCTCGCCGCGCTCACAGCTCTGAACCTGCAAGAGAACACCCTGTCAGAGCCGATACACTCCGACATCGGCGCCATGGCCAGGATGCCGCAGCTCAACATCCTGCTGATCTTCGACGACAATTGCACCGGGAGCGTCCGGTGCGACCTTCCGGCCGCGCGAGGCGGAGTCATCTTCCAGCCACGGAGCCACCACTTCACCTGTTCACCAGAGAGATACGAGGCAGGCTGTTGCGGTGCCGCACGCTGAGGGAGCTCGACCTCGCCAACAGGCAACAACAGCCTCTCCGGCAAGTTGCCGCCAGATTTCTTCAACCTCGGAGAGCTCAGCTCCCTCACTTTGTATCACAACGAACCCACCGGCGGCGTCCCCGACGCCATCCGCAACCACATCAACCAGTATGCTGGCGAGATACCGGAGTGCGGAGACCATCGACCAGCTGAACTCTGCCGGGTGCTGGCTCTGCCACTGGCTGAATGGGCGCATATTGACATCTATCGAGAATCTGCACCATGCCGTATCTTTGTCCTCCCAGATTGATTTGATTTTTTTCAGATTCGGAAGTTCCAAACAAGGATAAGTACAAAACGTGTTTTAGACTTTGGTAACCAAAACGTCATTTTCTGTAAACTTATTCCTAACCGAAAAGATAGTAAAACCTGTTTTCCTAATAATCCTATTAAAACTTATTTTCTAAAAACTGATCACCAAAATTCGCTATCCAAACAACCACTAAATATTACTTCTGAAATCCTAGGCTCTTCAAAACAATCAGGACAACTACAAATTGATGAGCAAAGTCGGTGGTACACTGGTAGCCGGCACATACAAAACTGAGATAATATCTACAAATAACAACACATAAGACTATGCACCTTTAATACTCTATTTTCAGTTTTCTCTCATATTTACCCTTTGTAATTCCTATGCTCAGTGAGGCAAAAAAGGTCCTATATTAGTGCTGATTAAGTGTATGCATAGCTTGTGTCAAGCATTCAGCAGAGGTAATACACTAATTCCTCCGGTAGCAGCGATGCAGGATGTTGCTTGGGTTGTTCAGGTTGATGTTTCATCATATGCTCAATCCATCAGGCAGTTCCATAATGACATAAAACTCGGATATTTTATTTCTTGCGCATTGTACTCGATGATTGTGATCCCAGTGTTGGCAGCCAATTATTGGTGTGCTCTTCCCTGTACATATGTGTGTCATTAGTCATCGAGTTCTTGGTTTATAGATTTGATAATTTGTTGAGAATTGTATCACTGAAGTGTAATAATTCACAATCTAATGGTTGTCAAATGTTTCTATGGCAGCTGGACTAAAGGTGTTGCCATGTATAAAGCTCAGTTTCATAACAGCCTGATGCAATCCTACATTTTGTTTTGAGAATAAACAATGTCCACTTCATTTTTGATTTAGAGCAGCACATGTTCGAGAGGAAGTTATATAGTTTACTCACTATCGAAGTACAGAAGTTATCATTTTGTTGGTGTTGATACTACAATTTCGTTGCAGATCCAGTCAAACTGGAACATTTTGAGATGGAGGAGCTGTCGTAATAATTTACTTTGGGCATGTGTTCTTTCTGTTGAGTTTCCTTATTGCCCACTATGCATACTTGTATGGTTAGCATTGCTCGAGTATTGGGGTTGACTATGCCAATATCTGTGTTCCAAATAGAACGACAATGGCAGCTTAGAGTCACTCAGCTGGTAATATTACTACAGGTTTGTACCGTTCTGTTCAAGTCTAGCTGAATATTGTGGAAGTGCATTGGTTTTGCAATATGGACACTGGATAGTATGCGACAAATTATTTATCCACGGAATGTGCCTAGGCTTCATTGTTGAACATGAATATACCATTTCATTTCAGATTTTGTTCTATTTTTAAATTTGTAGTTGCTATAGTTAACGGTTCCTAATGTGTGGATGAAAAAAATGACGTGTCTTCTACTACTGTGTTTAGGAGATAGATTATTTTTATGAAAACGAAAGTCACAAGAATCTTTGTCTCTATTCACTACCATTCCGCCTCTTCGACTTCTTTTAGTTTCTTTTCTGATTTAAGTTTTTTTTGGGGCCAACTAGACAAAGTAGGATTTTTTTTTTATGAACCATGATAACTGGCATGCCATCGCACCGGAAAACAGTAGCACATCAGAAAAATGTCCGGGTGATGCAGAGGGGACACGGGTGAATGAGTACGGTGAGTTGGAGAAATTTGTCATGGAGGAGGCTAGGGTGAGGGGTTCGGCGGTGAGCTTCGAAGCTAGAATGAAGTAGATATCGTGCATTGTGCATGCACGCTTGCACGTGCGACAGGAAATTAAATGTGCACACTTACATATGCCACTAAAAATTAAACTTAAACACACGTAGCAACGTACGTGCATTCAACTAGTATCTTAAGAAGATCCATTTCCGGCCCTACGTATGCGTACGCACGCAGCAGCAAAGCAAGTTGACAAAACGACGGCTCGTTTGTTGGCACAAGGTGGTCGAGCGCGGAGGCGCGACGTGTCGACGGCCACTGCCGGATTCCATTGGCAGCCACCATCCATGTGACTGTGAGCCAGATGCTGCTATCCTGAGGCCTTCTCCAATGCAACGTTTCTTAGCACGTAATCCTAAATAGATGTCTATTATAATCTACGATTACCACAACGCATAGTCTCCTAGTGTTGTATGTAAGCAAAGGTACATTAATTAAATTTAGGGATCATATTTCCGTCTCAACGGTGTGGCCTAAATGTGGCCGCGATGTCAAACGGTCAGATGAAACGCTGAGGCTGGCCAGGACATGAGCGAGCCGATGCAGATTTAGTAACCAGCCGCACAGGATCAAAGACTTAATTGCACTGCACTGGAAGCTGAGCTAAGAGCCGTAGTTAGGCTAACATACGGCTCCACTCTCTCTCTCATTTAATCACTATGCCACGTAGGATTTCTACCTATGATTTCGTGCTTGCATACCCGCGTTGGGGACGGCCTGATAGCTCCGTTTACGCTTTGGATTGAGGCGGTTGGCTCAAAGATTAATGGGGAAATCTAGGAGCAAGCACCGCACAGCGCTCTCTATCGTGCGGCGGGTGCGCGTACGTCATTTGACGATTAGATCTGTTACGGTGTAGTGGAAGCACGTAACTTGTGAGCCACAGTAGTAATTAAAATTGTAGCTGCACGACACTACAGTGCAAGTTGCAGGAAGCTAGTAATAAAGACTATAGTGCGCTAGAGTACTAGGCTGTCGACTTGTCGGCAATTTGAACAAAAATAATCTAAAATTCAAACAAATTTAAAAAATAAATCTTTGGCAAAACTATTTCACTGAACTAACCCTTTTTTGCAGTGCCATTGAGCACGGCGCAGCAAAAGTAGCTGCGGCGCCTTTTATTGTGACGCGGCACGACTACCACGTTGGACAAGCGGGTCCCGCATCAGGTTGTGCGGCGCCACTCCGCATGGCGCGGCACATTGACCTGCGGCGCCATGCTCCATGGCTTGGCACAATCACCTTTTTTGAATTTATAGTTAGAAATCGTTCATACATGTAGTCTCGCTACTCACTTATGCATATCCAGGGTTAGATCGGCTGGGGTCCAGAGAGATGACACGACCTGAGTTACTAAATCCCAGTCGAGTACTGTGGTAGTAGTACTAGCTAGGCTCTAGCCCAAACACACACGCACGCACACTTGTTTAGAGTTCAGAGAGCTGAGACACCGCCGGAGTTACTGAATCCCAGTCGAGTCTAGATTGTTTCCTTCATGCTTAAAACACACCCGCATGGACAGCAAAATATATATTTATGCTGGTCACCACTAACTTTGAGCCACAACACAATGCTATGATGAATTCTTTACAACATCTTAGGACTAGGCTTTCTTATTTGGGCAATAGTTAATTGTTGAGATATTGAACTTATTAAAAACATGCAGCAATTATTTTATAAATTTCATTTAGCTCAAATGTAGAATGGGGCATTTTGCAGATAAAATATATTTTAGTGGATGGTTTAAATCACAATAAAAAAAATGAGATTCATAATATATTTTGTATAACATCTCGATGTAATTGCTTAATCATAAGATGATATTTTATTAAGTTTAGTCAGCATCTGTCTTCTACTCGTAATGTAGAGCCCTAGTCTAATACTAACTCCTATGTGTACTCGTATTATACTTCTAACATTCCCCATCAGTCGTAGCGGGAGTGAAGCGGACGATTGCGACTGAATTTGAAGTCTTGCGCTTTTGTCATCTTCTTCTCCACGTTATCATCAACTGCGTCCCTGATGGGTCGGCACCTCTGGTCCCTTCTCGGTCTCTCCTCTCTTTCCTCCCGTAGTCACAGCGGGAGCGGAAGTGGTATAGATGCAAACTATTGACTGAAGTTATTGAGTTGCTGTAGACATTGTTCTTGATGTCGATGTCGAGGTAGCCAGTCGTGATGTAGTCGTGGTCGAGGTTTTGGTCATAGGCTGCGGCGGTGGGTTTTTGTCGTAGACGGCGGCAGCGATTCTTCGGCGGCGGCGGATTTTTGTCATAGGCGGCGGCGATCGAAGATCACGGTGGCGGCCGATTTTTATCGTAGGCAAAGATCACGGCGGCGGCGGGTTTTTGTTTTGGGCGATGGCGGCGAAGACCACATATATATAGACCTTGGCGATGATTTGTGTCGGTGATGTAGAACTCGACGAAGATGTTAGCTCGTAGCTTGATGTAGTCGTACAGCTTGACGTTGACTTTTGAATCGGTGTAGTCCGGTTTGATGTAATACAACTTTCGATGTCATGATCGATGTAGATGACTTGGTCGAGGCGGCGCTCGTGACAATTCGGTGGCGCATGTTTCATCCTTGAGTTTCAAGTACATCTGTTGTATAAAAGATTTTGGATGATTACCTTGCAAATTGGGATCTTCCATGCGGTGGCCCTTGTCTCCCATTGCATGTTGCACTGTAAATGGCGTTGGCGTACGTGAATGCTCCCATGTACATAGACTGCTGGCATGGTGTGGACAATTTAGACTAAAAAAATTTAAATTTCAAACAAATTTAAAAAATAAATCTTCGACGAAACAAATTTATGACGCGACATAATCGATGCAACATGCCTATGTGTTGATCCAATACTGGTCATTGGCACTTGGATTTGTTACTTGTGGCAACATGGCAACATCGTCGAATTAAAAGAAGCATATACTAGTACCTATCACATCGAAGCTGGACGTACATGACAAAAACAAGGAGACACGGGGGCGGTGGCCATGGCCACGGCCACGCGATTTTTTTACAAAAATGGTCCTCTGTGCAATGTTATTGCCAAAAATAATCCCTTCAAAATTTTAATGTCAAATGTGACCTGGCGGAAGGTGCAAAAGCCACCACGTGGCACATCCCGCCACCGCATGTGGCGGACTATTCATCCCGCCACCACGAGTGGCGGATTGTTCTTTCCGCCATTCCCATTGCCTGAATGAGGTGGGTCCCTACACCTTTCTGGCGGGACGTTGGGACGCATGCATGCTCAATTGGTCAAAGTCGTCTACTACCGCTGCGCTCTACGTATGGACTATACATGGTCTGCTTAGCATGGGTAATCAGCGCTAAATTTTGCATGCAAGGTCTAACTGGATAATTAATTCCTCTACTAATTATAGTGCTGACAGCTTATCAACGCTAAGGTAGAAATTAGTGCAGTAAATGCTTGGAGCGCTGCAGCTTTGTTAGTACCACTTTTTTAAACTGGAGCAGAGGAGCAGGTGGGGAAAGAGGGATGCATGCATCCCGCCAAGGACCAGATGCACGGCCATTCAGCGACGCTGTCTTTCCACCAGTTATGTTCATGGGCCCCACCACATTCCGCCAACTGCAATGGCGGAAAGAACAATCCGCCAGTCCCAGTGGCGGGAAGACTAGTCCGCCATGTCCGGCGGGAAGTATTACGTGGCGGCTTTTCCACATTCCGCCAGGTCATTTTTAGCAATAAAATTCAGAGAGGATTATTTCTGACAATAACATTGTACAGAGGGTTATATTTGTAAAAAAATCCGGCCACGCAGCCGCACTGTTCCGAGCCTCCGGCGGTGTCTCAGCTTCCTAAACTCTGAACAAGTGTGCGTGCGTGTGTGTTTGGACTAGAGCCTAGCTAGTACTGCTACTGCAGTACTCGATTGGGATTCATTAACTCAGGTCGTGTCATCTCTCTCGAACCTAGCCGATCTCACCTGGATATACAGGTCGTGCGTGTGTCATCTCTCTCGATTGGGATTCATTAACTCAGTTTTTTTGAATTTGTAGTTAAAAAACTGATTCTGCCACGCCATGGAGCATGACGCCGCAAGCCAATGTGCCGCGCCAAGCGGAGTGGCGCCGCACAACCCGATGCGGGACCCGCTCGTCCAACGTGGCAGATGTGCCGCGCCACAATAAAAGGCGCCGCAGCTACTTTTGCTACGCCGTGCACGATGGCGCTGCAAAAAAAGGTCAGTTCAGTGAAATAGTTTCCCTGAAGGTTTATTTTTTAAATTTGTTTAAACTTTGAGTTATTTTTGTCTAAATTGCCATGCTTGTCAGCCATTCATTTCTTGCTCTACTAAAGCCTATCTTTCCCCCCACCATAAAATACATTTTGTAAGTGGGCACAATAATTTGAGTTTTTTAGTAATTCTGAACTAATAGAAGTTTAATTTTTCTTGTGCTCGACTCGCTGTCCTGTGTGGCTAGCACATTATACTTCCCAAATATGTACAATTTTTCTTCCGCACGGCTTCCTGCCTTGGGCGCTAGTAAATTATAGTAGTACTTGAGAAATTGGAGGATCTCCAAATAATCTGGTAGCTCTTCGTAAAAATTATGGTACATATTTTTGTTGAAGAATCTGATAGCTATATCGATAAAATCTCATGTGTATTTTATTTGGCATCCGCATGTATATATTTTATCTAGCAGTTATCTGGCAGCTGCATGTATTTTATCTGATAGTCGTGAGTATTTTATTTGGCAGCTGTGCGTATTTTAGCTAATAACCGTGCGTTTATATGGCTGCCATGTGTATTTTATTTACCAGTTTATCTAGCAGCTACATTATTTTATCTGGCAGACGTGTGTATTTTATCTAGCAGCTGCATGTATCTTATCGAGTAGTTGCATGTATTTCATCATATGCTTGTATTTTATCTGGTAGTTGCATGTTTTTATTTGGTAGGTGCATGTATTTTATCTGGCAGTCGTGTGTATTTTATCTGGCAGCTATCTAACAACACTGTGTATTTTATCTGATAGTTGTATGTATTTTAAGAGTATAGTAGTCGTTTTCAACAAACCTGACAACTTTTATGAAAATAAACTACACTGTTAGTTGTATTAGAGAATCTGTTATTTTCGACAAAACGGACAAGTGCACGAAAACAATCGCTAAAGAACATGATAGCTGCATTTGAAAAAAAACAAGAGCTATATCATAAAAATTTATAAAGATTTTAAACAACAGGATAGTTGTTTTAAAAACTTGTGGTTGTTTTTGGTAAATGCATTGGTAGTGTGTACTTCCTCAATTCTAAAATATAAGATATTTTAGGTTTATAAATGAAATGTATCTAGATATCTTTTAATATGTATATTCGAGTGCTATACACTAAAAGATACCTAAATACATTTACATTGCAAAACTAAAACATTTTATATTTTGAAATGGAGAGAGTATATCTTTGCAAAGAGATATGGACATGCACAAAAACAATGATTTTAAAGAGCACCAATCTACTTTTCAGAATCAATATCCACTGTTCTATGCGATATGCATGCACACAGATCGTGGAGTAGTTTTTTATTCAATTCATTGGATGCAATGCAACATGCGGTGATTACCGTGCATGCACAGCTATTTGGGGCCAAACGTGTCGGTCGGTGCTGCATGCCAACATACCTTTTACCCCGGCTTTTTTTGTCAGCATGCGCGAGTTCGTGTGTAATAAATCGGTTTGGCAACCGCCGCACGAGATGGTGTTTTATACGGCGCCACCAGGTAGTCTGCTCCGAAATTAATTGGCACGAGAATCATTCACATGTGGGCCGCCAAATCCGTCGTGGTTCTTTTGCAAAATAAAACAAAATCCGCCATAGCATGTGAGTGTGGCTTCATGTCCATTTGACAGGAAGATGAACGTGTGTTGGTCTTCCAGTCCTGAAGTCTGGAATGGGAGTAATAGACTGTAAATTACTTCAGCCTGCGTGGCTTTGACCTTGGTTTCTTGTCTGATGTTTGATAACAGTCAGGGCCTCTTTGATTCATAGGATTTTTATATGAATTGTTTAGGATTTAGATTCTATGGGAAATTTTCTTACATATGCATTTAATTCATAGGAACATATCTCATAGAAAGTAATCCTATAGAAATCCGGTAGTGTAAATCTTATAAGAAAAAAACATTAGACCATGCCTTATGGAAGGGTGTGTTTGGTAGCCCGGGTCAGTTAAGAATAGCTATCTACATCCATACAAGCTCACATTAGCTAAGCCGAGCTCAGATTTTGTAACGTGTTTGGTAGCTCGGGTTAGTTGAGATATTCTCAGTGCATCTGTTGTTTGGTAGCTTGTATGGGGTGAGAGATATCAAAGAGGTCTAAAATTTACACAAAGACCTCTAAATACAAAAATGAAAAACAATTGGATCCCAGTATACAAAATTAAAAGCAATTGAATCCATGTGTACAAAATTAAAAGCAATCGGGTCCCTATAAAAACACAATCAGGTCCCTGGCGAGATGAGCTCCGGCGAGACGAGCTCCGGCGAGGGAGCTCCGGCGAGACGAGCTCCGAGGCCGGCCGATGCTGCTGCTCCGAGATCGGGCCTGACGCGCTTGGGGCGGACGCGTTCCGTTGCGGGCCGTGGGGCGCCGACGACCGGTGCTGCTCGTGGTGCTCTGCTCGTCCTTAGAGGAGGAGGCTGGGCGGGCCAGACGCGCCGGGAGGAGGACCGCCGCTGGTGGTTGCTCTGCTCGTCCTAGGACGAGGAGGCTGGGCGGGCCTGAGACGCGCTGGGAGGAGAACCGCCGCCGCCGGTTGCTCTGCTCGGCCTGGGAGGAGGGCCGGCCTGGTCTGGGAGGAGGACAGCGCCCGGAGGAGGACGGGCCTGGGATCCGGTGGCGGAGCTTCTCGTCGGCGGTGGCCGGCCGGAGGAGCGCAGGAGGCTGGGCGGGCCGGAGGGGCGCTGGCGGCGGTGCTTCCAGTTCGTCTCTTGCTCGGGTCTGTGGATGGGGAAATGAGGAAAAGAATCAGATGCGGGTGGGGGTCTGGGGGGCCGCAGGCTGCCTCTACAGTGTTTTGCGGGATGGGTTCGACCGAGCTCACCTCAGAAGCTCGATTTGAGCTTCCCATCGCGGCCCGACTGATTGCTCGTTTTCGTATCAGGTCGGCACTGCCGAGGTAAGCCGACCCGAGCTAACAAACACCAAATAGTTGGTTTGGCTGGGCTGAGATGGGAATATCTGAGTTCCCCCAGGCTACCAAACACACCCTAAAGTTCCTTTGTTACAATCAAAGACATTTCATATTCTTATAGATTCAAGTAGGTATGACATTCTAATTCTATGTCTTTTCTATTCCTATCTTTCTTCTATGGAAAATGCTTGTCTTAACCCGAGGGCTGCGTCATTCCGAGCCTCCGGGTCGAGCGACGTCGGATCGCATCGATCGTGTGGACCACAATGTGCCTGTCACCCGCGTGCGTGCGACCACTCCCCACCTCCCATTCATTCCTTCCTGTTCGACCGCCCTATCCATGCTCATATTCCTCCCCCTCACGACGCCGACGCTCTGCCCTGTCCTTCCTCGGCGGCCCACCCCCTCCGCTCCGCCTTGTCCTCCCCCGGCGGCCCGCGCCCTGCTCCGTTCCTCCCTGGAGCTCGCCCCTGCGAACGACGTCTCCCCGCCTCGTTTTCCTACCGGGCGGAGCTGCCCCTGCCCGATGCAGTGCCCCATGCTCTGGTTGTCTCCAATCAGGGGGATCCGTGGGGGAGCATGGCGCCTTTCCCGTCGCCGCCCTGTACGCGCACCCGCTCGCTCCTGGGAGGGACACTTTTCAGTCCATCTTGGAGTGCGTGGGGATCCTGTGCCTAATAATGTTGCGTTGGTGGATGTGTAGGATACCAGGAGTAGTCATGCAGATGCAGAATTGCAGATGATGAAACTATGCCCACCGGAGTCGGCTGCTGCAAGCTAAGTGCCGGTGTTGCTACCATAGTTTTATGGATTTGAATCGTAGGGTTTTTTGCGTGCTACAATAGTTGTTTGGTTTTGCATCACGTGAAGAACTTTTTTGGTGTTCTCGAAATGCTAGGATGCTACAATCCATGTGTGGTTAGTCTCATCGGAGGAGCCTCGTCGGAGATGTTTTTTGCTACTATGCTATGATAGCAATTTTTTTTGCTACAACTGTGTCGTGATTTTGCTATAATAGTACAAATTTTTGCTACGAGAGTCTCTGGTGATTTCTCTGACAAAGTCGATTTTGCTACAATAGGGCAAGTTTTTTGCTTCAAGGTCTCCGTCGAGGTCTCCGGTGAGATCCATGTCGGAGCAGTCTTTTTTGCGTCGAACCATTTTTTGCTACAATGAAGCAGAAACGGGTTTTTTTACTGTACGAAAGCAATTGCGGAAATTAGGTGCAAAACGTTTTTGCTCCATCCGTATAATTTTTTTGCTACAATAAACCATTTTTTACTCCATTGCAGCAACCTGCAAAATTGAAAGTTCAAATAGAACACGTGTCATCGCTAGACCAGGAGGCTGAAAAGTTTCCAGCCCCCGGAGAATTGTGAGCACTCGCCTTCTTCTATCCTATAAATTAAAGGAGCCCCCTCCTGTAAACATCGTACTGCACACTGAAAAGGAAAAAAGGCAAGCGCTTTTGAGCGCGAGATGCCACGACGCGCGAAGACAGCACAACGCAACACACCCTGTGTCGCCACACGTGGCCCGTATGCGACAAACACCGTATCCTCGCAAAATCTTGAAAAACTCTCGTAGGGCCCGGTGCGACATCACCGGGCAAACCCGATCGCTCCATCTGTTGCCTCCCATGGCGAGAAAATCAGACACACCCGCGCACTCATCGCGCGGCCCAA
Organism: Dactylis glomerata; assembly: GCA_007115705.1. Taxonomy (NCBI): domain Eukaryota; kingdom Viridiplantae; phylum Streptophyta; class Magnoliopsida; order Poales; family Poaceae; genus Dactylis; species Dactylis glomerata. The sequence goes on along the minus strand of QXEO01001691.1, from coordinate 1,999,405 downwards.
ACCCGTTCCACATCCCGTGGCCGACATATGTCGGCACGCACAGAGCAAGGTAGATACTTCTATATCAAGGCGTCACCGCCCCAACGAAAATATCTGTGACTCCCAAAAGACCATACCGACGAACAGCTCGCAGCTTTCTTATCCGGTTCTGCGCGCGCACGGCCGGAGGCCTATCCATCATCAGCTGTAGCTAGCTTCGCTCATCATGGCCGGTAGCGAGTGCAAGGGCGGCCAGTTCCAGGACGATGACGGCGGCGGCGGCGGCGGCCCGGGCGCCATTGCGCCGTTCGTGGCCAAGACGTTCCACATGGTCAGCGACCCGGCCACGGACGCCGTCGTGCGCTGGGGCGGCGCGAGCAACACCTTCCTCGTCCTTGACCCGGCCGCCTTCTCCGATTTCCTCCTCCCCGCCTACTTCAAGCACCGCAACTTCGCCAGCTTCGTTCGACAGCTCAACACCTACGTACGCACGGCTCCCCCTGCTCCAAGCACGAGCTAGCTACCTCGGGGGTGTGGCTGTGATCGTACCTGCTGACTTGCCTCTCTGTATTTTCAGGGTTTTCGCAAGATCGATCCGGACAGGTGGGAGTTCGCGCACGAGTCGTTCCTGCGGGGGCAGGCGAAGCTGCTGCCGCTGATCGCGCGCAAGAAGAAGAAGGCCGGTACCGGTCCAGCAACCAGGGAGCTGTGCGACGAGGAGGTGGAAGAGGTGCGGGGCACGATCCAAGCTGTGCAGAGGCTGCGGGACGAGCGGAGGGGCATGGAGGAGGAGCTGCAGGCCATGGACCGCAGGCTCCGCGCCGCCGAGAGCCGGCCGGGCCAGATGATGGCGTTCCTCGGCAAGCTCGCCGACGACCCCGGCGTGGTGCTGCGCGCCATGGTCGCCAAGAAGGAGGAGCTGGCCGTGGCCGGCGGTGGCGACGATTCCACCCCGGAGAAGAGGAGGCGGATCGGAGCCGAGGCCGGACGCAGCGCCGACGACGCGGAGGTGGTACAGAGCAGGGCCGTGCCGTTCCCCTTCTCTGCTATGGGACAAGTGTTCTACTAGCTAGTGAATTTCAGAGAGTAGATGGATAGGTGTACACGTGTGATGTTGTGTGTATATTGTAAGTTAGTGCGACTACGTTGCAGAGTCTCTGCCTTCGCGGATGAAGAGTGTGTGTGTATATATCAATAGCCAATAGGTTAATCTAAATGGATGTTTGGTAGTTCTTTCCATTCCCCCCTCGTCTTCTCTCCCCTCAACGCGTTTTGAGAGTCACCCTTCTCCTGCCGGCTTCCCTCTCCCCCTTATTCGGTGGACTTGTCGGCCGAAGTGGCTGGGATAGGGGAGGCCAGGTCTCCTTTTAGATTGGTGTAGTAGTAGATCTAGGTTTACGTTGTGTTATTGCCTTCGTGCAGTCAAACGATATGCCGAGGGAAGCTCATCGCTGAGGTGTTCGGGCACCGCCAGCGGTGGTTGAGGTGGGTGATGCTGGCGGTCGTGCTCTAGAGGTTAGAGACGATGATTGCCGACGGTGCTGCCTTGGTTTCCCTGTCGAATAAGCTCGTGATGTTGCTTGATGCCGGCTTCACCCTCAGATCTGGTCGCCATGGAGGCAAGTATAGGATTAGGGTGTCGGTATCGGGAGGTGCTCTAGAAGCTCGTGAAGTTTTAGCTGCCGGAGTTACCAAGCGGCGGTGAGATTCGCCACAGCTATTCTTGGCTAAGGGGGCCACTCCGCGCCTCTAGGCATCCTGTTCCGAGGTCTCGTCTTTCTCCAGATGGGAGGATCTTCTAGGTCGGCATGACGTTCATCGCCAAATCCACGCCAAGTGGTATATCCCTGATGGTGGGATCGGTGTCCGTGCTCTCGAGTCCCTACATCAGCGCTGGTGGAGAAGGACCGGATCGCGTCCCAAAATGTTTGCGAGGTCCTTGTACACCACAAGGATTATGCTGTATTTTCTTCTTGTTTTGAGGTCCTTTGTGTAAATGTAACCCACCCCTATGAATGACGCTGACGAGGGTTAACTCGACAAATGTCCTGGATGAAGGACTTAGGATCGGGGAAGTAGGGCGTCGGATGAACTCGAAGGCAAAGTAGTCAAACAAGGTGTGTATCAAAAGTAAACGTGGTGATAAACTTGGCTTACTTTCAATATGTCCCTCACCGTCCTCTCCTAGCCCCTATATATAGGTGGCCAGGTCTCAAGGATCGGGAGGGGTCCGATACATATTACAACATCGGTATACGATATGAACTCGTATTTCGACTAGGATTACACTTGGGCCTAGCTTAACGGGCCTCAGGGGTACTCAATTAACGGGCTCTATTATCTATACCCTTGTCAGACGCTCAAGGTCCTATGGGCCCTTCTACCGTTCAACGCGGCATGCTACGAAGAGTGTAGTTCTTATGACTTATCGGAGAAAAGGCATCTTTGTGGTCATATGTCAAAATTCTATAGTTTTTGGACTTGTCCTTGGATTACTCACGTGGAATTGTCTTCCATCTCACAAGAATATCTAAATAGTTGGTTACCCACACACTTCGGGGAAGTTTTTTTCCCAACAGGGATAGGGTTCTCGAAGGACCCTGAGAGCTGCATTCAATATATCTTTGGTAAGTATATTTTTCAATTAGGACCCTGAAAGAAACAAAATCTTAAATATGGGCCTGAACATTTGCACTAAGGACCCTAAAACAAAAACAAGAATGTGACCAAGCCCTTGGTCCTCTCTACCGGGATTGGACCTCCAACGCAGGCCATCTTGCCAATGCGTCTGGAGGGGCCTCCACATTGGAGGTTGAAGAAATATCAAAACAACGTCTAGAGGGTCCGCCTCTTTGGCCAGGGATCACGGCAGCGGACATGGCCGCCATGTAGAACACTCCAAGCTATAGGACGAGAAATCCCCACCATCTACTCGACGCACTCGTCGATGCACCAAGGCTCCTTCCATTCACCACCAAGGCCGGCTGGAAGAAGCTTCAAGATGTAGCAACAACACACCAACAAAAAAGTAGGTCGCAAAGGGTCTCCCTATTTCTCGACCCCTTTAGAAGATGTTTTAATATTGTTTCCCATTTTTTTGGATATTTTAGGAGCTAACACAAATTTATTCTATTTTTCTAATATTATTCAGCGCAAAAAATTTCTATGAAATTTTAATAACCATGCAAAATAGTTTCACAACATTTTAAATAAAAGTAATGCAAAAAATGGTTAATCAACAATATTTTTTGCTGCAGATTCATTTGCAAAAAAACACCAACTATTCCAGCCAAAATCACAAATGATTATAACAGAAAACACACGTGTTTGCAGCATTTTGAAGATCATGTAATCATCATTGAGTAATCCGAGAAAAACACAAACTTCAAGTGAACACCCAAAAGACCTTGAAACATCTCGTGCATGCTCTCTCAATAGAACTCGTACTTGTTTGTTCCAAAATTAATGAACGTATGCAACATAAAAAAAATTAAAGGAAAAACTTAGTTGTACTATTGTTCATGGAAAACTAGATTTTGCTGAGTTGACACCGTTGGCCATGAATCCGGCTCGCCCAAGACACGTCGATGCTGGAGTAGGTGACCCAGGAACCATCCCCACTGATTCCTCATCTTTCCGGACTCAAAAAACATGAGACATTCGATGGCCCTCGCCATTCTTGAGATTCTCGTGCGGTTCTTCCAGGAACAAGGAGGGACGAGTAAAACGGCGTTAGAGTGGCCGGTAGGGCAACAACGGTAGCGTTGGCTGGTGCACAATATTGCGGCATGGAAAATGTTGACATCACGCGGGCGAAAAAGCTGACGAGAAGGTGGAGAGTGAAGACACGCTCGTGCGAAGCTACCAATTTCTCTACGTAAGTGGTAGCTTGAACGCTAGCCATTAACCGATCAATGATTCAGAAAATTGGTTGTTCCTCCTCCATCATATCCCACATCCGTGTACCAAAAATATAATACAAATCATCTCAATCTTTTTTTAGAATATGGTAAAAAATAAATAAAAAAATTCAAAATAATAATGCAACAAATTGGTGGTTAGGTAGCAAATTTTTAGAACATTTTCTCCAGGAAGATTTTAGACCATGCAATATAGTTTTGCGACATCACAAAAAAATTAATGCAACAAAAAGTGGTAAAGAAACAACTTCTTGTCACAGATACTTTTCAAGAAAAATCACCAACGTAACTATTCTAATAAAAATTCAAACAATTACAAAAAATAAATATCCATTTGCTACATTTTGAAAAGCACGTAAACATCAACAAAAAATCTGACAAAAAGACAATCTTTTAGCAGCGGACGAGAAAATCTTGCAACATGTCGTGTGTGCTTTTGCAACAAAACTCGTACTCATTTTTTTGTTGGGATATGTGCTAGATTTGTTCTGACCTACACAAACATTCCAAGACCTATCTATGAAGATTCAATAACAAGATACCAACATAGTACGGAAGAAAGTTGGTGAAGGTTCTATACACGGCGCCCCATGCAGCTAGGCATATCCCTCCCATGCACAAGGATGATCTCCTTTGCTTCCATGGATCTACATATGATCCCCCTCTCTACCGGCATCCATGCGTATGGTTCTTCGGTCAGTCAACGTCCTCCATACACAGCATTGTGCTAACGCTAAGAGGTGTAGCCTTTTGGCATATGCGCACTCATGATGTGCGTGAGCACTGATACGTCTCAAACGTATCTATAATTTTTGATGCTCCATGCTTGTTTTTACACCATTTGCATATTGTTTCGTTACACTTAGTGGCACTTTTATGCATTTTCCGGAACTAACCTATCAACAAGTTGCCACAGTGCCAGTTTCCTGTTTTCTGCTGTTTTTTTGTTTCAGAAGTGATACACAGGAAATATTCTCGGAATTGGACGAAACAAGTTCCTGAAGTCTTATTTTACCCGGAAGCTTCCAGAGATCCGAAGAAGTGTCGGAGGGGGGCCACCAGGGCCCCACACGCGTGGGTGGCGCGGCCAGGCCCCTGGCCGCGCCGGGCCCACGTGAGGGCGCCTGGCCCCTCCTCTGACATCGTCCCTTCGCCTATAAAGACCCCCCGACGGAAAAAACCTAAGTACCCGATCAGATTTCCAGAACACATCGCGATCCGCCGCCGCCGTCGACCCGAAGATCGGGAGGGTCCGGAAGCTCTTCCCGGCACCCTGTCGGAGAGGGGAATCGCCACCGGAGGTCTTCTTCATCGCCATGCTTGCCTCCGGAGCGATGAGTGAGTAGTCTACCTTGGACTATGGGTCCATAGCAGTAGCTAGATGATTGTCTTCTCCACCATGTGCTTCATGTTTAGATCTCATGAGCTGCCCTACATGATTGAGATCACCGTTATGTAATTCTATGATGTTGGTTTGTTGGGATCCGATGAATATTGGTGTTTATGATTAAGTTGCTGTACTGAATTATATCTTTTGTTATCTCTATGTTGTTTATGATCTTGCATGCTCTCCGTTGTTAGTAGCTATCTTGGCCGAGTAGTTGCTAGTGACTCCAAGAGGGGGTATTTATGCTCGATAGTGGGTTCATGTCTCTATTTCACCTGGGGGAGTGACAGAAACCTCTAAGGTGGTAGATGTGCTGTTGCTACTAGGGAGAAAACAACATTCATATGCTCAAGGGCATATGCTTTGTTTACATTACACACTTTGCTTAATGCAATTATCTGTTGTTCGCAACTTAATACTTTTGGGGTGTTCGGATTGATATCCCCGAGGGTGGATTATTAGTCATAGATGCAGTTGGATGGCGGTCTATGTATTTTGTTGTAATGCCCAGAGTAAATCTCATAGTGATCTTCTTGACATATCACGTTTATCTTTATTCTATCAATTGCCCAACTGTAATTTGTTTACCCAGCATGTTATTTTATCTATGGAGAGACACCACTAGTGAACTGTGGACCCCGGTCCTATTTTAATCATATTGCTATCACCTGTTTACTTTTCCCGCACTGTTTACTTTACTCGCACATTATTACTGTTTTCCACTCGATACACTTATAACCTTTGTTTCAAACAAACCGGTGAGATTGACAACCTCATCGCAAGTTGGGAGCAAAGTATTTGTTTGTGTGTGTGCAGGTTCCACGTTGCAGCTAGCAAGCAAAGCTTGGACGAGGCGCCATATATAAATTGTCCGCTGCTGTCGCAAACTAGCAAGCATCACCTTCAGTCGTCATTGTCTCTCCTCTCCTGATCGATAAACCTTGGTATCTTAACTGAGGGAAAACTAGCTGCTATACACATCATACCTTCCTCTTGGGGTTCCCAACGGGCTGGTCATTCACCACGCACAAGGACTGTCTGCTTCCACATCAACCACACGCTAGCAGCTCTTTTTCTGGCGCCGTTGCCGGGGAGGAAAGAAGACTTCTGCGAGGGGAGTTTTCGCACACACATCCTTTACTTTGTTATTGTTTTGCTTTAGTTTATTTATTTTACCTGCATTGCTTTTTATCAAAAACCCAAAAAAAATTAGAATCCTTGGTAGTTGTTTTTACTTATTTGCTTTTAGTTTTGTTACAATGAGTAATCCTGAAGTAGAAGTTCGTAGTTTCAAGCAACAAGGGGGAGAAAGTTTAAAAGATGCTTGGTACCGTATTAACAATGATCATCATAGGTGTACTAAAAAGCACTCCACCACGATCCTCCTTAGAAATTTTTATGTTGGTATATCTAGCTGGAATAGGTATGTTCTTGATACTTTTACAGGAGGTAATTTTCTGGGTACTCCCACTGGAGAAGCATGCACTATAATTGAAAGTTTAGTGGGAGTACCACCTATTCATGTTGCCAAAACTGAGACCACCTTGGATGAGGTGGTAGAAAAGCTCAGCTCTTTAGAGAAAAGTTTGCCAAGTATCCTAGAAAATGCTAGCCGCGTTAGTGAATTAGTAGAAAACATTGGTAAGAGAATTACCGTTTTAGAGGCTAGCACTACTCATGACAATCAAAACTTGAGGATAGGTAAACTAGAGGAGTCTATGGAAACTCTTAGCTTAATCTTCTCTTCTCTTAAATTTAAGAAGGAGAAAGTTTTTGTTGGAAAAGAGCAAAAATTTATGTATGTTCCCAAGGTTTCTGCGCTTAAAACTCAACATGTTCTTAAAATTGGTAAGACTCTTAGTTCCACTAAGGGTGACTTGCAGGTTGGATCATCTATGGGAACTTTCAAAGAGCCTACTGAGGTAACTAGCACTTCATCTATTGATATTACTTGATTCGCAATTTTCTGCGCCTAGCTCAAAGGCGTTAAAGAAAAGCACTCTTGGGAGATAACCCAATGTTTTATTTTCAGTACTTTTCCTTTTATTTGAGTCTTGGAAGTCATTACTGCTGTAATGACCGCTCCTTATCCTTTTTTATTTCGTTTTTGTGCCAAAGAAGCCTCTAATTTGAGCGAGGTAAAGATTTGGGGATGTTGCTGTCCTGAAACTGTTTTCGGTGCTGCACCGTAAAAATTCGTATAAATTCTCTGTTTATCTTTTGGACCTGCGATTTCTTGTGCATATGCCCCAGGTTATATCCAAACTTTTGTTAGTTGAACACTTTTTGATTTTAGCAACAGAAAACCTTTCAAAAATTCGTCCTTTGTCAGCTTTTCAGTTTTGACAGATTTCTGTCAATATTTGTGTTTGCCACTTTATCGCTTTCTGTTGAGTTCTTTTGATCATGGAACTTGTGGGGAGGTTGCTACAGTAGTATTTGCTATATATGTGGTGGTTTTGAGTTGAAACCTGAAGCTAAAAGAGGTTGAATATATTTTATGCTTACACTAATGTTGCTAATAGAATTGTGTTTAGTTTTGTATGAAGGAAGTTTTCAAGTGTAGGGATTGGAGAATGATGAGATGAGTTGAAGAATGGACAAAAGCTCAAGCTTGGGGATGCCCATGCATCACCCCAAGAAATATCCAAGAAGTACAAGCGTCAAAGCTTGGGGATGCCCCCGAGGCACCCCTTCTTCATCGGCAAAAATCAGGTCACCTTTCAAGACACTATATTTTTATTGCTTCATGCACTATGTGTTTTTCTTGGAGCGTCAGTTGTTTTAGTTTTCTTAGTTGGTTTAGTTTGTTTGTTTGCTGCAATAAATGGTTGGACCCCAACAAATTTCCTTTGGAGGAGATGTACTCGTTTTCATTTGCAAGGAACGCTCTAGTTTTCACTCTTATTAAAAATCGAGCGTTCTACTTTTTCTGCTACTGCTTTTGGTTTTCGTTTTCGCCTTGATTTGCGTTCAGACCTTGTCATATCTTTTCATCAAGGTGTATTTTTGCCTCTGATCTTTATTGGTTTTCATCAAAAGAGGTGTGTATAAAAATTTCAAATGGTGTTGGAAAAGAGAAAAAGCTTTGTGCAAAATAGTGGTACAAGAAGGAGCTTGTGTAGACTGCGGCTTAGGCTTTTTCATGTCATGCTTGATGTCTTTTTGATAGTATGCTTAGTGGTTTTGCTGTAGCATGACTTGTCTCAAATAACTGAGATTGCTTAATGAGCCTTTGAAAAAATCATGCGTTGTTTTTATTGTATGGAAGCATTATTTTGGTTTTCTCCTTGATGCTTTATTTGGGTTGACTTGGCGCATGCTCACACATGTTAGACTCATAAAAAGTCGCCATTAGCCTTCATGATCATTTAGTTTTTGACTTTTGATGCCATCTTATGCTTCTTTCAATGTTGCTTTGTCGCTTTGCATGATTATGGCCATTATTGCTCTCTTAGTTGGTTGCTCCCAGTCTTTTGCTAGCCCTCGCCTTGTACTGAGTATGAGCTCTACTCGTGCATCCAACTCCTAAAAGCCAAAGTTTGCCATTGTGTCCACTATAAATTCCTACGCATGGTATTTGTAAGCCATTCCAAAGTAAATTTTCATGTGCTACCTTTCAAAACTTTCAACTACTTCTCGTTTTGTGCCACTGTTTTTAGCTCATGGGGACATAGTGGTCGGATTCGCTATCTTCCATATTGCTTATTCCAAAAAGAAAAAAAAGGAAAAAAGAAAAGAAAAAAGGCACTCCTCCATGGAATGTGAATATTGGTGGGCACCCGATGGAATCGGTTAGCCATGGTATGTGAAAGGAAAAAGGTGGGGAGGAGTGCCAAGCTTTATAAAAAGAGCACAAAAGTGCCAATCTCTCTCTCAAAAACTTGCTTCATTTTTGTATGGAAGATAGTAAGAACCCCATTGCCAGTCGTTGACAAAGACAACCACCTCTCAAAACCAATTTTTATCTCTCTGTTTTACAAATGAAAAGCTCTAGCACATGCTCAATCAATGCTTCCCTCTGCGAAGGGCCTTTCTTCTACTTTTATGTTGAGTCACCACCTTCTTTCTTTATGCACCATTAAGAGAGCATAGTTGTCATTCTTAGTGTGATATGCATTGTCCCAAAGTTCATTGATTGATTCATGATGATTGGTTTCACTTGTTCTTAAATTATTTGTATCTAGTCGCCCTCTTAAACTTGAAGGTGTCCTATGCATTTATGTTTTGCTCTCTTTAAAGGACAAGCTGAAAACCATTTGTATGTTTTTCCTTATGATTTGAACACACGTTTGACTTTCATTGTTTCATTATCATGATCTTTTGTTTGTGTTCATTTGCATGTTTACAACATGGTTGCTAAGTTTCTTATTGTCATGATTATATCTTTCATGCCCATGTTTTAAGTTCTATTGATCCCAGCTCACCAAATGCTTACATATATGATCAAGATTGTGTAGGTGCATGTCACCTCAAAAATTATTCTTTGTTATCACTTACCTACTCGAGGAAGAGCAGGAGTTAAGCTTGGGGATGCTTGATACGTCTCAAACGTATCTATAATTTTTGATGCTCCATGCTTGTTTTTACACCATTTGCATATTGTTTCGTTACACTTAGTGGCACTTTTATGCATTTTCCGGAACTAACCTATTAACAAGTTGCCACAGTGCCAGTTTCCTATTTTCTGCTGTTTTTGTGTTTCAGAAGTGATACACAGGAAATATTCTCGGAATTGGACGAAACAAGTTCCTGAAGTCTTATTTTACCCGGAAGCTTCCAGAGATCCGAAGAAGTGTCGGAGGGGGGCCACCAGGGCCCCACACGCGTGGGTGGCGCGGCCAGGCCCCTGGCCGCGCCGGGCCCACGTGAGGGCGCCTGGCCCCTCCTCTGACATCGTCCCTTCGCCTATAAAGACCCCTCGACGGAAAAAACCTAAGTACCCGATCAGATTTCCAGAACACATCGCGATCCGCCGCCGCCGTCGACCCGAAGATCGGGAGGGTCCAGAAGCTCTTCCAGGCACCCTGCCGGAGAGGGGAATCGCCACCAGAGGTCTTCTTCATCGCCATGCTTGCCTCCGGAGCGATGAGTGAGTAGTCTACCTTGGACTATGGGTCCATAGCAGTAGCTAGATGGTTGTCTTGTCCACCATGTGCTTCATGTTTAGATCTCATGAGCTGCCCTACATGATTGAGATCACCGTTATGTAATTCTATGATGTTGGTTTGTTGGGATCCGATGAATATTGGTGTTTATGATTAAGTTGCTGTACTGAATTATATCTTTTGTTATCTCTATGTTGTTTATGATCTTGCATGCTCTCCGTTGTTAGTAGCTATCTTGGCCGAGTAGTTGCTAGTGACTCCAAGAGGGGGTATTTATGCTCGATAGTGGGTTCATGTCTCTATTTCACCTGGGGGAGTGACAGAAACCTCTAAGGTGGTAGATGTGCTGTTGCTACTAGGGAGAAAACAACATTCATATGCTCAAGGGCATATGCTTTGTTTACATTACACACTTTGCTTAATGCAATTATCTGTTGTTCGCAACTTAATACTTTTGGGGTGTTCGGATTGATATCCCCGAGGGTGGATTATTAGTCATAGATGCAGTTGGATGGCGGTCTATGTATTTTGTTGTAATGCCCAGAGTAAATCTCATAGTGATCTTCTTGACATATCACGTTTATCTTTATTCTATCAATTGCCCAACTGTAATTTGTTTACCCAGCATGTTATTTTATCTATGGAGAGACACCACTAGTGAACTGTGGACCCCGGTCCTATTTTAATCATATTGCTATCACATGTTTACTTTTCCCGCACTGTTTACTTTACTCGCACATTATTACTATTTTCCACTCGATACACTTATAACCTTTGTTTCAAGCAAACCGGTGAGATTGACAACCTCATCGCAAGTTGGGAGCAAAGTATTTGTTTGTGTGTGTGCAGGTTCCACGTTGCAGCTAGCAAGCAAAGCTTGGACGAGGCGCCATATATAAATTGTCCGCTGCTGTCGCAAACTAGCAAGCATCACCTTCAGTCGTCATTGTCTCTCCTCTCCTGATCGATAAACCTTGGTATCTTAACTGAGGGAAAACTAGCTGCTATACACATCATACCTTCCTCTTTGGGTTCCCAACGGGCTGGTCATTCACCACGCACAAGGACTGTCTGCTTCCACGTCAACCACATGCTAGCAAGCACCTCCTCCGTTGCTATGGTGAAGAACACACTGAGAATAGTATGACCGTGGATGTCTCATTTGGCGTACTCCAAGTTGATGACCTCCAAGTGGCCAGCTTCAGAGTTGGCGAAGACAGTCTTCGCAGGTGCCTCGATCTTCCTGTTGATGTAGCCGAGCTGGGAATGGCCGTGCAGGTTGGTGTGCACATGCGCTTGCCAACCCACAAAGTTGGAGTTATTCGGCCTGACGATGACAGCGAAGAGCACGGAGGGTGCTATGGTGGAAGATGAGGAAGACATTGCCGTGATGGCTCTAATACCATGTAAAGCGGAATAAAGATTGGAGAAGGCGAGATGGACCTTAGGCTCATTGTTTCAAGATAGTCAAAGATGCCGCAACTCAATATGTTAAACTATTTGGTTTTGAGCAAGGGTAGTTTTTAGTTAGGTATTTGGGTATTCTGATTCATTATCACAGACTAACTAATGCCAAATGGAAATGTTGAAGAGTGTCTTTAAGCAGATGGAAAGAAAATCTACTATTTGTTGCTGGAAGATTGGTTCTCATTAATTCGGTAGCTCTGATGTCTAGAGCAGGAGATGGAAGCTTGGGTTGAGGAACTTGTCAACGGTACTAAATAATATGGTATTGTATATGATATGATTTTTTTGCCAAAAGTAATTCAACATATATTTGGTTACTTTAGATCATGCTTTGAGAAAAATAAAAAAAAGACTAGTTAGACAGGACGTGGTTTGTCGTCGGGAATATCATGAGGGTCTTGAGATTCATGACCTTCAAAACAAAATACAACCTTACTTGACGTAAATGGGTCTTCAAGCTTGTAACCAAGGATGAGGCACTATCACGACTTCGTTGAAAACCGGGTTACTCATGTTTTTGGACCGTTCTAATGGCTATAGAGAAATGATTATTCTGCTAGGGATCACTGTAAGGTGTCGTGGGATGATAATATAAAATGGTGAAAATTGAGGTATCACTCAAAACTAAAATATTTTTGTGGTACCCTCATAAAGGTGTAATCATTGAAAGATAATCTTGCAAAGCACATCTGGCACGGGAGTCTAAAGTGTGTATTTTATCACCATGACGAGACATTTAAACACATATTATTCTAGTGAAAGTTCGCTCATTCTATACAGCTAGTCATCTAAGTGGTTTCTTTTTCTTCGAAATGGGTATCCCCTGGCTCTGCATCAACTGATGCATACCGTGTTTTATTAATAAAGATCCAAACTTTAGTACATAATTATTACAGCTCAAGGGTCACACAGTGTCTCCACATGAATCAGCCATCTAAACAAAAAAAGAAAAAATAGACATTTGGGCATCAACATGTTAATCTCCGGTCACACCACCAGCCACATCGGTTATATAAATCTCGTGCTACTGTTGCCATATGGTTGCACCCAGTATCCATAGCAAGACGCTCCTCCTACGCCTGCAGGAAGGACCACATATGCATCCTGTGCGTAGTTAGGGGAATAACCTGTAAGAATGATGGGAAAGCAGTCTTGTTAAAAATAAATTCATTTCTCACTTTCTAGATTTCCCAAAGTAACGCACACACCCCAACTCTGATAAAACCTTTATCTTTCTTAGTAATCCCATTCAACCAATTACCAAACATGTTATTAATATTGGAGGGGGACATGATAGTAAAAGTCATGTGGACAATCCTCCATATTTTTTTTTGCAAATGGACAATCAATAAAGAGGTGTTGAATTGTCTCCTCCTGATCACAAAAACAACACTCAGTGTTACTTTGCCAAAAAAAATCGCCAAGTTTTTGTAAGAATTTCTTTTCTGTTCACAAACCACATAAAGATTTTTAATTTTAGAGGTATCCTAATTTTCTATAAATATTTCTTAAGGAAAATTGCGTGTCCATTAAGAAAATCATGATAGAATGATCGAATAGTGAAGGATCCCAAAGTTGTGAGGTTCCAAGAGAAACTATCCTCCTCATCATTCGACTGTACAAGCATAATTTTCTAAAGTAGGTGTAGCCACCTTTCCCATCTGTTACCTAACGAGTTTCTCTGAAAACTTATATTCAGAGGAACGGATCCCAACACATTTGAGATAGTTACATTCTTATGGTGGATTATATTTTATAGGTTTGGATATTTCTCGGCTAGAGGCTTGTCTCCTAACCAAGAGTCTTCCCAAAATCTAGTATTCATTCCATTACCCACTTTAAACTTCCCTCTCGCTAAAAAATCTTCTTTAACATTCATTAAGGCTTTCCAAAATGGAGAATCTGTGGGCTTAACCGATACTGGAGAGAGGGTCTTAGAATGCAGATACTTATTAAAGAGCAATTCTTGACAGACTCCTTTTTCATTATACAATTTGAAAAGCCATTTACTCAAAAGGCACTTATTTTTCAGCTCAAGATCCTCCACCCCGAGCCCCTCTTGGTCCTTAGGTCGGCAAATTATATTCCATTTTGTCAATCTATATTTCTTCTTATGACCGTCGCTCTGCCAAAAAAAATCTAGATCTAAAGAAGTCGAGCCTCTTGCGGACCCCTTTAGGAATTTCAAGAAAGGATAGCATAAACATAGGTAAACTAGTAAGCACCGAATTAATTAAAACCAATTGGTCTCCATAGGACAAAAGCTTGCCTATCCAACTACTTAGTTTTGATTCGAAACGATCTTCCACTGGTTTCCACTCCCCATTTTTAACTTACAAAAATGAATGGGAATACCAAGATATCTAAATGGAAGTGATCTAATATCACAACCGAAAAGGACTCTGTAGTCTTGCTCAATATCTTTAGCTTTGCCAAAACAGAAAATTTCACTCTTATGAAAGTTAATCTTCAAACCAGAGAGTTGTTCAAAAATGCAAAGGACTAGTTTCATGTTTAAACTTTTTCTAAATCATTTTCCATAAAAATTATTGTATCATCGACATATTGCAGAATAGACACGCTAGCATCAACTAGATGTGGTATGAGCCCAATGACCTGACCATCTTCCTTTGCTCTAGCGATCAAAATAGCTAGCATATCCGTGACTATATTGAATAAAATAGGGGATAACGGATCACCTTGTCGAATTCCATTTTTAGTTTGAAAATAATGACCTATATCATTATTGACATTAATCCCTACACTTCCTTTCTCAATAAACCGTTGAACCCACTCACACCACTTGGGATCAAACCCCTTCATTCTCAAAGTCTGTTGAAGGAAGGACCAATTAACTTTGTCATACGCCTTTTCAAAATCAATTTTTAACAGAACACCATCCATTTTCTTCCTATGAAGTTCATGAATAGTTTCATGCAAGATTACCACACTTGTACCCACATACATTGTTGCTCATATATTTGGCAACATGTTACGGGGAATAGATCACTAGTAGAAAATTCTCATTAGGGTGAGCGTGTTTGCCGTAATGTGATCACTATGGCTATGTACATACAATCATTTTTTAATGGAACTCATTTGCTCCGTTCGTTGTCGTCTCTAGAACGTATGGAGAACATATAACTATTTATTGATGTGTGTTAGCGTTGGAGGGGATGGTGCACGATAATTTTAATTCACATGGATGACAACATAGTCAATGTTTCGGCCCACCACCGCGATAAGCATTCTATGAGATTTGAAACTCCTCGGTTTCTTGTGCTACTTTTTTCAGTTTTATGTTTTGCGATTTCGTGCATCATAATTATGGAGAGGCTAGTGTGCTCTTATTAATTGTATCAGCGTGATGATAACTTATAAGTTCAATAAAACGGCCTTTCTCTCAATTTGTTTTTAATTTAGAGCTCATACAATAATCGTCATATCAACACAATGTGATGTGCGTTACTATGCAATTACGCGAAGTGATATTGAAAATCCCTAAATCTGATACTGCAAAGTGAAACATTTTTAACTAATGCAACAGATTTTGGATTACAGATAAGCAAACTATGCTGCCGTAGGTAGCTAGTGTCAGCGCTAACCTTAACGGTGACGGCCCGGGGAACATATCAAACTGACCTTACACCTCCGCACGCAACATGAGCGTACGGTGGCATGCTATGCCGATTGATCGGCCGTTATTCAATGTGGAAAAAAAGGGAAGCTTATAAAACCAGCTAGATAGCTAGTACAAGGCGCAAGCCTCGGGTGATCCAAGGTCCTTCTCCTCCTACTCTTGCTGCTTCTTCTTCGTCTGGTCCTTGACGCCGAGAGGAGGATCGCCAGGGTTCTGTCTCGCACCGATGGATGCACTCATAGTACGGTTCTTGCCCCACGCATCGCCTCTCGCAGAAGGAGCACTGTGCCTCCGCTACCATAGCCATCGCCAGGAGAAGCCCGACGATGACGAGCAGACCTGGTCCTACACACCACACACTACCATTACAACGCTTGTTTGCACCCATACCCATGGCTATAGCTACCTGGTTCTCCTTAATGGAGTACTGTACTAGCTAGAGCTACCTGACAGACCAGAAGCAAGTAGGATGAGATGGATGGTATGAGCCGGTACATGTGGATTTATATACGCACGGCTCTGGATGGTCAAGGAGACCAACCGGAGACATTAGGGACATTATAACTGAGACATCTAGGAAGCCTCTCAGGCCATCCTTCCGATCTAGGCATTTTCGGCCGTTGGATCTACTTTTCAGCAATTTTTACCGTACAATCGCATTGTTCATTTCCGGTTTGGGCCGAGTCCCTACAGATGCTATTCTGGGTGTCAAATTCTAGCTCTGTGGTTAACTAGGCCGTTATTCAGCCCATTTACAATATGCCGATCGGACTCTTGCTAACAAAAATCACACCGTGGCAAGCGACACCGCTGCAGTGGATCGATCTCCTCCCGGCGCGCCGATACGGTTGCCGAGTCAGATCAAGGAAAAGAAACGAGGAGGAGGAATAGGGTCCGACGAGCGGCGGAGATTGAGAAGTTGAAGAGGGTAGTTTCCAATCCAGTACTGGTGGAGGTACGTTACTATCTGGGTACCTACATAAGCTCTCTCCCTCGCGATCTCTGTACCTACTAGATTTTCATATCTATCTTTGTCTTCTCCGCTGTACAATAATTTGTTCGATTCCTTTAATTTTGCCGGAACAAAATCCTCGATTCGATGGTGTTCTTGCTCTAAATTTTCTGTAGGTTCTATAATCCAAGTGTTTGATGCTGATTTTGGTAAACTTGTTCAGGCTAATCTGGGAGGCTGATTCATCCATGTTACTTCCTGTGCGTATCAGAGGACCACTCACATCCTACAACTTCAAATGCTTTGCAAGAACTGGAATCGGTTCAAGTGTTGTTGGTTCTATAAATTGCAGCAACGGCCTCGCTCTCCTCTTACCCGAAGATTTTTCTTACCCGAAGATGACATGAGATAGGTTTTCACCACGCATCCTTCACCTTGCAAGATTTTATTTGACCTTCACATGGGTTGATCCGCCGGACCAGGATCTCGAGCGGATCTCGAACCAGATCGCCACCTCCAGCTTGTTTCAATTGGGGATCCCTAAGCGGCAGCTCCCTGCAGACGCGGAGCTTAGCGACCAGATGAAGGAGGGGCATGCCAGCACCATGGCTAGGCGGGTATTGGGGAGGGACGGATCGGGCGAGGTGCCGGCGGTGGTGAAGGAGCCGGGAAAAGGGATCGGGCCGAAGGAAGGAGAAAGACACGAAGTTCTCTGAAAACACTTATTTCTTGTCCATCTGATAGTTGTACACGGTTGCAGTTGTTACGATCTGAATTAGTATTTCTTGCTTGTGTCCTTCTGGTTCCATGTATTATTTATTTATGCAGAGTTGCTGATTGCAGTTTGAAGTGTTTCTTAGTGATTACACACACTTCCATGCTTACAACATCTAGATAAGAGTTTTGTTGGGTTATGCAAGGTGATGATTTCAGTAAGTTCAGTAAGTAGTCTTAATTTTTTATAGGAGCAAAAACCTTGTACTGTAGGGCCTTTCCCTTTTTCTGACATTATTTTCATCAAAGGCCGATGCATGGTTTCATACCACATTACATGACATGTGGTACATTGACTGCTTCAGAGAGATTTGGTTTCATAGGCATTCCAGATTCCCATTTGTTGGATCATGAAACTGGAAAAATGGGGAATCTGAACTTTGTCCTTCAAGGAATCAGTTGGAACCGGTGAAAAACACATTCAGGGCACAACATCAATATGAACTATGACAAGGATTACATGATAAGCCATGTATGCATTCATTTTCTCCATGTACTTAAACGAGAGCTCGAAAAGAAGCTGTCCAAAGTACTAAAACTAAATAACTTTTTTGCAACTTTAAATACCAGAAACAAAATTAGGATTTTTCCAAACTTCCTTTTTTATTACCACTAAAAATTATGAAAATAACTATTGTCATTCTATTGTAAAAAATAGACGGACACGGCAACGCGCGCCATCATGATCTAGTTGCATTCATGGCCACACTCCGTCCGATATGATCCGATATTTGCGCGCGTGCATCGAGCGTGTCCTCTACGAGTTACTCCGTATCAACTTGCGTCTATTTCTTTTGTAACAGGTGTCGCCTCATTCTTCTTTTTTTCTTGCACAAGGTGGGGATCATCTGTGAACGAAAGCCTTTTTAAAGAATGCCTAGTGGCGTTTATTCATTTGATAATAGTGTCACATTGTTTATTACAGAAGGTTTGATAAACCCGGGAGAAAATTCTTTGAACTAAAAGCATTCCTTGCTTAGTTATGTACTTGCCTTCATAAAACATTCGGCCAAGATTGCGGGGAAAGGACTTCAGATTTCGATCACCCCATTGCAAGCTTGTATTAATTCTAGAGAATCAGATTCCACCACCACGACAGAACACCCTAACCGATCCAGAAGTTCAACATCCTTCAATAAAGCTAAAGCTTCAGCCGTTGGTGCATCCAATATGTTTTTCATCGGACATGCCATTCCCGCTATTGCCTGTCCATGATGATTGCGAAGAACAACTCCAGCACCCCCGGTTCCATCAAGGTGGAATGAAGCATCAATATTCTGTTTGTAATAACCCACCATAGGTTTACTCAATGATACTCATCTTGTACCTAAACTGGAGTTGTGCCATCAAGTTTATGGTCACCTCACAATCTTTTCTTAAATGAGTTTTTCTCACTTTTCTTCCGTAAAACCACAAGTTTAAAAGCTGGACGCTCATAAAAAGCAACCTTGTTCATCAAAATAGCTCATGATGCAAGACAAATTATAAAACCTTTATAAGAATGAATACATAAGAACTACAACTGCATGAAAATAATTTCAATCACTCCATAAGTGTCAATAAATTCATTACACTTAAGAGTCATAGCAATCATACCCATGTTCCTGGATTGTTAAAATTCCCGGTGCTCAACACACCGTCCTTAACGCGCACATCCTCGACGAGAAACCTGGCGGTGGCCGGGGAGCGGAGTGCCCACACATGTCGTCGATGTACACCAGCCTCATGGGCCCAGCGGCCCACGCTGGAGCTGCCACTGCCGTCTGTCCAGAGACGGTTGTCGCTGCCGATGGCGCGATACTGACGAGCAGCGCTGCTGGTGTGGTGTTGGCCTGCCAGTACGCGGAGTGGTACTGCAAGTGTGCAGCGTAAATCCTCTCTGAAGAGGCTAAGTCAATTTGATTAGTGAGAACTAACTAATACTCCCTCCGATCGGAAATAAGTGTCAGCAATTTTGTACTAGCTTAGTACAAAGTTTGTACTATGTCTCCGACAGTTATTTCTGATCGGAGGGAGTAATAATTTATGATAGCTTCTAAGATTTGAAGTTGTTAAAGGCTATGAATTTCCGAGGAAGCAACAGCCTTGGGTCACCTCTGAACACCTGTTTGATGGTGCACTCCCACCTTGCCAACCTGACATAAATTTTATCTAAAGTTGACCAATTGTTTGCATTTGATGATCTCACTTTCATTCTTAGAAGTTGCACAAAAACTACATACAAGTGGTATCATCTATTTTCTTCACTGATGACGTGTGTACACATAGGTTACCTGAACACAACATATTAGCTACTCTGAACCAAACTGAAGTTTCATGCCGCGACACACCTGCACCTCCAGCGAATGTCGAATTGTACTTTGGTACATGAAGAAATCCTATCGAGTAAGCTAATATTGTTCTACGTTTTTCTTCCTAATCGATTTATCAAAATTCTGATGGATACGTCGCTGCTGTTCCTTGTAGTAAGCAAATACGTATAAGCTCTGACAACCTATATACATCAAACATTACGAGAATTCTCATCATACAATTTAATAGTGCACTATAGCATAGCGGTGCTATAGCGTTTTCCATACCATGCTGCTAAGTGCAACAGCACGCTAAAAGATACAAAAACTCTTAAATAGAACGCTATAGCGGCGATTTAATGTAAAGATTGTCGCTAAATATCATAGCCCGCTATAAGACATTCATACCCTCCACACCATTTAAATTCGATCGGCAACCGGATTTCAAAAATGAAGTAATCTCTATTTGATTTAATGTGTCACCGTAACAACGCACGGGTATTCTGCTAGTCATACCTTTATACTGATACCACCTTTGATCCAAAATACTGGATGAAGTATAGTTTTTTTTTTCCCTAGTAGACCTAGGTTTATATCGAATCCTGATGACACTAAGCAATGTGCCACTTCGTTGGGACTCTAAGTGCAGAGTGTTGTAGCAAGACTAAATTTTTCCCACGAGGAAACTCGGGGTTTATATTGAACTCTCAATCGAAAAAGCTCTCTCTCTTCTCGTCAAGCAACATACAAAATAATTTTTTTGTCTTGTGTCCCCAACTCCACCGAGTGGTTGTCAAGCACAAGGTGTGAATGTAAGTAAAATAACTATGATGATGCAATAAAATAAATAACAATGCAATAAAATAAAATAAATATGATGCGAGAAAGGTAAACTAAACTAATATGCAACTATAATAATGCGATAAAAGTGTTTTTGGGTTTTATATGTGAATGCAAGAAAGTAAATATGTTTTTGTATTTTTGGAATTATTTAGTGCTGAAAATAAAAGTGTGACTAAAAATATCAGAAATGTGTTTCTTATGATTAAAATTGGATCGGGGTTTATGAGTTCACTTGTCTACTCTCTCATAAAGTTGTGGTGGTATTAAGCGCAAGATAGATGATCGAAACATTGACATGATTTTTATTATGTTAACTTGATAATATTTATATGGGCATCATGTCCTAATTTAAAGCTGATGCAACACATCCTACTTATACTCCACTAGATAGGAATACACTTCAAGCAATCTAGTATATATTAAGAATTAACAGAGTATAGCCTTAGCTAATTTGACATGATGTTGAATATCAAATATGCTACTACTTGGACATATTACAATAGAACTATGCCTATGAATGTCGCTTGGAATTCCTAGCTGTCAATAAGAAATTATAGCACATGCATTCTTTTTATCCCTAGTGAGGTAACCGTGGAAAGGTAAACACCATAGCAAACCATGAATACTAGTCACTATTCACTACTATTACATAGATAGTCCATCTAATACACACCATCCCCCTCTCGCATACATGTTGGATCAGAACAAATAAAAAAAATAGAGTAATAATATGCGTCTACTCATACATCAAGAACATAATAACATATCACATCTCATAGATCATCTAATAAAATAAAGATCCATCACATAGGAATTACATAATATGCACCATAATCATGTTGGCCAGCTCATATCGCATTTAACATTGAAGCATAAGAGATAGATAGAACAAGCTACTGCCACAAACCCATAGTCCAGAGGTAGACTACTCCCTTTCCATGGCGTTGTCGATGGTGTTGATGTCAGAGAGGTTGGAGAAGTGTCAGGGGGCGACCGCGGCGGTGTTTCCCCCTCCAATCTTCGCTGGAATAGCCTTTCTGTGTTTCGTGTTTCTCTGCCGCCTCTTCTCAGGAACACCGAGGGGGTCTTTATATAGTCAGTTTTAGGTCACGCTGAGCATCAAGAGACAAAGATGTATGGCATCGGAGCCTCGACGGCCAAATGGCACTGGGTGGCATTTCTTGGCCTGGGCTCGTGCCACCAGTGCTCGTTTGAGCCTCGTGGTCCATCTCGTTGACTTCTCATGATCCAGAAGGTTCTCGTGATAAAATATTAACGCCTAGAAAATCTGAGGTCAATTTGAGTTCCGGACGGTTTCTGAAATGTAAAAATACACAGAACAAGGTTTTCCTGTGCTGTAGAGTTATAACCAAAATAGGGGGATTGATGGAAAATCACCATAAATTATTGCAAATCATGATTATAACAACTAATAACATTATAATATTTAGGAATATGCATCAATAAACTACAAATTTCATGCATGTATTTTGCATGCATCAAATCCTTTGGGAAGCAAATGTTGTGGTGATTTACTTTAGAAAGACCTTGGAGATCCATAGTGTCTTCGTTTCACCGGACCTTCGCGTTTACTTGTAGGGTTGTGTGTCGATGATGGAGATAGGTCAGGGCTAAGGATTCACCTGCAGTTGTACAATACAAAAAATTAGATGCAAGATAATTGATAAGCAAATGTGTTAATTAATTAAACAGGGATAAGAATCTTGTGGACAATGCATCCTAAAACACTATAGATTCCGCAAGCCACTTATGGCTATAACACTCTTTGTCCAAACACAACACTCTAGTCGAGCTGGTTATGCTATGGTTATTAAGTGTCGTTATGCACAGACCAAAGCCTTAAGATTAGTGACATCACTGTTTACTCCCTAGTGGATCTCGAGCCAACTACTGTACTCCCCCTCCTATCACTGGATTTCACTTGAAGAAGGAGTTCTCCACTAATCTTATCTTACTACTGATTCGATCATCGGGGTCTTGGGTACCTGATAAGTCCTAGATCAAGGTAGGAGACAAAGATACAATCTTACAAATCACAAATGATAAATTAAACATAGTACCCAAATATAAACATGCACATTGATGTCTCACAGGACCCGTTGGGAAACCCCAAGAGGAAGGTATGATGAGCACAACAGTAAGTTTTCCCTCAGTATGAAACCAAAGTTTAATCGACCAGTAGGAGAAAGAAATCACTTCTGAAGGTTGTTGCTAGCTGGCGCCAGAAGACAGTTGATGGCGCCGTGTCAGTGCCAGTAGCAACGTGGAACCTGCACACAACACAACCAAACTACTTTGCCCCAACTTGTAGTGAGGTTGTCAATCTCACTGGTTTGCTGAAAACAAAGGATTAGACATATAGTGTGGAAAGAGATGTTTGTTTGCGGTGAAATAGAATAATGCTTGCGGAAAGTAAACAGAGTTTGCAGTAGATGGTAATATAAATGTAAAAGAATGGACCGGGGTCCACAGTTCACTAGAGGTGCCTCTCCATAAAGATAAATAACATGCTTGGTGAACAAATTACAGTTGGGCAATTGACAAAATAGAGAATGCATAACAATGCATGTACATGTTATGAAGATTACTATGAGATTCATTTGGGCATTACAACATAATACATAGACCGTAATCAAACTGCATCTATGACTAATAATCCACCCTCGGGATATCATCCAAAGAACCTTTGGGTATTAAGTTGCAAGCAACAGATTATCGCCTTAAGCAAAGTGTGTAATGTAAACAATACAATTATCCTTGCACAAAAGATTGTTGTTTTCTCCCTAGTAGCAACAGCACATCTACAACCTTAGAAGTTATTGTCACTCTCCCAGATTACTAGAGGCATGAACCCACTATCGAGCATAAATACTCCCTCTTGGAGTTACAAGCATCTACTTGGCCAAAGTATCTACTAGCAACGGAGAGCATGCAAGATCACAAATAACATAGACATGATATATCAATAATCAACTTGACATAGTACTCAATATTCATCGGATTCCAACAAACACAACATGTAGAATTACATAAAGATGATCTTGATCATGTAGGCAGCTCACAAGATCTAAACATGGAGGCGCATAGAGGAGACGACAACCATCTAGCTACTGCTATGGACCCATAGTCCAAAGATGAACTAGTCATGCATCACTCCGGAGGCAGGCATGATTATGAAGAAGGCCTCCGGTGATGATTCCCATCTCCAGCAGGGTGCCGGGAAGAGCTTTTGGACCCTCCCAAACTAGGGTCGATGACGACGGCGGCTTACAGTACTTTTCGTGGATAGATGTTCGAGCCTTTAGGGTTGTCCCAAAGATGTGAATTTATAGGCAGAAGGGCGAGGTTGGTGGACGCCCGAGGGGCCCACACCATGGGGTGGCGCGGCCAGGGGGTAGGCTGCGCCACCACTAGGTGTGGCCGGCTCGTTGCTCATTTCCGTCTTTCCTTTGGACTCCGTCTTCGTGTCAGTAAAATAGGAACTTCGGCTTTTCTTTCGTCCAATTTCGAGAATATTTCCTTCAGTAAAAACCTAGAATAGAAAAATAGCAGAAAATGGGAACTGGCACGGTGGCATGTTGTCAATAGGTTAGTTCCAGAAAATGCATAAAAAATGCCACGAAGTGTAAACAAAACATAAATCAATTGGTGTAAAACAAGCATGGAGCATCAAAAATTATAGATATGTTTGCAACGTATCAGCATCCCCAAGCTTAACTCCTGCTCGTCCTCGAGTAGGTAAGTGATAACAAAAATAATTTTTGAGGTGACATGCAGCCAACACAATCTTGATCAAGTTATTGTAAAGCATTGCAATATGAGATCAAAGTACTCTAAACATGGGCATAAAAGATATAATTCTAACAATAGAACTTAGCAACCATGTTACAACATGAAAAACAACACAAACAAAAGATCATGAATAATAATGCATTGAAAGTTATTTGTTTGTTTTGAGCATAGAGAAAACATATCAAAGTGGTATTCATCTTGTCCTTCATGGAATAGCAAACCATAAATGCATAGAACACCTTCAAAGTTCAAAGAGTGACTAGATACAAATAATTTGAGAACAAGCAATACCATAATCATGAATCAATCAATAATAAATTTTGGGACTATGCACATTGTACTCAGAATGACAACTATGCTCTCTTAATTGGTCCATAAGGATAGAAGATGAAGACTCAACATAAAAGTAAAAAGAAAGGCCCTTCACAGAGAGAAGTAGTGATTAACAAGTTTTATAAAGCTTCCAAAAATTATGGTACTCATTAGCTTTGAGCTCTCATTGCCCCTATCATAAGCATCTTGAATGGTTAAAGTTAATGTGAGTGCAAATATGAGTTATATGCTTGACAAATCATAAGTTGAAAATCTCATTTCCCTTGAATACGAGTACCTAAACCTCATGCTACTCGACTTTGGTCCCAAATAAGTTCTTGTCATTGTAAGCATACATGTATCATTGAGAACGCCAACGGGGTACCTCCTGCCCGATGATATGGAAGCTTTCCCATATCAAAATGACAAGACAAACAGACAATGAACACCTCGACATCTCTTTTATTTACCATTGGGTATAGCTTTTTATTATGAGATGCATCGTCGAATGCCCACTATGGTTATGCTCTAAATTTCCACCATGAATGATGCATGGTTTAGATTAGCGGCTCAGGCATTTCTCTAACACATATAAAAACTCCATGAGCTTACAAGTTCCCATCTCATTTCACACCGCTAGGCATCCATAAAGAAAAGATCATGATATCAACTAAATAGGAATAAGTGCAATGTTGAAAACGTGCCCCATGAAAGCATGGATGTGCTAACTCTCAACTCACAATTTGCAAGCATATAAACTTCATAAGAGAATCACAATGGTCAAGTTTATTAAGTGCAAGAAAGTAAATGTGCCATCAAGTTCGTGAGAGCTTTACTAACTAATTTTCTCATAACAAAAATTTTAATTTGGAAGATAGATAAAAGCATGATGAATATACTTGGAATAGCAATAATGCTAATAGGTAGATATGGTGGACACATTGGCAAACTTTGGTTTTTTGGGAGTTGGATGCACGAGTAGTACTCATACTCAGTACAGGTGAAGGCTAGCAAAAGACTGGGAGCGACCAACTAAGAGAACAATAATGGCCATAATCATGCATAGCGACAAAACATTATTAATCAAAGCATAAAGTGATATTACAAATCAAAAACTAAATGATCATAGAGGCTTGAGGTGACTGGTTCATAGTCATAACATGGTGTAAGCATGCGCCATACCACAATATTATGCTTTTGCATGGTAAAAACAACACATTATTCTTTCAATGGCACATTAAGCACTCTCGGTCATTTGAGACAAGTCATGCTACAACAATAACTACTAAGCATATAATCAAAATAATATCTAGCATGGCATGCTAAAGTCTAAGCCACAGTCTAAACAAGCTTCCTTTTGCACCACTATAAACATGAAATATTTTACTCTTCTCCAACACCAATCAACTTATTTGAAACAACTCTCAAAGATAAAAATAAATAAATACCAGAGGGCTAAACACACCTAACTAAAAAGAACTAAAAAATCTCTGAATGAAATAATGGTGAAAACAAAAGCTAAATGCAGTACTAGCCAAAGAGAATAGTCACATCACAATAAGAGTGAAAACTAGAGTGTTCTAGGCAATGAAAATGGAGTGTGTCTTCTCCAAAAGAAATATGCTGGGATCCAACCATTTATTACAGCAAACCAAATAAAAGAAAACTGAAAGCAAAAATAAAGAAGCTCCAAGAAAAACACATAGCATATGAAGCAATAAAAATATAGTGTCTTGAAAGATGACCTGATATTTTGTTGATGAAGAAGGGGATGCCTTGGGCATCCCCAAGCTTTGACGCTTGTACTTCTTAGATATTTCTTGGGGTGACATGGGCATCCCCAAGCTTGAGCTTTTATCCATCCTTCATCTCATCTCATCATTCTCCTTTCCCTACACTTGAAAACTTCCTTCATACAAAACTTCACACAATTCTCATTAGCAACATTAGTGTATGCAAGATAGTAGATCCACTTTTGGTTCAGTTTTAACTCAAGTACAACATTAAAACATTATCTAATGTAGCAACTTCTTCTAAAAGCTCTTCCGATCAAAAGAACTCAAAAAGAAAGAGATCAAGAGGCAAATGCAAATAGTGGCAGAAATCTGTCAAAACAGAATAGCAGGTAAAGATCGATTTTTTCAAAAATCTTCTGTTGCTAAAATAGAAAAGTGCAAAACTAACGAAAGTTAGATAATAACCTGGGGCATGTGCAAAAAAAATTGTAGATCAATACGACCTTCTGGGATTTTTCACAAATTTTTACAGCGAAGTGCAGAAATCTGTTTCTGGACAGCATCTTCCCAAAACCTTACCTTCTTGCTATTAGAGGCTATTCTTGGCAAAAAAATGAAATAAAAAGGATAAGGAGAGGTCATTACAGTAATAACAACTTCCAAGACTCAACAAAATAAAAATTACTAAAAGAAAACATGGTTTATCTCCCAAGAGTGCTTTTCTTTAACGCCTTTCAGCTAGGCGCAGAAAGTAAGAATCAAGTATTTTCAAGTGAAGAAGCATCAAGATCAATACCAGAAGTCTTTTCAACAAGGAATTTTATTTTATCCATATAAATTTTAGAAGATCCTTTCTCAACACTCTTGGGTTCACTACTTTCATCAAATGGGTTTTCAGGAACAATCAAATCAAAATTCTTTTCTAAGGCTTCATGCATTCCTAAGAGTTTAAAATGTATTGGTATTTTGATTTCCTCCCCATTTTTGGGTTTGGTTTTGTCTACCTTTTCAAGTGTACAAATAACATCTACACATGAGCCTAGCATATTAAAATGATCAAAGACTTTCCTAGCTTCTATAACAACATCTCTAAATTCTTTATGCAAAGTTTCCAGAATAAAATCACTCTTTTCGGTGTCTTCAACATCATGAAGTTTAAGAAGCATTTGCTATATTTTGGGGGTAAGGTTAACAAACCTAGCCTCCAACATGTGAACTAAGTAGGCAGCAGCAGTTTCATAATTAGGGGCAAGTTCTGCTAAGGATCTATTCTCAATATCTTTGTGCCTACTGACATGATTAAATAATTCTTCATGGTTATCCTTGCCAGATTATAGAACCACTACCTACTAGTAAGTCTTTCAAAACGTACTCAGGGATCAACATAATGAACTAAAAATAAGGTAACAAAATACCAACTATAAAAGGAACTATTTTTTTGGTATTTTTGATAAAAAGAAGTAAACAAGATAAAGTAAAGAAACTAAGCAACACAATAACAAAGTAAAAAGATTGGAAGTGAGAGACTCCCCTTGCAGAAATCCTCTTTCTCCCCGTCAATGGCGCCAGAAAACAGTCTTGATGTCTCACGGGACCTGTTGGGAAACCCCAAGAGGAAGGTATGATGAGCACAGCAGTAAGTTTTCCCTCAGTATAAAACCAAAGTTTAATCGACCAGTAGGAGAAAGAAATCACTTTTAAAGGTTGTTGCTACCTGGCGCCAGAAGACAGTTGATGGCACGGTGTCAGCGCCAGTAGCAACATGGAACCTGCACATAAAACAACCAATGTACTTTGCCCCAAGTTGCAGTGAGGATGTCAATCTCACTGGTTTGCTGAAAACAAAGGAATAGACGTATAGTGTGGAAAGAGATGTTTGTTTGCGGTGAAATAGAATAATGCTTGCGGAAAGTAAACAGAGTTTGCAGTAGATGGTAATATAAATGTAAAAGAATGGACCGGGGTCCACAGTTCACTAGAGGTGTCTCTCCATAAAGATAAATAACATGTTGGGTGAACAAATTACAGTTGGGCAATTGACAAAATAGAGAATGCATAACAATGCATGTACATGTCATGAAGATTACTATGAGATTCATTTGGGCATTACAACATAATGCATAGACCGTAATGCAACTGCATCTATGACTAATAATCCACCCTCGGGATATCATTCGAACAACCTTCGGGTATTAAGTTGCAAGCAACAGATTATCGCCTTAAGCAAAGTGTGCAATGTAAATAATACAATTATCCTTGAACAAAAGATTGTTGTTTTCTCCCTAGTAGCAATAGCACATCTACAACCTTAGAAGTTATTGTCACTCTCCCAGATTACTAGAGGCATAAACCCACTATCGAGCATAAATACTCCCTCTTGGAGTTATAAGCATCTACTTGGCCAAAGTATCTACTAGCAACGGAGACTATGCAAGATCACAAATAACATAGATATAATAGATCAATAATCAACTTGACATAGTACTCAATATTCATCAGATCCCAACAAACAAAAGATGTAGAATTACATAAAGATGATCTTGATCATGTAGGCAGCTCACAAGATCTAAACATGGAGGCGCATAGAGGAGAATACAACTATCTAGCTACTGCTATGGACCCATAGTCCAAAGATGAACTACTCACGCATCACTCCAGAGGCAGGCATGGTGATGATTCCCATCTCCGACAGGGTGCCGGGAAGAGCTTCTGGACCCTCCCAAACTAGGGTCAACGACGACGGATGCTTATAGTACTTTTTGTGGATAGATGTTTGGACCTTTAGGGTTTGCCCAAAGATATGAATTTATAGGCGGAAGGGCGAGGTTGGTGGATGCCCGAGGGGCCCACACCATGGGGTGGCGCAGTCAGGGGGTAGGCCACGCCACCACCAGGTGTGGCCAGCTCATTGCTCGTTTCCGTCTCTCCTTTGGACTCCGTCTTCGTGTCAGCAAAATAGGAACTTTGGCTTTTGTTTCATCCAATTCCGAGAATATTTCCTTCAGTAAAAACCTGGAATAGAAAAATAGCAGAAAACAGGAACTGGCACTGTGGCATCTTCTCAATAGGTTAGTTCTAGAAAATGCATAAAAAATGCCACGAAGTGTAAACAAAACATAAACCAATTGGTGTAAAACAAGCATGGAGCATCAAAAATTATAGATACGTTTGCAACGTATCACACATCTAGTTGTGAGGCTTGGCCTCAGCCCTCATCCCATGAGGACTACTAACACATGATGAGATCAACAATCATAAACATTGTTTTTAAATTCATAATAATAGTATAAAATAGTCTGACAATGCCACCAATTGTGGTGAGATCAAGATTACAAGAAAAATTAATTTGCGGAGATGGAGAGGTATAGGGATGGAGATGATGTTGGAGATGGCGGTGGAGATGCAACAGTTTCCCTCTCCTCAGATAAAATGGATCTCAGATCTATGTGTGACTCTTTTCTGCAGTGTCTCTCTGTTTGCAGCGGCTATAATGTGAATTATATACTCGTTCCTTCACAAAAGTTTCTTGGGTTGACCTGACGGAGACGGTGGCCAGTGATACAGCCACATGGTATGGGCGGGCTCTGCCCGTACCAGTGCTCGCCAAAGCTTGTGGAACTTGGCTCTGTGGTCTCTTCGAATTAGGAATATTGGCAACTCATAAATCTTTATTAATTAACCTTAGTTTCTCCTAGAATGTGTCCAAATCTGCAAGGGAAAAATAAGAGTAAAGGATTTGCACATCTTTGTAATATTTAGTCATCAGTGGAAAGTTGAGAGAGATTTTTCATCAATTACTTGACTAATATATGATTTTAAACATGGATAAAGATTGTTGTTTTTACAGCCATCACGTACTTGTAGCTATTAGCTTCTCCTTTCCCAATCTTTATCTTTGACTATGCTTCTTTCTCTTTCTCTCTTTTCTTTCAGAAGAACAAAGATATTTCAATAGCCTCACAACTGAAGGTGGTCTAAAAAAAGTAGACATGCTAATCCAAAAATAAAAAATAAAAGACTAGATGCTTCAAGCTTAACGAAACTCATATAATCTAAAAAAAACAAAGTTTGAAGATTTGCAAACCGATATTTGTGTTGATGTAGAGGGATACAGGGGCATCCCCCAAGCATATGGTCTTGACCATCCTTAGATACACCTTGGTTTAACTAGCCTTCAATCTGTGTGAAAAAACTTCACTACAAAAGATATGAATCTTGTCATCCAAAGAACACCCAAATAAATTTGGCTCCTCATGTCTAGAGAGTTTCTAACGTGCATAACATCTTAAAAATCTCAAAA
Organism: Dactylis glomerata; assembly: GCA_007115705.1. Taxonomy (NCBI): domain Eukaryota; kingdom Viridiplantae; phylum Streptophyta; class Magnoliopsida; order Poales; family Poaceae; genus Dactylis; species Dactylis glomerata. The sequence continues at coordinate 1,968,883 of QXEO01001691.1, read as the reverse complement.
TACCCGAAAAGAATCAAATTTAAATTCAAAATAAACACTCAACAAAACAAAGACAGAATCTATCCCAAAATAGCTGCATAAAAAAATGTAAATCCCCACTTAAAAATTCAATAAATCTAATCCCTTGGGGTATTACAGAGGAAAAAATATATGAAACCAGCCAACAAGAATCACTCAATTCGGAGCTACAAATATTTTTTGATCATTTTTCTCGTAAATAGAAGACAGCAACTCGCAAAAAATTCCATCTTTTGTATCCAAATAGGCTAAGCTTGGCACTTTATTTTCAAAACAAACAAAAACGAAGACACAAACTGAAAAAGCTACAACAAACCAAAAACAAAAACTGAAACAACCAAGTTGTCTCCTGTTGATGAGGGTTGGCTCGGCAATGTCCATGGATGATGGACTTAGGATCGGGGGAGAAGAGGTGCGCTGGAGGAACTCAACGGTTTATCAGACGAACAAGGCGATCTGACAATGGTGGGACAGAATTTAGGGTTATAAAACTAGGTTTCGATAGATCCTCCGCCGACTCCTCCCAACCCTTTTTATAGGTGGCTGGGTCTTAGAGTCCTGATCGGGCAGAATATAGTCAGTTTACAACTTCCTTATAAAGTTCTTCCGTATACAGATTAATCCATGGATGCCTCGTGGACCTTAATCTTCATGGGCTTCTCCCGAATATAATCCAAGGGTACCAATGCGGCTGTAAATCGCTTTCTTTATAGCTATATAGCTAGACTTAGTACCTTAAGTTCTGAAAACGTACACATGCCATGAGGGCAATTCTTAGGTCCCTCCTTCCTTGGAAAGTGCTCCATGGACTTCTTGTGTGGGAATTCAAACTTTATACATTCTCTTATTTTTCATCAATGACAGCACCTTTATTTCTCAAAAAAGTTCTACCAAGAATTATAGGACTATGACTCTTACTCTCCATGTCTATAATAATAAGGGTGTGTTTGGGACAGCTCCACTTTACCAATCCACTGCTGGAGCAAGTGGCCAAACACATAAACTCCACGTAATAGCTGGAGTGAAGCCAACGCGCATCTAGTTCATTTTCCCGAAGCAGCGAAGGGGGTGCTTCACCAACTCCACTTCACCTCTCACCTTCTCGTATATTTACCCACCAATGCCACTCTCAAGTAACCCCAAACGTTTTTCTCCTTTCTCCCATCTAATCCTCCCGTGATGGAGAGCTGGCAACTTGAGCACGCCGCCGCCTCCATCTCCAGTGCAATTGCTCGCCTGTAGGGCAGCTCCGGCGACCCTTGAATTCTCCCAGGATGTGCGCCCATCTCCCCTCCACCCCTTGCCCGTTGTTCCTTCTCCCATTCGTCCCTTCGCCCCCTTTTTGTTCTCGTCCGTGTTCAGCATCCGGCCACCAGAAGCAACGCCGCCATCGCCCGCCTACCTCACTGGAAGTTGTTCACCAGGACAGCGCCACCGTAACATTTTCCTGGTAAATCTACCCGATTGCTTGTGGATTTTATGCACGAGGAACAATGCCTAATTTGGTTGCCTGTACTAGAAATATGCTGCCGTCTCCACCCTTGCCTGCTTGTACCACGTAGCTTTTCCCCATATTTCTTCTTTAATTTTTGCTGCATGCTCAGATGTTGTATACTTTTTGTATTTCTTGCTTTAAATTGATGGTAAATAGGTGGTAGTGGTACTACTTATCAACGCAAATAGAAAAAATATGATTAATTAATCATTACGTGAGACAAGTCATCGTGTAGTACTGATTGACAGAAGAAAAATATAAGAGAAAAGCAAACAAGTGGGCAGTCTCGGCATTTGACAGCAACCTCTCTTATGTGAATCTAGAGCTACCGAACCAAACGTTTAATTGCCTGCTCCAGAGCTCGTTGGTGGAGTGGAGTTTTGTGATAGAGTGGAGAGCTCTCCCAAACACACCTTAAAGTACACATGCACTAAAGTCATACGTAATTCAACAAGAAAATTGTTAACCCTACCATGATCATTAGCAATAGAGCAATCAACAAGTTTCAAGTCAATATCACACTTTTTAATAGGTGGTAAATCAAGATGATAACATAAAATTTGGGAAGAACACAAACACTCAACCCAAGATCAAGTATAGCAGGCCATGTGATTTTACTTATAGTGACATAGATCCTTGGTTCCCATACATTCCCAAGCTTAGGTGGGACCATGGACTCCTACTGATACATGTCAAGCTTTTCTTTGATAACATGATTAGCAATAAAATATTCAAAACCTGCTTGGTTAGAATTAACAATAGGATCACAAGAATAGCTTTGCAATATAGATATAATTTCATTAAGAGTGTAGTTATCAAGAGAGGCTAAATGATCATTTGGTATGTCATCTAGCATCCTAGTCTCTAAGGAGCTGTAAGCTCCCTGGTTTGGAGAGCTATAGAGCAATTGGTGGGTCACTATCGTGGGTCCGTTGACACAGTTAGCGAGGTTTCGTTTAGTCGTGATTTCTTTTTGCCTAGACTGCATGTACGACGGTCGAGCGGTGTGTTGATTGGGCCTATTGCTGAACACCTATGGCCCGTTTACCTGGGACACCTGTGGCCGACCGACTAGGGCGAACCGACTCGATCTCCTCTTCCAGCGAATGATTTCTACCCCCACGCGCTGGTGGCCGCCGCACCCGGCACCTCCCGCCATCCCCCAACTCTCTATTCTTCTCCCGCGGCGCGGCTATGGTCGGCGATGGCGACGCACTAGAGGCTCGAGGGGCAGGCTACGAGAAGCTGCAGGAGGCCGCTACAGACCTCGCGGTGTGCCGCACTGATGGCGCGGTGATGATGATGCATGAAAGCTTTATTGCGTTTGTTGATGAAGTAAAATAACCGGCCAGTTGGAAACCCCAAGACAAGGTTTGATGAATATAGCAGCAAGTTTTCCCTCAGTTATGAAACCAAGGTTATCAACGTGGAACCTGCACACAACACAACCAAATACTTTGTTCCCAACTTACGATGAGGTTGTCAATCTCACCGGTTTGCTTGAAACAAAGGAATGAGCGTATCGAGTGGAAAGCAACAGTAGTATGCGAATAAAGTAAACAGTGCAAGTAAAGTAAACAGGTGATAGCAATATAATGGGAATAGGACCAGGGTCCATAGTTCACAAGTGGTGTCTCTCCATAAGATAAAATAACACATGCTGGGTAAACAAATTACAGTTGGGCAATTGATAGAATAAAGACAACGTGCATATGTCGAGAGGATCACTATGAGATTTACTCTGGGCATTACAACAAAATATATAGACCGTCATCCAACTGCATCTATGACTAATAATCCACTTGTGGCGAATCAATCCGAGAACTCCACAAGTATTAAGTTGCGAACAACACATAACTGCATTAAGCAAAGTATGTAATGTAAACAAAGCATATGCCCTTGAGCATATGAATGTTGTTTTCTCCCTAGTGGCAACAGCACATCTACAACCTTAGAGGTTTCTGTCACTCCCCCAGATTAAATAGAGGCATGAACCCACTATCGAGCATAAATACCCCCTCTTGGAGTCACTAGCAATTACTCGGCCAAGATAGCTACTAACAACGGAGAGCATGCAAGATCATAAACAACATAGAGATAACATAAGATAATATTCAACACATCAACTCAATCATAACACCAATATTCATCGGATCCCAACAAACAGAACATGTGGAATTACATAAAGGTAGTCTCGATCATGTAAGGCAGCTCACGAGACCTAAACATGAAGCACCTGGTGGAGAAGACAACCATCTAGCTACTGCTATGGACCCATAGTCCAAGGTAGACTACTCACTCATCGCGCCGAAGGCAAGCATGGCGATAAAGAAGACCTCCGGTGGCGATTCCCCTCTCCGGCAGGGTGCCGGGAAGAGCTTCTGGACCCTCCCGATCTCGGGTCAACGGCGGCGGCGGATCGCGATGTATTCTGGAAAAGTGATCGGGTATTTAGGTTTTTCCCGTCGGGGGGTCTTTATAGGCCAAGGAGCAGCATTAGAAGTGGACCAGGAGGGGCTCACCATAGGGCGGTGTGGCCAGGCCCTGGGCCGCGCCCCCTGGTGGTGAGGCCACCCCCTGGCTCTGTTCCGTCTCCTCTTCGGTTCTCTGGAAGCTTCGGTAAATTTCTGGATGTTCGGCTTTTGTTTCGTCCAATTCCGAGAATATTTCCTATGTAACTTTTCTGAAACACAAAAACAACAGAAAACAGGGAACTGGCACTGTGGCATCTCGTTAATAGGTTAGTTCCAGAAAATGCATAAAAATGCCATGAAGTGTAACGAAACACTAAGCAAATGGTGTAAAAACAAGCATGAAGCATCAAAAATTATAGATAAGTTAGAGACGTATCAGCAT